>OY728159.1:547695509-548330509 GCA_963277665.1 Viscum album
ATGATGGATAATGGTATTACATTGAACTTCAAGGTAATAATACCATGTAAGAGAAGATATGGAGTTTACCTTGGAATGTATGGATTAGATCAATACTTATATACCTTATGCTTTGTTACATTTAGTACAATTTTTTCATGAAAAGATCAAATAAGGGTTTTATGTTGAGTGTGATGTTTTCTTCATGTGTAATTTCTAATGAAAAAATGAAAATAGAAACAAATAAAAAATAAGAATCAAAATTGTATCACTATACATTTGTACTCATGGTAAGAATCACTGATAAAAAAGGATATTGATGAGAGATAATGTATTTTATAGGTGAAAAGTAGTTATATTTTTCATTAATATTAAATAGAATTTCATATATTATTCTTAAATAATTGAATTTCCTTTCCAAACTGATGTTTTTATGGTTTCATCATGAACAATACATCTTTTTCCTCAGAATCATTAAAACTATGTCAAAAGTTTATCTTTATTAATTTGTTTTGATTTCTCTAAATATGAGATTAAGAGGTTGTTCAAGATTTTATAGGATTTATTCACTTGAGACTGAGTATAAATTCTATTTTCATTATTCTTAAGTGTGGAATGAATGTTTTTTTAATGGTATATCACAACATGAGTATGGATATCTAAAGAAAATTTAGTAATTAATAAAGGAAGGGTAGAGGAAACATGTTATTATTTTAATAATGAAGCATGAATGGATATTTAAGAATGATGAATTTTTTAAATTTTAATTATTTCTTATTAGTACATCTTTTTTTGACATACTTAATGTTGATCTTATCTAGTTGATGGTTTTTTCTTTATAATTTTTATTAATATTAATTTTCTTAAGGAAAAAACTATTCAAGTGTGGAGAAATTATATGCCTTTTAATTAAGTATATATTTTCAACATGGTTTTCAGAAATTTATGGATTTTATACTTCCTAATTTTTTATAATTTTGATTATTTTTATAGTATTAGAGATTAAAAGTGTAATTAGAGATTTTAGAGAAGTTCTAGAAAATTGAAAATGTATCATGCCATGATAAGTGTATTCATATCATGATCATGTTGATTATGGTGCAATATCTAAGGAATCATGAACACATCGTGGTGTAAACTAAAGTTTCATGACTTAGGGTAGATTCATGTAATTAAGCATAATTGGATTCAGAATCATTCATGTAAAAATCCAAGTTCTTCACACCAAAGTGAGATTCATATAAATTATTTTCATAGTATGAAGGATGGTTGCGTAGTTCCTAAGGCCATAATTCCATAACACACCTGAAACTAAGGCTATGTAGGATTAAAGCACCACAACATATGTTAGAATCATTTTTTATTACATAAATATATGTCATGTCATGGAGAGATGAATCATGTTACTAAGGTTCTATGGTATATTAAATTGGTGGAGTTGTATAAGGATAAGGGAATGGGTGTTAGCTTTTATATGAATCAACTCAAGTATATGTCAAATTAAACTGAAACCATGCCTTCCCACATGTGATCAACTCAGATCTACATGAGATTAACTTGAACATGTCATAAGGATAATACACCATAGAGGATGAAGTTTCACTATAGTGGGATATGAAACCAAATATGTCTATAAGAAACAATATAAGACCACATTGTGGCCTATATTAGTTTCTTAATGAGATGATTAATCCATGTGAAATTAGAAAATATTTAAGAATCACATTGCAACAAGTTTCTCCTTCATGCCATGAAACACTTAAAATGGATGAATAGGGATGAGATGAGGGGGGATATTCTAGGATTTCATGTAATGATATTTTGATGAATTAATGTTTGAAATGAGTGGATAATAACTCAAGGTATGATATTATCCTTCTTGACATGACAAGTATAGTAAAGGATATTGGGTAGGAGCTATTTTTGAATTTTATTTTTTATATCATTATGTTTACAATTTCCCAATGATTTGAAGGATTTTCTATATTGTAAGTTTCATCAAGTTTAGGGATATTTTAGCACTTATTCTGAATTATTTAGTCTTTTAATATTATTTTATTCTTATTTCAGTTCTATAATTTTACTTTAACTATTTTAATTATAAATTAAAGTAATTTTCTCATTCTTTAATTGTTAATTTATTTTACTTTATTATAATTTTACATATATTATTTCTTAATATGTTTTAATCAAATGTGATGTAGATATCATCTATAATAAATGGATGATTTGCTTAATGGGTTAGGTAATGAAAGTATAGGGAGGTGTATATAATTTTTTTAATAATTTCATTCATAAATGAGTCATTTTGATTAGTAATTATCTTTTAACATGAAATCATCTTATTTATTCATATGACATTGACCAACAGATTTTTAAAGTGGGGAACCACAATAAAATTGATTCAGTTGATATATTGAAAGTAGATATGATTTTTATCTTTCACTAAAGATCAAACTTAATGAAATTATGTTAACACACTTCTCTGATCATGTGATTTTTATTGACCTAGGTAAAATCAATGAACATGGCCATAAGGAGTATGTGATTATAGAATTGTCTTAAAACTAATTGAATCAACTAGTTCATGAGTGGTAAAGATTAAATTCTTTATAATTATCCTTTAAAATTTATTATGTTCCCCTATTTTTTTAAAATTCATTGAAACCATCGAAAAAAAATTTCTTATTATGTTTGATCCACCCATTTAAATAAACCAATTAGGTTAACAAAAATCATAAATAATCTCTTATTAATCACATGTATATCTTATTGGGACAATCCTCATACATTTACTACTCTAAAACATATTATACTATTGAAGGATCAAAATATTTAACAAGTTTATAATATTTGGTAGCTCGTCAAAAGTAATGATCCTTATTGGACTTTCAAAAATGCTATAATCAATAAATATAATATGAATGCTACCCCTGATGATATAATTCATTATGGGAAGTTCTATATTGGTTATAATATCTTCACGTGTGATTTAAAACTAAGTATCCTTCTAGATCAGCTACATTCTTGATGGTTTGGTCCTTATACTATTACTAATGTTTATAATATAGGTTTCATATATTATTTTCATGAGTTGAGTGGGTGAAGGTTTACCACCATTGTGAAGTGTCTTAAACACTTCTATGAGGATTTTCAAAATCATACAATGGTTGAACTCTAGTTAAAGGATTTCATATATGAAACTAATTAGTATTTTGTACCTTCTTTATGCCTTTATTTACTTATATATATATTTAAATTTGTTAAATTGATGATAATGAAATTTTTAGGTGTTTCATAGGGAGATATAAGGTAGTTAAAATTTGAGTTTTTCAAATAAGAAATTAAAAAAAATATGTTTCCATTTTTCTTTTATTTTACTTTTTCTCTCTTTTTTTAATAAACTTATAGCATAAATGAAATACAAAAAATTATTTTACATAATTAAATTGTGTGAAAAACTCCTTGGATTTTAACAAAAATGGATTAAATTGAGTGCTGATATGGAATATTTTTCTAGAATTTGGATTTTTGAATCATTCTTAAGAGTTTAGTAGATTTTTAAAACATATTCCTCAAAAGAACTAACCAATATTAATTTTCACCAACCTATGAGGTGTTATAAACCAAATTTTTTATACTATTAATTATACCTTCCATTCATTCATAAAATCATATTGTTTTTTACATCTATAGGTTCATTTTATTCTTTATTAAAAGCTTTTAGAATGGGGAAATGTGCCAATGTGATTGGGTTGTTTCTTGATATTGATTCTTTTTCTTATCCAATTTTGATACCTAACCTTATATTTTCCCTTTTAATACCCTTATAGACATAAAATACCTTATATATATCCACATTAAAATCCCATTTTCCCTACCTACCTTCACTCTTGTACACATTGCATAGTCGTTGTTTATTTTGAGTGTGGGGGAATCATGGTACCTCATGTGTTATCCTAAGGATGAGTTACATTTAATTGAAATTTGGGGTGGAGTTATCATTTTAGATATAGTCTATAATTTATGTATAATTCATTATATTTTATTTTATTCCTCCTTAAAAAATTAAAAAAATGAAAAAATGAGGAATGAAATTGAATTCTTCATTATTCTTGTTTATATGACTCATAATGCAAATCAAAAAGAGAATGGAATGATTTGTTTTTCATTCAATATTTTTTATTTTCAACCCATAGTAATTTTAAAAAAATTAAAAATGTATATAAAAATTGTAATAAAAAAGAAATAAATTTAAAAAAAGAGAAAAATAATAAATTGTACTTTATTTGATATGACTTGAGTATATATATTAAAAAGTTTAAATTTAGTTGTGTCACTCATATTTTGGGAACATTGATTGTGGAATATTCTTTATTTCTGAATGATTGATCATGTATTGTATTCAAAGAGAAATATCTCATCTTTGAGACCATGTGTTTTTTTATTAAACCCAAAATCTTATTCCTTAATGGAAATTTTTTAAAATCCTCATAATTGGACTGAACATATTTTTCACTTATGTAGAGAGTCGTTATATAACCAACCATATGGTATAACTTTCATTATTGTTTTTAGTATAACTTTGCATAAATTTAAAATTAGAGAGATAAGTTATTTAAAATTTATTATGAGGGAGGTTTCAACATATTTTAAAGGTGAATAAATGAAATTAAATGTGTTAGAAGAAAATTAAATAAAAATTTATTTCATAAACAAACAAGATGTATTTCATTTTTAAGAGATTCATAAAAAAATACTTTTTATTTAGGTGTAGATTTTGATTCAGATATATGATTTTTTCCAAAAGTAAAAAAAGTAATTATGGGCCATTTTATGTGAAATATTTATTCATACAGTTTATCATATATCACATTTTTCTTCATTTAATAAATATATTTTGATGTTTAAGTTATTTTGGACCTTTATCATAAAATTGTAATTTTTCACTAAAAGGCCCAATTTGATAGTAGTTCATTATTTCTATCATAACAACAACTACAATAATAATAAAAAATTAATTAATTTTATATAAGACTCTTGGATTAATGGGTTTAAATTTATTTAATTAGACCAAGAGCTGGATCCATTAATAAGAAGCACAATAGAAGACCATTATGAGATGAAAATCATGGCATGGAATATTACACCCACTTTTAGTAAATGGTCTGTATCTTAGGATATATATATATATAATTGGTCTAAATAAAATTCATTATAAATATACCTCAATGGCCCATATATAAATTTAAATTCAAGGTTTTGTAATTATTTTGGTCTCTTATGTGGATGAATAAAGTAGAAAACTCTATCATTAATAGTTGACATATACCATAGATCCTTGACTTCATTGGTATCCAAGTTGCACCAATTGTTATGAAAAACACACCCAAAACAAATGAGTAAGTCATATTTTACTAGTGAGTGGTATGAGTGACTTTGGGTTATTTTATAATTTCTTTATCCTTTTATATGGAGTGATAAACTCTTTATGATCTCTAATGGAGGAACCCTGATCTAAATCAAGTCATTCGAATATAATCATTTTATTTTTATTTTTATTCAATATTTATATATTTGTTTTTTCAAATTCTATTTTTTCTTTTTTACTTCTCTATTAGTGTTTCAAACTCAAAATAAAATGATCTTGTTTGGTGTTACCCATTTATGTGATGATTCACAACCTCATTCTTTGCTTCTTTCCATTTCTAAAGAATAGTGTTTTTATGGATTGTATTGATTAATCGATTCCATATAAGCTCACCAATTATATTTCTAATATAATTCATGTAAATTTAATCTAAAACATAATATTCTAGATAGTATGTATAATTCAACATGTTTTTCCTTTACGAGTTTAGGTTATGATTCTGGACATAAATTGTATGATCATTGACAGTCATCAGTGAATCAATTTTTGTTTTTAGTCAAACCCTAAGAGGTATCTTAATTAAAAATAATTTAATAATCTAATTATTAATATTAAAAACAAGTATTAAATTATTTTTTCTTATCCCTTTAAATGGCGATGGATGAGAATCAATTTACTTATACAAGTTGATCAAACATTTATTGATCTATTTTAATTCCTTCACTTTACTTTCTTTATTATTAATTTTCACATGAACTCAAACCCCCCATTTCATCAAAAACCCCTCTATTTTCCATAAATAAAACCTTATTTTTTATGTATTTATATTTTGGGATATAACCAAAGGTTATTTCTATAACACATAAATTATAATTAAAATTACCAACTAATTTCACATGTTCAAAAGAACAATCAATATACATGTCTAATCCCATTCCTAGGGGTCGGTGATGGGATAGATATGTATAGACCTATGTATGATGATGTAATTTGTCTTGTGACTTCCAAACTTGACTAAAAATGATGGATATCTGGGGAATTATAATGGATGGACCTCCACATCAAAGATGGCAGAAGGATCAGGGGCCTCCTCAGGGTGGACAAAGAGGTCCTCTAGGTGGAGGTTTTGGAAACAAATATAGTGGGGCACCCAATGGCGATAGAATTTAGTGATTATATATTTCACTTCTATTGTTTCCACCTCTTAGTATTCCTTTCAAGGCTCAGGGAGTTGTAAGTTAGGTCAATGGATTGGTAGAGGCTCTTTACATATCAATAATTTCATAATATATTATTTTATTAATATATCCCTAGTCCAAAAAAATTAAAATTATAGTATATCTAATAGTTAAACCTATGTATCTAAATACTCCTACTATAAGTGATCACACACTCACCCGCATTTTCTAATGGTGTGAGCGTGTGCTTAGTGGAGAAAGGTTTTCATGGTATCTCATTATAGTTTTGATAAATCCCAATGATATTATCCTTGGTATTAAATGGTTATCTTAATATATTCTTATATAGACAATTATCCTAGAGTAGTGTGTTATCAGGATGCTGGATCGATGTTCCCTTTCTTGGGTGAGTGGGACTTTCAATCAAGATGGGTGGGGATTACCCATTGGAAGCTAAAATTGATCAACCATTAGTTGGTGATCATAACATTTTATAGTAGAAATGATTTAGAGGATAAACATTATACTCTTATGGATAAGTACAATTATGTTTTTATACAGGATGTTATAGGTTTATACCCTCGTTAAGAGATCAATATCTATATATATTTTCACCTTGGGACAAAAATGATATCTTTTATGGAATATCGGATGGCCCTTGTCATGTTTAGTGAGATGAAGGTGTATCTTGACTACCTTTTAGAGAAAGGATTTATTAGTCCTAGATTGGCCCCCATGGTCACTCCAAATTTTTTCTAAAAAGATGCAAATGATACTAAGGCTTTGTATTGATTATTGCTACCTAAATTAGGTTGGATTCAAGAACATATATCCTTTGCTGAGGATCAAAAATATATTTTAACATATAAAAGGGATGAAGTTGTTCTCAATGATCTACTATAGGTATAGATATTTGTAGATTTAGGTTTGAAAAGTGGATAGACCAAAGATATCCTTCAAGGTTTTGTACAGATACTATGAGTTTCAACTGACTCGATTCATTGTAATGATCACCCCAAATCTATTTATTAGACACATGATCCATATGTTGTAGATATTATTTTACTGGTTTATAGAATAATTCATTAATAACATCCTCATTTATTTTATAGTATAAAAATATCAACATGTTGGGACCCTAGGGATTTTCCTAACTTTCTTAGAAAACCTAAAGCTCACATAGTTAAAATTATAGATCTACGAAATCCATTTCATAGTAAATTTAATCATGGAGTGTGAAGTGGAAGTTTAACCAATAAATATTGAGGTAGTTATTTCTTATAAGACACCCAATTAAAGGTTTCAGGTGTAAAAATTCCTTGGGTTTGTAGGATATTACCAAATGTTCATGGAATATTTATCTAGGATTGAATATCCAATTACTTCCCTTTCATGAAAGGGGAAAGTATTAGCATATTATAATAAATATTATATATCATTCAAGGAGTTAAATAAATGTTTTCTTAGTGATCATATTTTATAGATTTTAGATGAAATATTTCAGTATATGGTGGTATATAATGCCTTTAGGATAGGGATCAGTGGTGCTTTGATGTAGAGGTGGGATATGATTCCATATAGATCTAAGCAGTTCACACATTATTATCTTAACTTCACAACCTATGCATTGGAGCTCAATGTGGTGGTGTTCACCTTGAAGCCATAGAGATAGTATCTTCTCTATGAGTGATTCATGGCCTATATTGATCATATGATACCCTAGTATATTTTATCCTAGTGAGATCTCAACCTGAGGTAGATGAAATAATTATAGTTCTAGTATGATTAAGAATCTAAGATAGTTTATACTCCTAGGAACGGTAATGTCATGGTCAATTCCCTTATTAGAAAATCCATGCTCAGCTGGTGTATGAGGCATCTGAGTAGCTATTCTCAATGAAAATGGTTCTGGTGGATGAAGTGTAACACCCAAAGGTTTTAAAAATGAATTGAATTCTTGAAACTTTGTTTTATATACATATTTATAACTATACTTTAAACATAATTTTGAAGCTTCTATGTTTTTAATTTCGAAAAACAATCATCTACAATTGTGTTCAGTAAGTTATTTGAAGTCTGATGGAACCAAATTGTTTTTTGGTGAATAGTAACATACACTTATGAATAGTAATATGAATAGTAATATGACCCTAATGAATATTAAATTGTATTAATATTTTATTTTCTTAACTCTTTAAGATAATAACATCTTGGTTAAATTTTCAATGTGATATAAAAGTAGTTATAGTTTTAAAATTGTTTATTTTTGAATTAAGTATGATTTTATTTAAAAATTAAATTAATTATATTTAGAAAATTATTTCCAAAAAATGGAGTTCATTTTTTAATTCTACACGTGGAAAAATGCTAAGGGTAAATTTTTGGAATTTTTCTGATACAGTTAATTTTTTGGTGAATAGTAAAAATACAGTTTTGAGTTTCGTTGTATTAATGACATCATTAATGATGTAATAATTATGTAATGAATCTGGTTGACTTGGGTATAGAACAATAATATGTTATGTGCCAAAATTTTATAATACCTTGGGAAAATACCATGGGCAAGACCATGGTTTTGCAAATACCACTAATGAGGTGTCCCTTGGAAATTATTAAAATATTCCCTCACTTTTGCTATAAATTCCAACCCATTCCTTCATTAAATTCATTCCCAATTACTCATAAACGAAGATATGGTCTCCTTACCCCCATATTAGTCCTACCAATGTTTCCTCAAGCCCCTAAGGTCCCAACCTTCAAGTTATAGGAGTTACTCTACAAGGTAAGAAAATTCTAAATTTCTTTCTTGTTCCATTCAAGTTCTATTCTATGTGGTATAACTTTCAAGTTTCCATACCATGTTCTTATTAAATTATTATTCTCGATATATTCTATATTATGATTAATTTCTGGATGGGTGACCCTTTTCCCCTCTGTTTTTAATATTTTCTAAAACTATGTTGCATAGCCGTTAGGCAGCCGAATTTTTGTAAGGTATTTCTCAATTATTCTTTTATTTCGAGTTTCTTTCTTTTATTATTCTTTCCTCATAACCTATTACCCAAGAGGAATGAAAGTTACATAAATTATATATCTTCTTGATGATCTCATATTCATGTAAAATCCATCATCATTCTTCTCTCCCCTCCCATTTATTCGAGGAATAAAAACATTGTCTGTGATGTGTCGAATTGCAGACATCGTGGACGATGTGATTTCAATTTGCATTAATTCTTTCAAGTCTGATCATGAAACAATTCTTATAGTTGAAATAGGTTATAATATATGTATTATTTCTCATTCATTACTTTTTAATTCTTTATTTTTACTCATGGTTTTAATTTATAAGACAAAATAAGGTCATTATTATCAAAGAACCACTAAAATGATTTAAACGACCATCATTAATATTTTAACTTATGAATCATCATCATATAAAACATCAAAATGATAAATGGTATAAATTATGATAATTTAAATATTTAAATACCTTCCCATTTCAATACTTTAGTTTCACTTGCAATCGACAATAATATCCATCATGAACCAATCATGTAAAGCATGTAAAGAAAACATCCCAAAACAATGCAAGGAACAAAATACTAACAAATAAAGGGTGAAATGGTCTAATGTAATTATCATATAAGATATTATAAAGATGGATATGTTTTTTTAAGATATTAATAACACTCTTTTAACCATTATAAAGGAATTTTAAACACATTTTAAGTAAGAAGAACCCAAGGTAAGGGAATTTTTAACCCAATTTCCATTCCTTGGGTCAACATTCTACTTTATCAATTATATTGTATTAAGATTATTGGTGTGATGAATTTTTGTTTATATAATGTAGTTTTATGTGTATTTATAGTGTATACACATGTACATTATATTCTATTTATTCTCACTTCAATTATACTTTTAAGGGACTTCTCTTTTAAAATCCTTTTAAAAGTATCTCCAATAATTTTCAAAGGGATTTCATTTTTATATGTATATGGAATGAGTGATTTATCCTGATTTCAAGAAAATTTATTACCATGATATTTTCCTTTTACATTATTTATTTTGGGTTGGGCCCATTATAGCTCAATATATGTTGGTTTGAGACCATTATAATTCAATATATGTTGGGTTGAGCCCATTATAGCTCAAGATATGACAGGTGAGGCCCATTATTGTTCTCTAATGCATTGGGTACTCCAAAGATGGAAGTTGAAAAAAAAATATTCCATATATAATGGTGAATATAAGAGTGATATGGTAAATATCCCTTAAGGAAACAACATGATTATACCTTGAATTCGAGTTTTTATGATATGGGTTTTATTGGTTTTTTGTTATCACTTGACTAAGGATTTCTATCTTTATATCTCTTACTGAGTTTTATACGCATCCCATGTTTTTAAAAAAATTAATAGGATATAAGGATGGGTAAGATAAATAATGGATTTGTGATGTTTGATATGGAGTGTTTCAAAAGAAATCATGCTTTATGTTTTAATGTCTTATATTTTCAAAAAAATAGAAACTATTTTTAATAGGGTCCTCTTTTTATGAATATGGTATGTTATGTATGTAAGTTATCCTAATTATATAAAAATCTAAACAAGAAAGTAACCTCAATGTGTAATAATTTATGTTCTTTTTTAAAATTCAAGATTAAGTAATCTTATAAGGTCGGATCCATATAGTTGGTATCAGAGGATGGTTTAGATAACTTTAGGGGTTAGGATGATATTTAAAGAATACCATAACTAATTTTTACTCTATGATTTATTTGAAATTTTATAGAAATTAAGGATTAACATGTTTCTTTATCTAAGTTGTGTTTTTTTAGAATGGTTGTATGCATAAGAAATAGCGAAGATGATGTAAGAAGGCACCAAGAGGCTGATTTCTGTCCGAATCTACAACCCGAAATGGTGGGAATCGGAATAGAGAAGTTTGTTACAACAATGGATTAGTGGACTCAAGAAATAAATGGGGGTGGTATCCATGAAAGAGAGGAAAATGATCAACCATGAAGAAACATGTCTTTTGTGGATCACTTTATGAGGCGACATCCTTCATCATTAAGTGGAACCGTAGATCCAGTGATAGTAGAAGGATGGATCAATACTCTAGAAAAGAAATTTTTTGTTATGGGATGTTCAAAAATTCAAAAGGTAATACTAGAAATTTATTATTTGGAAGGTGATCTGATTAGTGGTGGTCTCTGTTTAATAATACGAGAGAAAGAGATGATCTTGATAGTCTGGAATGGGATGATTTTAAGAGTCATTTCGGGAAAAATATTTTCCCAAAATTGTTTGACTTAGAATAGAGATATAATTCTTCGAACTGAAGCGGAAAGATGATGATTCTATGGAAGCATATGAAGCCAATTTTACAAGACTGTCCAGGTATGTACTGGATTTTACTCAAGATTTTGAAAATAAAATTAAAATATTTTACTCTGGTTTGAAACTATTTTTGAGAAGAGCTTTGGCCTAATGAAAGTTTAATAGATATGAGAAGCTTGTTCGTTGTGTTGAAAAAGTTGAGATGGAGTTTGATAAAACATATGTGCATCATGATGACAAGAATAAGAAGCGATCAGGTTGGAAGGCAATGGGGAAGAACTTGTCAAGAAGTATGGAGGAAAGAAAATTAATTTCCCTTCTTGTGAAAAGTGTGGTAAAAGGCATCCTGGTGAATGTATTCTAAATTCTCAGAAATGCTACCAATGTGGGAAGTTTGGACACATGTATCATGAGTGTAAGGAAAATGATCTGAAAAATAATGATAAGTCGATGGTGAGATGCTTTAACTATAAGGAATTGGGTCATTTTGAAAATGTTTGTCTGAAGATAGTTACTCAAGCAGGGAATCAACAAGATTGGAAGCAGATGTATTTGGTAAAATCTTTTGCAACCACTTCAGCAGACGTTGAGCTGTCAAATGAGGTGGTATCAGGTGCATTGCTTGTTTTTTTTAGATTTTGAAAAAGTGTTGTTTGATTCAGGGTCTACACATTCCTTAATTTCAGAGAAATTTTCAGAAAAAATGGGAATTCAACCTCATGAAATGAAACCATATATCATGGTAAAAACACCTGGAGGAAATATTTTGGAAAAAAATATAATAATATGATTATCCTTTTCTGTGGAAAGAATATACCTGTAAAACTTGTTGTTTTGCCTCTAGTAGAGTTTGATGTTATTCTGGGTATGGACTGGCTTTCTTTTTATCATTCTAAGATAGATTACAGAGAAAAAGAAGTTATTTTTCAGAAAGAATTTCAGTTTGTGTACAAGAATGAACCCATACCATTAATAACACATCAGGTAGCTAAGAAACTGATAAGGGATGGAAACAAAAGTTTTCTAGCTAATATTTTTGAAGATAAAGGAACTATCTAGATTAATGATGTACCAGTGGTAAATTAATACTTGGATGTTTTCCCTGATGATTTTCCTAGTGTTATTCCTAATCGATAGGTTGAGTTTATTGTTGACTTAGTTCTTGATTCTAAGCCAATTTCTAACCCTCCTTATAGAATGGCCCAAATAGAACATTTGGAATTAAAAAAGAATTTTCATGAATTATTAGATAAAGGATTCATCTGACCCATCACTACACCATGGGCACTCTTGTCATGTTTGTTAAGAAAAAAGATGTTTTAATGAGACTTTGCATTGATTATAGAGCCTTGAATAACATTACAGTTAAAAATAAGTATCCTTTTCCTCATATCAATGACTTTTTTTATCAGCTCTAGGGAGCGTAATATTTTTCGATGGTTGACCTGAGGTCGGGGTACCATCAGTTGAAAGTAAAGGATGAAGACATCCCGAAGACTATGTTCTGTACTAGATATGGTCATCATGAATTTGTAGTTATGCCTTTTGGGTTAATTAATGCACCTGTTGTATTCATGGATATTATGAATAGAATATTTCATGAGTTCTTGGATATGTTTGTGGTTCTGTTTATTGATGAAATTCTGGTATATTCTCTAAGTAAATAGGAGCATGAAAAACATCTACAGGTTGTTTTCCAAACCATACAAGAAAAAAAACTGTATAGAAAATTCAGAAAGTGTGATTTTTGGTTGCAACAGATTTCTTTTCTTGGGAACATTGTAAATAATGATGGAATAATAGTTGATCCTACCAAAACGCAAGTGGTTGACGAATGGACAAGAAATAAAAATGTTACAGATATTCATTTTTTTCTTGGTTTAGAAGGTTATTACAGACGGTTTTTTAAAAACATTGCATGGTTATCTAGCCCGCTAACTAAGCTAACACAAAAAGGGGTTAAATTTTTTTATAAAGAAGAATGTGATGTTTGTTTTCAGGAAATAAAGAAGATATTGGTGAATGATCCAGTTTTTCCATTGCTTTCCCAAAGTGGTAAGTTTTTTATCTACAGTGATGCTTCATTGAAGGGACTTGTTAGTGTTCTGATGCAGAATGATCAGGTAATTACATATGCTTTAAGAAAACTAAAACCTCATTAGTTAAATTATACAAACACATGATTTGGAATGGGAGGTTGTGGTTTTTTCTTTGAAAATTTGGAGGCACCATTTATATGGAGCCAAATGTCAAATATATACTAACCATAAAAGTGTGAAGTATATATTCACTCAGAAATAATTAAACATGAGGCAGAGAAGATGGATTAAACTGATAATTGATTATGATTGCATGATCAATTACCATCTAGGAAAAGAAAACAAAGTGGAAGATGCCTTGAGTCCAAAACATCATGCATCATTATCCATGTTACGTTTGGAATATGATCCCTTGGTTAATGATTTGATGAATTTTGGCTTAGAAGTTGTCTGTGCAGGGAATACATCTATTTTGTTTCAGGTTTCAGCACAGTCATTATTATCAAACAGAATTTAGAAAGCGCAAAAGGATGACCGTGAGCTACAGCAAAAGGTAGAATTGGTTAAAATGGGTAAGTTTCTAGAATTTAATCTTGATAAAGACTGTGTTTTAAGATTTAGAAAAATGTTGTGTGTGCCTTGTGATTCCTAGTTGAAGAAAGACTTGTTGTGTGAAGCTCATAGTTCTCTATTTTTAGTTCATCCTAGTAGTACTAAGATGTACAGATACCTTCAGTAGTATTATTGGTGGGATGGAATGAAAATAGATATTGTTGATTTTACTGTGAAATGCTTGACATGTCAATAGGTTAAAGTAAAGTAGTAGTCACCGAAGGGGATGCTTCATCCTTTCCCAATGCTAGAGTGGAAATGGTAGAAAGTATCCATGGAAATTATGGTGGGAATACCAAAGACTTCTTGAGGTAACAATGTGATTTGGGTTATTGTTGATTGGATGACAAAATCTGCACATTTTCTTTCTATTCGAGATACAATGTCTTTGGATCAGATTTCTCGATTATACCTCAAAGAGATTGTCAGGATACATGGAGTTCCGATTTCCATTGTATCTGGCCAGGATCTCAGGTTCACTTCTAACTTTTGGAAGGGGATTTAGGAGTCATTGGGCACCGAATTATATTTCACTAGGGCTTTTCATCCTCAATCAGATCGGCAGTCAGAGCGAAAGATTAATACTTTGGAGGATATGCTTCGAGCTTGTTCAATAGACTATCAGGGAATTTTGGATCAGCATATTTCTTTAGTTGAGTTTTATTATAATAATAATTTCCATTCCATTATACAGATCGCACCTTTTGAGGAATTGTATGGGAAGTGGTGTCAAACTCTAAATTTTTTGGATAAAGTCACAGAAAGAAAGTTGATGGGACCAGAATTAGTAGAGGAAGTGGCTGAGAAAGTGGATATGATCTAGCAGCACATGAGGACATCTCAGAGTAGGTAGAAAAGTTATTTAGATAATAGAAGGAAAGTCTTATCTTTTGTGGTAGGTGACCATGTTTTCCTTAAAATCTATCCTTGGAAAAGTGTGATGCATTTTTGTAGGATAGGGAGGCTAAGTCTATGGTTCATTGGTCCTTTTGAAATACTAGAGAAAGTTGGAACAGTTTCATATCAATTAGCTTTTCCTCCGAGTTTGTCTTAGGTACATAATGTTTTTCATGTTTCGATGTTGAGGAAGTATGTGCCAGATTCATCACTTTTCTTGAGCCGAGAAGCAGTTCAGCTGGTAGATAACCTTTCTTATGAAGAGAAACCAGTTCAGATTCTTGATCAACAGGAATAGGTATTGCGGAATCAGGTAATCCACTAGGTAAATGTTTGGTGGAGAAACTACATGGTTGAAGAAGCAACATGATAGTCTAAAAATTCTATAAGGTAAAGGTACCCTCACCTGTTTAATGAGTAAATAAAATTGTGAGGATGAAATTTCTAGATGGTGGGGATAATATAACACCCCAAGGTTTTAAAAATAAATTGAATTCTTGAAACTTTGTTTCATGTAGATATTTATAACTATCCTTTAAACATAATTTTAAAGCTTCTATGTTTTTAATTTTGAAAAACAGTAATCTACAATTGTGTTCAGTAAGTTATTTGGAGTCTGATGGAACCAACTTGTTTTTTTGTGAATAGTAACATACCCTGATGAATATTAATATAAACCTAATGAATAGTAAATTGTATTAATATTTTATTTTATTAAGGATTTTAGATAATAACATCTTGGTTAATTTTTCCATTTTATATAAAAACAATTGTATTTTTAAATTGCTTATTTTGAATTAAGTATGAATTTTTAAAAAAAATTAAATTAATAATATTTAGAAGATTATTTTCTAAAAATGGAGTTCTTTTTTGAATTCTACACATAAAATAATATTAAGGGAAACATTTTTGGGATTTTTTTGATACAATTGATTTTTCGGTGAATAGTAAAAATACAATTTTGAGTTTCGGTGTATTAATGACATCATTAATGATGTAATAATGATGTAATGAATCTGGTCGACTTGTGTGTAGTACAATAATATGTGGTGTCTCCCAAGTGGCTAATAACTTGGGAAAATACCATGGGAAAGCCCATGGTTTTTCAAATACCACTAATGAGGTGTCCCTTGAAAATTATTAAAATATTCCCTCACTTTTTCTTTAAATACCAATCCATTCCTTCATTAAATTCATTCCCAATTCCTAATCATTGAATCTCTGACCTCTTTACCTACCTATTATTCCTCCTAAGGTTTCCTCAAGCCCCTAAGGTTCCAACCTTCATGTTCTAGGAGTTACTCTATAAGGTAATAAAATTATAAATTTCTTTCTTTTTCTGTTCAAGTTCTCTTCTATGTGGTATAACTTTCAAGTTTCCATACCATGTTCATATTAAATTATTATTCTTGATATATTCTGTATTATGATTCATTTCTATATGGGTGACCCTTTTCCCCTATCTTTTTAATATTTTCTAAAACCATGTTGCAGAGCCATTAGGCTGCTGAATTTTTGTAAGGGATTTCTCAATTATTCTTTTATTTTGAGTTTCTTTCTTTTCTTATTCTTTCATCATCTCCTCTTACCCAAGAGGCATGAAATCTCTAGAAATTATTTATATTCTGGATTTTCTCATGTTCATGGAAAATCCATCATCATTCTTCTCTCCTCTCCCACTTATTAAATGAATAAAAACATTGTTTGTGGTGTGTCGATTTACCGACATCATGGACGATGTGATTTCAATTTGCATTAATTATTTCAAGTCTGGTCATGAAACCATTTTTATGGTTGAAACAGGTTATAATATATGTATTATGAATCATCCATATTTTGGGAATTCTTTTTTTTTTACTCATGTTTTTAATTTATAAGACAAAATGAGGTCGTAATTATCAAAGAACCACTAAAATGATTTAAACGAACATCATTAATATTTTAACTTATGAATCATCCTCATAAAAAAATTCAAAATGATAAATGGTATAAATTATGATACTGGAAATATTTAAATACCTTCCCATTCCAATTATGTAGTTTCACTTCCAATCGACAATAATATCTATCATGAACCAATCATGTAAAACATGTGAAGAAAACACCCCAAAACAATGCAAGGAACAAAATACTAACAAATAAAGAGTGAAATGATCTAAATAAATGATCGTATAAGATATTATAAATATGGATATGTTTTTGTAAGATATTAATAACATTATTTTAACCATTATACAGGAATTTTAAACACATTTGAAGTAAGAAGAACCTGTGGTAAGGGAATTATTAACCCAATTTCCATTCCTTGGGTTAACCTTCTACTTTATCCATTATGTTGTATTAAGATTATTGGTTGGATGAATTTTTGTTTATATAATTTATTATTATTTATATTTATATTTTATACACATGTACATTCCATTCTATTAATTATCACTTCAATTATATTTTTAAGGGACTTTCCTTTTAAAATCCTTTTAAAAGTATCTCAAATAATTTTCAAAGGGATTGAATTTTTATATGTATATGGAATGAGTACTTTCTCTTGATTTTAAGAACATTTATTACAATGATATGTTTCTTGGACGTTATTTATGTTGGTTTGATCCTATTATATCTCAAGATATATTGGTTTCATCCCATTATAGCTCAAGATATGTTGGGTTGAGCCCCTTATAGCTCAAGATATGATGGGTGAGACCCATTATAGATCTCCAATGCATTGGGTACACCAAAGATGGAAGTTGACCAAAAGTTTTTTCCATATATATGTGTGAATGTAAGATTGATATGTTAAATATTCCCCAAGGAAACAATATGAGTATACCATGAATTTGAGTTTTTATGATATGGGTTTTATTGGTTTTTATGTTATCACTTGACAAACACTTTATATATTTATATCCCTTACTGAGTTTTATACTCATATCATATTTTTAAATTGTTTTTCACAGGATATAAGGATGGGTAATAGAAATACTGGATTCGTGATTTTTGATATGGAGTGTTGTCAAAGAAATCAATCTTTATGTTTTAATGTATTATTTTTTGAAAAAAAATAGAAACTATTTTTAATAGAGTCCTCTTTGTATGAATGTGGTATGCTATGTATGTAACTTATCGTAATTCTTTAAAACACTAAACCTGAAAATATCCTCAATGTGTAATAATGTATGTTCTTGTTTAAAATTAAAGATTAAGTAAAATTATAAGGTTGGGTCCTTATATGAAGGAGATGTCATTTACCTTTCATTAATGGTAGTGGCTCCCAAACTTCTCCATCAAGTGTGGGATTCCCAACTCAGAGTAATTAATTTTAAGATCTATTCTAACTATAAATACTTAGGATACAGACCTAATTGATTTTCTAAGTGTGGGGAGTATGTTATCCTCTCTCAAGTTTAAACAGTAAATCTATTTCCACTACATGAGAAGGTGTTGAAATAGTTTCACACTTACCCTTTAGTAGTACATCATAGTGTTATGAAGATATACCATAATCTTAGGAATTAATTTTTTTGTTCATTATTGAATAAGAGTATCACTAATTTCGTGTATCTATTTCTAAAAATTCTATAGTAGAAGATAGAGAATTATGTTCCAATGGGTTTTTCCCAACCCATTGAGGTTTTGGAGAGTAATATTGATGGTATATATATGTAATACATGATATTAATTCCACATTTGATGAAAAAATATAAAAATTCCTTGGTTTTCATTAATCAAATGACTAATTCAGCCCACTTCCTCTAAATTCAAGATCTGTTTTCTAGGGAGATCTTGGGATACCTGTACTCGTATATTTTCTTTAAATTTCATGAAGCACCCAGAATTATCATTTATTTATGAGATTTTTGATTCACATACTAATTATGAATGAGATTTCAATAGGATTTTAGGACTTAGTTTTGGTCAATTAAAGCAATGTAAACTCATACAAACAGCTAGAATGAGAGGAACATTCAAGTTCTGAAGAAAATATTGAGGTATTTGGTGCTTGATTTTAGTAGGAGTTGGGCCGACCACCTACCCTTTGGAAAGTTCACATCTAATAACATCCACTACTATAATATTTTTATGGAACCAATATAGGAACTATTCAAGATACCCAGAAAGTCTTCTCTTTATGGGGCAGAGATTAGTGATTTGTCACTTATGGGGATATAACTAGTGTAGTTGATGGTAGGGAAGGTGAAGGTGATCTAAGATTATATGATTACATATCAAATCCATTATAAATATCACATTGACTAAATATGTAGGAATTTATAGTTTGAATAGGGATACAATGTGTTCTTGAAGTTTTCACTATAATGTGGTGTACATAGGTTTGTTCTAGGAATAAATCTATCCTTTATGTTTATTCGGCCATTCTTAATCCTGTATAGGGTAGTCTAGGTTTATTATTTCTTAGAGTTACCCCTATAGTTATATCAGGTACATAATATTTTCCATGTGTTATAGCTAAAGATATATGTTTATAACCTTATGCACATTAATGATTGGGGAGAGATGGATGTCAAAGACAACACCACCTTTAAAGTATACATGTTGGTGGTTGAGGAATGATGGTAGAATACCCTTTTAGTAGTTATAAATACAATTGGTTCACATCTTATGGTATCATGAGAATATTTAGGAAAGATATTGGGAGAATAAGAATCATATTCCACTTCAATACCCTCATCTCTTTGAGTAAGTTGGGTTTTTCATGATAAAAATCCTTAAAGGTAGGGAGGATATAGTAACCAGATCATGTCATTGAGTACTATATAAATATTTTAACCAATATTTCTATTAGGTTTTCATATCGTCTAAGGATAAGTGTAAAATTATAATTTTATAATTCTTAGATAAAATTTTTAATGTGTTGTTGGATTCAAGATGTGATTATTACCCTGGATGGTGATTTGAAAATTTTTAGGGGGAGTGGTTTTTACCAAATATTTAAAGTTTTAGTGGAAAATTATTATTTATTGAATTTATAATTTCATTTTAAATGAAATGAATTATTTAAACAAATAGTGTTCCATTGGGATATTTTGGTGGCGATGAAGATATTAAATTATTGGGTATGATATAGTTATATAATTTAAATAGGTTAACATAACATGTTAGATAAATTTATGGAATTAATAAGTTGAATTAGGGAATTAGTGTTAAATTTTAATAAGTAAATTTAAATATAAGAGAGATTGTCTTATGGTAGAATTAGAATAAATTAAAGGAATTTATGGCTGAGAAATATTTGGAAAATTTAGATAATTTAATTTCATAGGGGGGGTTATTTCATCACTGAGAGAATTATCCCTCATTATATTAATTTTCCCTATTATATACAGTCTATATATTCTCTGCAACCTCTTAAGTAAGGTAATTCTTGAATATTTGTTTTGTGGTAGATCGATGTAAGGGAGATAAAATAATAAAATTAGACAATGTGGTCAATAGTGATCATCAGAGGATCAATGGATAGTGTTCATTATATAACCAAGGTATAAAACTATAGACTTTACCTTCCTCATTAAATTATCTACATTGAATCCTTCTCTTATTATTTGTGGATAATGGATTAAAAAGAATAACAAGGATTAATTATATTTGGGAAGAATAAAGGCTTCAATTACTAAATTACTAAAAAAATAATTCATTTGAAATCA
This sequence comes from Viscum album, assembly GCA_963277665.1. Taxonomy (NCBI): domain Eukaryota; kingdom Viridiplantae; phylum Streptophyta; class Magnoliopsida; order Santalales; family Viscaceae; genus Viscum; species Viscum album. The sequence goes on from OY728159.1 coordinate 547,716,591, forward strand.
AGAATCAATGTGATAGAATATGGATTCTTAATTAAATATGGATAAATTTTATGTTTATCAAAAATTTATCACATTTATAAACCCAAAATATTTGATTTATTTCCCTAATGATCATTTATGATTTATTTGTTATTTTATTAATATGTTTTTTGTGATGAATATTAATGTTATTATTAAAATAGTATGATTATGTGATATTTAGATAAATACCCATCCAAAAATGGATTTTGATTAGTGAAAACATAAAGAAAATATCTTGGAGATGGGAATGTGATTTATTTATGAGTTGTGGAATGGCTCATGCTAATATAACTTGGGGGTCATCGAATTATTAGGAAAATTGGGAAAAAGTGCTACTGAGTGATAGATATAAATTGGTGATAAGTTACATGGGTTAATTCCATATTTGCATAGTGTGGTGCCACTTTCGATTATTGGGATACTTTGAAAAAAAGTTTCATAGGGTGTAAAATTTTGCACAATCATTCCACCTTAGCACTAAGGTCATGTTGAATCTTTCAAGGGATTGAGAAACCTTCTATCTTTATATATTTTATCCTTAGTTTATGAGTTATTCTTATTTTATAAAAAATAGAATATTTATAAGGCACTTTGGTATGATTTGAGTACTTGAGAACTATAGGGAAAGTCATTGGGTTCGGGTGATATGATTATAGTAGACTCAGGGTATAGTACTCCATTGGATACACACTGATGATAGGTAAAGGTTCCCCCAAATAGTTTATAGACTTCACTACTTCTTTATGTACCAGGGGTGTGGGTCATCTAATTCATGCATGGGGTTGGTACACCCTTGGTCCCAACAATTCATGAGAATTATCACAACTATGCAGAACTTTACTACCATATATGAAATAGATACTTTCTCACTCAGAATTATTAACTCAATGAGGCATGGGCCCTCCATCGAGGTCGGTACTCCCTTGACCAATATGTATACATTGGAGAGATTTGGATCCCCTGTAATATTGTCTAAGGGGTGACATGGATTATGTGGAGTTCGGTAGTGTGTATTTTTTGAGTTTTATATAGTATTCAATCAATGTTAAATTAGAACATAATGAATGGGAAAATATTATTGTTTTTGGTTACCTATATTTAAATAATATCTAATACTTTGGGTCCTTACCTTAATTTTAAGTTGGAATTTCATTTTGTAATATCTTCTTATTTCTAGGGCATCCAACTATGTATGTTTATTATCACCCCTAAAATGGTATTCCTCCTTCAATTTTTGTGTATTATGTAGATGAAAAACTATTTATAGGTAATTATGGTGTATATGGAGTTAGTAGAGTGGGATCATGGAGGTAATAAATAGTAATAGTCACTATCGTTATTCCTATTTGGAAATAGTGTGCTGAGAAGTTCTATATTAGTTGTTCAAGATATTTTTTTTATTTATTAGGTTCATATACTTTCCCTTATTTATAGAGTTTCACTTGAAGGGCTATTAAAGGTTTTTATCATGTGTCTCATGTATATTATATTAAAAATAGTTATTATATCAAGTTTTACACTACTCTATTTGGTTTCAGTTATATTTGGATGTATACAGGTTACTTTGGATAAGACCACCAATATATGTGTTATGCCTTTTGGGTGCTAGTTATCAGTCTCTAGCCTATTAGAGGTAAGTTGGGGGTGGCACACTCAGCCCAACTTCCAACCCACATAGGGTCATAGTGGGTCAAGTAATGTCAAAATTATATTAGATTGGTTTATTCCTAAGGATGGAGTTTGGATTTATGGGTCTTATAAGGATGGTTTAAGAATTTCGGGAAAGGTTATCATGGGGTCTTGAGTTTAACTTTATGATGAGGTAACCCTGTTATTTCTATGGTAGTTTATAGATTCGTTCATCATAACTTTGATAATTTATTTACTATATCTAAACCCTAATATATCACTTACAAGGTATGGATAGAATGTTACTTGAATCATAAAGTAATTTGTTTTCAATCATGGGTTCACCATGTCGAATATAGGATACCACCACATAGATAGAAAGCTAGGATCTTGAGGTAGGGTCATGATATATCTATACCAAAACTAGAGACTCTTTTTTCTAATAAACTAAGTTAAAAGGCCTCCATTTTGGTATATTACTAATATATGACTCCTTCAAGTGATTGGGGAGAAAATCCACTTCCTTTTTGTAGTAAGAAAATCCTTAACCCATAGTACATGGGAATGGTCCTTCACATATTGAGTAGAGGATGATTCTAATTGGAAAAGACAAGGATACTCGTATAATGAGTGAACTAAATGAGTTTTAGTGATAAAAAAACCTAGGTTCTAAGGTGATTTTAACTATTAAGAAAAAATGAACTAGCTACAGGCAGTTTCTTATATGTTTCACATGGTTCAGACACCTTTTTATTATATAGTTTTTTTAGCATTAAAACTTCTCTATGATATTTCAAGTGGTTTTTGGGACTTGATAACTCTAACCCATTATGAGGATAATTTTTCATAGTATGAGTTTGAGTTCCTCTTCCAATATGATTTTTTCTTGGGGACATTGAGGATGATGTGAGTTTAATAACCATTTAACTCTTCATCATGGAATAATGTCAATGGTGGAGTATACGTAGAGGTTCACTGGCCTCATGAGGTACTCTCTTGATATGGAATGTAAAGGATTTCTTTTATTATGGAAGTTTAGGAATGGACTTTACATATTGATCCAATCTAAGGTTATACCTCTTTCTATCCCTGTATATTTCGATGTCTGGGAGAGGGATTTAGTGATCGAGAGTTTTATAGTGAAGGGATATCCAAATACTGGGGTAGGTTTTGGTTTTCCCATAGTAAATTCATCTTTTATGTTTAATAAAATATAAAAATTGAGATCTTAATATCAATGTTATATGCATTCCTAGTCCCGGTCTTGTAGGTCAGTGATGGGAGTGTCACGTGGGGTATCTAACTAGTAAGGAGATAGGCTTAGTTATTCCTATAAAGGATGAGTTTATAGGGATCAAAATTTACCAACTTGATAAACAATGGAGTATATTCAAGATGTCATGGTGTATAGAACTATATATTCAATAAAGTGTAATGATCAAGGGCCTCTGTAGGGAGGATAGGTTTTCCCTTTAAGTGGGGGCATGGTAAAATGAGCTATTAGTGAACACAGAGGCTAATGATTCTATAATACACTTCCACTATAGACAACTCCTGGTGGTCTATACTAGGATCAATAAGTTATAATTCATGGCTATGGACACATAAAAACTATAGATGGTTTTGACTAGGTAGTACCTAAAATAGTTTGAGGTATAATATGTGTCTTCTCTATACTAGTTCTCAAACTTATCAACTCTGGTGCAATACATTATTTTTTTATTTAATCCCTTTTCAAAGAGATGGAAATTATAGTAGTTCTCCTTACCTGACCTATGTGCCTATATACCATTACTAGAGGTGACCACATAATTACCCATATCTAATGAAGGTTAAATATTAATCTTAGTGGATAGATGACTTTGTACGACCTCTTTATAGCTAGGATAAATCCATATGACACCATCCTTAGTATAAACAAGTTATTTTTAATCTATTCTTAGATATACTACTATAATAAAATAGTATTTTTCTATCAATAGGAGTGATCAAGGTTCTCTTTCTTGGGAAAGTGAGGGATTTAGTCAAGATGGGTGATGCCTACCCATATAAAGTTACCATTTATCAAACAATTATAGGATTTTTTGGACTTGTTCATTGTATATACTTTAGATGGTCATCTTTTAACTATCATGGGGGTACATGGATGTTCTTATAGGGAATATCATAGGTAGTCCACCTCATTTAGAGATCTAATTATATATTGATATTCACCCTAATACCACACTGATGTCATCTATAGAATAATGAATAGTATTTTATGGGCTTAGGGGACTAAAGGATCATCTTGTGAATCTTTTTAAGAAAGTATTTATTAGGGTTATTATGTCCCCTTGGGTAAATCCAATTTTATTCTCTAAGAAGGATGATAAGATTACGAGGATTTTTATTTACTATCACCTTATGAACCATGTGATTATTAGCAAAAATACCCTCTACCTAGGATTGATAATATCTTTAACAAGATAAAGGGAACAAAGTGTTTCTTTAAGAACAACCTCAAGTCGGGTTATAACTAGTTTTGGGTTCATGAAGAGGAAATCCCAAAGTTAACCATCTGGTGTAACTATAGGAATAATAAGTACCTATTGATTCTATTTGGTGTGAAAAATGCCCCAAATATATTCATGGGAATCATTAACTGCCCATTTTTTGGCTGATTCATGGGTTTATTCATTAAAAACATCCTCATTTATTATGCATCATAAGATAAGCATGACGATTACCTAAGGATTATCCTATAATTTCTTCAGGATAGACAACTTTATGAAAAACTCTTTCAGTGATATTTCAATATTTCTAAAGATAATTCTTAAGGCGCTCCATCTTAGTGGGTGCAATAAAATTATACCCAAGAAAGATCTAGGTAGTGGTTTCTAGGGAGCCACCAAATAATGTGTTCAAGGATTATAGTATCCTTCGGTTGGCAAGATATTATGAGTGGTTTCTTGAATATTTATCCTAGATTATAACTCTCATGACTACCCTTACCTAAATGCGGAATCTGCTTGTGTGGAATGAGTGATTTCAATGATATTTTATGGAGAAAAAGTGAAAGATGTATAATGATACTATTTCATGGATTATAGAGGAAGGATTTGAGTTTATTGTGTTTTGTGATGCCTCTAAGATGGATCTAGGTAATTTTCTAATGTAGAGCAAGGTATTGAATACTTATCGTTCTAGTTAGCAAATACCTCATAGGCAGAACTACTAATTGGATCTTATAGTTGTGGTGTTCACATTAAATTCTTAGAGATATTATCTTCTTAGTGAGAAATTCAGGGTCTACAAGGATCATAAGATCTTTATGTAAATTTAATCCTAGTGATATCTAAACCTAATTAAAAGGTGATGATTAGAATTCTTAAAATATTTTGAATTTATGTTAATATATACTCATGTGATGGGAAACATGGTGGATGATTCCCTTAGAAGGAAATGACATGATCAAATGTTTTAGGAGGAATCTAATAAGCTAAGCTCGATGCAGTTAGTTCCGGTGGATGGGATAGTTTTCACTTACATTTGATCAATTGTAGTATCCAAGAACCAGTTCATTTATTATATGATATTACATAACTAGGTATTCTCATATGATATACCTGATGTGTTTTATGATGGTGGGTAACACATAATCCTTTTTAAGAGGTAAATAGTTGATCAAGTTGTATTATGTGAGGAGGCGATGAGGGAGTTTCACACTTCCCATTTATCAATTAATGGTGTTGTTATGAAGATGTTATAGGACATCATACATGAGTTTTAGGGTTCAATATTGAATAATAGTGTTATAGAGTTCATGTATTGATGACTCAACTACTGATGGATGAAAAAATGAATCAAGTTATGGTACGTTTATCCCAGACAATTCAGGTTTTAGAGTGGAAGTGGGATTATATATCTATGGCCCTTATGATAAGATTTTCATATTCAGTGAAGGGTTATTTAATTTTCTAAAAGATCATCAATCAACAAACCAAGTTAGAATACTTCCTCATTCAATAGCTGAGTTTGATTTAGAGCATGGGATACCTATATATGGATGAGATTAATTGATTTAATATAGAACCCTGGAAGATCATTTCTTACCAAGATATTCAATTCATGTTTTGGTTATGGAGGATCTTAGAGGAAGCTTTTATAACTTAGTTGTGGCTAAGAACAATGTTCCATCCTCAAATAGAGGACTTGACTAAGAGGGTCTTTTGGGGTTTTTTAGGACATTTTGAGGTCTTGTGTGCTTGGTTTTGGAAAGAGTTATACTAATCACATTCCCTTGGATAATCTCACATATTATAACATATAATAATCCACTATTGGTCTATAACCTTTCGATTCCATGTACGGAAGATCCTGTAAGTATACTCTTTATTGTATATAGGTTAGAGAGTCAGAAATTATGGGGTCAAAGCTAGTATAGTTGGAAACAGAGAAGGTGAAGGTGATCTAAGAGTAGATAAAGATAACTCATAAATATTAGAATTTTTATATAGGCCAAATATAAAGGCCTATTAAATTTGAATAAGAAGACTATTTGTTCCTAATGGTCTCATTGTAATGTGTTTTTTGATTTTTTGGTAAAAAAACAATCCCCAAGTTTGGTCAGGCCATTCCATATCTTGCACAAGGTAGCAAAGGTTACTTAATACCAAGTATTACTCTCACAATAGTACTAGGTACACAATGTTTTTAACATGTAATATCTAAGGATATATTTTCATGATCCAATGCACATTTTTTACTATGGTGGTATGGATGTTAAAGACAACACCACCTTTACATAGTACCTAGTGGTGATCAAGGACCAATAAAAGAAGGATATTAGGTTTGGTTATTATCACTATTTCATTTCTTATGGTGGAATGGGAATTATCAATAGAGCTCAGGGGGGTGTGAGAATCATATTTTAAATCAATACCCTTACCTCTTTGAGTAGTTTGTAGTTTTTGGGATGAAAATCCATGAAGGTGTGGAGGATGTAGTGACCTGGATTTTTGAATAAGTATATTTCTATTAATATTTCTATTAAGTGGTTGTGTGGTTGGATATAAGGGTAAAATGATAATTTTACTGTACTTGGAATAAAATTTATCATGTTTCATTAGATTTGTGATGTAATTTTAACCCTTGAGTGATGATATGAAATTTTTTTAGATGATTGGTTTTTCCTAAATATTTCAAGTTTCAATGAAATATTATTATTTATTTAATTTATGAGATATTTTTAAAAATAATTATTTATTTAAATAAATGGTATGAAATTTTCATATTTTTGTGGTGCTGATGAGGATAAATTAGAGGTTATTATGGAGATTAATATTCTAATCTACTCAGCATATATGTTAGCGAAATTTATAGAATAGATGAGGATTTGAATAGGGGAATGAATTTAGGGTTTTTATATAGAAATTTAATGATAAGAATGAGTGTATTTATAGGGGAGTTATAGGAAATTAAATAAAGTTATCAAACATAAAAATTATAGAATTATAGAGAATTGAGTTCCACATGTGAAATATTTCTCACTGAGATATTATCCCACATTCTCTCAAATATCCTTATTCTATATATTATATTCAACCTTCCAACGAAGGGAATTTTTGACAATCAATGTCATGTAGAATTAAAGTAGGGAAACTAATTAACACAATTAGAAGTTATGTTTAGTGGTGATCATCAGAGGCTTAAAGGATAACATTAATTATGGAATCGTTGTATGTTACAATGGAATTTCCACTCATCCTTGGATTCTATATGTGGTGGCTTTTTCTTGTCATTTGTGGGTAATGGATTAAATATAATAATAAAGAGGAATTATAATCATGAAGAATAATTGTTTAAATTATTGAATTGTTAAAAAATTGTGTTTTTATAATGTTTAATAATTAAAGTGATATAATATATATTTTAAATTAAATATTTATAAATTTTATGTTTATATAATTCCTATCCAAAATATGAACCATAAATATGTGATTTCTTTCACCAGTGGTTATTTATGATTCATCTGTTATTTGATTAATATGTTTATTATGGAAAAGAATATTTTATTCAAATTATATGATTATGTAATTTTTGGTTAACTCTCTATTAGAAATTTAAATTTAAATTAGTAAAAAATTATATGAAATACCTTGGAGTTGACAAGTGTGTTTTTTTGTTAGTATTGGCATGAGTTGTACCAACATGGCATTGTACCATTCTTTGAGAAATTGGGTAAAAGTATTGAATATGGTTGTGGGATGTAGTAACAATAATTTACAGGGTTTCATGAAATATAAGCACGGTTCCATGAAAATTTCTTTTATTGGATGGCTTTAAGTAGTAAGTTTTGTGATGCGATGTAAAATTTCACACAATTATGCCACCTTAGCATGGGGTCATTCCAAATTTTCCATGAGGTAATGTACCCTTATATCCTCATATAGGTTTCTCTTGGGTTATGTTTAGTACCTATATAATATCTTAGATCCATTTATGATAATATTTGAGATGTTTTGAGTTATTTAGAACTATAGGTTCGATGACTAGGTTCATATGAGTCAATCGGAGCAGACTATGGGTTCATCAGTCCCATGGGTATGCATTGATGATAAGGAATGTGTTGTACATACACTTTATAGAGTTTATAAATCCATCGTATACCTAAGGAATTGGTCCTCCAATTTAGATATGGGGTCAATAGTCCCTTGGTTTTGACAAGTAACAGGTCCCCTATATGAATGATAGAGTAAGGAACAACCCCAATGACATGTCATGGGTCCTCTATAAATGTATTAAGTACTTCCTCACTCGACATGCTTCACTAAAAAAGGAACAGTTCCTATATTGATGTTGGTACTCCCTCAATCGATACACAAACTATGGAAAGGTGTGGGCCCTGTATAATAGTTTTTGTGAGGTGATGTCGTTTAGGTGGAACTGGGTGGTTTGGATTCTTGAGTTTCTTAGAGTATATGATCCTTTGGTGGTTAGATTATGAAGAATGAGATAATCCTATGTCATTAGTTACTTAAACTTAAATTTTATCTCAGTCTTTCAATCCTTACCATTATTTTGAACTTAATTCTAATTCTTTCCACCATTATTATTTTTTTGGAGTGTCCTACTGGGTATTTTTATACTCACTATTTTATGGACTTTCTATCTGTACATGTTTTTTTTGATGAATAAGATAATAAATTTAAATTTTATTACACTATATGTGAAGTTAGTTAACTAGGATCATAGTGGAAATCAATTTAGATGGTCACTTTTAGTGTTTTTATATATAGTTAGTGTGATAATGTGTTATACTTCAGTTGTTTGAGGTATAAAATTTCTTTGATGATTAGACACATTCTGTTTCACTTATCTATGGAGTTTTATTTTTTATATTGTTATGTATGTATAACATGTGTCCCATGTATATTTTAATGACTTGTATCATTACAAGTCAAATAATTTAATAGGAATTTTAAATTTGAGTTCGGTAGTAGGGGTGTTTTGAGAATTGAGGTTCATATTGAAAACATAAAAAATGGTACATCATTGGAGGTGTTTTTATAAATTATTGGGTGTTTGAGTGGTGTTTAAGGGTGTCAGTAAAGGTTTAGAGGGGTTTTGTTCATGCTTATTTAAATACTAGACACATCGATTACCTTTTTTGGGCACACCAGGTACCCAATGAGATCCCTAGAAGCAACATGCCTCTAAAAGTCCCCCATGTACTTAGTGATAGTCTGTGGAGTTTTTATAAAAAATTATTTTAAGTGGGATCCATATTTTTTGAGTTGCTAAATACCAACACCCCCATCCTCACCCTCTCATATTATCCCCTCTCATTTCCCCCATCATGATGATCCTATATAGTCATTTCTAAGTAGATTAGAGAATATTATAAAGCATAAGGATCCTAACATAAATTTTAAGGTATGATCTACGGTGTATTTTTATATTTCTCACTTATCTATATTTTTTATCTTAATCCCCATTTTAGGTAATATTTTCATTTCTTTATTTCATCCAAGTGAGGCAAAACTAAGCTACGGTGTTGAATTAGTCTGCTCCTTTAATCTTAAGGTAGGTGGTTCCTTTTATATTTTTCACATATAGAATGTCTTTATGTGACATGAAAGTGAATGCTTTGGGTTCTAGTTATGGGATTTATAGAAAGGGTTCGGGGGAGTCCCCAGGTCTGTGATAGGTTAGGTTCGAGAATATTTTCTGTGATTTAAGTGTTCCACACATGGTTGAGAGATTTTACAATGGCTTGATGGATAAGATTCCAAGGATTGAAACCTCAAGTTAGGTCCAACAGACCCTGTAGTGATTGATAGTCATGTCATTACAAATTAATAGCCTAGGTTGAAGCCATATGACAATTATTGTGGTCTATTTGGTGAATAGGTCCCCTTTTAGAGGTTATAATGGGTGAAGTGATTCAGAAATTGTATAGGAATTCCCTTAGAGTGACTTTTACACCTTAAAACCTCATTGATAGGAGTGAAATGATAATGTATGAAATTTTTGGTTCTATCCCTTGATTTTAAGAGGAAATTTTTTATTATAATGTGTATTAATTAGAAGTTTTTCTTTTAAATTGTGGATAGGTTATTACTTGGTGAATGTCTGTGATTATATGACATTACGTGGATTAATGTGAGAAGTGTGTCTATGTTTCCTTGGTGTTAGGACATGGTGACTTCATGGATTTTTTTATCACAGGTAGTTATCTATAACTGATTCACCTGGATGGATTAAAGTTTGGATTCCCATTAGATCCCTTATGGTGGTAATGCATAGAAAGTGTTGTAAGTGAACTGAGGGATTATTACACTTTATGTTGTTTTTTATGGGGACCAATGATGTTGGAATGGTAATGTGAGTTCCTTATAGCCTCAAGGGTAGGAAAACACTTAGAGGGATATCATGAATGCTTGTGTTCGTATGTGATTAATGAACTAGTTTGTAGTTAGATTATATCCTATGGGATTTAGGAACATTATGGGGTATTTTTCAGGTGTAGGTTGTTCTTGGGTGGAAATTTGTAGTGAGATGATTCTGGGAAATTGTTGATAATTCATGCAATGAGATAACTTCTATTTGGGATTTGAGTATCAATTGGTGGAAATAAGAAGGATACAGGGGATATATCTGGCACATTTTGATATTATATCATGATCATGTTTATATAGTTGGTAAATAGACTCAGCATAAGGCCTGACCCTGAGTGATGGGGTGTGGGTGAAGGTAACCCTGAGTGAGATGGTGTTGGTACAAGATATGGTTAGATTACCAACCCTCACTAATAGGGTACGAGTGTCATACACACTAATTGATAGGGTTCTATTATATAATATGTTTAAAAAATTCAATCTTGAGTGATAGGGAATGGAAGTGGTCACCCTTAAAGATAGGAAGCTAGAATGGGATATGATTGTTAAGAAAAACCTTGAGTAATAGGATGTTATCTTCTAACTATATTATAGACCATACCATGAGGGATAGGGTATTACACATTTTATATAAAATGTTGCACACATTGTTTTCTCCTTAGTATTATTTATTATGTTTCCTCAAATTGATTTGTGGTTCTATGTGACTCATTATTTTATCGTGGCTGAAGTAGGTGAGGTTAGGTGTTGTGGTGGCTCGATTTACACATGATAACATGAAACATATTCTTTTTTAATGATTTTCATTTTCCATGAATACACACACAACATATTTTAGTATATCTATGGAACCCCATTAAAGTATCCCTACTATTATTAATTCCCACACCTTGCATAGGAATTATGAATATTATATTATATCTAGTTATTATGTCTAGTTTTATAGTACTAAATTCTATTCTAGTGGTATTTGTATACATTTAGGTTTCATTGGAAAAGTATTCTCATATGTCGGATATGCATTCTTGGTGTCAGTCATTAATCTCTATCTTATTAGAGGTCATATCAGGGGCACACTCAACCCAACCACTAGCCTAGGTAGGGTATAGGTTGGTCTAGTCATGCCATAATGGTATCAGATTGTTTAAATCCTTTTGATATAGTTTAGAGTTATAGACCTTAATAGGATGGTATGGGAATTTAGGGCAGGGGTTTCAATTGGTTTGAGTTCTTTTTCAGTCTAAGGAATCCAGTAATTGGTGTGGTGGCTCATATATTCTTTAAAAATGATTTTTATAAACTATTGAACAAATTGAAACCTTAATAAGTCACTTAAAGGGTATGTATAAGATTATATATACACCATATAATATTTATTTGTTTATTCCTATGTCCTTCTTGAATCAACTCATCAGGATATGTTGTATTAATTATGGTTTTATCCTATTGAATATTGGATTCCTCCCTATAAATAACTATATAGGATCCCTATATAGGTAAATGACATGAATGTGTAAAAATTATAGCCTCTTTTCTCCAATCAACTAGTCATCCTTTCCTCTATCCAATAACTTTATCATGATATTCCCCCTTCAGGTGAGCGTGGAATAGATTAAACCAATGTTATACAAAAATAAAACCTTAAAACCATAGTAAAATGGGTGATCCTATACTTCCTAAGTATAGTAAAGTTGTTAGGGTTGGTGATACATATATAAAGAGATAACTATATGAGTTTAAATGACATAAAACACTCAAGTTTCTAGGATAGTGGGACTAGTTAGTGGTGGTGACTTGGGTGTTCTACTTGGTCCAGACACCTAATGATCAGATATAGTCTTATAATATAGTCTTATTTATGGTTCCATGATTAGTTTGTAACACAAAAAGATTTTTAGAATTTATTTTCTTTAAATAATAATATATTTGAGATTCTTTGGTTCACACAACACTTAACTTAAACAAAAGTTGATATACTATATAAATATTATTATTTAAATATGACTACTATAAAATGTCCATTAGTTTAGATGGAATGGATAAGAACAACCAAATTAGGAAATATATTTTTATTTTTTTCCTTAGTTAAATTAATAATCAATCGTGTTTTTATTATTAGTTATTTAGAAAGAACTATAAAATATTTTGTATGTAAAAGAAATATTTTATCCCTAAAACTACTATTATGTGTGCAATATATTTTTATCATAATAGATTAAATTAATAACTATTGATAAATTATTATAATGAAATTATTAGATTATATATCTAATCAAATTAATTAAAATTCAATTCATTATGTTTATTAGGAAATAGATGAGGATAAATTCATTTTTTTTCTTCAAAAAATATATTTTCTTCAAAATTTGTTTTTATTTCATTTTGTGAGTGGATATTATATTCAATTTCTAAAACTTATAGAAATTTCATATGAAAAAATGGTCATTATTTTCAAAATTTTAATTTCAAAATTATCTTAAAGGGAATTGTTTCCTAAAATGATGGACTTTTGACTGAATAGTGAAAATATTGATTTTTACAAAAATTGTATTTTATTTCATTTATATTAGGTAATTCAGAATCCCAATTATATATTTTTTGTTTTAAATAAATATACGATCCATTTAATTAAAACTAATGTTATTAATTTCATTGTAATCTTTATTATATTTTATTTTTCTATAGATTCGTTTTAATAATTAAAATTTATTTTTTTTCCAAAAATTATTTTTTTTCTCTTTTTCGCACTTATATTAAAATAAAATTCTACCAATCCTAAAAATTTAATCTTGATAAATGTATTTCATATTTTTAATTGGGAGGTTCCAATTTATTGTTTTGTTCAATTTCATTTTTTTCATTATGAATGGTAACCATTGTGAATGTTTATCTCCATATAAAAAAAGATAAAATGGGTTAAAATGGATTCAAAATATGGGATAAGGTCTCAAAAGAAATCCAAAATATTAATTTAATTCATTTAATGATCTTATTTATACCATAATTATATTTTATTTGAAATAATGACAATTTTGTATCATTTTCCTTTAATAATGACATATATATTATTTTAAAAATGGATAATAATAAAATGTCACCCCAATTATTTTAATATATATAATATGTTTTACTTCGAATAAAGAAATTATTAATGGTTGTAAATATTTATTTTGAATATTAAAAACTTTTTTTATGATTTTAATTTATTTTTGAATTTTTAGTGATGGTATAATTACCTTTAACATTTACGCAACATCGACGTAGCGCTTGTGAAAGCATTACAAAAAGCAAGTAAACAGTTTTTAGAACATAAAAGGTAATATTTTTTGTTTAATTATTTTTAACATTAATTTATTGGATATTAATAATGTATAAGTGATTATAAAATATTATATAATCAAATTCCATTGTTGTATTGATATGTTTAAAGTCAAATTTTGTGAATGGTCTTAAAAAGGTCCTTTATTGGTATTTAATGATGAAAATTTATTTTTAATTCATTACAAAGTCATAGAAATACTATAATAACTCAATTTGACAAGATATTTTATGTTATATCACGAATATTCCATGTATTTTCTACTATTAATTTTTAAAAATACTTTCATAACCCTAAGATATTTAAATGTTTGTTATCACATTTTAGGATAAAAGGGTTAACAAGGGGGGTTAAACTCTGAGTTAAGTTTCAAAATGCCACATAAACTTGTTTAAATTTTATTATTTGAATTTTTTTTTCTTTTGAATCCATAACATCAAATATAAGTCACTTTATATCAATTTTACATCAGTTAGACACGTATTACATATTAATATTTCATGTATTTACAATATTTTCACCCACCTCAATTATAAAAGGGCACCTCCTCTCCTCTCTTCCACACACCTATTGAGATTTATAGCTTGACCAAGCTCTAAAAAATACCTTTAAAATTTATTACTCATTTTCTATAGTTTTTTTTCTCACCAAAAGACCAAACTCAAAGTCTCAATCTGTAAACTAAAGGAGGTTTTCCAAAAAAAAAAGAGGAGTTAAAGAAAGTATGTGGTGAGTCTAACTCAATGTGAGGGGTTTTTCTTTAAAAAAAATTAAAAAAAATAAAATATTTTTCCTCTATGATCATAGTATTTAAATATTTAAATAACTTTATTATTTATTTTAAAAAAACAATAAAATTTATTTTCAACTATATTTTTATTTTCTTTACCATGGTTTAAAATGGAATCTTTTCAACATTTCCTAAATGGGTTGTTTTGACTTTTCACAAAAGTTTAAAATAATATTTTTTTTATATTTATCTCATGAAATATTTTTCAATGCATCATAGTATTTATTTTTAATTGATCTTCCTCTACATGTTTCCATAGTTTTTTTAAAGAAAATATTATTCAAATTATTCTGGGAATTTTTAGTTTTAAAATACTTCCAAAGGAAAATTATATTCATTCTCATTTTCAAAGGGACTTTCTAATGTATTTATATATATGTTTTTCATATATTTTAATATTATTTAAAGATTTATATTCTTTATTGGAGATATACACTATTTATATCATCCACCTTATTTCTCTACATGTCTTATGATCAAGTTGTTCTAACCATTGGGTGGGGAAAATATTGATTCTTCATATACTAGTTTTTCAATATTAATTTTTATATTAATTCGGTGTTTTATTTATTTTTATTTTTATCATATGATGAATTAATTATAGATGCCATGTTAACTGGTGGTTTCTTCTATTATATATCTTCTAGATGCATTGGTTGGTCTCATGAGACAAACTAGCGTGGGTATTTTTTATATTCCTTATCTATTTATTTAAAACATCTTGGCACTAGGTCTTGAGAGAAATATTATGATGACATGAATTATTTATTTCGTCTTTATGAAAATAATTATTCCTATCCATGTGATTTTTAATATTTTTATCTTTTTATAAATTTCATATTCAAGTTTTTATGGGGTTTTAGGGAAATATTTTGATTTCATAATATAAGGAAATTATATTATGATTTAAAAAGAAATTTTATGATTGGTTAATGGTGAATTTTTTGTTTTGAAGAAAATTTTTTATGTTTTTAAAAGGACTAATGTTTTTACTTTATTTTTATATCCCTTACTAAGATTTTTTAGCTCATTTCGAGTTTTCAAAAAAAATCCCAAGGTTTATCGATGAGTTGTAACTATAGAAAGTTCTATATTTCTACTATGGGAATACATATTAAAAGAATTGAATGTATTTTGAATGAAATGGGAGGTTAAATTTAATAATTCTATATTTTAAAATGGACATTGAGTGGAAGTGTGTCATTTATATTTTAAGGGTCTAATATGTAAAAGTTTTTTATAAATCTCTAAAACTCTAAACCAAAAAAGATCTTGAGAATGCATTAAACCGAACACCTAGTTATAAATCATGTAATTATGGGTTATTTAAGGTATGGGAAATTATAGTTGGTATTAATATAAATGATTATATAACATTATATGTTACTCCCATAGATTTTAAATTATATATTTTCCTTTAAATCTAAATGTGTTCAATACCTTTCTTCACACACAACACCAAAATAAAAAGAATTGTGGAATATTATGTAACTATTAAAATGTAGCTATTGAATTGGTGAGTAATTATAGAGGTAATATAATTATTAAATATATATATATATATAATCCTTTTTAAATATTAATTCATTGATATAATTCTACTAGTATATCTAAATAAAAAATATAATTATTTTATATGTTGAATTATATTTTTTTTAAAATTTCATTTTCATGAGCTATTAAGTTTGATATATTATAGTTAAATAATGAATTAAAAGTAAATTATTGAAAATATATAAAATAAACTTATTTATTATCCATAATATAGTTATTTCTTAGTAAGTAATAAATTTATTTTACACTTAGAATATGTATGTTACTTAAAACTATTTTTCTGCGATATGCGCACAAAATTTAAATTAATTTTTAAAAATATTAGAAATTGAGTCATATAAAATGATTTGAATATTTTTAATCATAATTTTAAAATATTTAATGGGATAATTATTATTTTTAGGCATAAAATTAAGTTACAAAGATAAATATTAGTTACCATGGTAAAATAATTATTTTTCAAAGAATGATATTTTTCTAAATATTGTACATTTTTTTAAATAAAATACATATATTTTTAATTAATACTCTAATATGATGTTTAGAAATATATAAAAATGAATTAACACTCATTTAATCAGTAATAAATGTTAAATAAGATCCATAATAGATGATTAAAAGTACATTTTTCTACAGAACTGTTCTTCGTCACATTATGTGTTTTAATTTAAAAGTTAATTTTATCATATTTAAAATTTTAATTTGATTAAAAGAATTAAAAAAAAATTATTCATCATGTTGAATTTTTTTAAGGAGATTCATCATAGATTTTTAGTAATTAAATAATTTTCATGGTTAAATTTTAATCAATATTAATAAGTGTTAAAATGGGTAACCTAATCTAGCTTGAATTTTACAAAATTAATTTGAAACTTAGAACATATATAATACCTTTTGAGGTTTTAAATTAATACCTACATGTATCACCAACATTTCCCCACATAACTCACCTAATTATCATGCACTTCTATTCTTACCCCTTACCTAACATTATTTTCCAAATATTTCTCCCTCTTTTTGATTTATAAAAGGAGCTCACTTCCACCCATTTAAATACACATCCCTAGTTCTAAATTTCCATGTTACTATATCTAATTAGATGCTTATATATCCCTTTTTCAGGTTTATAATCCACTATCCCCAAAAAAATTATCTCAATTACTTCATTTCTAAAGGATATATCAAAAGAATATCTAAATTCTCAACATAAGTATTACTTTCCTTGTAACTTCTTTTATTTGTCCTTATCATCCACACTACTCCTAACTCATTATAAACAAATTTATAAAATGACATATGTATAAATAAAATAATTAAATTTTATTATATTTATGGTATCACTATTATCTATTCCCCTCTCATTCAATCGACAAAATTAAAACGTTACTCATACACATGTGCAGACTACAGCTTCCATGAATGACACATTTATTTTTTCATCACCACATTTAAATATGGTTCTAGAAATAGTTTTTGGGAATATATATGTTTTTTATTTCATAAATTATATTCTTTAAATATAAATTATTCATTTTGTAAGTAATATTAGCAATAAGATATCATTGTAAAACTAACTACCTAAAACAAGCATATGAAGAGGAAAATTCATTTATTTATAAGTGAAAACATATTTTTTATTTAAAATAGTCATATAAATATTCCCATTTATTATTAATCAACTTAATAAAATCTAAATTAGTCCATTACAATTTTCTTATAATGATATTATAACAAAAGAGTCTCTTTCATATCCATACTCATGTATAGATTGTAGCATGTACTTGTTTGTTGGTTTGGTTTAACTATTTATATAAACAATGCTATAAATTTATATCAATGATGGATTTGGAAACATAATATTGGATATTAATAAGTAAATTATTTTTTATGTAATGGTAATATAAATATTTAAGTTATTAATTAATATAAACCCATTCAATCATTATAAATTATCAAAAAAAAAGCTCAACGCTAGCTTCATCATCATGAATAAAATCTTAAATACTTATAAGATGAAATTATAACATATTAAATAATGATAAAACATAAATTATAGTACACTATATGATTTTGGAACAATGAAATTTGGGATATGAATGAAGTACTCCATTTTTATTATGAAACTAAATCAAAATGATCATGATTACTCACACCTAATATTGAAAATAGATAATAACTTAATAATATAAATATAGAGAATAATAATAAATTAAGTTTATAAATAGTCATAAATATGAAATGGGTTATTAAATAATTTATTAAGTTAATTATTTTTGTTATACGGGATATTTAGGCACCTTAGTGGAAGTTAGGAGTTAAGGTAATGGGTTATTTGTATCAAATTTAATTCCTTGAGACATATTTCTTCTTATGAACCATGATATATTTAATATGGTGTTATTACATACTATTGAATTTATTTTTTCATATTCATGAAATTCATGTGTTTTTAAGATCCATATCATTTTATTTATTTAAATGTATATTGGTTCAAAATATACAAAATCTGAAAGTATTTTTATTAAATAAACTCCCTTCATTGAGTTAGAATGCTTCTTCTTGAATGTGTTTATTATCTAGTTAGTTTCTTCCACCATAAGATTTTATTTCAGTATAATTTATTTTTCTATAAATGGATAATTATTTTTAATTTAATTTGTTTACCTTGATTAATTTCTCCCTTAATAAGTACATCATTATTAAGAATAATCCTCATCTTCTTTAATGATGGTTTCCCATTATTAACCATAGTTTCCATCCCGTTAATTTTATACTTTATATTTGGAAACCCAATTATGTTTTATACCATATTACCTTAATATTTACCTTAACCTCTTTTAAAAATAAATCTTTATTACTCTTTTTATGATGTGAGATTTCATCAAATATATTTGAAAATAATAGAATGGTTTTCCTTCCATGGTAAACTCTTTAATACTCTTCTCTACATTTACTTGATGTACTCTTTAGGCCTTCTCAAGGATAAATTATTAGAGATTATTTTTTTAACTAGATGTTTTTAAATATAACACTTCACTAATTTTTAAAATAAATTTTGAAAGTGATATGTAACTTCATCTTTTTATGATAATGTTAAAAACATTTCTAAAATATATTTTTATAGTTTTCTTCATGTGAACACATATTTCCTCCATTATTTATTTTTTATGAAAATTACTCTATATTTCTTTATGTTTTCTCAAATAAATCATTTACCTCCTATTTTTATAAATAATTTTTTTAAAATGGTGAAGGATATTTCTTATTTTCAAAGAAATTTTCTTAATGCTTCTAAAAGGGTATTTTCTATCTATGTCAACACCCTCTATTCACTCCTATAATATTATTTTATGATACCATCCACCATATTTATCAGGATATGTTATACTTATGTAGTTTATTATTATGAAACCTATTTACTTATTTTTATAATTATTATTTGATGGATTTATGTATGATTTCATTATATGGAAAACATAATGTTAGACATATGAAGGGAGCCCCTTAATAGTGCTCCAATGCATTTGGTACATAATTAATCTCTATATATGACATGTTTATAATACATTGGTACCTTTCCTTGGTATTTTTTATACCTTGGTGAAAAACCTTTGAAATTTTCTTCTATGAAACCTTAGTGATGAAAATTGGTGATATAATTATAAATATCTCATGTTTACGTTATAGCCACATTTCCAAGTTATTCTTCATGTACATATATTCATATTATTCCTTATGTAGTTTTATTAATGTTATTATGTTCATATTAATATGTTTATTTCCCAATTACTACCCTTTTATGTTCTAATTTCATTATTTAACCATTACTAGGAATCTAAACTCACCCATTTCTAATGTTTCCATATAGACAACTTATGAATAAAAGTAATATATGTGATTTTTCTAGAAGATTATCATGTGTGGAGAATTTTTGGGAGATGTTGAAGACTAAATATAGATTAATTGGTTGCGTATATAGTTGGAATAATGTTTTCTATTGAAAAAGACATGGGTTTTTTAGTTAATGTTTTGTCTTAACTCTATAAAACATTAAATATAAAAGGTCATGGTAATGTATGTAACGATGTATTTTATAAAATACATGAAATTATATGGCCATACTTAGGGAATCTTATTAGACATCATCATTTTTTTTTACAAGAAAACTTCATATATTAATAGGATATTTTGGGATTATATGTTAGAATTCTTATATAACCTTGAATTATAATAGGTTAAAGAGAATTTTTTTAATTTATTTGAATTAAAATAGTTTAATATAAGATTACATGGTTTAGTATATCTTATTTTTTAACCTTTTTATAATATGGTTAATTATTATTTAATTTTATATACTCATAACAACTATTTTTTACTTTAGTAAATGGATTGAACAAGTAGAAACCGGGATATAAAAGATGACAAGGACAATGTGGTGTTTTTTCAATCAAGAAAAATAATGGGATACATTAGGGATTAAAACTATTATTATTATTTCTAATCAAATATATTAATTTATTATTAAAAACATAAACCTTGGTGAGTTTCTTAATCCACCAAATAAGAGAAAAAATTCATGGAATTTCATGTGATAAATATCATAAAGGTAAAAAAGTTTAAAATTCATATATGTCAATAATGTGGTAAGAATTACCATAGGAAATATATCAAAAAAATAAGAATATGTTTCATGTTTGGTAAAAAAGGGAATAAAGAGTTAAATACCAAAGATGAATGGGGAAATCTTCAGAATATAATCTGTAAGATCATATTAATAAAGGTATATAAATTAAGTATTCTATTATATTGAAGATAAAGAAAATCCACATAACATATAAAATTTATGAATTATTTTAATACTTTTTATTATTTTTAAATTGTAAAAATTGATTATGGGGAGATTTATCAATATTAGGACATGATTCATATTTATCATTGTAAAAAAGAAAGTATCAAGGTATAAGATTCGGTATTTTTTCTAGGAACATCTTTTTGTAAGTTTTTCATTTGAGCCTTGGTGGTCAAGTCTTGTTCGGAGACAGAGAGCCTTTATAGGAGAAAATTACTGAACATTTGGGTATGTATACTCCTGTAAATTAATGGATTTCAGGTATAAATGGGACTAAGTGTTAATATGGGTTCTTGGTAAGTTGAGAAGATTTAAAGGGAATCTGGGTTGTATAAAAGTAATATGGGATGAAATATTAGCTGTAGAACATTTACACATCATGTAAAAGGATTACACATTGTGTAATTGTAATGGGTTTTAAATAAATAAATTCTAGGCCACTGGTTTTATGAATAATACCCTTAAAACATTTACATAACGTGTAATCATATTACATGACCTGTAAATGCTTGACCAGTTATTTTAAAACATGTTGTGTGGATGAAATTTTTTTTATTTCACCGCAGGTCCTCTCCTCTCAACCCTAGGGAATTCTCCAGGTGATTTTGGAGTGCCAAATTCCCTTCTGGATGTCCTGTTTGTGTGAGAAATACATGGGAAGTCCTTTTGGTTAATTTTCTTATTTATCTTATTTATTATTCAATCCGTTGTGGTAAAATACATTGTCTAATTACATTTTTGGTTTTGATAATGTTCAGTTTGGATCTGGTAACCACTTTGAAATCAACCTCACCTTTTTCCTCATGGTTGTTTCCCTTTGGAATCATTGTTGGATCATCATTTAAAGGTAAGGGGTCTAAATATTAACCATATAGTTTGATTATTGTCAAGTTTATGTAATATTGTGAACATGCCAACAAAATGTGTGCACAAATAGAATAAGATTAAATGGAATTATTCCGTGAATTTCCTTATTTTAATTTGAATATGACCTGGCTTATTTTTATACATTGGGTGAGAAAAACTTTGAATATAATTGAATTGGATAATGGCTTAAAGTATGATTAGAAATGACATGTGACCTTGGGTGATTTCTTATTATAGAATACATTAATTTTGGATTATTACTTATTGATATAAGTATTAATAAATTTTTAATTGAATAGAAAGTGGAGAATGAAAGAATAATGGTAATTCTCATAATTAACTATTGATATATATGATGTGATATTGTGATATCCATGTTGTATGATAGTAATTGTGTTCCATGCAGAGATGTTAATATAATGGTAAAGGCCCAAGTACTTTCTAAAGTATATACTATAACGATGATAGTGAGAGGGATCTTCCTAGTCCCAGGATGTAATGATTATATAGATTTTACTTAAAAATGTTGTAATTATTAAAGGGATTTGATCTAGAAATGTTATAATGCTTATAGGGATTTGACCCAGATTATTGTGGCTATACCATAGTTATATGGTTGTGGTGGGAATTGTTGCAATACAAGCTCTAAGATATTCTAGCATGGTTTCAAGGTAGGTTATTTTACCATGGTTTTATGGTTGTGGTTGGAATGGTTGTAAGACATGCTCAGATATATTCCAGCATGGAGCCAAAGTAGGTTATTGTTGTATTTTATTAATTATTGAATTAATTAATACATATGGTAATCGATTTGTTGCATACACTTTTTATCAGACTAGTTTTGTTTATACACAGTGGTTTTGACCTTCTGATTTATACTCACACCCTATTCAGGATATTATTTGGCATCCAAGCATATTTCATTGATGCAGGTTTAGACAAGGGAAAATGACCTTGTTGTTGATTGCTTGTTTACAGTTCGGATGGATTTTGGATATGGGACTGATGTGTGGTTTAGGACCTAGGAATTTGAGTCTTTTATTTGAGTCTTTTAATCATTTCATATATTTTTATATCATGTCATATAGTTGTATTCTATAATATCATTACATTTTTATTATCTATTTATTAAATTATTTATTTGGTTTTTATTATTTTCTTCTACAATGTATTTACTCTAATTGTTTTATGTTTATTTATAAATTGTTTCTTCCACTATGACACTTCATACCAGGGGCATAGTCTCCCCAGTATACTATTCACACCCCCACTACAAGTCATCAGCCTCTATCGTATGAGGTGGTGTGCTTGAGATCTCGTAAGCAACCCTTTATGGCAACGTGAGATAGTTCCATATTCGCGGATGTTACAAAGTGGTATCAGAGCCACTGGTTTTATTTTATTATGATTTACTATTTGGGGAAAGTTATAAATGAGACTAGTATGTTTTAGGAATTTGTAATGAGCTTGTGAATGGAAGTAACTAACCCACGTATGCGGGGAAATTTGAGTACCCAGGGATGGGATTGATGTTTGTGGAGTGTTATTATTACAGTTGATTTTATTTCACCTTGGGTGATTCACATGTTGTGTGAGGTTATTGTTTTATGATATTTCTATTTATTGAGGCTTTTACTCAAGGCCTGGTATGGCATAAGCTGAGAATACATGCATCATAATAGGCACATAGGGATATATTGACATGCATTGCATAACAACCCTGCTCTTTATTACACACTTAAACATGATTTATTAAATAAACTACTCACTTGATACAGCATAGAAGATCGAGAGTTATAGTGTATTTTGGGCTTATAAACATTACATAATGACTTAAAACATGAAACACAACATCTTTATTGAAAACTTCTTTTACATGACCACTACATTCCCTCGTACTTATCATTGCATGGGATAACCTAAGGACATTCATAAGAAAAGGGTGATCTATAAAGCCCAGTAAGGGAGTAAACAAGGAATGACATGAAAAATACAATACATATTAGGCAATAGACATATCAATGGATTATAAAATAAACATGAACATAAGGGCATGATATAGCATGATTATCATAAAATGGAAATGTGGCGACAACACTTAACATGGTATTAGCATGAGCCAAGGATCATTGCACATGGATCATGAGTAAACCCTAATTTTTCTTGAATTATCATGAGTAAACCCTCATTGCACTTGACATATCATTATACTAATCTGTACCCAATGCATTGGAGCGCTATCATGGCGCACCCTTCTTAAACATTTTATTTCACGCATAAGTGTGTCACTAGATCATATAACATAGATTCATTAAACATCATAATTTATTCCATGGTAAAGTAATGTGGAATTCATAATTTAAACTCTTATATAAAATAATTAAATGTACATAAATTTGAATACCCTTGATAGAGAAATGGTCATGGTATTCACTACACAATGATTTTGGCATGGAAAATGGCAGTGCAATTTTGGCAGCATAATGGCGTGACATGAGAATTCATAAAAATAAATGATAAGAAATAAAGGGGTGCCTCATCATATTTACATGAAATGGAAAGTAAGAGGGTCATATAGATACATTTCCCAACATATTTAATGTAATTTATATTCATAACACAAAAGAATTTCTTCAATGTAAATGAGGAGAGAAAAATTCCTTATGGAATTTTGGCATGGTAATAGGTGTACATGGGAGGTGTTAATGAGAGAGAAAAGGGGTCTATAATCATTCAAAAAAAAATAGGGAAGTATGGGGGAGGTGTGAAATTATAACCCAGCATTTTTAATTTAAAATAGAAGGGCATATCAACTTAAATAAAATTAGAAAAAAATGAGAAAGGAAGAAATCCCATACTTGGATGTGTGATCTCAAAAGCATGGGAGAGGCTTGAGAGAGGCTTATTGGGAACTTGGGGAACTTTTTAAGGATTAAAGAGAGAGGAGGCAAGAGTTGTAATTAACTCCAAATGCTTTTAGTGAAGAGGAAGTTGGATATTGGGTTGGTTTATATTGGAAAGAAGAGGGAATTCTTTATTATTTAGGTTTGGGAAACCACACATTAAACTAATTAAAACCACAAACCAACCCATCGTTTTTGCCCATGGTTTTTTCCAAACGAGAGTGGAAAACATTATTTTATAATTCCAATTGCTTAACTTATTAAAATAATAGGGTTGATTTTGTGGAGGTGAGTCACACTCTCAAGGAAATCAATTTTAAAAGTTAAAATGTTTTATAAGTCTTGAAGGGTCCACTAAAGCATTATAAAATAAATAAAACAAACCTAAAATCACATTATTTTAAGTTTAAAACATATATTGGACAAAAATAATGTTTATAGTATTTTATTACATCACTATTGGGTCATTATGCTGTCATAAAACACATTATATATTTAAACGGTATTTAATTTTTACCCAAAAATTTGACTGTTTCAGAAAATTATAAAAAATTCATTGTTGGATAATTTAGAAATCCTGATTCCAAAAATAATATTCATTATATCTAAATAGTATTCTAAATATGTGAATTTTTTCTTTTAAAATAAAAACCGACATTTATCAAAAATTCATGGGTTTTGACAAAAATAGATTTCAAACCATAATAAAAATCATAATCATATTCATAATAATTATACATACATTTATATTATATAAAAATTAATTTAGTAATAATATTTAATTAAAATATTATTTAATTATAAAATCCATTAATTCATCAAAATAGATTTCTTAATTAACTAAAAATGTTATTTTTTTCTTCAAAAACTATTTACAAAGTAACAATAATAAAAAGATAGTATATTCTCTATACAACAATAATGTATATAAACTTATTTATAGGGTCTTGTTACATAACCCCATATAACACTCACATAAGACCAAAGGGTAAGTTGTGAGATGGTGATAGAATCTTGGGGTGGATCAGATAACATCGCCCGGGTGGTAATCTCTATCAACTTCCACTTCTCACATAGGCGGGTCTGTTCGAACATAAGGTGTTAAAGCTCAATTTGGGCTTGGTCAAGAGCAAAGCCCAATGATGCCACCTTCATTCTGAGGTCTGAAAAATAGTCTTCTTATAGAGAAAGTCTTCTGGATGAATCCATCGCTTCCTTTTTCTGAGTAAATTGGATTTGTTAAAGCCTTATATTTATACTAATCATGTGATCAATGTTCAATGGATATATTAGCAACGGTCCCAATTCATAACGGTATTTTAAAATCCAAAAACATAAAACCAAATAATTTCATATGTTTTATAACCATTTTAAATAATAATACATTTAATTATATCTAGAGGAATTTTCATTAATAAAATTTTGGGTCGTTATAATCTTCCCCCCTTAATAAATTATTCCCTCAAACATTCCTTTTGCTACACTAAAACAGATGTGGGTAACTTTGCTTCATCACTTTATCAGATTCCCACGTTGCTTCTTCAAACTTGTGGTTTCTCCACAACACCTTGGAGAGGGGAATTGTCTTATTTCGTAGAACTTTTTCTCTACGATCTAAGATCTTCATCAGCTTCTCTTCGTAGGAGAGGTCATTCTTCATTGGTACCACCTTTAGATTGAGTACATATGATGGGTCAGGTATGTACTTCCTCAAGAGTGATATATGGAATACATTTTTTACTTGAGATAGGTTTGGTGGGAGTGCTAGTCGATAGGTCACTACTCCAATGCGATCAAGGATCTCAAAAGGGAAGATGGGCCTTGGACTAAGCTTTCCCTGCTTCCCAAATCTCATAACTCTCTTCCATGGTGATATGTAGAGGAATACCATGTCTCTGAACTCAAACTCTAGGTCCCAATAACGATTGTCAGCATAGCTCTTTTTTTGACTCTGAGCAACTTTAATGTGCTGATGAATGGTCTTCACCTTCTCCACTATTTCTTCAAACATTTCTGGACCTCGGAGTTTTCTCTCCCCAACTTCATCCCAACATGTCTGTGTTATAAACCTCTTCTCATATAGGGTTTCATAAGGATCCATTTGGATGCTTGAGTGGAAACTGATATTGTAAGATAATTCAACAAGAGGATAATGCTGATCCCATCTACCTTTGAAGTCCATTTAGCATGCTCTCAATATGTCCTCAAGTGTTTGGATAGTCTACTCAGATTGGATACCATTTTGAGGATAATAAGACATAATGAAGTTCAACTCAGTATTCAAAGCGTGTTGAAGACTCTTCCAAAACTTAGAGGTGAATCAGGGATCTCGATTGGATACAATCGATGGTGGTACTCTATACAGCCTTACCACATCTCTGATGTATATCTGTGTTAATTAATCCAATGATAAATCCTCCCGAATTAAAATTAAGTGTGTAGTTTTTGTAAGATGATCCATAACAACCCAGATAGAATTGTTTCCTTTGGATATCTTCGGATGTCCGGTGACAAATTCCCTGGTGATGTTCTCCCATTTCCATGCTGGTATCGGTAATGGTTGCATCATTTCCTTAGACTTCTTCCTCTCAGCCTTCACTTGCTCACATACCTGGCACTTTGATGTATACTCAAAAATCTCCTTCTTCATGTTGTCCCACCAATAATTCTCTCAAATATCTTGATAAATCTTTGTATTTCCTGGGTGAATAGAGAAATTTGAACTATGTGCATCATCCAAAAGCTCCTTCCCTAACACCATATTCGATGGAACACATAGTCTTAACCCAAATCTCACAATTCTTTCTCCATTAACAATTAACTCCAAGGATTTCCCTTTTATGATAGTTTCCACCTTCATCTGAATTCTTACATCATCATTTTGAGCATCCTTTATCCTTTCCAAAAGAGACGGTTGAGAAATCATTTGTGAAAGTATTGATGATGTTCCCTTATTTATGATTCACATATCTATCTTCATTAAATATAATAAGATTTGATCCTTTTCAATTGTTATCAATGATAGAATTATTGGTTCCTTTCTACATAGAGCATCTTCCACCTTGTTTACCTTACCGGGATATTAGTGGATTGATCAGTCATAATCTTTGATGAGCTCTATCCATCTTCGTTGGTTCATATTAATCTCTTTTTGTGTGAATATATATTTTAGGATCTTGTGATTAGTTTATATCTCACACTTATCCCCATATAGATAATGATGCCAGATTATCAACACAAAGATCACAGCCACCAACTTCAAATCATGTGTGGGGTAGTTTTTCTCATGGATTTTCAGTAGCCTTGAGGCGTAGGCTATCACTTTATCATTTTTCATTAGCACACAGCCTAAACCCCTATTTTAATCATCACTATACACCACAAATAGTTCTCCACTTATTAGGAGTGTGAGCACGGGCACATTGATAAGCCTCCTTTTCAAATTCTTGATGCTCTCTTCGCATTCATCACTCCAAGAAAACTTTACTCCCTTTCATGTTAGCTTGGTAAGAAGGTTTGACAATCATGATAAATTCCTCAAAAATAGGAGATAATATCCAGCTAACTCTAAGAATCTATGGATATCTTTTACTTATGTTTGCCGTATCCATCCCTCTATTGCAGTTGTCTCTGAGGGATCCATAGATATCCCATTGCTTGTGATGATATGACCCAAGAATGAGTCCTCCATTAACTAGAACTCACACTTGTAGTAATTTTTATAGATATTCTCCTTGTGCAAGGTCTCTAGTATAGTTCTCATATTCTTCTCATGTTCCTCCTTGGTTTTTAAGTATATTAGAATATAGTCTATAAATAATACCACAAATTTTTTGAGGTAATCTCTAAAGAATATATTCATCAAGTCCATGAATATTTTTAGAGCATTAGTGAGTCTGAAAGGAATTACTATGAATTCATAGTGCTCGTACCTTGTACAAAAAGCATTCTTGGGGATATCCTTCTTTTTCACCCTTACCTAGTAATATCCTGACCTAAAATCCACCTTGGAAAAGTATTGTTCTCCACATAGCTGATCAAACAAGTCATCAATTCAGTGAAGAGGATACTTGTTCTTTATCATGATTTTGGTGAGCTTATGATAATAAATGAAAATGTACATTGACCCATAATTCTTCTTGAAGAAGAGGACTGGTGCACCCCATGGTGAAGCACTTGATCGTATAAACCCTTTATCCATATTCTCCTGTAGTAGTTTTTTTAGCACCTCAATCTCTACAACATCCATTCTATATGGAGTCTTGGATATTGAAAATGACCCAAGTATAAGGTAAATTGAGAATTCAATATCCCTTCTAGGAGAAAGACCATAAAATTCATCGGGAAACACTTCTACAATTTCCCTCACAATAAGCATGTCTTCAAAGATGGTTGCTTCCTTAGACTCAATCATTTGAGCCAGATACGTGTGATCATAGGGCAGTAATATCCACTCTTGAGATGATGGTGCTAAAGAAGATTCATCTTCCTCCTTGCACAAGTATTGAATCGGGGGTCGATTCTCAATATGGAGTGTGATATCCCTCTTATGAAAATTTATGTTGTCTCTATATAAGGAAATCCAATTTATGCTGAGAATTTCATAAAATTCCACCAGAGGGACTATGATGAGGTTCTCTGAGAAGTTCAATACACAAATTATGATAGGGGAGGAATTATGTTCATGGGATGTAATGAT
This sequence comes from Viscum album, assembly GCA_963277665.1. Taxonomy (NCBI): domain Eukaryota; kingdom Viridiplantae; phylum Streptophyta; class Magnoliopsida; order Santalales; family Viscaceae; genus Viscum; species Viscum album. The sequence goes on from OY728159.1 coordinate 547,746,101, forward strand.
TTCCCCATTTTCCATACTCACCAACATCTTTCCTTCCATTATTTGTGGTGTTGTTGGGATTGTTCTACTAATATTTCAGGATACAAAAGAATGTGTAGAAATAGAATAAAAAAGTATGTTCACTATTCTTGAATGAATAACTAGTGTACCTATCACCACTTCATTGTTGGGGTTCACTTTGGCGGTATTGATTGAAAAATATCTCCCTTGCTGCCTTAGAGGTTTTTGGTTGCCTCCAAAAACCCTTGGATTAGGGAACAAATTTGAAAGGTTCCCTGGTTCTTTGCAATTGAAGCAATGAACAACAATTTGAGGGTTGAACGAAGTGTTCCTATCCTCTATCGCAGCTTCGGGTTTTTCTTGTCAGTAGTTAACGGCTGGGTGACCTTATCTTTCACACCTAAAGTATTTCCTCATCCCCTTCAAGCAGTTTCTGGGGTGCTTGTTTCCACACCTTTGGCAAGTGGGGTACTAGATTTTCTTATCACCATTTGATTTTTCCATCAGACTGCCAGAATTTAAGTACACCTTAGGCTTCTTATCCCTATGATACCCCTAACATTCTTTGATCTCTGTTTTGAAATTGAGGGCACATCATACAATTTCCTCATAGCTATCAAAGTCGCGTATCGCCAGGGCTTTCCAAACGCTAGGTTTCAGCTCACCAAATAAGTGGTCAACATTACATTTGGGGGTAATGACAAAGCTAGAGGCGTATCTTACAAGCCTTGTAAAGTTTTCCTCGTATTCTTTGTTGGATTCATCATATTTTTGCTTGAGTGAAAGGAAGTCCCTTTCCATATTAATTCAGAGGGTGCATGGAAAATATTTATTGAAAAACATTTTCTAGAAATCCTTCCATTCCAATGCCTTGATATCTTCCCCAGGCTTCATATTTCTTATCAAAGTCTATCATTGATCAGCTTCACCCTCCATATGATAAGTGTCCAGAAGAACCTTCTCTTGTTCGTAACATTTAAGGATGGAGAAGATATTTTCAATGGATTTTATCCATTGTTCGGCAATTGAGGGATCAGATGATCCATTAAAAGTATGAGGCCTTTGTCTCCTGAAGCTCTCAATTGCAACATGGTCTTCCTTAGGGGGTTTTGAACGTTCCTCTTGACCCATGTTTCTATTAAAAACTTGAGTTAACTGAGAGAGTATCGTGATAATGTTCGCGATTCCCACTCCAAATGGATTGGGCATCTCATTATAAAAATCATCACATTGATCTTATCATTGGATGTTAGCTTGAGTCCTCCTATTACTGGCCATTGGATAGAATAAAAGGAAATTTAGGGGTAACACATAAAGGGTAATACAAGGACAAAAATGGATGACTTATATATAACTTTTAGTTCCTTAACTTATGAATATATAGGCTTTAATCTATGTTATCCATTATCTACATCCCAACATATATTCTTATGGGATTTTTTTATTCCCTTAATAGTGGTTCATACTAAGATTGTGAATTTACCAAATAATATCTCCTAGGAGTGTCGTAACCAAGAGTGCATCAAGTCTCATTGTCGTGTACCATGATACCCCAGGTCAAACCTGAAATTCCTTGTCGGAGTTTTTACTCCTAGGTATATCTATGCCAGAGCCGACTCTACCTACTCGTATTTAGACAGGGATGTATTTTCTTAATAAAAAACTTACTCAATACTCCCCAAAATTTAGGGATGTTTTTATTATACTTGTTCTTATCACTAAGATATCTCTAGGGTTTTCTAATCCTCATCCCAAAAATAACTAAACCTATCCTATAATACCAATTATAACAACCCTTCTCTTTATTACACACATAAACATGATTTATTACAAAAAACATTCATTTGATACAACATAGAACATTGATAGGTCTAGTGTCTTTGGGGCTTAGGAACATTACATAATGACTTAAAACATGAAACATAATATCTTTATTGAAAACTTCCTTTACATGACAACTACATTCCCTTGTACTTAGAATTGCATAGGATAACCTGAGGACATGCATAAAAAAAGGGTGAGCTATAAAGCCCAGTAAGGGAGTAAACAAGTCATAACATGAAGAATATAGTACATGTTAGTAAATAGACATATCAATGTATCATAAAAGAAACATGAACAAAAACGCATGATATATCATAATTATCATAAAATGGAAATTTGGCGACAACACTTAACATGGTATTAACATGAGCCAAGGATCATTGCACATGGGGCATGAGTAAACCCTCATTACACTTGAATTATCATGAGTAAACCCTCATTGAACTTGACATATCATGATACTAATCTTTACCCAATGCATTGGAGCACTATCAGGGTGCACCCTTCTTAAACATTTCATTTCATTCATAAGTCTGCCACAATATCATACAACACAGATTCATTAAACATAATAATTTATTCCACGGTAAAGGAATGTAGAATTAATACATGAAACTCTTCCATAAATAAGTAAATGTGCATAAAGTTAAATACCCTTGATAGATAAATGGGTATGGCATTCACTACACAATCGTTTTGGCTTGGAAAATGGCGGTGAAATGTTGGCAGCATAACAGCGTGACATTAGAATTCCTAAAAATGGTTGATAAATGAGAAAGTGGTGTATCATCATATTTAAATGAAATTGAAAGTATATTCATAACAGAGGAGAATTGCTTGAATGTAAATGAGGAGAGAGAAATTCCTTACGGAATTTCATCATGGTAACGGGTGTATATGGGAAGAATTAATGAGAGAAAAAATGGGTCTCTTATGATTAAAACATAAATAGGAAAGTATGGGGGAGGTGGTAAATCATACCCCCAACATTTGTAATTGAAAATACAAGGGCATAACAACTTAAAGAAAATTGGACAAAGATGAGAAAGAAATAAATCCCTTCCTTGGAAATGTGATCCCAAAGGCTTGAGAGAGGCTTGAGAGAGCCTTCTTGGAATTTTAGGGTGCCTTGGGAGGATTCTAGAGAGATGAGAGTAGAGGTTATATGAACTCAAAAATCATTGTGTTAAGAGTAAGTGGTAGGTTATGTGGGTTTATATAGGAAAGTAGAGGGAATTCTTTATTATTTAGGTTTGGGACACCACACATTAAACTAATCAAAACCACAAACCAACCCACGGTTTTTTCTAAAGGGGAGTGGAAAACATTATTTTATATGTCCAATGTCAGAACTACTTAAAATAATAGGGTTTTTTATTTGGAATTGAGTCACACTCTCAAGGAAATCAATTTAAAAAGTTAAAATGTTTTATAAGTCTTGAACGGTCCACTAAAGCATTGTAAAATAAATCAAACAAAACTAAAATCACATTATTTTAATTTTAAAACATATATTGTCTTAAAATAATGTTTATAGTATTTTATTACATCACTATTGGGTCATTATGATGTCATAAAACACATTATATATTAAAATGGTATTTAATTTTTACCCAAAAATTCGACCATCTTAGAAAATTATGAAAAAATCACCATTGGATAATTTTGATATCCCTATTCCAAAAATAATATTTATTTTATCTAAATGATTTTCTAAATATGTTAATTTTTAATTTAAAATAAAAACCCACAATTATCAAAAATTCATGGGTTTTGACAAAAATAGCTTTCAAACCCCAATAAAAATCACAATCGTATTCATAATAATTATATGGTCATTTATATTATATAAAAATTAATTTATTAATAATATTTAATTAAAATTTTATTTAATTTAAAAATCTATTAATTCATTAAAATAGATTTCTTAATTAACTAAAAATTTTATTTTTTCTTTAAAAAACTATTTTCAAAGTAACAATGATAAAAAGGAAGTATATTATCTATAAAAAAATAAGGTACATAATCTTAGTGTTAGGGTCTTGTTACATATCTCCTTATAACACATGAATATGACTGAAGGGTAAGGTGTGAGATGGTGATAGACTCTTGGGGTGGCTCGGATAACATCGCTCGGGTGGTAATCTCTTTCAACTTCCACTTCTCACGTAGGCGGTTATGTTTGAGCTTAACGTGTTGAAGCTTGGATTGGGCTTGGTCAAGAGTGAAGCCCAATAATGCCGCCTCCTTTCTGAGCTCTGAAAAAATGGGCTTTGTACAAGTCAAGTCTATTGGATGAGTTCATCGCTTCCTTTTTCTAAGTAAATTGGATTTGTTAAAGCCCTATATTTATACTAATCATGTGATCATTGTTCAACGGCTATATTAGCAATGGTCACAATTATTAACAGTATTTTAAAATCCAAAAACATAAAATAAAATAATTTCATATGTTTTATAACCATTTTACATAATAATAAATTTAATTAGATCAAGAGTAATTTTCATTAATAAAATTTTGGGTCTTTACACATTGTTCATGATAGGGGTATATCTATTTTTTCATGTGATGTAAACATGCATGTTGAACTGTGATATGAGATATTTTTTCACTAAATAAATGAAATGAGTTTTCATGTCATGCTAAAATACTTGTGAGACATGTCTAGAGAGACTAAGAGTTAGTGGATCTTTGTTATAGTCACCTATTGGGGTTGACCTTATGGTTAGCTAGTATTATAAGGTGTGTGTTTTTCTTGTAGAGAAAATGACTCTTCATCATCTTCAACTTGAGTGTCAGGAGAGTGGCATTCAGCATGTTCCTAATGTAACTGAACAAGAACTTATTATAGTTACTAAGGTTAATATGGATGAGAAACTTCATGACAGATTCCTGAGGTTCATGCATTCCATGGAAATAGAGATTTTTTATATCATTCCTTCAATGTCTGAGCTAATAAGAGAGTTTTAGCTTCATCATATTCCTGCGTTTACTAGGCAAGTGGGGCCCCAGGTAGTCAAGTTTTGCATTTATTCATTATAAACATTATTCAAGCATCAAGATACACCCACAAATAGGTGGGTGAAGCTTACTGTGTATATGATTCATGGATCTACCAAGCATTGGTGGGATATTCTAGAGGAAGCTAGGTTGAAAAATGAGAAATCTTGGATGGACTTCAAGATGAAGTTCTTGAGCCATTTCTATCCCGAGATCTTGAGGGATGAAAAATATTGTGAGTTCATACATCTGATGTAGGAGGGTTTGTATGTGTTGGACTATGCTGGATGTTTTATTGACCCGCAGTGCTTTGATCCATCTTTGGCAGCTGATGAGATCTCCATGGAGAGACATTTTCAAGATGGTCTTCATTATGAAATCAGGTCGCAGGTAAATGTTTTCCAGTTAATCATCTTTGATGATGTGATGAATCGGTAACTCATCATATAAGGGAATCTAAGAGATTCCCCAAGCTATATTTAGACTATTTCTGTAGAGCGATCTAGGAGTTATTCTTCAAGTGGTAAGAAGCACCATTATGATATTTTACGCCAATGTAATATTGGGAATAGTAGTCATTATAGTGGACTACTATCTCAAGATCATGTTCTATTCCAGTGCTATCAGTATGGAAATTTTGGGAAAAAGTTCCTAAAGCATCCTTAACCTACATTTGATTGTCTCATCTGTGGTAGACTGAGTCATCTTCAAAGGTTCTGTGCAAACATTCCATAGCATACTAGTGTAAGAATATCAAGACAGTCACTGTATTTGGTAAGGGGATTAGTTACCCCTTAGTAGGTTGGTAGCTAGAGTTTTACATGTCATTCGGGCTAAGGTAGGGGATGTGGTACCCACAGTGTTTGAGAAATGGTACCAAGAAAGGGAAATAGTTCAGGGTAGTCATACTGGAGCCCAAGACAGAGGGACAATTCAGTTTCACATTATGGAGACTACTCTATCTAACCTGGATGAAAGACTCTCTACCGTCAGTGGTAGGATTTTTGTATCATCTACCTTATCTTGTGTTTTGTTTAATAAAGGAACATTGATTTCTTTTCTACGTTCTCTTTTTATAAATGGTTTGGGCTAGGATGTGGAATTATTGGATGGTGTTTTAACCATAGACACATCATTGGGGGTGTGGTCAGAAAATATCAAACATTTCAAGGAGTGCTCTCTAGATATCGATGGTTACTGCTTATTTTGGTAACAATTTGTGTTATAAAAGATGGTATTAAACTTGATTATTGTTATGGATTGGTTAGTTATATACCAGTATCATATCGACTATTATAATAGGATAGTTACATTCCTATCTCCAGAAGGAGGCATCTATTCTCACCATGGTGAGTGGAATCTTCAGGCTGGTCATATAGGACCAATTCAGTGCAGATTGGATTGTATCACAGCTCAAATAATTTTTCTTTCACTGGATAATTGTGGAATATTAGAGGATTATTTTCTTCTAGTGGTAGACCATTATTAGGATGTTTTTCATTATGGGTTCTATGGATTACCTCCCTAGTGGTAGATTGAGTTCACGGTCGAGTTGGTGCCTAGAGAAGAGCTAGTTTCGATCCCGCCTTACCAAATAGTACCATGAGAGATTAGGGAGTTGAAGGTTCAGTTGGAAGATCTATAATACAAAGGATTCATATGGTCAAGTATATCTCCTTGGGGTTCTCTAGTTCTCTTCAACATAAAGGTTTATGGATCTTTTCACTTATGTGTGGATTATCGTAGGTTGAACCAAATAATGATCAAGAACTGATATCCTATTCCACGCATTGATGATCTTTTTTATTGGTTGAGAGGTGATGATATCTTCTCTATGATTTATTTTAGATAAGGATATCATTATTTAATTATGAGACTATCATACATACTGTGGACTGCTATTAGAAGTGGGTATGGTTTGTATGAATTTGTAGTGATGTCGTTTGGGGTGACCAATACACCTGCGGTATTCATAGACTTAATGAATAGGATCTTTCATCCATTTTTGGATTAATTTGTGGAGGTTTTAATTGAAGATATATTAGTATAATCCTAGCCATAATATGATCATTCCAAATATCTTAACATCATCCTTAGTACATTAAGATAGCATCGTCTTTACGCCAAGCTAACTAAATATAGTTTCCCCATAAATAAAGTTCACTTTTTAGGCCATATCATTTTAGAGGTAAGAGTGTAAATAGTTAAAAAAAATGTCATAGCCATGAAATCATGGGAACATCCTGAGAACATCTTCAAAATTTGGAGCTTTCTGGGTTTAGAAAGTTATTAACAACATTTTATCCAATATTTCTCCCATTTGGAAGCACCAATGTCTAGGCTGACCAAGAAAGGCATGAAGTTTGTTTGTTCTGATGTTTGTGAGAGATCTTTTCAAGATTTGAAGGACAGGATTATCTCAAAACCCATCCTCACTTTACATGAGCTGGGTAAATCATATACCATGTACTATAATGCATACAGAGTTGGACTCAGAGTAGTTCTAATGTAGGAGAATCGTGTGGTTGCTTATGGATCCAAGCAAGCTGATGCTACATGATAAAAATTACCCTACTCATCATTTGAAGTTTTAAGTAGTGGTACATGCCCTGATATATTGGAGACACTATATCATGGGTGATATTTTTGTAGTTTTCATAGTTCACAAGAGCCTCAAGAACATATTTTCTTAGTGAGACCTTATCCTTCAGTAGAGGAGGTGGGTCAAGTATCTGGATCTTTCAAATTTGAATTGGATTATACACCATGAAAGAGAAATGTTATTGAAAAATATTTGAGCTATAATACATAGATATAGGTAGTACAGGAGTCTTGTGATGAGTGGAAGATAATCACCCTTTTTACAGACATGCATCTGGATGTTTAGGAATCTCAGAGACAGGAAGCTCTAACTTCGACATCTTTTATACCCATGCTTTTGAACTTGATTAAGACTGAGTAGTTTTCTAATCCAAATGGATCAGTTTTGAGAGAGAAAATTATATGGTGGGGATTCACTGTTTGGATGATATCTTGGCAGTATAAATTCTCCTCTTTTTTATGGTCGACTATAGGTTCTTATAGGCTTGTATGAGAAAATTATGAGGGTGTTTCATGCTTATAGATGGGTGGTGAATCCTATTTTAACATAGATATATCATGATCTCTATAATCAGTACTAGTTGTTAGGAATGAAGAAGGACATGGAAAGATTTGTGGTAGATGCTTCACTTTTAAGGAGGTGAAAGTCGAGCATCAATGGCCAGCTAGGATTTTGCAGCCTTTACCCATCCTGAAATGGAAATGGGATGATTTCATGATCGATTTTGTGATAGGATTACCTAGGAAGACCCATAAGAATGATTATGTAAGAGTTTTTTTGGATAATTTAACTAAGTTATCCCATTTCTTACCTATTAGTAAAACTTTCACTATTGATGATCTGGTAAATCATTACGTGTGCGAGGTGTTTTGGTTGCATGGTGTTCCGAGGAGTATCATTTGAGATAGAGATCATCATTCCCCATCACGCTTTTGTAAGGGTCTTTATAAATCCTTGTTATTTTAATTTATTTTAATCACAACCTATCATCCATAGACTAATGGTCAATCTGAGAAAACTATTTAGGTTCTAGAGGATATGTTACAAGCCTGTTTTTTAGATTTTACTAGTTCATTGGAGAAACATATGGCACTCGTAGAGTTTTTATTTAATAATAGCTTTCATGAATCGATCCAAATTGAATTTTTTGATGTTTTGTAGGTAGTTCATTATATTCTTCTCTTTTTTGTACAGAGATAGTTGATTCATCACCTGTTAGACCTAGTCTCATGCAGGATACATCTGAACAGGTTTAGATGATCAGACAGTGGTTGGTGACCGTGAAGAGCAGGCAGAAATCATATGATGACCATTGGAGATGACCTCTATATTTGAAGTTTATTAATCATTTTTTCCTTTAGGTGTCACAAATTTTGGGGAAGTGTCATATCAGGAAATAATAAAAGCTAGCATCTAGGTTTTTCAGACATTTTGAAATAGTGGAAAGGGCTGGTCTAATAGAATAGTGTTTAGCCCTTCCACAGTGTTACAGTGCCATGTACAACATGTTACACATTTCATAGCAACAGAGATATCATCCAGACCCTTCCCATGTGATAAAATTATTGTACATTGAGCTTTTTTTTATGCATCCTTTGAGGAGTCCAATATGGGTTGTGGATCATAGTGAGAAAAATATTCAGAATCGGGTTATACCATTGGTTTGAGTGCAGTGGAAACATGGGAGAGTTCAAGAGGAGACCTAGGAGAAGGAGTCTGATATGTGAACATAGTGGAAAGACTTGTTTTTTGAGAACTCACAGTGACACTTAGAGTAGCTTGGGGAAAATATGTTATAAGGTGAGGTGGTTGTAAGATCCTGTCTTGTTTTTCAAGTACATCTTTCTCTATGTTTCTCATTTTTTCTTTGGTGGTCAAGTCTTGTTGAGAGACAAAGAGCCTTTGTTAGAGAAAATGACCAAAAGTCTGGGGATGTATGCTCGTATGAATTAATGAGGTCCAATTATAAATGGGACTATGTGTTAATATTGTTTATTGGTAAGTTGGGAAGCTTTAAAGGGGATTAAGGTTGTTTAAAAGGAATATGGGATGAAAAATCAACTATAGAACATTAAAAAATCATGTAAAGGGACTACACATTGTGTAATTTTTTGTGGGTTTTAATAAAATAAATCTGAGGCAACGATTTTTTCATAAAATACCATTAAAAACATTTACACAACATCTAATCATATTATATGATGTGTAAATGACCAACCTGTTATTTTTAAACATGTTTTGCAGATGAAATGTATTATATTTCACTACATCTCATCTCCTCTCATCCCTAGGGAATTTCCCAGCTGATTTTGGAGTGCCAACATCCCTTCTGGACATCCCATTTGTGTGAGAAATCTTTGGTAATTCCTCTTGTTTAAGTTTCTTCCTTCTATTCTTTCTTCTCGAATCCATTACAGTGATACTCTTTAGCAAATTTCATTCTTGGTTTTTTTCTTGATCATTTTTTTATCTAGGAACGTCTTTGAAATCATCTTCACCTTCTTCCTCATGGGTGTTGACCATTGGAAGAATTATCAGATCATCGGTTAAAGGTATGGGGTCTAAATCTTAACCTTATGGTTTTATTATTGTTAAATTTATGCAATATAGTGATAAATCCAACAAAATGTGTTGAAAATTTGAATAAATATTAAATGGAATTATTTTTGTAAGTCCTTTGTTCTCAATTGGCATCTGACCTAGATTATTTCTACCCATTGGGTGATAAAACCTTTGAATATAATTAAATTGGATAACGGATTAAAGTATGATTAGCAATAACATGTGACCAAGGGTGATTTCTTGTTATATAATCCATAAATTATGGCTTATTGCTTATGGATATAATTTTTAATCAATTTTGGATTGAATTGAAAGTGGAATATGAAATAATAATGGTAATTCAAATAATTAACCACTGATATATATGATATGATATTGTGATATCCATGTTGTATGATAGGAATTGTGTTTCATACTGAGATTCTTATATAACGTGTTAGGCCCAAACACTTTCACAAGTATATGCTACAATGTTAATAGTGAGAAGACATGGCCTAGTCCCATGCAATAATGCTTATAGGGATTTGACCTGGAAATGATGTAGTGCTTATAGGTCTTTGACCCAAAAATGTTATAGTTCTTATAGGGATTTGACATGGATTGTTTTGATTATACCATGGTTATATGGTTGTGGTTGGAAAGGTTGTAAGACATGATCAGTGATATATCAACATGTCACCAAATCAAGTTATTTTACCTTGGTTTTATGGTTGTGGTTGGAATGGTTGTAATACATTCTCGTAGGTATTCCAACACTGAGCAGAAGTAGGTTATGGTTGTATTTTATTAATTTTTAAATAATTAAAACACATTTTTATCACTTTATTACATACAATTTTTATTATATTGGTTTTTTTTAGACATGGTGGTGATGACCTACTGAGTTATACTCACACCCTATTTAGGCCATTGTTTGTCACCTAAGAATATTTTTTGGATGTATCTTTAGATAAGGGAAATGGACCTTGATGTTAACTCCAAGTTTGTTATTGACATGGAGTTTAGAGATGGGACTGATTTGGGGATTAAGACTCAGGAATTTGATTATTTTATTTAATTCTCCTAGTATTTTCTTGTATTTATCTAGCATGTCATATATTTACTTTACATCACATCATTACATTGTTCCTTATATATTTATTGGATTATTTAGTTAGATTTAAATATACTTTATGTGTTCACATAGAGAAAAAGAATAGTTATTAACGAATATTAAAATTAATTTTTTGAATAATTAAATTATATTCATTCTGGTAATTTATTTATAATTTTTAAGAATTATATAATTACCTTAAATTCTTACAAAATTCCAAAACAGTGTTTGTTCGATTGATGTAAAAATAAAATAAATGATTTTAAAAATATTAAAAGTGATATAATTTGAGTAATATATTGTATTACAAGATTTTTATAGCTTAATATGACATATTAGTATTGTGTTATAAGATTATATTCTGATTTAAAAAAATTACTTATGTATTTTAAGTCAAATTAAATGAATATTTTCAAAATTAATAATAATGATATTTTATTAAATTAATATTTTATTAAATTAATTAAAAATAATAATAATAATTAAATAAATCAATTTTTATGTTATATGGTTTAAAATTTCATAACTTGGCCATTTATGGGCCAATTTTCACCTTATAATTAAAAATTACAACCCTTTAATATTGAAAAAGTTGTTATCGTAATTAAAATTAAAATTAGTTAACTAATGGTTAATCAAAAGGATAAGGTATAAATTGACACAAAAACTTGTCTAAATTAAATTGGTTTATGGTATTACAATCCTATACTACTTTATATTCTAATCCTTAACCATTTTGAGGCATTTTTCTTGAGAATGAATTTATTATAATTTAATGTTTTTAGAAATTCGAAAAGTGTCCACCACCTCAATTATAAAAGGGCACCTAATTCCTCAATTTTTACACATATTTTAACCTTATATCTAAACTAAAATCATCCAATTTATCTTATTAACTTACCTAGAAACATTCTATAGGTTTTTTCTTCCCAAAATACTAACATTAGAGCCCTTTAGAGGAGATATAAAGGTGTTGTTTCAAAGAGGGGGTATGCACCATAACCAAAAACTTTATTTTATAATCTTCTTAACTTCTATAAATATATATTATTTATAATAAAATAATATATTAAGTATTATAAATATTCTTAAATTTTATTATGATTATGAAAACACCATTATATACCCTCTTTCCTATCAAATGGGAAGTGAAAGTACCGCATGTGCATGTGCACGGCTTACCATCTCCATGTAGCAACACAATTCATTTTCTATTAACATATTTTAATTGATGGTTATAATTATGCATTAAATATTTATATCTGATATTTATTACACAATTATACTTCTGTAATGATAATATCATGTCTACCTTATTACCACCCAATCCTTTTGGAATCGATAATGTCATTCGTGCGTACGTGTGAACTAACACCTCCACGAAGTGATGAGATTTTTTTCATTTATATTTTACTTGGATGGTAATGAGGAATAACTTTATGAATATATATGATATATATGATATAATAATTATCCTATAAATGTTAATTAATATTTATCTTTCTTTCATTCCATCTTTTGAAAAATCAAAATTTCATTCTTGTCTATGTATGGATTACTGTCTCCATGAAAAGTGAAATTAATTTTTCTATTTATAACTTTAATAAATGAATTTAAATATGTATATAATTAATATATATTATATTTTAATGTTTTTGAGATTATTTAACAAAAATAAATATACAAGTACTATAACTACTGAACAAAAATACTCAGGATAAACGAAACAGTTAACACCTAAAAATCACAATTTTAATAAGGAATTATTGATGAAAGGGAGTGATGAAATGTTATAAATGTATAATTTATGATATTATAAGTATTAAAATTACTATATTATATAATTATATTAAATTAAAATTTATTATACAATAAGTTATAGTTCTTTCTAAGCATGGTGAACTCAAGTTAAGGGTTTTATGTCATAATCTCATTATTTATCGGGATTGATTATGAGCATGCCTCCGATGATGAAATGTTATGATCTACCACTAAATATAATCATGAAAATTATTCTCATATGTTTATTTATTGAAAATACATTTTTTACTTTCATTTTTATCAAATTATTTACTCAAGAGACTGAAAAAAAAAGATTTTATGGATAATCAATTTTATTTCTTTCTTTGGTCAAAAAACTTTTTTCTTTTATATCCATGTTTTCTAAAAATGTTTTAATTAATGTTTCTAAAATTATTTTATGATTGTATAAATAAATGTTTTCCATTATTTACATTTTATAAAAAAATATTTTGAAAGTAATCTTCTTTTAATTTTCCAAACGACATACTTTATGACTTTTCAAACAAAAAGTATAGAAGGAATATTTTTTAACTTATACAGCATAAAAATATTTTCCCAACATCATGACTAATTTTTTCTTTGAAGTATCCTTTACAAGTTTATAGTGATATTTTCAAAGAAAAAATTTTCATTTATACTTTCATATATTTTTTAATGAGTAATTTAATAATGTAAAGGTTATTTTCTTAAATAATTTTTTAATGATATTTTAATAGTATTTAAATTCATTAAATACAATAACCCATTATATCACTTATGATTTATTGGGTATATGATCCAGGGATACCATACTTATTCTTTATCTAGATGGTTTATTAATATGATGACCCAATTTTTATGAAACCCATTTCTTTTCCATAGGTTATGTTATGATGAAATGATGAGATGTTTATCAAAACTCATTTCCTTTACATAGGTTATTCAATAATGAAATATTTATGAAACATATTTATTTTCATGGGTTCTAATATGATGAATATTTTATGATCTTTTTTTCATGCATATTTAATATTTTCATTATGTAAAGGGTGGTTCCTATATCTACCTCCAATTCATTGGGTAAAGATTGTTATCTTGTCAGATAAATTTGATAGGAATGGGGAGTGAACCCAGTTTAGTAAGTGATTATGTCCACTATGATAGTCTTGGGAGTGAACCTTTACTATTATGATGGTTTGGGGAGTGAAAACACTCTACTATTATAGCCTTTTAAATGATCCTTTACTACTAAGTAAATTATTTTATATGCTTATGTGTATGCAACAAAATAATATCTTATGCCTATGATAAACTTTAATAGCTCATGTCCTTTTATTACCTTATGATTTATGTCTTATGAACTATCAATATTTATGCCAGGAATTAAAATTATGATCTTTAATATGAAGGTAAAGGTATTCAAATGTTAATATCGTGTTATTATACCCTTATTCTCATGTTATGCTTATGTGATCATTAATATCTCCCTTATTTACCCTTAATAAGAATTTAAGATAACCTTTTTCTTATGTTTCCTTTCCCTAGGTTGTAAATAAAGGTATTAAGTATGACACATATAATAAGGTTGTAGTTATGAATAAATAAGTGTGAGATGTTGTAGATATTTTATTAACCAACTGTTTATGTTTCCATGTTTCCAAATATACTACACCAAAATTATTATGGTGTGGATCAAAATGTTATATAATGAATATTCATTTATTAATATATAATTTATATGTATGAAAATTTTAGCTATATATAATTTAATTTTTTACATAAAGGTATTAAATAGTTATGTTGTAGTGGAGTTTTATTTAAGGTTTGATAAATTTAAGGATGATCATTAGTCCAACATTGTAGATACCCTTTTGTGGCATTATGTAATTGTATTATAAGGTGATTAATGACATTTTTGGAGATTTTTATCAAGTTTTAGGAACAATACATAATTAAAATCATTTTGGTTTGATATATAATTTGTTATTTAGGTAATTTTTTAAATGAGTTAATTAATTTTGGGAATATGACTTAAGATATCCACGTGAATGAAAAGTAAATTGGTATCCAGATGATTAAATTTATTTTTAAAGAAGTTGTCTATATTGGGTTTTAATACATGATTGTGATATATATATATATATAACCTTGAGTTTTAGTATGTGATTTTGTGTAAAGGTTACATGGGGAATAATTTTATTCTATCTTTTGAACATATATTTTATCATATAGATAACCATGGGATCAAAAAGTTATTTAATGATTAGAAGTTTAAAGTTATTCTGGAAAAATTTCATTAAATTATTAGGAACATTTTAGGTTTTAGGTGAATGGAAATTTTTTGGATGGAATGGAATTTTATTCCATAGTTATTGATATTATTTGAGGAATAAAGATTTAGTTAACTTGTGTAAGCATATATTATTTTCACACCACTGCTTGCCTCACCTCACCCAACTCCTTTTTTGCCAGATAGGGTTTCCAAAGGTGGAATGGTGCCAATTCACGACTGAGGTCCAGCTTCTGCGGCTTGAGGGTGTAGCCTCGTTTTTCTTAGGTGTGTTGTCTGGTTCGCCGTGATCTCTATGTGTGACTGGGATGGAAGTTATGGGCTTTGGATTTCAGCGGGTCTATGGAGTGCTGGTGATGTCTTTCGTTTTTTTGTTTCTGGATTTCATATTTGGTTTTGGGTGTGAATTTATTTGTGTGTTGGCTTTAATTCATGTTCTGGTTGAGGTTTTGGTGCTGGTTGGATGTATGATCTTCAATAATATCTTCGCTTCTGTTTTTAGTTGTTTTGGCTGCTGATTTGGACCGGCTAGTGGAAGATTGATGCTGGGTTTTGGTCTTTGTGCACTTTTTTTCTGGATTTAGTTCTTCTGGGGTGAGCTGCTGGCGTTCAAGTGATTAGATATAAAATTTGTGTTGATCAGTGAAGGTAGTGTTGTGTGTTGTTTGTCTGAAGTATGGGAAGTGATGTTGTTTCCATGGATACGATGTTATGGTGCTATTTGTAGTGTGAGGGGATCTGAGAAATAATTTTTTTTTTGAATTTTGGATGCTTCTCCCAGACTTTCTACTAGGATTTTATCCCGACAAGGATTAGAGCAGGTGCTTTAATCATGTTGGACCTTTCAGATTTAGTAGTTTGAGAGGGTATGGCTCCACCATCGGTACTGGGCCCGTGCACCTCTGCACGGGACAACTTGCTAAACTGTCACGCACTGGTGGAGGTTCCATACTGATGATGATGCTGGGGAGGGGTATTTCTTGGTATCTTTGTTTTACACTTTGACATTCGTTTAATATTGATGTTTGTATGTCCTTGAAGTCATGTAAGGTTTCCCCCTTTGTCCTTAAAAGGGGGCTTATCCAAAATTAATAAAAATTGAAGCCTTCGGGCATTTCAGCCAGTCATGGTTTATTTATAATATATATTATCATAACATGTGAGAACCATTTTGGTTTTGGTTAATGTATAAAGATAGAAGGGATAACTTTTTATCCTTTTATGGATCCTGTTATCCATTAGGATTTTATTTTAGTGCTTCATGCATAAAAAAATCTTAAATATTCATTTCTTAGAGTAATATATGAGATATAAATTTAAAAATATTTAAGCACAAATGAAGGATGAAATTCCACTTAATATGTGGAAAAAAATCAAGTGCATATATTTTCTTAAAATATCTATCTTAATGGTAAATTTATTTCTCAAATATATCGAGTCTCATACAGAAAGTAACACTCAACTATGAAAAAAATATTTTAGAAACTAATCTATAATTATGAGTCTTGTAGAGGTATTTTTTTTATTAAATAATAATTTTCTTGGTCTTGGTATAGAAATTTAAGTTCATGATAAAATCTATATAATATTTTATTACTATGTTATGATAAATTCGTTTTAAAAGAATAAAATTGAAATTATTAGGAATAAATTTCATTAAGGGGAATATAATGTAGAACCCCAAGATTTTTATAATGTCTTTTATTTAAATAATACTAAATTTGATAGTGTGTGGTATATGTAACACTGAACCTAAACGAACCACAATATAATATAGAAATATTTTCATTTAAAAATGATTGTTATTATATAGTCATTGGTTTGAAAAGTATGAATAGGAATAAATATATTATTAAATATATGTTGATTTTTTTCATTAATAAAAAGAATTATTAATCATAAATTTATGATCAATTGGATAAAATTGAATATAAAACTATTATAGGTAAAATTTATATTTTTTCTTTAAACTATTTTTATGTGTGCAAAGCATTTTTATCATAAGAGATTAAATTAATCACTACTAATAAATAACTATAATGAAATTATTAGATTATATATATAATAAAATTCATCAAGATTCATTTAATTGTAATTATTAAGTAAGTAATGAGTATAAAGTCATTTTTGTAAATACATTTTCTTTAAAAATGGTTTTTATTCCATTTTGTTTGATTATAATATATTTAATTTCTTACACTTTTATAATTTTTATTTCAAAAAATGGAAATATTTTTTAAAAATATTATTTAAAAATTATCATAGATTTAATTTTTGTTATTTTTCTTAAAATATTGAATTCTAAGAGAATGGTCAAAATGATGATTTTTTCAAAACTTTCATTTCTTTATTTTATATAAAGTAATTTAAAAGCCAAATTATTTTTTGGATTTGGTTTTAAAGTAACATAAGATATATTTGATTTAAAATGATATATTTATGTCATATTAATCAACATTACATTTTTTTGTTATAATTTCATGTTTATACTTAATACACATTTTTTTAATTATGTTTTTCATTGTTCTTTACAAACTTACATTAAACCTAATTTATTTTAATTATGAAGATATAATATTTATAAATGTATTTATTATATATAATCAGGAGGTTAAAATTTATTAACGAGTTTGATTTCATTTTTGTCCATTATGATTAAAAACCATAGTAAAAGTTAATCACCATGATAAATGGTAAAATAGGTTAAATAGGATTAAAACTATGGGATAAGGTCCCAAAATAAATCAAGAACTTTTCTTTATTCATTTGATGGATTTATTTCAACTATAATATTTCTATCTTAAAAATTATGGTAATTTTATATAATTTTCTTTTGATAACAACATTTATATTGTTTTAAGTATAGGATAATTACAAAATGTCATTTTCATTCATTTAATATCTATAATATTTCTTCTTATGGATAAAAAGAAATTTTGAATAGTTAAAAAAATTTATTTTGAATATTAATAAATTGTTTTTATGATAATAATTTATTTTTAATTTTTTAGTGATGTTATAATTATTTTGAATACTTACACAACACTGACGCAACGCTTGTACAAGTAGTAGAAAAAGTAAGTAAATTATTTTTAAAACATTAAAAAAATAATATGTTTTGGATAAATTATGGTGTCCCATGAATTTATTGGATAATTATAATGTATAAGGGTTTTTTAAATAGTTTATATTATAATTCCATTGTAATATTTATATTTTTAAGGTCAATTTTTTTGAATAGTCTATAAAATGTCCTTAAATGGTATTTAGTGTTTAAAAAATATTTTTTAAAAATTATAAAATAAAAAAACCTATCATAACTCAATTATATAGGAAATTTTCAAGGATATATTCAATGGTTTATGTATGTTCCACTTGGTATTTTTAATATTACTTTCATGACCCTTATATATTAAAATTTTATTACCATAGTTAAGGTTAAAAGGGTTAACGATTAGGATTAAACTATGTGATAAGGTTCAGAAATTCCACTTAAACATTTATAAGTTTTATTGGATGAATTTATTTCTACCTTAGTGTCATTATATTAAAATATAAGGAACTTTATATCAGTTTTACATGAGGTTGAGATATATTATATATTAATATTTCATGTGTTTATAAGATTTCCACCCACCTCACTTCTAAAATGGAGCCTCATATCCTCTCTTCCTTACAAATCATGATCCATTTAGCATAATAAATATTATTTCAAATACCTTACCATCCTTCATCCCCATTTCCAAGAGGATTTTTTCTAACTAAAAGACCAACTTATATGGATTAAGTTGTAAGCTAAAAGTGGTTTTCCAAAAAAAGGAGGAGTTAATGAAGGTACGTAGAGAGTCAGAATTTGAGGTAAGGGGGTTTTCATTAAAATATTGGTTTAAATATTTTAAACTCTTTTTCCTCTATGTATATGTTATTTTAAATGTATCAATAATATTCTAATTAATCATTAAAATATTTTTAAATCTCATTTTAAAAAATTTGACTTTCTTTACCAAGGTTTTAAAAATATGATTTTCAATGTTTCTCATGTGGGTTATTTTGATCTTTTAAAAACTATAAAAGAATGTTTTTTTAACATTTATAACATAACCTCATTTTTCCTCCATCATATCCATTATTCTTTATCAAGATTACTCTATAATTTTATATTTTTTTTTAAAGAATATCATATTCCTATTATTTCGAGAATTTTTAGATTTAAAATATTTTCAAAAGAAAAGAATATTTCATCTTAGTTTTCAAGTGACTTTAAAATGTCATTATAAAGGTTTTTTAATCTATTTCATTGTTTTGAAAATATTATTCTACTTCACTAGGGATAAAATCTAATGATACCACCCAAATTATTTTTCTTTATGTCTTATGATCATGTTGTTCTATTAATTGGATTTTGAAAATACTGACATTTTGTATATTGGTTCTTTAATATGAATGTTGATGTTGATTATGTATTTCATTATTATTAATTTCATTTTTATAATTAATTCATTGGACTTAATAAGTAAATAGGTGGGGTCTACTATTTTATTTCCCCTTTATGCATCGGTAGGTCTCATGATACAAACTAGATTGGTTATTTGGTTTATACCTTACCTATTTATGTATAATGTATTAGCATGAGGACTTGATAGAAAGATTGTGACATCTGACATTATGCATTACATCATTATGAAATTAATTATTATTATCCATGTGATTATTTATATTGTAATCTTTGGATATATTTAATGTTCAATTTCTTGATGGATTTTTAGAGAATTCATTTGATTTCATGAGATAATGAAAAAATATTATGATTTAAAGAAAATTTAATGAACATTTAAGGGTGAAAGTTTTGTTTCGATGGAAAAAATTTCATTTTTTAATGCTAATGGTTTTACTTTTTATACCCCTTACTAATATTTTTATGCTCATATCATGTTTTAAAATGTTATTCATAGGGATTATGGATGAGTAGGAACTATATGAAGGTCTATCTTTCTGCTATGGGGATCAATATTAAAAAATAGAATATGTTTTGAATGAAAATGGAGTTTAAATTTAGGAATCCAATTTTTTTGATAAAAAATGTATGTTGAGTGGAATTTCAACTTTTAATTATAAGGGTTTAATATTTAAGATATTTTACCAATTCTATAAAACTCTAATCCAAAATTACCTTTTAAATATAAGAAAGTGAAACACTTGTTATAAATCGTATATTTATGGTTTTTTGAAGGTATAGGGGATTATATCATTGGTGGGCCTTGATGAATCAAATCCATAACTTTTCTTAGTTTGATAACCTCTTCTAAGAAGGTTGATATCTATATATATTGATATTGGCACAAATTCATGAACTATTGGGCCTTCACTAGGGTATCTTGTTGTTAGTGGAGTATGCATCGAGGTTCAAAAACCCCATGAGGATCTCTCAATATGGTAAGTAATGGATGGATTATATCATATAAGTTTAAGCATTCCCTATGAATATATATATAGGTTGGTATTATACCTCTATGTATCCACACCTATGGAAAAGTATTATATATAATACTAATTAATATTTTCCTAGTATAGGGACTGTTATAGATCAAGGTAGGTTCTGGTTTCCCTAGCGCAGAGTCATCAATTGTAGTTAGATGATGGAAAACATCATTACCTTGAAAATGGATTCATACACATGCACAATCCTAGTCAAGGGGTTTGATGATGAGAGAGTCACGTTGGGGATCCAACAAGCATGGAGACATTATTTTATTCGACTATGGAGGATGAGGTCATATGGCTCCTGAGTACCCAATATAGTGAGTAGTGGAGGATAGCTATAAAGTAATAGAGGATAAACCTCTACATCAGATATAGTGGCATGATCAGGGACCTCCCCATGGTAGGAAAAGTGGCCAACTCTGAGGATATTTTAGTAGGGGTGTTGGTGGTGCACCCAGTGGTGTTAAGAGGTGAATGATGATATGACCCACTTACACCACTTCCGCCTCCCAGAAGTCCTCTCCAAGAATAATGAGATAACATCTAGAGTATGGAATATATGTATTCTATGGAATGTTTAGAAGTTCCTGATATGGTTTAGGGTACAATTTATATCTTCCATACACAGGAACCCATACTCATTGACACTAAAAC
Organism: Viscum album; assembly: GCA_963277665.1. Taxonomy (NCBI): domain Eukaryota; kingdom Viridiplantae; phylum Streptophyta; class Magnoliopsida; order Santalales; family Viscaceae; genus Viscum; species Viscum album. Next base: position 547,767,390 of record OY728159.1, read on the forward strand.
AAGCCATTATATTGTATTTGTATCTCTATTATAAGATCTATAAATTTAAGTAGATCCCCTAGATAAACCTATACACTAAGGGACTAAGTGATCACATGCTCACCCATATCTGTCAACAGTGTTATCTTACACTTAATGGAGAGATTTTATTTTTGGGATCACATCATAGATGGGATAAAGCGCTATGATGTCATCCTTAGTATAGATTGGTTATCTTTAGTCAATTCTAAGATAGAGTAATATCATAGAAGATTATTTTTATACTTATATAATGGATTAAGGTTAACTTTATTAGGTGAGTTAGAGCTTCAGTTGGGATAAGTGGGACCCACCAATAGGAATCTTCATCCGATCACCGATCTGTTGTAAAGTTTATATTTGTGTTCTGAAGATTCATTGAAGGATCATCTTCGGACAATCATGGATGAGTATATAGACATTTTTTATAGGATGTTTTGGGTATACCCAATTTTCAAGAGATCAAATTATGTATTTATTTTCACACCAAAACCACATCAATATTTTTTTAATCATATCAAATGGCTTCAGATGAGCATTGGGAGATAAATTTATATCTTGGGTTTTTTTGGGGAAAGGATTTATCATTCCCATTATGTCACTGTTAGAACTTGATGGACCCAAAACACCCTGGCAGTGAGGGTGAATTAGGGTGATTACAAATTTAATCTTTTCTTTTTGTTGGTCCTTTTATCCTTATAAATATTTGTTTTATGTTAGTAGGAACATGTTCAGTCTCTTTCTCTCTTATGCCTATCTCCAAGAATATAAAAGTATGTGGAAAGATGAGAATGCACACATAGGTATTTTACTTGGTTAATCAGTAATTGATAGTTTAGGAATCATACACATGGTTTTTTTTATAGTGCACTAGAATAAAATACAACTCATTGTCTTCATTGTAAATATATTTTTAAAGGTACATCCTTGGGCAAAAGTCACTCCCTCTTCTTGTCTACATGTTCACTACTTTAAGACAAGGGTGGATAATTTATAGAATTGAGGGTCTTCCTCTAAATCTTATAGGAATTTGGGTATTTATTTATTCATCATAGGATATATAAATACCATTCATATTCAACTCCATGTAGATAATACATTAATATATTCTTTAGTATTCTCTCATTTTTATTCTCTATATGAGATAAACATCACCATGTGAGGGTTTAACATTTTTTATCCTATAAAATAGTAGTAGCAAATTATTTTTATTGATGAAGATAATTCCTAACTAGAATTATATTATTATTTATACCTCTATAAATTCTATATATGGTAGTGTAGTTCCTCTCCTTCTTCTCTATTTTCCTAAAAAACTGGATATGGAAATATGTTCAAGATGTCTTCTTCCTTCTCTCAAAAAATTAGATAGAAAATTTAGTTATTCTTTAGATACTTCTCCAGAACTTCCTAGAGTAGTTTTAAATATTTCCAACAACCAAACCTCCAAATCCAAGGCTTGATATCATTTTATAATCTCTTGATCATCTCCAACCATGCTAGTCTTTAAATATTAATTTATTGTTGTCATTTCATCCCATTTAATCTAAATTGACTATTGAAATTACAATACATTACTCCACCTTTTAATTTACAATCAAAACTACTAGGTAATCTGGGAATTTCCTCTCCATGGAAAAAAATTATTCATTAGAGAGTGTCCTTCTAAAAAACCCCATATTGTGGTGAGATCTATTTTTTTCATTGCGTAAATACCTATGGGTTTAGAAAACTCAATCCTTTTGATCTATAAAATTTATATCCATCATGGTGTAAACAATTCACTATAGTGTGGTCCTTTAATCTCTATGTGACTCAAAATCTAGTTATGGTGAAATTCATTCTCTGGGACATAGAGATCCGAAAACATTCAGAACCACTAAAATTTTATTAGTCGTCCTTCACAATGTATCCAACTTCATGAATTTTGGAATTCTCAATTGTATTTCTCAATTGGATGGGTTATAGTGTGGTGTAATATTCATAGTATTGGCACCTCAAAAACTATAAAGAGACTAAAATTATCCTGAACACCTTTTTAGTGTGTCCACCCATGATATGGCATGAAACATAAACCTCTAAATCTGAAAACATAAAACATCTTAAACTTATCCTCTGAAACATTTTACTCATCTTTTTTGGTGTGGGATTAAGCTCTAGGGCATGACTATTATTTTCTACAAAATACTAAAAAAGGTAAATAACCTTACAAATATTAAAAAACCATAGGTATTTTGTATTCCTTTATCAGATTACATACTTCTATAGGGTTTGTGATGTGTTCTTATCCCTTGAAATATGGTTTTAATCCTATATCTTCTATAATATCACATATCCTTATTATTAAATCTTTAATCTTATTCAAATAAATGCACACAATTTTTATGACCTTGATAGGTATGTCAATCAAAGTGTCTATAATAAGTCCTTCACTAGTGAAAGTAATTTCATATGTATATGTCATTTTACAAGTCTTTAATATACATTTCATCAGTTCTTGGAAATTTTATATCCAACTCCAGTGATTGAAAATAAATCAAACTCTAAAAATATGTTTTTTTTTTCAGCATCCCTCCTAGATTTGGTTGTCAATATTGTAATAAATATATCTTTAATAAAATATATCAAATTAATAAAAGTTTATCAATTTCATGAATTTAAATTTCTTCCCCATTTAACATTATAAAATAAACAGTTCTTCAAACATTTTTACTCCCTCTTTGAAAATTAGGATTCAAATGGTCTTCAGATCTGGATATTGATTTTTATACACTCACTCTTTGGGCTTTTCTATATTTTACTACAAATCTCCTCCTTATATTTCTCTAAACTACATATGGGTTCCTTTATCATATTTTATTCCCATTATTTAAATAAAATCTTTGTTCCGTATTTACTGATGACCTTAACAAAATTCATGTTGGGGAAATATGATTCTTCTCTACCGCACACAACTATACTTTACTTAGTAAATTTCAGTAAGTAAAATAATCACTTGTAATTTGATTCATCAAAAAATCCTATAAGCTTACTGGGTAAAAACTTGGTGTGTGAAACAAGATACTATGTTAAAAATATAAAATATATATATGTCACCCACTTACATTCAATAAATTTTAGAATCTTGAAATTTTATAAATTTCATCTTATCCTATTATCTCAATCACACTAACACCAGACCATTATAAATTAATTAGTAAAGCACAAGTTTATAAAACATACCATATATTGAATCATATGATACCACTAACTTATGATAAAATTAAGATACCACTTGATATTCACTACCATCTTTTCTTTATAGGGAAACTTATTTCTCAGATAAGGATAAATATCCTTTGAGTACTCATCCACAACTCCAACTAAAAGAATTCAGCTCTTAGTACCATATATTGAGGTAATTTATAACATGGAGAACAACTAGTTAATAATATAGATAATATTTTAGAGTCTTATTGGTATCCTAACATAAATTATATGATACCAAAAATTTTAGTATAAAAGTATATAAGCATAAAATTTATGATCTTTGCAACTTATCCTCCTTAAAGTGGTTAAATACCACATGAGAAATGGCCTGATATCACTTTTTCATCTTCAATGGTGACCTAACACCAATGGAACTTTAAAATGAAATTTTTAAACAAATTCAACTCTAGATAAATCTCTTTAACACTTGAATTTATTTCATTCCAACATAAAACTCTAGATTTGTATTTGAAAAATAAAGTGATATCTTAGTACCACTATTTGAGTCAGATCAAAGCCTTGATATCATGTCATCTTTTTTTTCAAGACCCAATTCCAAATAATAATTTCAATAATTATGATACCTCATTAAATCTATCATCTTTTACCTTAAAAACCTTCTCACTATGAATTCATCTACTTGTAATTTATATACCTCGTGGATCATATCTTACCCTATACTCTTCACAAATTCCAATAGATATTATAAATATTTAAGAAAATGGGGAGAGGGGTACCTACAACATCCTCAATTTTAAGAATTTTTTTTTCTTGGGGGACCAAATCATTTCTTTTAACTTTTTCCCCAGCCTTATAGTGGTTATTGTTTTAAAACACTTTTGTATTTTTTTTATTCGGGATGCTCTCTCCAAGATTCTTTATCTTTATTTGTTTTTTATTTTTCTAAATTTTCATATTAATCCCACTTTTGTAATTTTCTTCCTTTGATGAAATAATGATGAAACTTTATTCATGATTACTCCTCTATAGGATTGATGTTACACCAAAATTCATCTCTTTCCTAGTGGTATGATTTTTCAAACCATGAAGGCATATATCATGTTTTTCCTTTTCTATTCCCTGAAGAATCAGTTCAGAAAAGTATATCCTTAGGGAGTATTCATTGACAAGTTCATCCATATTCTTAAAAAGTATATTAAACTATTCCATTAACTTATACATCTATTTTACTTACCTCTATGAAGGTTAGTGTGAGTTAATCATCATTGGTGTATGGAGTACCTTTCATTGAGCTTCATTTATCTCTTCCAAACTAGTAAATCTATTTTCTATATTAACAAATTTTCTTCCATTATAAATCCTCTTCTTCTATTTCATAAGAATATAGGATTATATTATGACTTCTTTGGTTCTCTTCCTACTAATTTTTCTTACAATTTTTTTTTGGTTAGAACATATAAATAATCTCCTATAAAAATCATACCCCTTGTAATCACTACTCAGTTGAGATATTGATGTGACTAGTTTTATTCCACCATTGAGGACTTGGGATTATAGTCACACACTCATAGTATTACCTAATCATCTAAAATAGTAGTAAATTGTTGTTAATTTATTTTAAAAGCATTTATTTAAAGATTTTTATTGATTTTACTTCTTACCCATGGATTTGAGATTTATACATTTGTGGTATCTATTTGTTGATTCTACTATAGGAGGGATCATTATATTCTTATTATAGGTTCTAAAGTTCTATTAAAGTTATGTTCTTTTTTCAACATTCTCCCTTAATTTGGTATCCATACCATTTATCCATGATCCTACTTCCTATATGGATTTTATCCTCTCTTCCTATTGTATATTAAGAGGGATAATTCTTTACATTAGTTATTTCTTTGTATCCATTTTTTTAATTTAATTTGAAATTTCATCAATAAGATCACTTTGAATATTCATTTTTTCACCCATATTCATTATTTCATAATTTAAATCCAGCTAAAAATTATTCAATATTTTATTCTCCATAGACAGGTCATCAAATAATTCTAGGTCCACTTCATGCATAATTTACCATTAATCAACCATTTAATATAAGGATTATATCTCTTTTTTGTAGCATGATCATACTTATGACAACCCAAATAATTTATTACATAAATACATAAATTATAAAATCCGTAAAAATATATAGGCCCTATGACTTTGGGAAATTAGATATATAGAACAATAATTTGGAACACAGATACAATGACATTATTTGAAAACTCTATAACATTCCCTTAAATTGCATTGATCTTATAATATTTCACAAGACATCTTGGGGATGTACATAAGAAATGGGTGATATATAAATCCTAGTAATGGAATAATCAATTCATAGAATTGATTAAAGCAATACACGTGAGTCAATGGGTATAACATGGTGACATAAAAAGGTGAGAATCACAATCATTAACATCAAATGTGACATAGGATGATAACATCAAGGCAGCATAAGAAAGTGGAGATCATGACATCATATGAATAAGTAAATTCTAACTACAGAGACATCATAATATAGTGTTCTTTGGATAACCACCTGTGAACCATACATGGTATCTCATGAGATAAAAATAATACCCAATACATTATAGGGCAATATAATTCTAAACCCACACATCATAATCAAATCATGTACTTGAATTTATGTGCCACAAATATCATACAACATAAGTGCATCTTTCATCACTTTTAATCCTATTATTAAGGTGTATGGGTTACATACGTGGAATTATACATCCAATTATGGATATTTAGATTTGGTTGAATACCCTCGAGTGGAAATGGGTATGGGTATTTACAACACAATGGTTTGGCATAGAAAATCATAGAATAGTTTTGGAAACATAAAGGGTGCATATAAAGGTTCATTTAAAGAGTTAATGATAGTGAGAGGTGATATATCATTACTTTGGAATCATAATAATGTTAAATAGAAGTTTAAAAACATATTTTAACATGAAAAATTAGAAATTAAGATCCTTAATACAATAAAAGTGCTTGAATTGAAAATGAGAGAGAGATATCCCTTACTTCGGCTTAGTAAAGGATTAGGTAAAGGTTATAATGAGATGAGATAAATAATCGTTCATTATTATAATATAAATTAGATAGTTAAGGGAAATTTATAAACACATTAAAACATAATCAATTGATATTCTAAATGCTAAATATAGAGGAAGTTCTTGAATAAAGAGGATGAGGAAGGGTACCCCTTATGTTTCTTTTGAAATATATAGAGGAGCTTCTTAAGAGCTTGAGAACACAATGGGAGGTATCTATAGAGGTAAAGATATAAAGAATTTGTTCTAAATGGTATTTTACTAAAGAGGAAAGTGATGATGGGTGGGTTTTTATAGAAAAAGAGAGGGTAATTATTTATTAATTTAAAACATAGGTATTGGACACTAAGTAATAAAATAATAAACCCCTAAAAATACCATATTTTTTTCCAATGTTTTCTACTATAGGATGCATTTACAATATTTTATTAGGTTAAGAATCGAAACCATTAAAATAAGTCCATTTAGGATGTGTAATTGAATCATGTTCATAAAGAATTGTTTTTAAAACATTAAAATATAATATTGGTTTTGAAGGATGCATTATAGGTTTTTAAAATTAATAAAAAAACTTTTAAAAAATTATTATAAAGTTAAATAATATTTTTGGTCATTTATACCTTTAATTTTATTTATTACATCAATTTTTGGCTATTATTATGTCATATTGCATACTATATATTTATACAAAATTTAATTTTTAACTAAAAAATTGACTATTTTACAAAATTATAAAAAATTGGCATTGGATAATTTCAATGTACTAATTTCAAATATGATATTTACTGTACCAAAATAATTTCCTAATTATAGTAATTTCCATTTTTAAATAAAAATCACTATTTATTGATAAATACTTTTTTATGACATAAACAACTTTATGAACCATATAAAAATTACATGAGACTTAATTAAATTATACTAACATTTATATTTAAATTGATATTATTTAACAAACCTATTTTATAAAAATAAAATTTATTTTAAAATACATGTATTTATCAAAAAGAGTGTTTTAATTGAAACTATATATTTCCCAATAATAAAATTTTGGTTTTTTCATATCAAAATATAATTTTTATCAAATCTATTATATAGTCATGTATATATATATGAATTAATAATGAAAATGGATCAATATAATCATTATTCTATTAAAAATATAATATAATAATTCATACTACTAGGGTCTAGATACATAACCCCTTATTTCATCAGCATACACCCTAAGGGTAAGGTGTACGATAGTAGTACTTTCTTGGGGTGGTTCAGCAAACATGGTTTGGGAGGTGATCTATATAATATTGAAATTCTCCTATAACTGGTTTTTATCAAGTTTTAGTTGTTAAATATTATCTTGTTCTTGGTCAAAGTGACGTTGTCTCGCTCATAAGCTTCGATTAGTGGGTTTATAAGGTATGATCATACTAGTCGAGGCCATCACTTATTCATTCTATATCAATTAGATTTTATTATAACACTTAATATATACTAACCTTAACATCCAATATAGAATTTCTATATTAATAGTGGTTATGATTCTTAAGGGTATTGTAACACTGATTGTAAAATTATGGCTATATTTTCTAATGGTCTAAAATGAAACTCAAAATACATTGCATTTTTTCTACAAATACATTACTTAATAAGTCATTTATTCATTCAGAATGGAATTTCATTTATAAAAGTATGGGTCATTAAATTATTACCCCATCAAATATTTCAGCCTCAAAATTTCATTTCATACATTAAAATAGATGAGGGTACTTCTATTTCATTACCTCTTTTAATTCCAGTTTTTCCTCCTCATTCTTATGCTTTTACCAAGGTTCTTTGACCAAGTTTTTTTTATTGTTTCATAGAACTTTTTCTCAATGATATAAGATCTTCATTGGATTCTTCTCATATAAAAGATCAATCTATAAAGGTACCACCTCTTGTTTTGGTATCTGTGATGGTTCTGGTATATACATCCTTAAAAAAGATACATGGAACACATCATGTACCTGAGATAGGTTAGGTGGGATTTTTAGTCAATAGGCCACGTCTCTAATTCAATAAAAGATCTCAAAGGGGACAATGTATCTATGACTAATAATACATTCTTCCCAAACCTTGTGACTTTCTTCGACTATAATATACAAAGTGTAATATCTCAACCTAAATCATCAGGTCTGATCCAGAATACCACGTGGCCTCAGGTATGAATTCTTGTATGTTAAATGTTGCTGACTAGTAGTGAAGGTCTAAAGTGGAACTATGGAGAGACTAAACCCTAAATCAAATTATAAAATAATAACAAATAAGAAAATATTTAAAAAATATACAATTAGAGTAATTATAAACTAAAACATACCGACAATCTGAATTAAAGTGGAAACAATAGACTCAATGGTTATAATAGGAAATAAGATACTAATCACCCACCAGGTCGATCACATAAATTATATAAAGGAATAAGATTACAAGAGGATCTGTAAGTCTAATATTTGCCACATCAATGTCTTCGGACTCTTATAATTTTATCCCTATTAATGATCAAACCCAAGGCTCATCAAAACTTGTACCTACAACATGTTAGGGCTACTCGGGTACCCAAGTTCCTTAGCCACCTGAGAAGGGTGTGAGTAAAACTCAGTAGGACACCACCAGTACCCAACTAGTAAATGCAGTGTACATGCATGTGATAATTGTAGTAGAATGTAAATAGATAAAATATAAATACATAATTATATCATAAGATATTTGATCACACACAAGTAATAAACAACAATGAACTGAGCAATTGGGTGCTTACCAAGCCACCATGAACACCCATATATACCTATTTCAGATCCATTACAGAATGTAGTTATAATGGATGTCATAAGTGATCAATGGAAAGCCTCAATACTAATGAACATGTAACTTGGAATCATAAAGGAATCAATACAACATTTCACTCAACATTATGATGAATAGAGTCTCAAGTCTTGCCACAAGGTGGACTAGTGAGCATGTATTTTGTATTATTAATGAATTGAGTCTTAATTCAGGACACAAGGTGAACTAGTGACCATGTACTCAGTATCCTCAAGCTATTGAATCTCATTACATTACTCAGTATCTAAAAGGCATCAAGTTTCAGGTCATCCGTAAGGATATCATTTTCCTACCTTGTGTAAGGGTTCATTGTCAACCTTGAAAGGTTTACGCACTCCCCTATAAGGGGTAGTTTGTCGATACTAGACCAAAACCTAAAAAGGTAATATGATATATCACATGACATAGTAGTGAATACATATAGATAGAACATATCATATCGTCATGATTCACAGAATCTACAAGTACACACATGTGATCAAAAAATAAAACATGGTCTATTTAGATAACTAAGAAAACTCATGGAATCAGTAATTATGCTTGTCTTATATATATATATAGAATAACATGTTCATAAATAGTAGGGAATAGCATATAAATTCATAGCTTATAACATCTGGCATGAGTATCAATATCCATAAGTAAACACACACAAGTGTTTAACATCAGCATGGATCACCTGGGCTACATAGGCACCCTCAAGTGATTAAGAATCAAATATGGTATCATATAATACTTACGCACACACATGTGACCAACAACAGACATGGTCTTTCAAGCTCTAGGTCTCATGTAGTAAAACTACACACCTAAGTATTCATGTAATCTAAAGGATTCATTTATGATCAAGCCTTGGCCATCAGTGTTCAGCATCAATCTAATGCATAGGTTCCATCATAGCCCTTGGTAATTTATCCAATTTCATTAAGTAAGGTTCATTTAATTAATTAAGACTTAAAGTTCATTTATTAATTAATTATTACTAATTACATTATGAATTTATGGTTCATTAACCTAAGTTGATGTACATCAAACCTCCTACTAATAAAAAAATCATAATACCAAATGTTAGAGTACATGGGACCACTTACCTCAAACAAAGTCAACTCCCATCCAAGAAAATCTCAATAGATTTTCCTCACTTATACAAGACCCTTCAGCCTCCATTAATCACCAATATTTTATAAGTCAATACTGAAATTTCAAATTAATTATTTATAATTACATTATAATTAATTAATTTTTTACAAGGAAACTCACATTCAAGGTGAAAGGTATGTTCGCTAAATGACTTGTCGGATATCACTGCCTTGCCGGAAGCCCGACTAACCATCCATGGAAGGTCTATAACATGATTTCAACTTCATTTTGGGAAAAAAACCCTATCTCATGGAAATAATAAAAAGACTAATTTAATATAAATAAATTGGAACCTTTTTAATAAAACAATCCAAGAAATGTACCTTGGCTGCAATATCATCCAACAGAGTTTGATCCACTCTCAACAGACTCCCAATTATAAGACTAGTAAAATACCCAAATCAATTACACTATACATTGGACACTTTATCTCAATGTGAACAAAAACAAAATAAGAGATCATCAAGGAATATAACTTCCTCAAAAAACCCATCAACAACATGTGTTCATCGTTGTGGGATATCCTCTAGCCTTGTCAATCAAAATCCCAACCATTCTCAAACAATTCCATCAAGATCTAATGGAATTGTCATGCGATTATTTACTTAGGATCTAGAAAATGAAAAATCAATAATCAAGACCACAAAATAGAAGAGGATCCAAATAGATTTTGAGACATAAATATATTGAAAAGGATAAAATTTTCCAACAGGTTTATTCATGTAAAATAGTATAGTGATCTACCACTACATAGTGAAGAAAGTGTCCATGATTAAAGAAGAAGAATGAATCATACCCATATTTTATAATAGAAAATATCTTGATACATCATGGATTATTTTATACTCATGGAGGGAGGAAGAAAAGATAAAATTTCGAAATTATTCTCAAAAAAACAATCCAATGGGTTAAAACTTGATTGGGCCTCGACGGATAAAAAAATGTCAAAAGATATTTCACTTAACATCACCTAATTCACTTAACCAGTTAGTCTATGAGTCATGTTGTGTATCATGCTCACTATCCACCTCATCAGTGAACAGGTGAAGGCTCACCTGTGGGCCGATGTAGGCTCATCTACAGGCCGGTGAGTCCTTATAGGAAGGAGGGATTCTTCCCACCCTACTGACTCATCAATGGGTCCTACTGGCTAGATAATACTGTTGTAGTAGCACAGATGGCCTGGTCAAGACTCCATCATTCTTTTGAGCACTATACCAATTACCAATATTCCTTTCAAGTCTAAATATACTCCCAAAGTATGATCAAACATGGAGCACTATGAATCAACACCCGAATCATCAAATGATCCATCCAAGAGATAAAAAGTTTAAACTTCCTATGAATTTCACAACTCATAATGACGCGGGTTGTTATAATCACCCCCCCATAGCACTTCTCATCCTCAATAAGTTATGGTAGCATGAAAATACCATCTTCTGATCTACATCAATCATCACCCACAAGGATTCCCCCAGCATTCCATCATCGAATTCCAAATCATTTCCTAAAGTAAATTCTTACTCCAAGATTCCCATCATGATCCCACTTCGTGACTCTAATCATGACATAAAAAATTGAGCTAAAATTTCACTATCCTATAATATCAAGACTATGATCATTGCATACATATAACTCAACATTCAACGACATATTCAACTAATTCCTCTTGAAGTATCATAATGCTCCTTATTATAGGAATCATCATACAGAATAAGAATTTAGTATTCCAAGAACACACTTGGTGCGGTTGAGTTCCATTATTCTTGATCAAATGCAAGACACAGGTTAATGTCAATACTAACACCTCATTCCGGATTATGGGATAAAATAATGAGTCTCTACCAACCCAACATAACTAAACATACTGACCAATCCAAAATGGCCCCATCTAATTCTTAAACACTTCTATATTATTCAATACAATGAGTTGGATGTGGTTCAAACCCACTGCATAAAGGTTCACACTGATACACCAGTGAGTACACTTCCATCTATCTTCCTATAATGGTTTCTATCCTATGCAACAGACACTCCAGGAACTACTGATCAAAATGCCTTAAGACTCATAGGCATTGTTAAATTGATCAAACATCCTTACCAAATTCTAACTGATTTTGAAGTAATTTTCTCGATTAATTCACCAATAACTTTCACTAGCCAAAAGGCTCTTAACCATTCACCAACTTAAAAATGATCCAACTACTTCTCAGTTCACAATGATTTTTTCCCTGATCCCAAAGCACACATCCTATCTCCATTCAACACTACATATAAATCAAATAGCATGCATTCATTGTATAAACAAATACTCTCAATTTCATTACACATTGGCCTTCCAGATTCACCGTGATTGTTCAATAGCTAGTCTTACACAAGACCATGACCCTACCCAAAATATAGACCATTCACTCATGACCAGGTTGATGCTCCCTACCATATAAGTATACTTATTTTCACATCATAACATTTACATCAATATACTCATCCCCTAACTAGTCCATTTCTGAATTAAATTGATAAACATGAATGTCTATTCATACTTGATTGTCAAAAAATAACCAATCGATGCACACACCTAGATACCTGGAACATGGTTCACTGCATTCATTGATCTAACCATTATTTTCATAAAATTTCTTTAATAGCCTATAAATTGGTTACAACTTTCAACCTAGATGGTTCTTTTCCTCTCACGTAAGCTACTACACTAAAGAAAAGATCCTCCGTTAAATAAAAAACTCAATTTGACCATACAATAGTACCCTCAAACTAAATTTGATGATGTATCCATCCGTAAATACATATTCACACGAAATAAACCATAGAATTCCAATACCTATGAGATTCACACCAAAAAAATTGGTTTCTAACTATAATGGTAACTTTAAATTGAAACATTTAGCAACCTACTGTAACATTATCAATGGTATGCTCACCACCCCACTTCTAGTGGTTCAACTGACCCCACATGAAACCATGTGCATGAAAACTCACATGCCAATCCTTTTCTATCAAGGCATTTTAATGCAACTCTTACTCTAATAGAGTGATTTTTACCCATGATTCATGGACATACAAGTTTTAAATCACTCATCATTTAATTTTTCCACATAATATGGAACCATTATCACTAAACATGTGAAGTATAAATTATATTTAGAAAATAAAACCCCTCATTTTCAAGGTTCATCACACACTACTCATAACACAGGTGTCAATTCAAGCCACTGAGTGTCCACCCATGGTTTAATCCTCCATGGTCTGACCACCTAGAATCTTTTCTCATCATCAAATTAGTGCTTCATTCTGAACAAACATATATAAAAACCCCTAGTCCTTATCTTGATTCAACAAGGATCTAAGTTCTCCAAACCCAACCTTGTATCCTGAGTAGTATCACTTAAGATTATCCATACTCTTGGGTTATAAGGAAAATTTAAATAAACCTTCCTTTAGGCCTTCAAAAGGTTACTCACAAGCAGAAGTCATTTCCATCAACAAAACCATCCCATAAGAAATTAAATTTGAATATCCATTCATGAGGAATATCTCTATAAAGTTATATATACACATAATGATACATCATCTAACTATTAACCATAGATTCAATTTTAAATCCATGAGGCCTTATACGTAAACTACAATAAGGTTTAACTAATGGTCACAAATCTTGAAACATCATCTAGGTTAATATATTAAGACATTACATAATTACTTCTATCTTAGACAACCCACACTGAGGCCAAATATTCTAGGTCTAGCTTATTAGTATACCACTAGGTGCTAAATGGATAACTCCTCATAGGCCATAGATGATGTAATGACCCAAACTCTTATGAATAAAATTCCCCTTGGGATTTAATTAAATGTATTATTGTTTATTATAGATATAGAAAACCCATGAACTTATTTGTTTTTATTATATTCTATTGGATTTAAAATACCTTAATCATCATTACTGTTGATAATATTTCCATTTAATAATATCATATGATTAGTATATATATAGGGTTTTGATAAATCCAATTGATAAAAACAAGAGAAGTGATGGCCTCAACAAGTAGTATTGTACCCAATGGATCAAATTTATCAGAGCTTAAAAGGGAGATATAATAGTTGGGATTTTCCCTTGACCAATCCCAAACTGATATAAAATAACTTAAGAATTAGTGAACCCATTTATGGTACAATTTCAAGCACATCGAGATCATGGTCCAAACCATGTACGCCAAACCACCCCATGAAGTCTCATCATCACACACCTTACTCTTAGGGTGTTTTCTAGTGTGTTAAAGGGATATGTATAAATACCCTTATAATATGAATATTTATATTTTATATAATAATGAATATATTTTGATCTTATTATTGATACTTTATAAATGATTTTTATTTGGATACAATAAAACACAAATTGTATTTTTAGTAATATTCAAATTCAATTAAGGAATTTATTTTGATGAATTAATGGAATTTTTAAATAAACCATATATTACTTAAATTTTATTAATAAATAATTTTTATTAAATAAAATTGATCATATATTTTTTATAAATATGAATATAGTTTTTATAAGGGTTCGAAAACTGTTATTGTCAAAAAACCCCATAATTTTCAAACCAATATCGACCCTTAATTTAAAAGTGAAATTAATATATTTGTAAAAATATTTAGATAAAATTAATATTATTTTTGTGATCATAATGAAAAAATTATCCAAATCTTAATTCTTTATAATTTTCTAACATTGTCGAATTTTTTGGGTAAAAATTAAATACGGTATGAATATACGATGTATTATGATATCATAATACACTAAACGTGATGTAATAAATACTATAAATTTTATAAAAGACCAAATATATGTTTCCCATTTAAAATAATGTAATATTAAGGTTATTTTATTAATTTTATAAATCCATCATGAATCCTCCAAAACCAATAATATATTTTGAGGTTTTAAAATTATATCATTAAGGAAATCACTCACTTCTACTTCAGCAAGGATAATATTTTAATAATTTCTTATATTGGACTTATAAAATAATTAAATCCACTCCTATTTAGAATAAATCATGGTCAAAAACATGGTATGGTTTTTGGTTTAGGTTTTTTTATTATATAGAGTCCAAAACCAAAGTTTGAGAAATAATAAAGAATCCCACTCATTTCCTATATAAACACAAACAAGATCCCATTTATATTCAATAAAAAACTTTTTATAACGTCATTACTATACCCTACCCTATATATAGTCCTCCCATGGTTCCCTAAAGCTCTCAAGAAGCTCATCCCAAGCATTTGGAATCACCCACTCAAGTTAAGGGACCTCTCTCACCTCTTTTAAATTAAAGCATATTCTTCACTGTATGCCTTTTGTTTCAAATTAATAATGTTGGGATATGTTAATACATATCCCCCTTACATACCATGAGATTTATGGATGATGATAGACCCCTTTCACTCTCATTAATCCCTCCCATGAACCTATATGTAGAGCCATTACCATGCCAAAATTTTGTAAGGGATTCTCTCCTTCTCCTCTTTATTCAATTGTCTTATTTATCTTATGTCTTTTATATTAATTTAATAATTTTTGGATATGTTCCTATATATTCCCCTTAATGTAAATTTTATGTATAAATGATGATATACCCATTTAACTCTCATCAATCCTTCCCATGAACATTCATACGCCCCTGTTACGTTGTGGAGATTTCACCATGATTTTCTATGCCGAACATTTATGTAGTGAATACCCATACCCATTTCCTATCAAGGTTGTTCACCATTATGAACTTATAATTATTTATTGGGGAATTAAATTTATATATTCCATACTCCTTGATCTTGGAATAAAATATGATAATTAATGAATCCATGTTGTATGATCTATGTGGTACACTTAATAATGAGAATAAAATGAAAGTGATGGGTGCACCTAGAATTATATAGCACACCATGCATTGGGTAATTTTTTACTATCATGATACTTCATTCAAGGTATTATACACTAATCCTAATCTCTCACTGGACTTTTTCCATCATGATTTCTTAGCAGTTATCCTTGGACTATGTTTATAATGTAGTGTTTTAAGTTGTTTCCACATTTTCCCATGCTGCCTTTATATTATCATGATATATCATGCATCATTGTTCATGTTTATGATCCTCACTCCATTTAATCCCCATTGATATAAATATTGTCTAAAATATGTTACTTTCTTTATTTTTTGTCATTTTTACTCCCTTACTGGGATTTATTTCTCACCCCTTTCTTATGTACGTCGCCAGGTTATCTCATGTAGTTTTAAGAACAAAGGAATAATATGATCATGTTAAGGAAGTATTAAAAAAATATTGTATTATCTATTTTAACTTTTTATGTAATGTAATTAATACCCAAATAAACAATACTTCTCAATCTTACAGGTTGTATTTGTTGGATCGGGATACCAAATATACACAAGAGGGGGGTGAATTGTGTCTTTTACAAAATATTTACGAAATCATGTTCTGCCCTTTGACTTTAATCAAATGGATTAATGCAGTAGAAATTTAAATATAAGGAACACACGATGTATAGTGGTTCGGGGAACAGAAGGCCCATATTCCACTCCACCAACACTCTACTCCACGAGCTTGGTGATTTTCACTATCTGGTCCTCTTGTCAATAGACCATTCCACAACTGAGTACAGGAAGTTGACACCTTTACAATATAAGGTAGACCAAAGCCTTTTGGTTCAATCACAGAACCTACACATCTTATTACGATAATTCGATCACTCAAGAATATAAAATAAAGGTATTTTTACTTTGAAAATACTTTCCTGTTGTTCATCAAAATTGCAACATAATGAAATTGACAGTAGATGGATCGTCGCCTTCAGAAATAATTATCTCCCAAGAATAATTGTTCTGAGTCGATCCGGTTGCAGTAGATATAAAATTATAATTCACAACTTCATCATTAGTAAATTCATAGTAGATCTTCGATGTAGAATGAGTGAATCTTCTATCGTGATTCTTCTTCTTCAATAAACAGAGCTTTGTCACTCTTTTAAATCAGCATATTTGTGTTCTTGATAGTCTCTATTTCTATTATATTTTTCATTGATGTTCAGAAAAACTTGTATATATTCTCTATATAAATATGACATCTATATAATAATGATGATCACTTCTCCTAAAAATTTAGATCCACAAAATTTTCCTTCTGACTCGCGATAATAAAAAATTCAAAATAACAGAGTAGTCGTAACTTCCCTAAACATTCGGTATAAAAATATCCCTTTAAATCGATCCTTTAAATCCTAGATAAAATGGATTTGACTCAGTCAAAAATGCACTTTAAAAATAAACTTTTAATCTGGCTTGAAATCAGCCTAATAATCCGCTTGCAGATCGTTGCATAATAATATCGTCTTCAATTATCTGATGCCAAATGTAAGGTTGAACTGTATAGCATGCATATTTCAAACGTAAGGTTGAACACAAATGTAGGGTTGATGTCACAACCTTCAAATGTAAGGTTGATTACAAATGTAGGGTTGATGAACCATACATTTCTTTTCAATAATCAAACGTATGATAAATGATCCATACTTTTAAAATCTTCTAAATGTAAGGTTGATTACAAAAGTAAGGTTGATGAACCATACTTTTCAATATCCCAAACGTAGGGTTCCTTCCTAACATAGGGTTCCTCTTCTATAATTTTCAGATAACATATGGTTGATTAACCATACTTTTCTGATAACTCAAAAAGTATACACCTCGTTTCATCCTTATGCTACGTTTCTCCATGTAGGGTATGAACAGTGATTCCAAAACACGCGTAATCAATTCCCGAACATGAAACATATGAACAGTGTTTCCAGAACATGCTAATGTGAATTAAATCTCATTGTTCAAGAAATTAAATATTTCTTCCAGAAATAAAAATATAATGAATAATAAATTCTTGAAATATACTTAATAAAATCAATATAAAACAATTAAGGGTATTTGTGAGCATCAAAATCATCATAGAGATAGAGTATTGTTCTCAACAATCTCCCCCTCTTTAAACAAAAAATATTATGTATCATTGAAAAACAACACTTTCTCAACAATCTCCCCCTTTTTGATGATCACAAAACCCATAAAATAACCAATGAAATTAACTTACAAAATTAATTACATATAGTTTTGAATTTTGCAAAGATAAATACAATATTATATTTAACTTAATTTCTCCCCCTTAAAGGATTAAGATAATGCTTAATATTTGAAATAGTTAAAATAAAATGTTGTGTTTATCCAAATTTCTCCCCCTTGTGTGATATCAAAAAGAAATATATAATATGAAATAGAAAACAATTTAATATTGCAGTGAACTTAAGTAAATGCTATTATTAACCTTTTTCCAATAATTGAACGTGGATTACTGGCATAGATGAACAGAGGAAATAAAACAAATAAAAACACAAAATATAGATTATGGAATAAAATTTCATTAAAATAAAATGTAACAAGTAAAATTATGATAAACTCAGGAATCAATGTGTGATAAGGGTATGAGATAGGGTCTATCCCCTCTGAACAATGGCCTTGATTTATGTCAACTGCTCCCTCGGTCTTCTCATCATTCCATCTCCCAGCTTGATAATAAGATCTCTATTCTCCAGAGTCATATGAATATCATCTATCATATTTACTCTGAAAAACTCATGAATTCTCTCTCCCATCTCCATAAACAGAGTTAACTTCTCTGTGAACTAAGTCAACACAGTTCTAATACTTGGTTCACTCGAGGTCAACTAGTCAACCAAAAATCTCTGATTATCTAATAAAACTAATAGTGGAGCATTATTTCATTGCAAATCATGTAATATGTCATTCATATTTCTCATTGTTGTTGTGATAGCCTGAAATATTATGATTAAATGAGGTGAAGTACCTGATCCACTAGCTTCACCAGTCCTGACAGATGCAAACTGTGTCTCCATATAGTCTTTAAACTTTTATAGCTCTAACTTCATCACCATTTCTCATTTCAACTTGAACACTTCTGTCAACATCATTATCTTAAAAGTTTCAACTTCATGCCTTGAAACTGTACTATCTTTAAGTCTCTAAAATTTCAACTCTTCTTTCTCTAGGGATTTCCTCAGAGCTAAATTTTCATATTCCAAATTAGGCAACTTTTTTTAAAGCTATTATACTTATTTATTCACTGAATCAGAGGCACCATGTGCTTGGTTCTCATTTTCAGCTTGTACTTTATGTAGTAGTACTAATGGCAAAGATTCTGCATCAGATTTTTCTTTTGCTTCCTCCTAAGTTGGCTAGACCACAAAATTTTCCTCAGAGTCATTTCTAGACTCTTCCATAGAAAAATCCTCATTAATTACCTCAATATGAACTTTAGAAACATTATAATTACAAACATCAGTATTCATTTATTCCACTAGATTTTCTAAAATGACATCTTCTTGATTTTCCTGAGGACTGACCACTTCTTCAGCAGGCTCTGCCTCCTTTGCCTTTTCTATTGTAACTGTAGTGTCAACTACAATTTGTGGTTCAATTTCAGTTACAACCACAGCCTGTTCCTGAGTCTCAGTTTCAGATTCTTCATAAATTTTAGTTAGTACTTGAGGAGTCACTTTAATTTGAGTAGTATCCTCTTCTTGTGGCTCCTCAATAGCAGCTTATCTGACAAAATTGTAAGTGAGTAAATCTCTATATGATAAAACATGTGAACCAAGTTCCTCATAAGCATTAGAAGGTATTTTCCTTTGAATCTGAAGTCCTTCTTGACTAATTTCTTCTTGAGTTTCTTCAGTTTCAAATCCTATTCTTCTTACAGCAGTGCTCACTCTTAATTCAGCCTGTCCCTCCTTGGATTTATCAGATTGAGCCTGAGCACTCTCTTCCTCTTCTTCAGCTCCTACTGGTAAAAGTTTTCCTTTCAATGTGCTCCATAAGTAACCAATATTTCTCATGGTTCCAGCACCAAAAGTGTTACTATGATGTAATCTAACTCTGGATTCCACCAACCTTACCATATCCTTTTTGAACAAAATTTTTGATATGAATCGACCAAACGGATAAAAATTCATGCATGCTTCTGTTTGACAACAATAATGAAGGTACCTTACCATGTACCTAGGAAAATTAATTCTTATATCACTAATAAATAGATACATTATATACATGTCTAGATACAAGATTTTCTCCAGCTCAGACATCCTCAGTGCAATCCCTGTTTGAACAAACTTCACTAGGATTTTCTGATCCAGCTCCAAGTCCTTTATGAACATCTTCCTTATATAAGTAGAACCAAAAAAGAAAAGACATAATATTTTCAGACTTATGTACTGAATCTACTATATTCTTCAAATCAAAATGAAATACTCCCTCATGAGGGAATTTTAGAATCCGACCAATCTCCGTAGAGGATATCAAAACATCACGGTCTTCAATCTTAGCTACCATGGTATCCTCATCTTCCCCCAGACTAAACTGAACATATTTAAATAAATAACGAAGTTATACCCCATATAGAAACTCCTTAAAATATCCATTAAACGTCTATTAAAGGTTTTGAAATTCAAGATCTTTCTTCAGCAATAGGTTCATCTGATATAACCATTCTAGATCTATGACCTTTCCTTGAAACATTTTCCTTCCTTCGGAGCACTATCTCTTGGCAGTACTGGTCTCAGCATCATCGGTTCTCTTGGTCTTGGCCATTTCTTTCTAAAAATCTATAAAGGTTCGAAAGAGGATTAGGGTTTCGAAGGTTTAGGTTCGAATAGACAAAGAGCGGTAAAGCGTCGCAGGTTCAAAAGGGATTTTGGTAGAAATGAAACGATTTAGAATTCAAAAGGTTTCTGACATCCTTGATTCCCATGTCATCAATAATTATTACAGAGATTTTTAAAAAAGATGAATAAAATTGATCGCACGAAGAAAATAAAAAATAACTTATTCTATTTGAAAAACAAATAACTAATTTATTTTAAACAGTATTAAAATAAAGAAACAGTATAATAAAATAAAACTTTATTTAAAATTAAATAAACCTAGCTCCCGCTTAAAAAAGTCAAACCTTGCAGTGGGAAGTGGTTTTTTAAAAATATCAGCTAATTGAATTTCAGTACTTACAAATTCTAAGAATATATCCTTTTTAAGAACATGGATTCTTAGAAAATGATGTCTGATATCAATATGCTTAGTCCTAGAATGATTAATAGGATTTTTTTGAAATATTTATAGCACTAGTATTATCACATTAAATAGGCATACAATTAAAACTTTGTCTAAAATCCATAAGAGTGTTTTTCATCCACAATACTTGTGCACAGAAACTGCCAGCAAATACATATTCTTCCTCGAATGTTGACAGGGCAACTGAGTGTTGTTTCTTACTTGAACATGACACTAATTATTTTCCTAAAAAGTGACAAGTACCTGAAGTTCTTTTCCTATATAATATAAAACTTCCAAAGTCTTCATCTGAATATGAAATTAAATTAAAATTAGACGTTTTAGGTTAAAGAAGAGATTGAAAAATAGTTCCTTTTAAATATCTAAAAATTATTTTAACAGTAGTTAAATGGGATTCTTAAGGATTTGATTGAAATCTTGCACAAAGACATACTGAATACATTATATCTGGAATACTAGTAGAAATATATAATAAACTACCAATCATACCTCTATATAACTTGTTATCAACTGATTTTCTAGTTTCATCCAAATCAAGATTTATATTAGTACACATAAGAGTTGTATATGTCTTGCAATTTTCAAGTCCAAATTTCTTTAGTAAATCAGTAATGTATCTTCTTTTATTTAATAAATTTTCAAAATCTTTTTGATAAATTTGAATACCTAAAAAGAAATTTAATTCTCCCATCATACTCATTTCAAATTCTTTTTTCATTATATTTGAAAACTCATGACAAAGAGATTTATTAGTTGTTCCAAAAATTACATCATCAACCTAAATTTGAACCAATAAAATGTTAGAATTTACAGTTTTCTTAAATACTTTTGGATCTTCCATTCCAACAGTAAAATAATTTTTCAAAATAAAAGAGCTTAATCTTTCATACCAAGCTCTAGGTTCTTGTTTAAGGCCATAAAGAGATTTAGTAAGTTTAAAAATAGAATCCGGTTTTTGAGAATTTTCAAAACCAGGAGTTTTCTCAACATAAACTTCCTCCATTATATAACCATTTAAAAAGGAAGACTTAACATCCATCTGAAATAATTTAAAATTCATATGAGATGCATATTCTAAGAGGATTCTAATGGATTCTAATCTAGATACAGGTGCAAAGGTCTCATCATAATCTATACCTTCTTCTTGATTATATCTTTTAGCTACTAGTCAAGATTTATTTCTAGTTATTATTCCTTGATCATCTTGTTTATTTCTAAAAACCCATTTGGTTCCAATCACTAGATAATTCTGTGGTATTTCAACTAATTTTCAAACTTCGTTTCTCTTGAACTAGTTTAATTCTTATTGCATTACTATCAACCAACTTTCATCATCTAAAGCTTCTTCTATAGACTTGGGTTCTAATTGGGATAGAAAATCAGAAAACTCAACAAGATTTACTATGTTACTTTTAGTTTTTATTCATGTTTCTAAGTCTTCTATCACAGATTCTAAAGGGTGATTATTTAAGGTCCTTGACTATCTAGGTAGTACACTTAGAGGTTCTTCAGTGTCTAGTTCTTTTGTACTGGACTGAACTTCATTTATATCTTTTTCAAAATAATCTTTCAGGTTCTCAAGTCTCATTTTATCATTAGAATCAAACCATCTATTTGATTTTTCCTTTTCTCAAAGGAATCAGTTTCATCAAATTTCACATGAACGGATTCTTTAACAATACTTGACATTTTATTAAAAACTCTATAAAATTTGGAAGTATCATAATATCCTAAGAAAATGTCTTCATCATATTTTGGATCAAACTTACCAAGATTGTCTTTGGTGTTTAAGGTATAAACATTTCATCCAAAAACTTTAAAGTAATTTAATTTAGGTTTCCTATTATTCCATATTTCATAGGGTGTCCTTTTTAAAATGGGTTTAATTAAAACTCTATTCATTATATAGAATTTTGTGCTTACAACTTCTTCCCAAAAATAGGTAGGAAGACTATATTCACTTAGCATAGTCTTAGCCATTTTCTGAATAGTCTTATTTCTTCTTCCAACAATTCCATTTTGTTGAGGTGGTCTTGGTGTAGAGAAGGTGTGTTTAATACCCAAATTTGAGCAAAAGGAATTGAATTCCATATTCTCAAATTCTCCACCATGATCACTTCTAAATGAAATTATTTTAAAAACTTTTTCATTTTGAACAGCTTTTCAAAAACATTCAAATAAATTAAACGCTTTATTTTTAAATTTTAAAAAGAAAATCCATGTAAATCTAGAATAGTCATCAACTAAAACATATACATATAGTTTACCATCCAAGATTGCTACTCTTGAAGGTCCAAAAAAAATTCATATGGATGAGTTCTAGAGGTTTAGATGTAGTAATTTTGTTAACATATTTGAAGGATGATTTGTCATGTTTTCCAAGTTGACATGCATCACAAAATCTATCACTCTCAAACTTGAGACTAGGTAAATCAAAAATTAGTTTCTTTATGGATAATTTATATAAATAATATATATTTAAATGTACAAGTCTTTTATGCCAGATCCAAGATTCATTTATCTTATAATTTAAAAATTTTACTTGTTGTTTACGTAAGGAATTTAAATCCAGGGTATACACATTGTCAGTTATAGGTGCTCTAAATTTAAGCATTTTATTTTTGAAAACAAAACAGCAATTGTTAGAAAAATCAACAGCATAACCATCATCACATAGTTGAGGGATACTTATTATATTTTGTTTCAATCCTTGTACATAAAGTACTTTGTTGATTGAGACAGCTTCTGAATCTCCAACTGTTCCAATACCGATGATTTTACCTTTGGTATTTTCACCAAAAGTGACAAGTCCACCATCTTTTTGAGTGATTGTAGAGAAATTCGATGCGCTTCCACTCATATGCCATGAGTAGCCACTGTCAATATACTATATGGTCTTTTTTCTTCTGTGACTTACTTCCTTCAAAGTCATTTAAACAAGTTGTTTTAATACCCATATTCTATTGGGTCCAGTTGTGTTAGCCAGCAAAGATCTGGGAATCCATAATTGCTTTTTTTTCTATGATCAATAAAATCAAATAAATTATTTGAAACAAAGGATTTCTTAATACCACTTATTTGAGGTTGTCTTAAGAAACAGTTTCTAGAAATATGTCCCCTCATTTCACAGTAATTACAATTTAATCTTTTTGAGCTTGGAACAAAATAATTCTTGTATAGCTTAGGTTTTTCACCTTTACTGCCAATTCCAAATCATTATTTCTTAATGATAGTGTTCCCAATAATTTCATTCAAGGAGTTTTCTCCTTTATTAAAAATGAGGGATGCACTTTTATATGTTTCTACTTCATTTTGTAGTGATTATATTTTAGCTTCATGAAATGTATAGTCAATGTTAATTGAATTATAATTATCAGTTAACTCCTTAAATTGCTTTAGTATTGTATATATTTCATCTGAAATGGCCTTGTGAATGTTCATTACTGACTTATGCTTCTTAAAAAGAGAATCATGCATTTCCTCAACTATGTTGCAGTAGGCTACAAGTTTTTCATTAAAATAGCTTGTTTTAGAATTAGAGTCTGCATTAGAATCAAAAGAATAGTATGATTGTACCTCATCTATTTCTTCCATAAAGCACATGTTGGCTTTCAGATTTACTTCTTCATTCTTTGAGTATGATTCTGAAGGACTTTTGGAGTCTTCAGACACACTTCATGTTGATTTCATTTCTTTATTATCTTTTTTCTCATAATCATTTCTTTTGAATAGGTTCTTTTTCTTGTCTTCTTTCAATTGAGGACATTCAGGTCATATATGACCCATCTTCTTGCACTCATAACATCTGACTTCATTTTCATCCTTTTTGAAGGTTTTTTTGAAGCATTTCTTCTTTCTATAGAATTTTCTAAACTTTATGGTTATCTGAGTCTATTCTATATCAGAACTTGATGAATCAGAACTTTCTTATTTCACCTTTACTTATTTTTTCTTTAGATTTTTGGTTTTCCCTTGAGATGTCACTTTTAAGGCATTGTCTTCTCTCTTCATCAGAACCTTATTCTCATTTGCTTCATCTTGAATCTCGACTTCATACATCATAAGTGTTCCAATCAATTCTCTCATGGTTAAATCTTTGACAGGTGTTGACTGTCTGATTGCAGCAGATATTCCATTCCATTTAGTAGGTAGTACTCTTAGTACTTTTAAAGCTTGATCAGCTTGTTTTATTGGGTCTCCCAAAGCTGTTATATTATTGAAAATCTCTATCAATATTACATTCATTGGAGTAATGCTTTCACCTTCAAACATTCTGAATGTGTCGAATTTAAGCTTATCAGTAGAATATCTCATTTTCCTGACATTGTCAGCTCCTTCATAAGAAACAACAATAGTTTTCCACATCTCATATTCCATCAGGCATTGAGATACTCTGTTAAATTTGTTAGGCCCTAGAACACATATAATTGCATTCATTGCCTTCGAGTTTATATCATATTCTGCTTTAGTGGTAGTACTCCATGTATCGGGTTTCTCTAGTATTTTATATGGAGTTAGAATCTTAAAATATACTTTGTATCCAAGGTTTTTCATATATATTATCATTCTTGATTTCCAACATCCATAATTTTCTCCATTGAAGTACAGTGCTCTGACCATAGACATACCATCTCTTGTATCAGTCATCTTTCTCTATGTATAATCCTTAATAACTTTCATCTTGTTAATACTTTATCATAAATATCAACCTCTTATACCAATTATTGGATCGAGATACCAAATATACACAAGAGGGGGTGAATTGTGTCTTTTATAAAATCTTTATGAAATCGTGTTCTTCCCTTTGACTTTAATCATATGGATTAATGTAGCAGAAATTTAAATAGCAGGAAAACATGATGTATAGTGTTTCAGGGAATAGAAGGCCCCTAGTTCACTCTACCAACACTCTACTCCACGAGCTTAGTAATTTTCACTATCTGGTCCTCTTGTCAATAGACCATTCCACAACTGAGTACAGGCAGTTGACACCTTTACAATCTAAGGCAGAACAAAGCCTTCTGGTTCAATCACAGAACCTACATATCTAAGTACGATAAGCCGATCACTCAATAGTAAAAAAGAAATGTATTTGTACTTTGAAAATACTTTCTTGTAATTCTTCAAAATTGCAACAGAATTCAATTGACAGTAGATGGATCATCGCCTTCAGAAATAATGATCTCCCAAGAAGAATCATTCTAAGTTGATCCGGTTGCAGTAGATATAAAAATATTTTTCACAGATTCAGAAGTAGTAGATTCACAGTAGATCTTCAATGTAGAATGAGTGAATCTTCTGTCATCATTCTTCTTCTTCAATAAACAGAGCTTTGTCGCTCTTCTAAATCAGCAGATCTGCATTCTCGATAGTCTCTGGTTCTCTTATATTTTTTGTTGATGTTCGGAAAAACTTGTATATGTTCTCTATGTAAATATCACATATATATAATAAAGACGAGCACATATCGAGTAAATTTAGATCCACAAAAGTCACATTCTGACTCGTGATAATCTAAAATTCAAAATAACAGATCAGTTGTAACTTCCCTGAAGATTCGGTATAAAAAGCACCTTTTAAATTAATCCTTTAAATCATAGATAAAGCAGCATTGACTCAGTGAAAAATTTGATTTAAAATTAAACTTTTAATCCTTTTTGAAATCATCCTAATAATATGCATGCAGACCATTGCATAATAATATAGTCTTCAATTTTCCTACACCAAACATAAGGTTGAACTGTATAGCATGCATCTTTCAAACGTAAGGTTGAACACAAAGGTAGGGTTGATGTCGCATCCTTCAAACATAAGGTTTATTACAAACTTAGGGTTGATGAACCATACTTTTCATTTCAATAATCAAATGTATGTTAAATGATCCATACTTTTAAAAGCTTTTAAATGTAAGTTTGATTACAAAAGTAAGGTTGATGAACCATACTTTTCAATATCCCAAACGTAGGGTTCCTTTCTGACGTAGGGTTCCTCTTCCATACTTTTCTAATAACATATGGTTGATTAACTATACTTTTCTAATAACTCAAAAATTATACACCGCATTTCATCTTTACGCTACATTTCTCCACATAGGGTATGAATAGTGATTCCAGAACACGCTTATGCAATTCCCAGACATGTAACGCATGAACAGTGTTTCTAGAACACGCTAATGAAAATTAAATCTCGTTGTTCAAGAACTTAAATATTTATTCCAAAAATAAAAATATAATGAATATTAAATTCTTGAAATATACTTAAAATAAAATCATTAGAAAACAATTAAGGGTATTTGTGAGTATCAAAATCATCATAGATATAGAGTATTGTTCTCAAAAATCTCCCCCTCTTTAAACAAAAAATATTATGTATTCTTGAAAAACAACACTTTATCAATAGTATTATGTGTAATATTATGTAATAAATCATTAATTAATGTATAATAAAGAGTAGGGTTGTCATTGTTTGAATCAAAGGAATGTTTAGTTATTTTTTGGGTTTTGGATTAGAAAGATCTATAAAAATACTTAAGG
Source organism: Viscum album (assembly GCA_963277665.1). Taxonomy (NCBI): domain Eukaryota; kingdom Viridiplantae; phylum Streptophyta; class Magnoliopsida; order Santalales; family Viscaceae; genus Viscum; species Viscum album. The sequence goes on from OY728159.1 coordinate 547,795,476, forward strand.
ATAAAACTAAGTATAATAAAACATACCTAATTTTGGTAAAATATAGATTAAGTGGTTTATCAAGAAGATATATCCATTTTTGGATACTACAAGTGGATGTGAATCTGGTACAGATGTACATAGGGGAAAACCCCAAAAACACTATGTTGAGCTAGACTCGACTGGGAATCGGTCCATGACAATAGGCTTTGTTACACACCTGGTTCAGAACTCCTAGTGATATGCTTTGTTAAATTTACAATCTCATTATGAACTAATATTAATGGAACAAAAATCCCATAAGAGTATATGTTAGCAAATAGATCATGGATAATATAGATTGAAGCCTATAAATTCATAAGTTCTGAAATAAATTCCATTTATATGTTATCCCTTTAATTTAATTAGATTACCTTTTATGTGTTTAATAGTTTAAAAATTATAATCCCTAATTTTACCTTTATTCTATCCAATGGCCAAAAATATGTGGAATCATGTAAACAAAAAATGTGAAGGTCAATGTGATGACTACCCAAAAGAGATGTCCAACCCGATGAGAGCAGAAATAGTGAACCTTATGTTGATAATCTATTAGATGACTCAGGTTATGAATAGAAAATTGGATCAGGAGGAGTAACCAAATACCCCTATGAAATAACAAGTAGAAATTGATACCTTTATGCTAAAAAGGACTCCGATTTTCTATGGATCATTTGATCCCATAATCACGGAACAATAGATCAACTCCATTGAGAAGATATTCTTCATCCTTAAATGTTCTGAGAAAGAGAAGGTTCTACTAGTTGTTTATCATATAGATAGAGAAGTTGATCAATGGAGTACATTGATCAAGGATATGAAGCGTGAGGAAGAGATTGAAGCAATGGGGTGGAAGGAATTTCGGAAAATATTTTTCAAAAAATATTTTCCTCACATAGTCTGACTTAAGATAGAAAGGGATTTCCTTTACCTCAAGAAAAAAGAAGACGAATCTATCAGGTCATATAATGAAGACATCACAAGACTTGAATTATATGCCTCTGGATTTTTTGTTACCTTTGAATGCAAGGTTGACCACTTCTTTGGTGGGATAAAACCTAGTCTACGAAAATTTCTAGTGATTTGGGACTTTGATAGCTATGAGGAAATTATCTAATGTTCCCTAAAAGTCAAAATAGATATCATTGAATCTAAAGGGTATCATAGGGATAAGAAATTAAAAGTGGAGTTTAATTTTGGTGGTTTGATGTAGAAATATAATGGTGCTAAAAAATTTCCACATCCCACTTGTCAAAAGTGAAGAAAGAGGCACCCTAAAAATTTTTTAAGGGGAACGAGGAAATGCCCTATGTTTAGGAAGGAAAGATACCTAGCTAGCGATTACAGATGGGAAAATCCCACTATTATGTTGAAGGAGATGAATTCTCCAATTAAACCTCAGTGCATTTTACATTGTTTCAATTGTAAGGAACTAGGGAACTTTTCAAACCAATGCACTAATCCAAGGATTTTTTGGACACAACCAATAACCTCCAAGGTAGCAAGGGTGATCTTATACCATCATAACCACTGTGTTCGATCCCGATAATGAAGTATTGATAGGTATGTTAGTTATTCATTCCATAATAATGAGTATACTTTTTGATTTTGGCTCTATTCCTTCCTTCATGTCATGAAAGTTTAGTATAACTATTCAAACACCACTAAAAATAATGGAAGTAGATTTTTAAGTGAAAATGAAAAATGGGTAAATTATTGCATCTTGAGAATATATTTTCTCCCCTATCAAAATTTTTGGGTTGAATTTCCCAAGAAACCTTGTGATACTCTCTTTAGGGGAGTTTTATGTAATTATAGGTATGCATTGGCTTACCTTGTATAGAGACAACATAAATTTTCACAAGAATGAAATCAATATATGTATCGTGAATTGACCCCTGATTATGTACAAGTGCAAGGAGGAGGGTGAATCTTATTTAGCATCAACATCTCAAGAATCGATATTATTTCCCTATGAGAAAGTGTATCTATATAAAATGATTGATTCTAAGTAAAATATCAACAATGAATATATGCCCATTATGAGGGAATATGATGATTTATATCTTGAGGAATTTTTTGGTCTTCCTCCTAGATAAGAGGTTTGATTTTCAATTAATCTAATACCTGGGGAATTACCATTATCTAAGACTCCATATAGAATTTCTATTATGGGACATAAATAGATAAAGAAAAAAATACATGAGAATATAGATGAAGGGTTTATAAACCTAAGTGCTTCATCTTAGGGTGCACCAATTCTCCTCATTAAGAAGAAGGAAGGGTAAATAAACCTTTTCATTAATTATCATGAGCTAAACAATATCCCGATAAAGAACAATTATCCTCTACCATGTATTGATGAATTGTTCAATCAGTTATGTGGAGCACAATACTTCTCCAAGGTGGAAATTTGGTCAGGGTATTACCAAGTAAGGGTGAATAAGGAGGATATGCCCAAGACTAATTTTTGTACAAGGTACGGGCACTACGAGTTCATATTAATTCCATTTGGACTCACTAATTCTCCAACAATCTTCATGGACTTGATAAATAGAGTCTTTAGATATTACCTTGACAAATTTTTGGTATTATTTATATATGATATTTTAATATAATACAAAATTAAGGATGAGCATTAGGAGCATCTGAGCACTATGCTAAAAACCTTATGAAAGAAGAAGATATATTAAAAGTATAGAAACTGTGAGTTCTAGTTGAAGGATGTCTCATTATTGGGGCATATTATCATAATAAATTATATATCTATTGGACCCTTTAAATATATAAGTAATTAAAGGATGGATGAGGCCAACATATGTGATGCATATCCATATTTTCCTTCAATTAGCACGGTATTATCATCGATTTGTGAGACATTTCTCACAATTATTGAACCCTCTAATGAGGATAACTCTGAATGGAGTCAATTTTTTTTTGAATGATGAATACGAAGATAGATTCAAAGACTTGAAGAAGAGTCTTACCACTACACCTATACTCACACTACCCAATAGTGGGGAACTTTTTGTCATATATAGTGATTATTTGAATAAGGTCTTGGGTTCTGTGTTAATTCAAAATGAAAAAAGGGATAGCTTCTGCTTCAAGGTAATTGAAGGTGTATGAAAAGAACTAACCAATGCATGGTCTAGAGTTGGCTATAGTGATATTTGTATTGAAAATTTGATGGAATTATCTATTTGGGTAGAAGTGTAAAATATATGTGGATCTCAAAATCCCCAAGTATATATTCACATAGAAAAAGTAGAATATGTGCCAATGAAAACAGTTAGAGTGGATGAATAACTATAACTTCTCAATCCACTATGATCCTAGAAAATAAAATAAAGTGTTAGACACTCTAAGTAGAAAGTATTCAAAAAATTTATCATTGATGATAATTGAGAAGGATCTAATATTATTACATTTGAAAAGGATGAACATGGGAATCTTAAAAGAAGGAACATAATCAATCCTTTCAGAAATGATTTATCAAAAGTATCTTCAGAATAGGATAAAGGATTCTAAAAGAAATGATGTGGGAACTCAGAAGAAATTAGAAGCTATAAAAAAAGGTAAATCCTTGGATTTCAATGTTAATGAAGAAGGAGTTGTAAGATTTGGTTTATGACTATGTATATCATCAAATCCTGATTTAAAGAAGGATTTGTTGGATGATGCACATAGTTCAACTTTTTCCATCCATCTAGGAAGAACAAAGTTGTATTAAGATCTTTGAGAGAACTATTATTGGGACAATATAAATAAAAAGATCTCATAATATACATCAATATGTCTTGTATGTCTGTAAGTGAAGGCAGAAAGTAAAAAAATTCAAGGGGGTGATGAAACCATTACCCATACCTACATGGAAATGGGAAAACATCACCATGTAATTTATTGCTCGTCTTCCAAATAAATCAAGAGAAAATAATTATATTTGGGTTTTGGTGGATCATTTTATAAATACTCCTCACTTTATTGAAATTTGAGAGGAATTATCACTCAATCAACTTTAAAGGATATACATTGTAGAAGTGGTGAGGCTATATGGAATACCACTATCAATCGTATCTTATTAAGACCCAATATTTACCTCCAAGTTCTGAAAGATTCTTCAACACACTCTAAATACTGAGTTGAACATTAGCACGACATATCACCCCCAAACTGATGGACAATCTGAGTAGACTATCCAAACACTCAAGGACATGTTGAGAGAATGCTCAATTGACTTCAAAGGGGGATGGGATTAACATATTCCTATGGTTGATTTCTCATACAATAACAATTTTCACTCTAGCATAAAAATGGATCCTTATGAATCCATTTATGGGAAGAGTTAAAAAACACCTACATGTTGGGATTAATTTGGGGAATGAAAAATGCTTGGTCCTGAAATGGTCGAGGAAATGGTGGGAAAGGTTAAGACCATTCAGCAGCACATCAAGGCTACTCAAACTCAATAGAAGATCTATATTTAAAATCATTTATTAGACCTATATCTTGATGTTGGATATATGGTATTACTCTATATATCTTCCTAGAATAAATTCATGATATTTGGGAAGAAGTGAAAGCATAGTATAAGATACATCAGTCCCTTTGAGATCCTTGATCACATCAGAGCGATGGCATATCGACTAGCACTCACACCTAACCTATCTCAAGTACATGATATATTGCATGTATCCCTCTTAAGGAAGTACATACAAGACCCCTCTAATGTAATAAATCCAGTTGTGGTACCATTGGATAATGATATCTCAATTGAGGAGAATTCGGTGAAGATCTTAGATCGTAGAGAAAAAAATTACGAAATAAGTCAATACACCTTTTCAAAGTGTTGTGGAGAAACCACATGTTTGAATAAGTGACATGGGAACTGGAGGAGGTGATGAAATAGAGTTACCCTCATCTATTTTATTTTGTGAAATTAAAATTTTGAGGGGGAAATTTCTAAAGGGGGGAATATTGTAATGACCTGAATTATTATAAATAAAATTCCCCTTTTGATTTAATTAAATTCATTATTAGATATTAAGGATATAGAAAACCTATGAACTTATTTTATTTCATTATATCATATCAGATTTAAAATACCATTCATAATTATAACTATTGATAATATAGCCATCAAACATTGATCATATGATTAGTATAAATATAAGGTTTTGATCAATAAAATTGACATGGACAAGTGAAGTGATGTCCTCAACCAGTATGATTGTACCCAATGAATCCCATTTATCAAAGCTTATGATTGATATAGTATCATCGGGATTTTCCCTTGACTAATCCTATTATATGATCCAACAACTTAAGCATGAGAGAAACTATTTACGGTATAAGTTCAAGCTCATCAAGATCACATCCCAAACCATGTACGTCAAACCACCCCATGAAAGTCTCACCGCCACACACCTTACTCTTCAGGAATTTGCTAGTATATTAAATGGATGTGTATCAATACCCTAATAATATTAATATGTATATTTTATAGAATAATGAATATATTTTCATCTTATTATTGTTACTTTATAAATGATTTTGATTTTGATACAATAACACATAAATTAAATTTTTAAGTAATATTCAAATTCAATTAAGTAATTTATTATGATGAATTAATGTAATTTTTAAATGAATAATATTTTATTGAAATATTATTATGAAATAGTTTATATTAAATATAAATTATCATGTATTTTTTATGAATTCAAATGTAATTTTTATAAGGGTTTGAAAACTATTATTGTTAAAAAAAACGCAAAATTTTTTAATAAATGTTGACCCTTATTTTAAAAGCTAAAAATAAAATATTTATAGAATTATTTATATAAAATTAATATTATTTTTTGGAATCATCATTTCAAAATTATCCAATGGTTAATGTTTCATAATTTTCTGAGACATCTGAATTTTCAGGTAAAAATTAAATACAACATAAATATATGGTGTGTATTATGACATCATAATACCCCAAAAGTGATTTAATAAATAATATAAATGGTATAAATGACCAAATATATGTTTACCCTTTAAAATAATGTAATATTAAGGTTATTTTATTAATTTTATAAATCCAATATGAATCCTACAAAACCTATAGTATATTTTAAGGTTTTAGAATTATTTCTTTTTGAACATGAGTTGCTTACACATCCAAAAGGGTAATATTTTAATAATTTTGGCCCTTGGACTTATAAAATAATAAAAAATAATCCCATTTGGTAGAAAACATGGTCAAAAACCAATGTAATTTTTTTATTTTTGGTCATTTTATTATATAGAGTCCAAAACCTAAGTTTGAGAAATAATAAATAATTACCCACTCATTTCCTATATAAACCCACAAAATCTCTCATTTATATTCACTAAAAATCCTTTTATAACTTCCTTACTCTTAACTCCCCTCTATAAATTCCTCCCAAGGTTCCCCCAATCTCTCAAGAAGATCATTCCAAGCATTTGGAATCACACTCTCAAGGTAAGGGACCTCTCTCTCCTCTTTTCAATTCAATAAAATTCTTTATTTTATGCATTTTTTTCCAATTCATAATGTTGGGATATATTCTTCCATATCCCACTTACTTACCATTTGATTTATATATGATTCGAGACCCTTTTAACTCTCATTAATCCCTTCCATGAACATTTATGTACACTCGTTACCATACTAAAATTTAGTAAGGTATCCTCTCCTCCCCTTTATTTATATATATTCTTTATATTATGTCTTTTATATTTATTTCTTAATAATTTAATATATTCTTACATATCCCCCTTACTATCCATTTTATTTATAAATGATGATAGACCCCTTTCACTCTCATCAAGACCCCCCATGAACATTCGTACGCCCCTATTATGATGCCAAAATTTCACCGTGCTTTTCCATGCCAAACAATTGTATAGTAAATACTTGTACCCATTTAATATCAAGGGTGTTCACCTTTATGAACTTATAATTATTTATTTGGGACTTATATGTATTTATTCCACACTCCATTATTATGAAATAAAATATGTCAATGAATGAATCCATTTTGTTTGATTTATGTGGCACACTTAAGCATTAGAATGAAATTAAAATGGAAAGTGTGTCTAAAATTATATATCACTCCAATGTATTGCGTATTGGTTTAGTCTCAAGACTCATCATTCAAGGGATTAAGGAGTGAACCGAATCCAACACGGGAATTTTTCTATCATTATTTCGTGGTATTTGGCCTTGACCTATGTTTATGATGTAGTGTTTTAAGTTGTTTCTATATTTTCCCAAGTTAACTTTATGTTATCATGATATATCATTCATCATTGTTCATGTTTATGATTATCACTCCTTTTATGCCCCATTGATATGAATATTGCCTAAAATGTATCAATTTATTCATTTTATACCATTTTTACTCCCTTATTGGGTTTTATAGCTCACCCCTTTCTTATGTATGTCCTCAGGTTATCCCATGTAGTTTTAAGAACAAAGGAATATAATGATCATGTTATGGAAGTTTTCAATAAAGATGTTATAAATACCTATTTTAAGTTGTTATGTAATATACCTAATTCCCAAAGACATTATAATTCTTGATATTCTGGGTTGTATTATATGTAATATTATGTAATAAATCATGAGTTAATGTATAATAAAGAGCTCGGTTTCTATTTATGAAACCTTAATTAACTGGAACTATCTAAAGGTCACCCATGTGATATTACTCACTAAGTCATTTAACACCCAACAACGAACAAACAACTTACACTAAACCATGCATTTATATAAGTACTTCATCATCACCACCACTTTCCTCATCATTATCCTCATAATTAATGCCCAGGTGCACCACACCATAGTATTACATGGTTCTATATCCTAAGTAGACACACATAGAGTTCCAAGTGAAAGAATTTAATGAATAAATCATATATTAAAACACAGTACAATTCCTTGACACTAAATTAGTTGAATCCTCTGTCATCAGTAAAATCACACATAAGAATCATATATGTCATGTGAACCTTATGTATTGAAAATGATGCATGTGATGCCTCTTGTTGATATATCCAGTATTAAAATCCATAGTAAATCAAGAACCTAAAAATCCATGTGTGTCACATGATGTGAAATCATATAATAATAAAAGTACAAACCATAAATATCAATCCCATGCCCGAGTAACCTGAAATTCACCCAAAAAAGGTGTTCGCAATCCACCACTCCGAGTTTCATCACAATATCCAACATATTTCTATATTTATTTTCTAATAACTCCCCAAAATAGGAAAATAAAGACTCGCCCTCTAATACTATTTTGTAAAATCCCAACATGAATCACTAGGTCAGATCTAGAAATCCACATGACCTCATCTACACATCCTTATATTCTATAGGCTGTTGACTATCTTCGAGGATCAAAATAGAAACCATGGTAAGAATATAACCTAAATAAAAGTAACTAGTAATAATAAATAACCAAAAATTTAAACAATATACTATCAAATTAAGAAAAAACCAAAACATACCAACTCTATAAATGAATGTGAAAACAACGGACTTAATAGTCACAATAGGAAACAATACACTAATTAACCATTGGGATGATCACATATATGATAGAAAATAATAAGTGTACAAAAATATATAAAATTTTCACGGTCTCTCAAGAAGGGTGTGAGTATAACTTAGTAGTGTTCCATCAACATAGTCCAATACCAAAATAAAAAATGCAATGTATGTGCATAAAATAATCTTAGTAGAATTAAAAATATACAAAACTTAATTTTTCAAGTATATTTTATTATCCCCAAGAACTCAAAAGTAATAAACAACCATGAACCAAGTTTTCATGCACTTACCAAGTATCCACAAACCCCCCACTGTGACTTATTTGGATCCTTACCAAAATGTGGTCATAAAATATTTCATAAGTGATCAAGTTATATACTTAAGACTGGTGAAAATGTTATATGATATCCACAAGGCATCAAGACAACCTAGCACTCAGTATCCCTAAGTAATCAAGTCTCAGTTCTGGACATAAGGACAACTAGTGAGCATGTGCTTGTTATCCTCAAGGTATTGATTCTTAGGTCGGGCCATAAGGATGATCAGGGATCATGTAAATGGTATCCTCAAGTAATCAAGTCCTATAATTCTACTCAATATCCACAAGGCATTGATTTTCAAGTCATCCACAATTTATTCATGATCTTACCCTATGTATGGGCCCATCGTTGTCTTCGCAAGGCATGCGCACACTACAATCTAAGGGTAGTCATAACATGATGATACACCTATCATCAATACCATAAAAAAACCTCCAAATCCAATATGATATACCACACAATAGGGGATAACATACATATAAATAGACCATATCATATCATCATGATTCATAGAAGCTACAAGTACACACATGTGATCAGAAAAAAAAACATAGTCTATTAGGCTATATAATCACACTCCTGGAATCAATAATTATAGCTGTATATTATATATTTATATAAGGTAAATATTTTATACATAATATGGAATAACTAATAAAGGAACATCTTAGTACATTTCTCATGATTATCAACATCCATAAGTAAACACACATATGTGTTAAATGTCAAAATGAGTCACATGGGCTATACATGCACCCTTAAGTGATCAAGCATCAAACATGGTCTCATGGGTTTCTTACACACACATGTGAATAACATCAGATATAGTCATTCAATCTATATTGATCATGTATCACAACAAATAACCCAAGTTTACATGTAATATAATGAAAAATTTTTGTTCAATCCTCTTTCATCAACGGTCGGTATCAATCCAGTGCACAAGGGTTCATCATGGTCCTTGGAACTTTTTCCAATTATATTAAGCAAGGTTACTTTAATTAATTATGACATAAGGATCATTAATTAATTAAAAAATACTAATTACATTATAAATTTAAGTTTCATTCACCCAATTTGTAAGAACTCATACCACATTCCAATAAACAAAGTATAATACTGACGGGTAGACTATATAGAACCACCTACCATAAACAGAGTCAATTACCACCCAATAAAATCTCAGTATATTTTTTAGAGCCATCCAATCCCATTCAGCCTCCATCAATTTCCATGAGTTTCAAACTCAAGCCCAAAATTCAAAATTAATTAATTATTATTAAATTATAATTAATATATTTTTTATAAGGAAACCCACATTCAAGGTGAAAGGTAATCTTTCCAAAACACTTACTGGATATCACAACCTAGTCAGAAGCTCGACCAACTATCCATGGAAGGTTTGTTATGCACTTCTGAATTCATTCTATGAAAAGTTCATATCACACAACAACAAGACAATACCAATTTGATATAATTAAATTATAACCATTTAAATAAAACTAACTAAGCGATATACCTTAATCAAAATGTTACCCAATGGAGTTTAGTCACACTCAGCATACTCCAGATTATAAGGCAAGAAAAATACCCAAATCAATTCCATGATACATTGGACAATATAATTCAATTTTATAAAAACCAAAGAATATATCATCAAGGGACTTTCCTTTATCAAAACTCCCATAAATGGAACATGTTAATCACTATGGGACATCCTCAAGCCTTTTCAATCCAATATTTTATCATTATTAGAAAATTCTATCAATATTTAATGGAATTTTCATCCAATTATTTAATATGGATCTAGCCAATGATAAATCAGTGATCAAGATCACAAAATAAAATAGGATTTAAAGATATTTGAGACATAAAGATAAGAAAAAATATATAATATATCAATATATTCATCCATGATGAATAGAATAGCAATTTACCACCCCGTGAGGAATAAAGTAGCCAATATCAAAGAAGAATAAAGGATATTATGTGGATTTTTAAATAAGAAGAATCTACAACCATATTAAATTAAAGGAGACTCCTGATGGGAGTAATATAGGAGAACACATCCAAATTTTTCTCAAAACAATTATCTAATGGGTTAAAAACTGAGTGGGCCACAGTGGATAAAAGGCCAAAAGGTACTCTATATAAAGCTACCTAGTATGACCTAATGACTTTTTAGTTTAGGTCTAATGGATATTAGATGGACCACAGGTCACTCTTTGTAGGTTCCCTATCTAGATGGTGAACCCTACTATGTATCAGGGCTTCTTCCAACCCAACCAGCTAGACGATGCTATTGCAATATCCCAGCAAGCCCGACTAAGACTCCATCATTCTTCTAATCTCAATGTCACCCAAAAAGATTCACAAAAAGTCCAAAAACACTCCTCAAGTATGTTAAAACGTGAATCACCCCATTTCAACACTTAGTTCTCCAAAAAATCCATCCACCAGATGAAATGTTCATGTTTATACCAAATTTCACAAGCCATAACAATTTAGTTAATTACATGAGTGAACACATTATCTTAGACCCCAAACACCAAGTCTCGTTGATGATTGTCTGCATATATTTTCATTCATATTTGTGTGGATTTAATATAAAAATGGATGTTTTAAACCCTATTTTTAAACTCTTAGATAATATTAGGTCACATAAACTTCTTCTCTATAACTTTATCTCAACATATTGGAGTTTGACACCACTTCCCATACATAGCCGCATAAGGATCCATTTGAATTATAGAATGGAACTGTTATTATATATAAACTTCACTATGGTAAGGTATTGATTTCAAAATTCTTGTAAATAAATCCAAAATGGTCTCATATATACTCTATAGATTTAATGGTTCTTTTAGACTAATCATCCATATAAGGGTGATAAGCAATGATGAAACTCAACTATGTATCCAATGCTTACTGAATACTTCTCTAGAACCTCAAGTTAAATCTCAAATCTTGATCATATATAATGGAGAGTGGTACTATAGGTATTCTTACCACTTATCTTATGTATATCTTAGAGAGTTGATCAAGATAAAAATATTCTATAATAGTAATAAAATGTGATAACTTTATAAGGAAGTCGACTACCACCCAAATAGAATTATGGACTTTAGATGTTTTTAGAGTCCTGCAACAAAATATATGGTTATGTTTTCCCATTTTCATATTGGTATAGAAAATGGTTTCATCATACCCTTATACTTATTTCATTTATCCTTGACTTATTCATAAACAAATAATCGAGATATAAATTTTTCAATATCCCTATTTACATAATCTCACCAAAAGTTTTTATTCATGTCTCTATACATCCTAGTGATTCTTGGATGAATTTAGAAGGATGAGTTATATACATTATACATAATTTCCATCTTTATTTATGGTTTTTATGGGAAACATATCAGGGTTCCAAACCTTATGAATCCATCTTCTACTATGCTGAACTCTAGAAAATTTGATATCATTATTTGTACCTCACCATTGACTTTATAAGCTTCCTTGGTCCTCTAAAGAATGGATGTTTCAGTGGTTATTTGAGAAAGGGAGGGTGAAATTTATTTTATGATTCCCATGTCCATCCTTTTTATTTCTAAGAATATTGTATCCCTATAAATCCTTATTATTATGAGATACTTTCTATTCAGATCATCTACCACTTTATTTTCCTTCCTATGATAGTAATGGATTAAATTTTCATAATACTTAATCAGCTCTAACCACCATCATTGGTGCATATTGAGCTAATTTTTTGTGAATATATACATTAGGTTTTCATGATCCATATATATGTCAAAATTTTCCTTGTAGATATAATTTTTCAAGACTTCAATGCAAAGATCACTTCATCTAATTCAAAATCATTTGTGGTGTAGTTCTACTCTTGGATATTTAATTGGAAATAGTCATAGGCTATCACTTTTTCATTTTTCATGAGTACACAACATAATCCCTTTTTGGAGTCATCAATATAGATCCCATATCATTCCCCAATGGTGGGTAATGTGATCATAGGTGTATTAATTATCCTCCTCTTTAACTATTTAAATCCCTCCTCACATTTATTAATTTATACAAACTTTACTCTTTTATGAGTTATCTTAGTTAGTAGGTTTAAAAATCATGATAAGTTTCTCATAAATCAATGATAGTACTCTAATTATCCAAGGAAACTATAGATATCCTTCAAATATTTTGTTAGGGTATATCCTTCAATTGTATCTAACTTTAAAGGATCTATAGATATCCCTTTTCCAGTGATAACATTCCCAGGCAAAGTTACTCCATCCAAAAATCTCATTTACTATAAATTACATATAACATTTCCCTTCATAAGGTATCCAATGAATTATTTAAATTATAATAAAGTTTGTCCATTATTTTTTAATATATTATAATATCATATATAAATACTACCACAAATTTATCAAGGTAATCCCTGAAGAATCTATTCATTAAGCTCATGGAGATAGCTTAAGCATTAGTGGGTCCAAATGGAATCACCAGGAAATAATAGTGACCATAAATTATATAAAAAGTAATATTGGGTATATCCACCTTTTACCTTTAATTTATAGTATCACACTTACATTTTATGAAATTGTTTTCAAATAAATTTAATTTCTTTGATAGCTTTCATTATACACAACACCAAGTTTTAACAAACTGTAATATAGTATACCGTTATAAACTAGCTTTTAAATTGGTGGGTATGAATAGGGGTAAATAAATTGTGAAAAAATTATGATTTAAACATGTATAAAAAAAATTAATTAGTTATAAATTTATTATAAATGTTAATAAAAAATTATTTCAAAGTAAAAAAATGTTTTTTGGAAAAAAAACTATTCCCACAATATGCTTTTATCTTAATAAATTAAATTAATCACCATTGGAGTATTATTTTAATGAAATTTAGTTGTTATATATTAAATAAAATGTCTTATATTTCATCTAAAATTATTCTAGGAATTGGATAATAATAAATCTATTATTATGCTTAAAACTATTTTTTCTAAAGATCGGTTTCTCCACATTCTAGGCACTCATTTGAAAATAAATTTTTACCAATTTTAGAAACAATATTTTAAAAAATGAATTTAAATATTTCAATAATAATGTAAAAATTATCTTAAATTTAATTTTTTATAATTTTCTAAAAAGATTAATTTTTGAGGAATAATGAAAATACTGATTTTTATTGAAAACTTCCATTTTTTTAAATGAAATTAAAAGGTTAGATTATATTTTAAAATGGTTTTAAAAGTAAAACTAGAAACAATATATTATAATTAATCCAATTTAGTTAATTGGAATATATTTTGGGTTTAATTTTGATATAAAAACTTTTTATACATATGAAAACTATTTCTTTGGAAACTTCTTTTCGTCACGTTTGTGGGTTTTATTTTAAATTAAATTCTTAAAATTATATAAATTTCATTTGATAAAATGGATTCCATATTTTTAATCATAATTATTCATATTATTTAATAAGATAAAATTAATTTTTTTCATAATGAATAGTAAAAATAGTAAAAAAATTAATTATCGTGGTTAAAGTTAAAATGGTGTTTTGTACGTTACATGCACTTATGATAAAATTGATTTTCCACACACATAGGATTTTAATTTTATAAATGTTATTTATTATTTATAATCATTTGGTAAAAATAATATAATAAATATCATTTTATTTTTATTCTTAAATAATTAATTACATATGTAAAAAAACTTGTTATCGTGGTGAAAACAAAAATGGAAAAACTAATTAAACCTAGAGGTTAGGTGAATAACATGTAAAAAATGTATATTTTTTAGTGTTGGAGGTTTTTATATAAAATATATTCCCTCTACTCTAATATTTATCAATTTTCGAGGCACTTTTATTAAGAGTGACTTCCCATTATTGAATAGTTTTGGGTATTTACAGAAATGTCACCCATTTTCACTTATAAAAGGGAACATCCTCTCCTATTTTATTCACCCTTATGAATATTTTTTGTTTATAAAATCATGGAAAGAATAAATTAATTAATTTACTTCCCATTAAATGTAGGTATTTTTATTATAAAACTCTCTTAGGAAGGCTTTTGGTGCAAACTTGAAGAGGTTTTCTGAAGAAGAGGTATTCTTCTTAACCGAGCATTTTGTTCTATTTATTCATCCAACTCTTTCAAATACTATTAAAATATGATGAATTGATAACATCAGTAACTTAAATATACTTATATAATATTATTTTCATGTCTTAAACTATATCCACCTCCCCTTCCATCAAATTAGAAATGAAACCATTGATCGAGTGTACGGAAAACTACTGTCTCGCGAACCGATATAATTTTTTTCCATCACCACATCTCATTAATGGATATAATAGTGGATTTAATGTATATATATATATATATATATTATTTATTAAATAATTATACTTATATATTTATAATATCACATATACCTTATTACCTTCAAATCCATTAGAAAAAAGATAATGTTATTCGTGAAAATGTGTGGACTACCGCCTCTACGAAGCAATGTGATATGTTTTTGTTTTTATTTTGAATTGGATGGTAAGAAGGAAATATTTAATGAATATATATGATATATATAATATAGAAATTATTCCTTAAATTTTATTTCATATGTATCTTTCTTTCATCCCATCCGTAGAAAAATGGAAAAAAATATTCATGTATATGTACAGCCTATGATCTCCATGAACGGTGTAATTCATTTTTCTATCTCTAAATTTTATGGGTCACTATAAATATGTATATAATGAATATATATAATATTTATATCGTGATTAATTTTATTTATATTATGTAACCATAATAAAATTATAATTACCAAAACTACCGAAGCAAAAAATAAATGAAAAATGAAGTAGTTATCGCCTAGAAAAGTGATTTTAATAAATAATTGTAAATTAAATGGTGATAAAAGGTTATATGTAAATGTTTTATGGTATTATTTATATTATTATTATTATATAATATATTTATAAAAAAACTATATTTATTATATAGGAGGTTCGAATACATATAATGAAAGTGGGATTTGAGGTAAGGGATTTTCGTCTCAGTTTTATTTTTGTGAGACACATGCCATATTCACCACTTGTTTATTTTATGTGGTGTATATTCTACCCAAAAATTTATTTTATGATTATATACATGAAAATTATTTATATATAAATATCCATCCAAGGTACTCTCTTTCTTGAGGTTTTTATTTGAAAGTTACCAAAGAAGTAAGGGTTTTATGTTATAATCTCACTGTTTGTTGAGATTGTTTATGTTAAAGTTTCTAATAATGAAATATTATGATATATCTCTCAAGAAACCCATTAATTTTATTATATTATGTTTATTTATTGAAAATACATATTTCCCATTCATTTTTCTCTCTTTATGTAATCAAGAGTCCAAAATAATATTTTTTAAGGAAACTCAACTTTACCTCTCCCTTAGGTTAAAAATAATTTTTCTTCCATATCTATGTTTTCAAAAATTGTTTTCTAGTAGGTATTTAATATTACTATATTTTAGTTTAAAGTAATTTTACTTATGTTTTAGTATTTTCAAAAATGGTTTGCGATGAATCTTCTTATCGTTTTCCAAATGAGGAACTTTTTTTAATTTTTAATAAAATTGTAAAAGGAATATTTGTTTTAATATAAAAAATATGAATAGAACTTTCCACCATCATGTCCACTAAATTATTTGAATCTTACCTTACAAGTTTCCAAGATTCCTTTAAAAGAAAAAAGTTTCTTAAATATTTGCTAAATTTTTAGATTTTAAAGATGTGATTCTAAAATGGAAATGATATTTTCCACAAGAATATTTTAATGATATTTTATGGACTTTATATTCATTAAATAAAAAACCATGGATATTACTTATGATTTACTATGGATATGACATAATGATACCATTTTTATCCTTTATATGTATGTTTTATAATTATTATGACCAATTTTTTTGAAACCTGTTTCTTTCCCATGGGTTTTGATATGATGAAATATTTATGAAACCTATTTATTTTTCATGAGTTATGATATGATGAATTATTTTGTGGAACAAAAAATTAAGATTTTCATTTTTTTTATTTTTGGACCTGGAATTATATATCTCTCTAATTAATTGGGTAAAAATTAATGTTCTATGAGATCAATGGGTATATAAGAGGTTATCAAAAACTTTAAAAAAGGTTACACGTGAGATTATCCCAAGACCAAAAAAAGGGTACATGAGAGGTTATCCCAAGCCCAAAAGAGGTTACAAGGGAGTTTACCCCAATACTGAAGTAGGTACATGTATGTTTATCCCAATACTAACATGTTATGAATTTCTTGGTCGGTATCCTTAAAATAATATTTTATATGGTAATTTGTATGCCACAAATATATGTATTATTCCAATGTTATATCATCATGCCTTTTTTTCTTTGATTCCATTATGATTCATGTCTTATGAAATTCCAAGATTTATCCCATGACTCAATTTTATGATCTATGATATATAGGGTATGTTTTTATAATGTAATTATCATGTTATCATACCCTTATTATCATATTATGTTGATATCTCCCTTTTTTATCCTTACTGAGCATCTAAGATCACCCTTTATTATGTTTCCTTTCACCAAGCAATAAAGAAATTTATTATGTATGATATGTCTAAGAAGGGGTCTATTTATGAAGAACTTAGTGGGATATAATTTAGTTCACTTATGAATCGTTTTTTATGTGTCCAAGTTTCCAATTATACTAGACCTATATGATTCTCTCATGGATCGTTATGTTATATATTGAGTATTCATCCAATAAGGTGTAATTTATAGGTATTAAAATCATGGGTCACTATAGTTTGTATCAAATAATGTTTGGGTTTTACTTTAAAAACTAAGATGAGAATACTTTAATAATAACCCTAGGTATAAGCCAAAGAATAGGAAAAATTCACAGAATTTTGGTGAAGGAAAGAGAAAGTGGTTTCCAAGTAATTACATCACTTTCTTGATACTACATGTAAATTTGTCTCTAGAATAGTTTTACCTAGGGGTAATAAATTTAAGAAATTTTTATTGAGATTTGACTCCATCATCACCTAGTGTATGAAAATAGATCCTTTTGTATACTTGGTTTAACACTCCTAGGGGATAAGTTTTGTAAATTCACAAACTATTTACAAACCATCATGAAGGAATTAAATTGATTATGAACATATATATCCTATGTTAAACCAAACATTTTATATATTGAAAACAAGGTTTCATTATTTAGACATCCTATACAATATTTATCATGTTTGATCACTCTGATCAAAGATACTTGACTGCCATGCTAACCATTTTTGTTTTACTAAGGGATTGAAGATAGAATGATGAAGTTAAGGTGCTAATAGGTAATCTAAAATATTTAACTAACCAATTTGATCTTAGATATATTCATTCCAATATATCAATAAAGGTATTGAGGAATGTTAATTCATGTAATCATTGATTATATGTTGAAATAGAAGTGAAAACATATAATGGTATGATTATCACGTCCCAAGTCTATAATTCTTCTTCGGTTGAATTTTATGGGAATGTAGTTCTTGAAAATCTTGTTATTATCCCTCTAGATAAATTTTATGTTATATTAGGAATTGATTTTATTTATCTTTATAAATCCTACATCAATTTCTAAGGAAGGGAAGTCACATTTTATATACCAAACCGACCTATGATTTTCTATTAGTGTGGTGATAAATATGAAGTTATGATTGAAATCACATCCTTTATATTTTTATTAATTCCTATTAAAAAGGGGTGTTTTCCTTATATGGTTGGGGAGAAACTCAATAAAAATAATATTCATAATATGTGAGATTTTTTTGATGTCTTTCTGGAAGAGTTACCTAGTCTTCTGTCAAATCTTGAAGTTGGATTCTCAATAGAACTCATACCTAGTGCTACACCAATTTCAAAGACTCCTTATAGAATGGCCCTGATTAGGTTTTAGGAATTTAAGAAGAAACTATAGGATAATTTTTACAAGGGACTTATATGGACAAGTGTGTTGCCTTGGGTTGCACTTATTCTATTTATTAAGAATTAATATGGAACGATGTGACTCTATATTTATTATCAAGAACTAAACAATATTAAAAAAAACTATCCTATGACTTATATTGATGACTTGTTTTATCAACTTCATGGAGATAAATACTTTTACAAGATTGAACTTCATTCTAGATATCATTAATTGATGGTCAAGAAAAAGGATACACCCAAGATGACATTTTGTACAAAGTATAGGAACTATAAATATATAGTTATTCCTTTTGGTATTATGAATTTTCTCTTTATCTTCATGGATTTAATGAATATATTATTTATAGATTGCCTTTATTAGTTTTTGGTTGTCTTTATAGATGATATTATTATATATTCAAAGATGAATTAATATCATGATGATCACTTTAGGATAGTTTTTAAGACCTTGAGGAATGAGAATTTGTATGAAAAAATTACCAACTTTGAATTTTGGATACAAAAGGTTTCATTTTTGGGTTATGTATCTCAAAATATGGCATATCTGTGAATCTATAAAGGATTGAAGTTATTAAATGTTTTCCTAGACCATCAACTATGACTAATATCCTAAGTTTTCTTGGTTTTACTAGATATTATCAACACTTTTTATAGAATTTCTCATTAATTTATAATACACTCACCAAGTTAACTTGGAAGGGATACAAGTACCTTTGGACATATGAATGTGAATAAAATTTCAAGGAACTGATGGGAAGGTTAGTCAATGAACCTATGATTACATTTCCCTATATTGGATTAGGGTTTGTAATATATAGTGATTCATCAATGAAGATATTGTGGTATGTTCTCATGAATAATGATATGGTGATAGATTATGACTCACACTAATTGAAGGTCCATTATGATTTGGAGTTAGCTGTGGTACTTTTTGCATTAAATATATAGAGGAATTTTATTTATGGAGAAATATGGAATATATATACTAATCATAAAAGCATAAAGTATATATTAACTCCAAAATATATGGATATGTTCCAGATAATATGGTTGGAGCTAATTAAAGATTATGATTGCTCAATACATTACCACCCTGGGAAAGTGAAGAAGATAGCTGATGTTTTAAGTTAAAAGGATCATGTTAGCTTATCTATAATAAGGATTATAAAAGATATAATATTTCAGTATTTTCAATGTATCTATCTAGAAATCTTAAAGTAAGGAGTAAATCCTTATATTTCTCAAATAAGTGTTCAACTATCTATCCAAGTGAGATTAAATAGGTGTAGAAGGAATATTTAGAGAAATAGAAGAAGGTCAAGAATGTTCCTAAGTTCAAAATTGATTGAAATGGAATGATAAGGTTCATAAATGATGTATTTTTTATCCATACCAAATTTAAAGGAGTTTTTGGATGAGGATCATAGTTCTTCATTCTCTATTCATCCTTGAAGTATAAAGATGTATAGAGATTTGAAAGAGTATTTCTGGTGGGACTACATGAAGAAAGATATTGTGTATTATGTGTCTCTATTATTGGTTTTTATAAATTTTAGGATAAGAGATAAAACTCTAAGTGGTTTTACAACCATTAACCATACTAGAATGTAAATAGGAAAACATCACCATATTTTTTTCATTATATTACCAAAAGGTCTAAAGCCCATAATGTTATTTGGGTTCTAATTGATCACCTTATGAATTTAAAAACTTAATTTCAATAATATAAGACTTAAATATAGATAATATTACCAGGATATACATTAAATAAATGTTAAGTTTTCATGGAGTACCACATTCAATTGTATCTAATCGGGATCTGAGGTTTACCTCAACATTTTGGAAAAAATTAGTAGGATATGGATATGGAGTTAAATTTTATCAATATACATCATCCTCAGATATATGTTCAATCTAATATAACCCTTAAAAACCCATTGGATATGATGATATCTTATTACATGGATTTCAAAGTTGGTTGGGATCACCACCTTCCTCTAGTCGATTTTTCTTACAAAAATATCTTTTACTCAAGAATTTAGATGGATCCTTATGAAGCCCTCTATGTAAAGAAGTGTATAACTATAATTTTTTGGGATTAAGTTGGATAAATAAATCTATTGGAACTTGATCTAGATAAATAAATAGTATATAATGTTAGATCTATTCATCAAAACGTATGGGCAGCACAATGTTGACAGAAAAGTTATGTTTCTAATCATCGATGAGATTTGGAGTTTGAAGTTGGTGAGAATATGTTTCTATCAATTCCTCTATGGAATAAGTTTATGTTAATTGGGAAGAAATTAAAGTTTATCCGTGGGTATATTTTCCCTTTCAATATTCTTGATCGATTAGGGATAGTATCCTATTGTTTGGCACTTCCACCAAACCTCTCTCAAGTTCACAATGTGTTCCATGTATCTATCATAAGGAAGTATATACCTGGTAATTCAAATGTGATAAAATCATAGGTTATATCATATTATAAAGATATTTCTTATTAGGAACAACTGATAGAAATTCTGTATTATAGAGAGAAATTTCTATGAAATAACACCACTCACCTAGCCAAAGTATTCTAGTGAAACCACCAATTTAAGGAAACTACATTAGAACCTAAGGATATTATAAAGTAGAAAAATCCTTAATTATTTTTATCAAAGTAATGGAATTATCATGGAAAAATACATTTTCATGGGGTTATAATGTAACATCCTGCGATTTTATGAAATAATTTTTTCAAATAATTTTAATTTTTTCAATATCTTATGTTATATGCAACACTGAATTTTAACAAATAGTAATTTAATATACTATTATAACCTATCCATTAAATTATAGGGCATGAATATGAATAAATAAATTGAGAAAAACATATAGTGTACATATGTATAAAATAAATTCATTAGTTATCAACTGATTAGAAATGAAAATAAAAAACATTTGAAAGTAAAACAAATTTTTTTCTGAAAAAATATTTTTAGACATGGAATATGATTTTATATTAATAAATTAAATTAATAAATATTGGTGAATATTTTTATTAAATTTATAGAATATATATTAAATCAAATTTTTTATCATTCATCTAATATTTTTCTAGGCATGAGATAAGAACAAATCTAGTTTTATGCATAAAAAGAGTATTTTTCTAAAAAGTGGTTTCATCACATTCTACGCACTCATTTTAAAATTAATATTTTCCATTTTTAAAAAATTTATTTGAAAATATTAATTTTATTTTTTAAATTTATATTTCAAAATTATCTTAAAGTGAAATTTTGATAATTTTCTAAAAATATTGATTTTTTGAAGAAAAGTGAAAAATAATGATTTTTATTGAAAATTTTATTTTTATTTAAAGTATTTAAAAAGATAAATTTTCTTTTAAAATGGTTTTAAAATCAAAATTAGTTAAATTATATAATAATTAATCCAATCTAGTCCATTAGAATCAATTTTATTTTTCATTTTTATATAAAAACCTTTTATAGTAATGGATATTTTTTCTTTAGAAAACTTCTTTTCATAGCATTTACGGGTTTCATTTTAAATTAATTATTTCTAATTTTTTAAATATAATTTTATTAAATGGATTAAATATTTTTAATTAACTTAATTTATACTATATAATAAGTTCAATTTAATTTTTTTTCCTAATGAATAGTAAAAAACTTTAAAAAAATTATTTATCGTGGTTAAGGCTAAAACGGGGTTTGACAAATTACATGCACTTTTGTTAAAATAGATTTTACACATGCATAGAATTTTTATTTGATAAATTTGATTTCATATTTATAATTAATGGTTCCAAATTATCTAATAATGATTATTTTATTTTTAGTCTTACAAGATAAATTACCAATGTAAAAAAAATAGTTACTGTGGTGAAAACTAAAATGTGAAAAGTAAAATTCGAGGTTAAGGGAATAAAATGTTTAAAACATGTGTATTTTTTAGTGGAATATGTGTGGATGGAAATATCTTCCCTCCACTCCATTATTTAACAATTTTGGAGGAACTTGTCTTGATATTGAATTCATATTGTTGAATATATTTGGGTATTTACAAAAATATCACTCCTTTTATAATGCCCTATTACCTATCAATTAGGTATGTTTTAACCTTAGATTTTGTTTTCCTTTTTAATTGGTATAGTAATTCCAAAAATGAATTAGTAGGATACCTATAATGGTGAATTTCATAATTTGTTGGAACTTTCAACTTGAACCAGTGGTTTCTGTTATCTTTTGGGCAGTTACATGATGTGTAATTGGATTACACAATGTGTAATGGATTCCTAACAGACCCCATGAACTGGTTACATAGCATGAAAATTTACATGTTGTGTAAAGGTTATACATTATGCAATGGAAAAGAATCCAGTTTTTAATAAAAAAAAGTGATAGTATTTTTGTTATGTATGGGCTTCTAATATTACATGACATGTAATGGTATCACATGCAATGGAATTCCCCAATGTTTGAGTTTTTAAGTTACCATTCAGGTGTTTTAGGATGGATATGTTTTTCAGCCTTCTTCTCTCAGCCAGAGCTCTCTTCCAAGATGATTTTGGGTGACTCCCTCCTATATGAATCGCTTCATTCAGTAACTTATGACCATTATGGTTATATTGATTCTCTATAGGTATGTAATACTTCTAGATCATCTTTGGTTTTGGTTTTGGTTGTGGATTGGTTGTTTATTTTTTATTAGACATAGTTTTCTATCGATCCTTTTTAGTTTCTTGTCATGCATTGCCTTGTGAAGTTCATTCTCTTTTTTTCAGTCATTATTGATGAAAGTGGACAGTTTTCTTCCATGTATATAAAGGTGTTTCTATAAAATGGGATCATTTTATGAATTTCATGTCATTATTGATAAATTCATTTGGTTTTTAAGGTATTTGAAGTGATAAATGGTTTCAAATGATCCCATGTAAAGTAAAATATTTTCAAAAGGGGTTTTTTCTTTGAAAATGGATTTGGTTGATTTGAAAATTGGGTTTTCAACATCCAAATCTGATTAGATTTTATTTGAATATTTTTTATAAAATTTTGAGCATGGTTTTGAAATGGATTTGTACAATTTTACATTGGTGACCTTGGGTGTGTTGAGAAAGAGGCACGGGTAACCTTAGTGTGTGATACACCATTATCAGGTAACATTTTGCGATATGACTGGAAGAAATTTATATTGGTTGGATCCAATGTATTCCTATTTAGGATTTTGAGTGTCTAGTACACCGTGTATCATAGGCAAGATCCCAAATATGTGAGTATCTTTTTCATTTATGTTTATTTATTACATTATTGTTTTTATCATGGATTATTACTCAGACATTTTATATGAGGTTGTATCACATTGCTTCACATGATAGATTTTCTCATGGATATTTTTTTACCTATTTACCTCTTAACGCATGGATATGATTTCCTATTTTATCACTTCTACTTTTTATATTTATGGTTTGAGAATATAAAATGATTTTTTGAAAACCAAAGGAAGAAAAGGAGAAATGATTTATAAATGGTTAGAATTTATAAAAATTCTTTGTAAAAATATTTTTTTTAATGTCTATAATTATTTAATTCCTTATATTAGACCTTGTATAGAAATTTTGGTGGTATCCTAATGGGATTTCACTCATACCCTACTTGTAAATTTAGGAATTTGAAGATTTTTTATTGTAGAATTCAAGTAAAGATAAGAGCATCTTATAGTATTATATATTCTCTAACTTATGCTTCTTTCAGTTCAGGTTGGTATGGAGGTGACTATTGGTTAAGTAGGGACATGATGTACTTTATTGTTTAGACTGTTTTGGCTTGGATTGTATATCTTTTGTGGTATCACATCTATTTCTGATTCATACTATGTTTGTTTTTCTTATTTTGATTATATACAGGACTAGTTTCTTTTTTCTTGTTTTACCCATATTATGTGATGATCTTGTTTAGGTGGATTTTTAAGTTGACCTGGGTTGGTTTTTTACAATTTGGTATCAAAGGGAATGGTCAACCTAAAGTGGGTTATCACTAACTAGAATTGGTTATGTGTCTCAGGTAGACTAGAGTTAGGACTGTCAGAATTCAGATAGTACATATAGAAAAGTAACCTAGCCAGCTCACTTTTGTGACTGAAATCAAGTTACCATGGGTGGTCAGGTATTTTTACTAGGTTTGAGACTTATATTTTGAGGTCATTTGAATTAATTTTATGCAAAGTTTATTTAAATTTATCTATTCCTTTTTAATTTTTTGTGGCTGATTTAAATTCTTAATGTTTTAAAACTTTGTTATCAGTACCTAAATTTGGTCCTTTGATTTTCAAATTTTCTCATGACTGATTGGTTTTTGACTTTTTTTAGACTACATCTCTGAGAAAAGCACTTCTAAATCCTTAATATGAAGCTATGAGGCAGGTTTCACAATTGAATCCTCTAATGGACCCTAATTTGGTAGAAGTTGTTATCCATAATATTCAAACTCTAGGTTAAGTGGGTGTCAAGAACCCAAGATGCATAGTGTGTCATGGATTGGATTTTACTAAGAAGCATCCACCCATATTTCATAGTGATAAAGGACCCTAGGAATCCATGGAGTGGGTTGAGAAGATACAAAGGATATTCAACTTCTTAAAGAGTCCTGAGGAATCTAAGTTGGTTTTTTTCACATATATTCTCAAGGTATCGGGAAGGAGATGGTGGGACTCTATTGTGCAAGTTATTTTTTGAAAGTATCTTACATGTTCTTCCTTCAAGATAATATTTAACCAACAATTTTATCCTCGTACATATCATGTGGTGAAGACCCAAAATTTACTAACCTTAGAGAAGGGGGCAAACCATTCTGTTGTATTCTACCTATTTTGGAAATTTAGTGCACCTCGCACAGGATCTTGTCATGAATGAGTACTTGAAGGCTTGGAGGTTTGAGTTGGGACTAATTCCTGATATTCAATCGATGTTGATACTCTTGTGACTTCAGAACATTGTGGAGGTAGTTGAAAAGGCGGTTTTAGATGAGGTAGACATAGTTGGGAGGACAGGTTTGGGTGGAGCTTCAGTTGGTTTGGTGGTTAACCAGGGTGTATCTTCTGGATAGAAAACAAAGCATAAGTGTAGTTCATTTTCTTTAGGACTAGTTTCAGGGGATTCTACATGGTATAATCTTATCATTTGATACCAGTGTGGAAAGAGAGGTCATACCAAGTCTAATTTTGTAGAGGCTCCTAAGAATTATCATTGTTGTGGATGATCTAGATATCTACAATGATTTTGTGAAAAGATATCTTAGGGAGTTAGGGCAAGATCTACTCTCACCAAGGGCTCACATATTCATATAGATGATTCCATGGTTGGTGTGTCTAATCCTTAAGCTAAGATATATGTTCATGTGGCTAAGATTGGATGAATTTATGCAGTAGAGTATGTGCCAGCGGAATCTGAATCAAGGCCAGCTACTGCTAGAGGTATGGTTTTTATCTCGTCTTTTATGGTGTTATATTTGTTTGGTACATGTGATACTCATTATATTATATCATCAAATTTATTTGACATGTTTTTTTGTGTTCATAACTTATTCCATTCTTGTTGGATCATTCCATTCCTTTGTTAAAGAGGTATGAACAAGGTCTCAAATTTCTCGTGTGTTGGGTGATGATAGCTAACTTTGAGGTGGATTAGGACTTTCTAGTTCTTTATCTTGACATATTCGACTAGATTATATACATTTATTGGATAATCAATTTTAATGCCTAGATAGACTATTACAGTCATCGATTCAGTTTTTATCTACTGATGGGGTGACTCATGTTTTCTAGGGTGAGTGGGACTCTATATCGGGAAGGATAGGGCTTGTTGTTTCTTATGCTGGGGTAATATCATGCTAGTTATCAGAGATGTTTCTTGATGAAATTAACACTTGCTTGGATAGTCAAATTCCTACAGTTCTATGTGAGTACCTTGAGGTATTTCAAGTTGATTTTTATAGTTTTCCACGACATAGGGAGGTTGAGTTTACCATTGACCTTATCCTCGGTATGATGCTCGTTTTTGTGTCGTCTTACTTTATGGAACCTACTCAGTTGGAAGAACTTAAGGTCTATCTTGAGGACCTATAGTCTAAAGGATTTATTCATCCTTATGTGTCACTATGGAATTAACCAATCATCTTTTATAAGAAGGAAGGCATGAGCCTCATACTTTGTATTGATTATCGAAAGTTGAATTGGTTGACCGTTAAGAAAAAATATTCTTTGATAATGATTGATGATATCATTGATAAACTTAGAGGGGATCGTTGGTTTTATAAGATTGACATGAAGTTAGGGTATCACTAGTTGAGAGTTCAATAAGAGGTTATACCTAATACAGAATTTAGGAGTTGATATGGGAATTTGGAGCTTTTGGTTATGCCATTCGGTCTCACTAATGCTCCTCTGGTGCTTATGGATTTGAAAATTTGGATTTTTCATCAGTTATTGGACTCTTTTTTTGTATTGGATGATATTTTAGTGCAATCTAAGTTAGAGAAGGATCACATAGACCATTTAGATATCATTCTTCAAACATTGAAATAACATCGTCTGTATGGTAATCTTTACAAGTATGAGTTTTGGATCCAGGAAGTGAATTTTCTAGGGAGTGTGATATCTGAGAGTCGAATCTTATTAGATCTTGAAAATGTATAGGCAGTATATCTTGGGAGTATACTAGAAATGTGTTTGAGATCCAGAACTTCTTAGGTTTGGCTAGTTACTATAGAATATTTGTTCAGGACTTATCCAAGCTCACTTATTTGATGATAGAATTAACCAACAAGGGTGTAAAGTTTTAATGGAATGAAAAGTGTAATAGATCATTTGAGGATATAAAGATGAGGTTGACTTAAGTGCTAGTTTTTATTCTTCCAAAGCCAGGATCGGGTTATGATGTTTTCTGTGATACTTATGGTATGAGTTTGGGGTGTGTCTTGATGAAGGGGAAATAGTTTGTGGCTTATGGCACTCACCAGTTGTTCCCTTGTGAAAAGAAAAACCCTACCCATGATCTTGATTTGGAATCAGTTATGAATGCACTCAAAATTTGGCATCACTATCTCTTTGGGGAACGTTGTATGGTATACTCTAAACGTAATAGACTGAAATATATTTTTACTCAAAGAGATCAGAATTTTTGAGAGAGATGTTGGGTAGAGTATCGTTTAACTTTTTATTTTTATATTACATGTACCCCTAGGAAAGATAATGTGGTTTTTGATGCATTTATTATAAAATTACCAACACAATCCATGAAGTAATTAGTTGATGAGTTGTCTCTAATGATTTTGTTTTCTAAAATGAGCTTGGAAGTTGAATGGGTTGGCGGACAGGTGTTCTAGGATTTGATGAAATATGAATCATCTTTTGATGAGCGAGTTTGGCTCAAGTAGGTGGTATAAACTAAGTGCTAATGCCTTAGGGAAAGACTTTATTGTGGGGATACCTTTAGTGAGTGGTATCGGTCTCCCAATAGAGCTTTGTGCTTCCATAGAAGGTCGATTGTTCTGTTTTCCCTGAGGTGGGAGTTTCTGGAAAGTAGACATAATTCTTGTTGGTCCATGTAACCTAGTGCTACCAAGATGTATCAAGAATTGAGGCATCATTATTGTTGGTGTAGTATGTGGTGATCGATTGAAGATTTTGTATCACAGATCCATACTTGTCATAGAATTAAGATAGAGCACCAGAGATCTGCAAGGTTATTGCAGCTCTTACCCATTCTGGTATAGAAGTGGGATAATATTTCCATCGATTTCATCATTGGTTTTCCATGGTATCCTAGTGGGAAGGATTTTATTTTCTTGATCATTGATCAAAAAATTAAATCAATGAATTTCATACCTACCTGAGAGATGGAGAAAGTGGAACAGCTTGGGTACTTGTATGTTTGAAAGACTGTGAGACTTCATAGAGTTCCCTCTATATTTTTCTGATAGGGATCTGAGGTTCACATCTAAATTTTGGAATGGATTTTAAGAGGTGATGGGTTCCAAGATTAAATTAAACATATCATATCATCCATAGATATATGGATATACAGAGAGGGATATCCAGGTTCTAGAGGATCTGCTCCAGAATTATGTTCTTGATTTTAAAGGATCTTAGGAAAATAATTTTCCTTTGGTTGAGTTTTCCTATAAAAAATTATCAATATTCAATATATATGGAACCCTTTTAGGATTTTTATGGGTGTCCATATAGATCTCTCTTGTGCTGGGAAGATTTGGGAGAGGGGTCCTTGGTTGGTGTGAATTTTTTTTAGGAGATGATGGAAATGGTCCGGTTGATATGGAGGCATATGATCATGGCCTAAAGTCATTAAAAAACCTATGTGGACCATCTTTATCAGTTGGTAGAGTTTGAGGTTGGTGATCAAGTCCTTCTTAGAGTTTCACCTCGCTTGGTACATCATCAATTTAGTAAGTAGGATAAGTTGGTACTGAGGTTTTTGGGAACCTTTGAGATCATTGGACGATGAGGGAGGGTGGCCTATTGATTACACTTGTATAGTTCAATATTTATCCATAATGTGTTTCATATTTCCCAGTTGAGGAGTTATATACCATATCCTTACCATGTGATTATATGGGAAGATATTTATCTTGAGCATGATACCAGTTTGGTTGAGAAGCCAGTTCAGATTATGGATCTCTAGGATAAGGTATTGCACAGTAAAATGATCCCCATAGTTTGGGTATTATATTAGTGCAGATAGGATATCCATGAGATGTGGTAGTGGGATTCATTGATGAGGCGTCAATGAACTTATATTTTTTTATCCAAGATATTGAGGTCTTCCTAGGATAAGAAAGTGTTTATGGTGGGGATATTGGTACGTTCTATTACCATTTAGTTATGTATGTTTTAACCTTTGATCTGGTTTCCCTTTTTTTGGAAGATTAATGCTGAAATGGAATTGGGAGGACACCTATAATGGAGAATTATTTGATTTTTTATAACTTTCATATTGAACTAGTAGTTTTTGTTGTTCACTAGGAAGTTACATGATGTGTAATTAGATTACACAACATGTAATGTCCACCGGACAGACCCTATGAACTGGTTACATAGTGTGAAAATTTACACACTGTGTAAAGGTTACACATCATATAATGGAAAAAATGTGTTTTTAACAAAAAGAAATTTGTATTTAAGTGAATATGTTCTTAGAATATTACACGGTGTGTAATGGTATTACACACCCTATAATTCCCCAATGGTTGAATTTTTAGGGCATAGTACAATTGTTTGAGGCTTGATATGTTTTGAATTCTTATCTTCTCAGCCAGAAATCTCTTCCTATGTGATTTTGGGTGACTCCCACCCAACCAAATTGCTTCATTCAGTGATTGATCCCCATTGTGGTTGGATTACTTCTCTCCAAGTATGTAATAATTATATATATTCTTTGGTTTTGGTTACAACTATGGTTCGGATA
The DNA here is from genome assembly GCA_963277665.1 of Viscum album. Lineage (NCBI taxonomy): Eukaryota > Viridiplantae > Streptophyta > Magnoliopsida > Santalales > Viscaceae > Viscum > Viscum album. Next base: position 547,825,927 of record OY728159.1, read on the forward strand.
TATATTTGTGATTGGATAGTGTTTTCTATAGATCCTTTTTAATTTCTTGGTGTGCCTTTTCTTATGAAGGTCGTTCTATTTTTTTCACTGTTGATGAAAGTGTCTAGGTTTCCACTGTGTTGAGGGAGGTGTTTCTATAAATGAGTAAATTTGATTAATTTCATGTTATTATTGATAAATTCCGTTGGTTTTTTCATGTATTTAAAGTGATAAATGGTTTCAAATGATTTCATGCTAAGGATAAAAATTCAAAATGGTGTTTTTCTTTTAAAATGGATTTTCTTGATTTAGAAATTGGGGTATCAAACTTCAAAGTGGGTTGGATTTTCTTTGAAAATGTTTTATAAAATTTTGATAATGGTTTTGAAATGGAATTAGATAATTTCACATTGGGAACCTTGGGTGCATCAAGAAATATACATAGGTATCCTTAGTGTGTGTTTCACCACTAAGAGGTTAACTTTTATGATATCAACTGGGAGGAATCAATATTCGTTGGATCCAATATATGACTGTTTAGGCTTGTGAGTGCCTAGTGTGTAGTGTCCCATAGGCCAGAGCCCAAATATGTAAGGTTCTTTGTCATTTATAGTTATTTATCGCATGATTTTTTTTAACATAGAATATTTATCATTGGTTTTTATATAAGGTTGTATCACATTTCTTCACATGATAGGTTGTTTCGTGGATATGTGTTTACCTTTTTACCTCTTGATTAAAATATATGATTTATTTTTTTATCCATTATACTTGTCATATTTATGGTTTTAGAATATGAAATGATTTCATGAAAACCAAAGTAATAAAAAAGAAAAAATATTTATAAATGGTTTGGATATATAAAAATTCTTTGTAAAACAACTTTTTTAGTTAGAATTATTGCATTATTGATATTAGAACTTATATAGAAACTATGGTGGTATCCTACTAGGATTTGAATCACACACTACTAGTGACTTTGGGAATTTTTAGATGTTGATTTTAAGATTCAGGTGAAGGTAAGAGCATCTTGTAGTATGTTATCTTCCCTTATTGTTGCTTCTTTCAATTTGGGTTGGTATGGAGGTGATTGTTGGTCGAGTGGGGATATGACTTATTTTTAGGATTAGCCTATTTTGGATTGGATTATATGTATTTTTTGGTATCTCATTTTTTTCTTCTTCGTACTCTGGTTGGTTATCCTATTTTTATTATATACTGGACTTGTTTCCATTTTCCTACTTTACATATATTACATGACAAGCTAGTTCGGGTGGCTTGTATAGTTGGCCCAAGTTGGTTTGTTACACCTTATCACTTATAAAAGGGAACATCCTATCATATTTTATTCACACTTACAAATCCTTTTGGTTCATCCAATCCCTAACCAAATCTCTTCTTTAGTTTCCTTCCCTTTTTTGGGCCATGGTTGAGTATAAAAATCTCCAAGGATGATTTTTGGTGAAAACCTAAAAATGTTGTACAAAGAAGATGTATCGTTCTTAACTGATCATTTTGTTCTATTTCTTCACCTAACATCATAAAATATTATTCAACTATTCTAAAATAATAACGATATTATCTTCCATATACTAATGTTTTATTATGTTAAGGAAAAATATAACGAACCAAACTATTATAAATAAAATTTCCCTTGTGATTTAATTAAATTTTTTATTATGTAATCTGATTATAGAAAACACATGAAATTATTTAGTTTTATTATATCCTATCATATTTAAATGACCATTAATCATCATTACCATTTATAATATAGTCGTTGAACATTTATCACATGATTAGTATAAATAAAGGGTTTTAACAAATTCAATTAACACAGACAAAGGGAGTGATGGCCTCAACCACTATGATTATACCCTATGAAGCCCATTTATGGGACCTTAAAAGGAAGATAGAACCTCTATTATTTTCTCTTAACTAATCCAAAGCTATGATCCAACAACTTAATCATGATAGAAACCGTTTATGAGAGAATTTCAATCTCATAGATATCGCGACCCAAACTATGTACGCCGAACCACCCCATGAAAGTCTTATCATCGCGTACCTTACGCTTAGGGTGTTTGATGATGTACTAAAAGTATATTTATCGATACCCTATAAATATAATCATGTATATTACTTTTTATAGAATAATTAATATATTTTTATCCTATTATTATTACTTTACAAATGATTTTTATTTTGCTACAATAAAACAAAAAACATTATTTTTGGGTAATATTCAATATCAATTAAGGAATTTATTTTGATGAATTAATGGATTTTTGAAATAAATAATATTTTAATAAAATATTATTATTAACTAATTTTTATCAAATACAAATGATCATATAATTTTTATGAAGTCAAATGTGATTTTTATAAGGGTTTGAAAACTATTATTGTCCAAAAACCCAACATTTCTCAATAAATGTCGATTATTATTTTAAAAGTGAAAATGAACCTATTTATAAAATTATTTATATAAAATCAATATATGTTTTTGAATCAAAACATAAAAATTATCCAATGGTTAATTTTTCATAATTTTCTAAGACTATCAAATTTTTAGGTAAAAAAATAAATACCATATAAAAATACTTTGGGTATTATGAAATCATAATAACCCAAAAGTGATGTAATATATACTATAAATTGGAAAATATAACAAATATATGTTTTCTATTTAAAATAATGTGATTTTAAGTTTATTTGATTTATTTTATAAAGCCATTATGAATCCTCCAAAACCATTAATATATTTTAAGGTTTTAAAATCATTTCTTTAAGAGTAGGACTCACCTCTACATAAGAAAGGGTAATATTTTATTAATTTAGGACCTTGTACTTTTAAAATGATGAAAACATTCTCCATTTTTTTGGAAACTAGGGTCAAAATCCTCATAAGGTTCATGCTTTTGGTTATTTTATTATATAGAGTCCAAAACCTAATTTTTAGAAAGGATAAAAAACTCCCCACTCATTTCTTATATAAACCCACCCAATCTCCCATTTCTCATCCCTAAAAATCCTTGTATCACATACTTAATCTAAAAACCCCTATCTAGAGTCCTCCCCAGGTTCCTCTAAGCTCTTAATAAGCTCCTCCCAAGAATTTGGGGTCACACACTCAAGTAAAGATCCTTTCTTTCTCATATTTATTCAAGTTTCTTTATTATCGTATGCCTTATATTTCCAATTAATAATGTTTTCATATGTCTTCACATATCCCTATCACTGCCCATTTGATTTAAAAATTATTATAGACCCCTTTCTCTCTCATCAACCCATTTTATTAATTTTTAAGTGGCGTCATTATGCTGTCGAATTTCCATCATGATTTTCCATGCCAAAACAATTGTGTAGTAAATACCATACCTATTTACTATCAAGGGTGATCACTTTTATACACTTATACTTCTTTGAATTGGTACTTACATGTATGTATTCCATATTCATTGACCATGTTATAAAATATTATTATGAATGAATCCATGTTGTATTATCTATGTGGAACACTTAAGCATGAGAATGAAATGAAAGTAATGGGTGAACCCAGAATTATATAACACTCCAATACATTGGGTAATAATTAGTCTCATGATATTTAATGTTGGTATAGGGATTAAACCTGATTACATTATGTAAATTTTTATATCATGATGTCTTGGAAGTTATCTTTGACCAGTGTTTATGATGCAGTGTTTTAAGTTGTTTCTACATTTCCCATGTTTTATATATGTTATCATGTTATATATTGTCTTATTGTTCATATTTATGATTCTTAGTCATTTTATTACCCATTTATATGACCATTTTATATAATTTATTACCCCATTAAATGTTTATTCCCTTACTGGGATTTATAGCTAACCCCTTTCTTATGTATGTCCCCAGGTTATCATGTGTAGTTTTAAAAGCCATGGAATTTTAGATGCATGTTAAGGAAGTTTTCAATAATGTTGTTGTATCTCATGTTCAAGATCTTATATTATGTATATAATTCTCAAATACACTATACTTCTCAATCTTTAGGATTATATTAAGTATAATATTTTTTAATAAATCATGTATTAATGTGAAATAAAGAGTAGGGTTGTCATAGTTGGTATCAAATGCAAATTTTAGTTATTTTTTGGATTAGGATTAGAAAACTCTAGAAAAAGATTTAGGGATAATATTAAGTATAATAAAACATCCCTAAATTTTGTTAATTATAGAGTAATTGGTTTATCAAGAAAATAAATCCCCCTCTAGATACAGCAAGTGGATGTGGTTCTGGCATAAATCTACCTAGGGGTAATAACTCTAACAAGGTGTGTTGGTCATAACTCAGTGTAACTCGCTACATGACAATAGGCCTTACTACACACCTGGTTTGACACTCACAGGGGATATGTTTTGGTAAAATCACAAGATTGTTACAAACCATTATTCAAGAAACAAAAATTACCATAAGAATATATGTTAGGAAATAGATTATAGATAACATAGATTGAATCCTAAAAGTTCATATGTTAAAGAAATAAATGTAAGTTATATGTAATAACTTTAATGTCATTAAATTCCCATTTATGTGTCTAATAGTTTAAAAATTCTCGTCCCTAATTTTCCCTTTATTCTATGCAATGTTTTGAAATAGGAGGAATCAGGTAAACAATCGATGCAATAGGAAATGTGATGACTACCCCAACTATAATCCCAACCCGATGGGAGAAAGAATCACAAAATTTGTTATGATAATCTCTCAGTTGACTCAGGTTCTGAATAGAAACCTGGATCAGTAGGATCTCCACATTCCCCCTAAGAAAGAAAAATCTCAAATTGAGAGATTTATGTGACAAAGGCCTCTAACTTCAAATGGATCATCTGATCCCATAATCGTGGAACAATGTATCAACTCCATTGAGAAGATCTTCTCCATCCTTAAAAATTATGAACAAGATAAGGTTCTACTATCTATTTATCATATAGAGGGAGAAGCTGATTAGTGGTGTGTATTGATCAATAATATGAATCTTGAGGAAGTGATCGAAGCGATGAGGTGGAAATAATTCTAGAAAATGTTTTTTTATAAATTTTTTCCTCACACTCTCCATATTAAAATGGAAAGGGATTTCCTTTCCCTCAATCAAAAATATGAAGAATTTATGAGGTCGTATGATTTAAACTTTACAATACTTGCACGATTTGCCTACTTAATTGTATTTACCCACAAATTCATGTTTAACCCCTTCTTTAGTGGGATAAAATCTATTCTAAAAAAATATGTGGTGATCTATGACTTTGATAGGTATGAGGAAATTGTCTAATGTGCCCTCAAAGTCGAAATGAATATTAGAAAATCTCAAGGGTATCATAGGGATAATAAGTGTAAATTAGAGTTTAATTATGGTAGTCCTATGGATAAATATAATCATGACAAGAAATTTCAACATTCCACTTTTCAAAGGTGTGGAAAGAAGCGCCTTGAAAATTACCTAAAGGGAATGAGGAAATGTTTTAGGTGTGGGAAGGAAGGGTACCTAGATAGCGTTTATTGACAAGAGAAACCCACTAATGCATTGGAGGATAGGAATCCTCCATTCAACCCTCAATGCATTGTTCATTGCTTGAATTAAAATGCACCAGGGCACTTTTCAAACCAATGCACTAAGCTAAGGGTTTTAGAGACAACGTCTAAGGAAGAAAGGGTGATCTTTTTCCATCACAACTGCTCAGGTGGATCTTGAAAATGAAATATTGATAGGTACTCTAGTTATTCAATAAAAAATAGAGAATGTAATTTTTATACTAGTTCTATGAATTAATTTATATCATGAAAGTTTATTAGAACTATTCAAACACCACCAAAAATCATTTAAGTAGAGCTATCAGTGAAGACAAAAAAATGATGATAATTATTACATCCTGAGTATATAACTCCTCCCCTGTCAATATTTGTGGGATGAACTTCCCAAAAAAATTGTTCATACTCTCTTTAGGTAAATTTGATGCAATTTTAGGTATATATAGGATTTCCATATATAGAGCTGACATAAATTTTCATGATAAGGAAATCACTCTCTATATTGTGAATCGACCCCCCATTTTATACCAGTGTAAGGAGGTGGATGAGTCTTATTTAGCACCAACATCTCAAGAATGGATATTATTTTCCTACAATCAAGAGTATCTTGATCAAATGATTGATTAAAAAAATAACCATACTCAAATACATTCTCATTATGAGGGAATACACAGATGTATTTCCCAAGGAATTGACTAATCTTCCTCATAGCTGATAGGTTGAATTTTTAATCAAGCTTGTACCTAGGGAATTACCAGTATCCAATACTTGGTATAGAATGGTTGTTGTGGAACTTGAGGATCTAAAGAAACAACTCTAGTAGAATCTAGATAAATGGTTAAAAATTTTAATTGATTCACCATTAGGTGAACTAGTCCTCTTCATCAAGAAGAATGATGGGTCAATGTGACTTTTCATTAATTATCAGGAGATCAACATGATCATGATAAATAATAAGTATACTATTCCATGGATTTATGACTTTTTTGATCAACTATGTGGAGAAAAATACTTCTCCAAGGTGTATCTTTGTTCGGGATATTACCAAGTTAGGGTGAAGAGGGAGGATATCCCCAAGACTACTTTTTATACATGGTATGGGCACTATGAGTTTATAGTAATTCCATTCAGACTAACTAATGCTCCAGAAATCTTCATATACTTGATTAATAGAGTCTTTAGAGATTAACTTGACAAATTTTTGGTAGTATCTATAGATTATATTTTAATATTCTCCAAAACCAAGTAGGATCATAAGGATCATCTGAGCACTATGATAAAGACCTTGAGAAAGGAGAAGCTTTATTCCAAGTACATAAAATGTTAGTTCTAGTTGAATTAAGTGTCATTATTGGGGCATATCATCAAAAGAAATGGGATATATATGGAACCTTAGAAGATGAAATCAATTGAAGGATGGATGAGTCTAGCATCTGTGATAGATATCCTTAGTTTCCTTGGATTATCTGGGTATTATCCTCGATTTATGATAAAGTTCTCATGATTGTCAAAACCCATTAACCAATCTAACTCGGAAGGGAATAAAGTTTTCTTGGAATGATGAATGAGAACAAAGATTCAAGTATCTAAAAAGGATTCTTATCACTGAATAAGTGCTCACACTACCCAGAAGTGTACATCTTTTTATGGTGTTTAATAATTCTTTGAAGAAGGGATTGGGTTGTGTGTTAATGAAAAATGAAAAATTCATAGCTTGAGCTTCAAGGTAGTTGAAATTTCAAAAATAGAACTACCCAACACATGATCCAGTGTTTGATGCATAGATATTCTCATTGAAAATATGTTGGAATTATCTATTTTGGGAGAAGTGTGAAATATTTATAGATCACAAAAGCCTCAAGTATATATTCACACAGAAAGAGATGAATATGCACCAATGAAGATGGTTAGAGCTGATCAAGGACTATGACTACTCAATTCACTTCTATCCTGGGATAGTGAATAAAGTGTTGGATTATCTAAGTAGAAAGGATCTAGAAATTATATCATTGATGATAATTGAGAGGGATATTATCTTCTTAGATTTAGAAAGGATAGACATGGGAATCATAAAGAAAAGAACATCATCAATCCTTTCATAGATTATTTCTCAATTGTCTCTTCTACAGAGGTTAAAGGATGCTCAAATAAATGATGTGGGAATTCATAAGAAATTGGAAACCATAAGAAAGGATAAATCCTTGGAGTTAAATGTTAATGAAGAAGGAGTTGTGAGATTTGGGTCAAGACTATGTGTACCATCAAATCCTGATTTAAAGAATGATCTATTGGATGATGCAGGAAGATCAACCTTCTTTGTCCACTCAGGAAGCACAAATATTTATCAAGATCTCTAAGAACACTATTTATGGGAAAATATAAAGTAGAAAATAATGTAATATACATCAATATTTTATGTATGTCATAAAGTAAAATAAGAAAGGAAAATCCAAGGGGTGATAAAACCATTACCCATAACTAAATGGAAATGGAAAAACATTAATATAGACTTTTTCACTGGTCTTCTGAAGTCATAAAAAGGGAATAATGCTAAATGGGTTGTGGTGGATCTTCTTACAAATATTGAACACTTCATTGTGATTCAAGAGGATTTCTCACTCGATAAACTTGAAAGGATATACATTAGAAAAGTGGTGAGGTAATATGGAACAACAATAATTATTATATCTTATAAATATCCATGATTCACCTCTAAATTATGGAAAAGTATTCAACATTATCTAAACACTGAGTTAAACTTAAGAATAGCTTATCACCCCCAAACGGATGGACAATTTGAGCATACTATCTAGACACTTGAATAAATGTTGAGATCATGCTCAATTGACTTTAAAAGAGGATGGGATCAACATCTTCCTTTGATCAATTTATCATACAATAACAGTTTCCACTAAAGCATCCAAATGGATCCATATGAATCTCTTTATGGGAAGAGGTAATGAAGACCTTTATATTGGGATGAAGTTGTGGAATGAAAATTGATATGTCCTAAAATGTTTTAGGAAATAGAGGAAAAGGTTAAGACTATTTAGCATCATATCAAGGTAGCTCGGGTTTGACATAAGAACTTTGTTGAGAATCATTGACAATACCAAGAGTTTTATTTTAGAGACAAGTTATTCCTATACATGTCTCCATGTAAGAAAGTGATGATAATTGGGAATAAGGGAAAGATTATTCCAAGATACATAGCCTACTTTTAGATCCTTGGTCACATCGAAGTGGTGTCCTACCGACTAGCACTCTCACCTAAAATATCTCAAGTACAAGATGTATTCCATGTATACCTCTTGAGAAAGTACATATTAGACCCATCACCTGTACTCAATCCATAGGTAGTACCATTAGAGAATGAACTTTTCTATGAGAAGTATCCGGTGAAGATTATATATCATAGAGACAAAGTTCTATGGAATAAGATAATGCACCTGGTCAAAGTGTTGTGGATAAAACAAAAGTTTGAAGAACCAACATGTGAACTAGAGGGGGTGACGAAAAAGAGTTACCCTCATTTATTTTAGTGTAGGAAAAGAAAATTTTTAGGGAAAAATTTCTTAATGGGGAAATATTGTAACGAATCGAACTATTATAAATAAAATTTCCCTTGTGATTTAATTAAATATGTTATTATGTAATATGGTTATATAAAGTAGAAGCACTTATTTGGTTTTATTATATTCTATTATATTTAAATGATTGTTAAGCATAATTACAATTTATAATATATCTATTGAACAAGGATTGCATGATTAGTATAAATATAGGGTTTTAACAAATCCAATTGACACAGAAAAAGAGGGTGACGACCTCAACATGTAGTATTGTACCCTATTAATCCAATTTATTAGAGTTTAAATGGAGATAGAATCTCTGGTCTTTACCCTTTACCAATCCCAAGCTGAGATCCAACCACTTAAGAATGAGTGAAACCATTTATGGTGGAATCTCAAGGTCATTGAGATCACAGCCCAAACCATGTATGTCGAACCACCCCATGAAAGTCTCACTATCACACACCATACCCTTATGAAGTTTTATAGTGCATTAAAAGGATATGTATGAAGACCCTAGAAATATGATTATTTAAATTATTTTTTTATATAATATATTTTCATCCTATTATTGTTACTTTATAATTTATTTTTATTTTGATAAAATAAAACACAAACCGTATTTTTGGGTAATATTCAAATTCAATTAAGGAATTTATTTTGATGAATTAACAGATTTTTGAAAAAAATAATATTTTAATGAAATATTATCATTAAATAATTTCTATCAAATATAAATTTTCCTATAATTTTTATGAAGTCAAATGTAATTTTTATAAGGGTTCGAAAACTGTTATTGTTCAAAAACCTAGCATTTCTCAATAAACATCAATTATTATTTTAAAAGTGAAAATGCACATATTTATGAAATTATTTAGATAAAATTAATATTAATATTGGAATCATAATGTCAAAATTATAAAATGGTGAATTTTTCATAATTTTCCGAGACAATCAAATTTTCAGATAACAATTAAATATTGTATAAATATACTTTGTGTGTTATGATATCATAATGACCCAAAAGTGATGTAATAAATACTATAAATGAGATACACTATAAAATATATTTTTTCATTTAAAATAATTTTATTTTAATTTTATTTGATTAATTTTATAAATTCATTAGGAATTCTCCAAAACCATTAATAAATTCTAAGGTTTTAAAATAATTTTTTGTAAGAGTATGACTCGCCTCAACATAAGAAAGGGTAATATTTTATTAATTTCAGCCCTTAGAATTATAAAATAGTTAAAACTACACCCATTTTTTAAAAACCATGGGAAATTCCATTTTATGGTTTTTGGTTTTGGTTATTTTTTTATAGAGTCCAAAACCTAATTTTGAGAAATGATAAAGAATTCACCACTCATTTCCTATATAAACCCACCCAATATCCAATATCTATTCACTAAAATAATTTTATAATGTCATTAATAGTACCTAACATCTCTATAGTCCTCCCAAGGTGTCCTCAATCTCTCAAGAAACTCCTCTAAAGCATTTGAAGTCACACACTCAAGTAAAGGATTCTTTCCTTCTCTTCTTTATTCAATTTTCTTTATTATATTATACCTTCTATTTCCAATTCCTAATGTTAGGATATTTATTTCCATGTCCCTATTATTACCCATTTGATGTACAAATGATTATATTACCATATCTATCTCATCAATCCATTTTATAAATTTTTAAGTGACATTGTTATGCTATCGAATTTCCACCATGATTTTCAATGCCAAAACAATTGTGTAGTAAATACCATACCCATTTCCTATAAAGGGTTTTCACCTTTATACACTTATAATTATTTAATTTTGGACATAAATTTATGTATTACACACTCCTTGATCATGAAATAAAATATTACGATGAATGAATCCATGTTGTATTATCTATGTGGAACACTTAAGCATGAGAATGAAATGAAAGTGAAGGGTGCGCCCAAAATTATATAGCATTCCAATGCATTGGGTAATGTTTAGTCTCATGAAAAGACATGTTTGGACAGGGAGTAAACTTGATTACTTTATGGGAATTTTTCAATAATGATTTATTGGTAGTTAACCTTGACCTGTGTTTATGATGAATTGTTTTAAGTTGTTTCCACATTTCCCATGTTTCCTTTACGTTATTATGTTATATCATATCTTATTGTTAATGTTTTTTGATTCTCACTCCTTTTATTCCCCATTGATTTGACAATTGTCTAACATGTATTGTCTCATGAAATGTTTATTACCCTACTGGTATTTATAGGTTACCTGTTTATTATGTATGTCCCCAAGTTATCCCATGCAGTTTTAAAATCCATGGAATTTTAGAATCATGTTAAGGAAGTTTTCAATAATGTTTTTGTATCCCATGTTCAAGATGTTATGTTATGTACCTAATTCCCAAATAAACTAGAATTATTTATCTTCTAGTTTGTATTAAGTGTAATATTATGTAATAAATCATGTGTTAATGTGAAATAAGGAGCAGGTTTTTTATACATAACCTAAATCTACCTACACTTCCAACAAATGGGAAGTGAAACCATTGATAATGTGTATGACAGACTACCACCTCACAAACTAATGTGATTCATTTTCTATAACAACCTATCACATATGTATATAATGATTTATTTAATTTATATATATATATATGATATTTTTTGAAATAATTATACTTATTTAATTATAATATCACATTTACCTTCCTAACATATAATTCATTAGAAAATGATAACATCGCTCGTGTGTACATGTGGACTACTTCCCCCACAATGTGATGTGGTGTGTTTTTCATTTTATTTTTACATGTACAGTAAAAAGTATATATTTAATGAATGTATATGTTATATATTATATAAAAATTATTCTATAAAGTTAAATTCATGTTTACCTTTCTTTTTTTTATCCTTCGAAAAATGAAAACAACGCTCATGCGTACGTACGGTATACCATCTCCATGGATGGTGTCACTCATTTTTCAATCTCTAACTTTTATGGGTGACTATAAATATGTAAATAATGAAAATATATTATATTTACATCATGATTAAAATTTTGGGGATGATGTATCCATAATCAAATTGCAAGAACTAAAACTACTGAACTAAAACAAACATGAAAATCGAAGCAGTTATCACCAAGAATAGTGATTTAAATAAATAATTTTTATAAATGGTTGATAAATGGTTATAAATAAATAATATATGGTATGATGTATATTATTAGGGTTCTAAAATATATTTATAATAATTATATATCTATTATACATTATTTTTTATCATGTATGAAGAATGTTGTACTTGAGGTAAGGGTTTTAATCTCACTTTTATTTATATGAGTCACATGTTATATTCACCAGTTATTTCTATTATGTGGTGTATATTATTCCCAAGAATATATTTTATGATGATCCTAATGAAAATTATTTGGATATACACATCCATATAAGTTCCTCTCTTTCTTCAGGTTTTGATTTTAATGTTACCAAAAAAGTAAGGGTTTTATGTTACAATCTTATTGTTTATCGGGGTTGTTTGTGATTAAGTTTTCAATGATGAAATATTATGATATATCTCTCAATAAACCCATGAATTTTATTCTAATCATGTTATTTCTTGTAAATACATGCTTTCCTTTAATTTTCCTCTCTTTATGTGCTCAGGATTCCAAAGGAATGTTTTTTAATAAAAACTAACTTTATCTCTCTATTCGGTCAAAAATCCTTTGTCTTCCATATCCATGATTTATAAAAATGTTTTCAAAAGGTTTTTAATATTAATTTATGATTGTTTAAGGTAATTTTTACCATTTTTTTAATTTTTAAATAATAGTTAAAATGGAATATTCTTATCATTTTCCAAAGAGTTACTTTTTAATTTTTACTGAAAATGTGAGTGGAATCGTTATGGACATGAGCCTCAGCCCGGTTGGTGAGGGATCTTAAGTGCATCCAGGTGACTTGGGATCAAATCCAGGTAGAGGCATAATTTCTAGGGGTATTGTAGTAGTAATATAGTAGTATTGTAGTAGGTACTGTAGCAGGACTGCATTAGGCACTATAGCGGGAACTGTGCAGTATTGTAGCAGGTACTGTAGTGGGAACTGTAGCAGGCACTGTTTAGCACTGTAGCAGCCAAGAATTCTCCCCCGTTTGGGTATTTGTGCAACCGATTTGGTCCCTGAGTCCTTTAAGGCCTTTGGGCCACCCATGCCTTCGGGCCAGTAAGGTCTTCAAGCCACCTCAAGGCCTTACACTACTACAACTTGGCCTTTTCTCAACGCTAAAAATCGAAATTAACAGTGCTAGAAAAGCGCTGTTAATGCCGGAAAAGATAAAGGGGGGTCCCCTTTATCAGTGCCCCGAAAAGTGCTGATAAAGGAGACCTTTATCACCACTAAAAAACACACTGATAAAGGACACCCTTTATCAGTGCTTTTTTTAGCGTTGATAAAGGTCTCCTTTATCAGCGTTTTTTGGAGCACTGATAAAGGGGACCCCCCCCCCCCATCTACACTGGCATTAACAGTGCTTTTTTAGCACTGATAATTCGGTGCCTTTATCAGTGATTTGTTCAGCGCTGATAAATGGACCTATTATCAGCCCTCAAGATTGCGTTGATAAAGGCACCTTCCCCTGCACCTGTAGAACCAGCACCTACACAAACCAGCACCTGCACACCTACACAAAATAGCACCTGCACACCTATACAAAACAGCACCCGCACACAATATTTTGACAAACAATGCTATATACATTTACTTAACATCATGAATAAAAAAACACATTTCTATATACATTTCAAACAATGTTTTACATGGTTACAATTACAATTATCCAACAACAGTTATAAACATAAATGTTTCATCCTTTGATATATGTGATCCTCTCTCAAAAATTACTATCCACGGTATTTATTGCCGAACAAAGCATCTAAACTCAAGGAAAAAAATTCACCTATATAAGAAAACAAATTTTATGTTATTAATACAATAATGAAATGTGAAACTAAAATATGGAAATGATAAACTCAAATGTTTTCATTCTAATAACAATGAAAGGGAATAATGTAAAATCAATATGTTTTTGGATGATTTATCTCATTTAATAAATACTGATTCTTTATCTAATAAAAAGCTTTACCGGTCACACTGTGTGTTGGATTGAGGTGTGGTTTATTCTTATACGTCACAAATGACTCATAGATCATTGTCCTAAAGTATCAAAACAATCCTAATTCATTTACTCAGTTTTTCGTATGTCACTTGTGTTGTTTTCTAAAGTTTATGTCAATTTGAAATTGATATCTGACACTTTTAGCCATACCGGTCACACCGTGTGTCGGATTGAGGTGCGGTTGATTTTGACACGTCACAAATGACTCATGGTTCATTTTCCTAAAAATAAAAACAATCCGAACTCTTTTTCTCGGTATTCCGTATGTTAGTAGTGTTGTTTTCTAAAGTTAATGTCAATTTCAAATTGATATCAGACACTTTTAGCCATACCGGTCAAACTGGGAATCATATTGAGGTGTGATCAATTCATACACATCACAAATGACTCATGGATCGTTTTCCTAAATTATCAAAAGAATATGAATGCATTTGCTCATTTTTTTCTTATGTCACTTGTATTATTTTCTAAAGTTAATGTCAATTTCAAACTGATATCAAACACTTTTAGCCATACTGGTTACACCGTGCATCGGATTGTGGTTAGGTCGATTCGTACACCTCAAAAATTACTCATGGGTCATTTTACAAAAGTATAAAAACAATCCAAACACATTTGCTCTGTTTTCCGTATGTCACTTGTGTTGTTTTCTAAAGTTAATGTCAATTTCAAACTTATATCAGACACTTTTAGCCATACCGGTCACACCGTGCGTCAGATTGAGGTGTGATTGATTTGTAAATGTCACAAATGACACATGGATCATTTTCCTAAAATATCAAAACAATCTGAACATGTTTTCTTGGTATTCCGTATGTCAGTAGTGTTGTTTTCTAAAGTTAATGTCAATTTCAAACTGATATCAGACACTTTTATCCATACCGCTCACACCATGCATCGGATTGAGGTGCGGTTGATTCGTACACATCAAAAATGACTCATGGATCATTTTTCTAAAGTATCAAAACAATCCAAATGCGTTTTCTAAGATTTATGTATGTTAGTAGTGTTGTTTTCTAAAGTTTATGTCAATTTGAAACTGATATCAGACACTTTTAGCCATATAGGTCACACCATGCGTCGGATTGAGGTGATGTTGATTCATAAACATCACAAATGACTCATTGATCATTGTTATAAAGTATCAAAACAATCTGAACATGTTTGCATGGTTTTCTGTATGTCGCTTGTGTTGTTTTCTAAAGTTAATGTCAATTTCAAACTGATATCTAACACTTTTAGCCATAACGGTCACACTGTGCATTGGATTGAGGTGCGGTCAATTCTTAAACCTCAAAAATGACTCATGGATCGTTTTCCTAAATTATCAAAACAATCCAAATGCGTTTTCTTTCTCTTTCTTATGTCACTTGTGTTGTTTTCTAAAGTTAATGTCAATTTCAAACTGACATCAGACACTTTTATCCATACCGGTCACACCGTGTGTTGGATTGAGGTGCGGTCTATTTTTACACCTAAAAAATGACTCATGTATTGTTTTCCTAAAGTATAAAAAAAAATTGAATGGATTTTCTTGGTTTTTCGTATGTCACTTATGTTGTTTTCTAAAGTTAATGTCAATTTCAAACTGATATCAGACACTTTTATCCATACCGGTCACACCGTGCATCGGATTGAGGTGCGGTCGATTTTTACACCTCAAAAATAACTCATGTATCGTTTTCCTAAATTATCAAAACAATCAGAACACATTTTCTTGGTTTTCCGTATGTCACTTGTGTTGTTTTATAAAGTTAATGTCAATTTCAAACTAATATCAGACACTTTTAGCAATACCAGTCACACCATGCATCGGATTGAGGTGTGGTCAATTCTTACACCTCAAAAATGACTCATGGATTGTTTTCCTAAAGTATCAAAACAATACAAACATTTTTTATCGGTTTTACTTATGTCACTTGTGTTTTTTTCTAAAGTTAATGTCAATTTCAAACTGATATCAGACACTTTTAGCCATACCGGTCACACCGTGCGTTGGATTGAGGTGTGGTAAATTAGTACACATCAAAAATGACTCAAGGATCATTTTCATAAATTATCAAAACAATCCGAACGTTTTTGATCAGTTTTCCGTATGTCACTTGTGTTGTTTTCAAAAGATTATGTCAATTTGAAACTGATATCAGACACTTTTAGTCATACCGGTTACACCGTGCAACGGATTGAGGTGAGGTCAATTCATACACATCAAAAATTACTCATGGATCATTTTCCTAAAGTATCAAAACAATCCAAACATGTTTCCTTAGTTTTCCGTATGTCACTTGTTTTGTTTTCTAAAGTTTATGTCAATTTGAAACTGATATCAGACACTTTTATCCATACCGGTCACACTGTGTGTCATATTGAGGTGCGGTCAATTATTAAACGTCAAAAATGACTCATGGATCATTTTCCTGAAGTATCAAAACAATCCGAACGTTTTTTCTTGGTTTTTAATATGTCACTTGTGTTTTTTTCTAAAGTTAATATCAATTTGAAACTGATATCAGACACTTTTAGCCATACTGGTCACACCGTGCATCGGATTGAGGTGTGGCCAATTCATACATGTCACAAATGACTCATGGATTATTTTACTAAAGTATCAAAACAGTATGAATGCTTTTTCTTGGTTTTTCGTATGTCACTTGTGTTGTTTTCTAAAGTTAATGTCAATTTGAAACTGGTATCAGACACTTTTATCCATACCGGTCACACCATGCATCAGATTGAGATACGGTCAATTTTTACATGTCACAAATAACTCATGGATCATTTTCCTGAAGTATCAAAACAATCAGAATGCATTTTCTTGGTATTCCATATGTCAGTATTGTTGTTTTCTAAATTTAATGTCAATTTCAAACTGATATTAGACACTTTTATCCAAACCGCTCACACCGTTCATTATATTGAGGTGCGGTTCATTCATACACATCAAAAATGACTCATGGATCATTTTCCTAAAGTATCAAAACAATCTGAAGGTGTTTTCTTGGTTTTCTGTATGTTAGTAGTGTTGTTTTCTAAAGTTTATGTCAATTTGAAACTGATATCAGACACTTTTAGCCATACCTATCACACCATGCGTTGGATTGAGGTGCAGTCAATTATTACACGTCAAAAATGACTCATGGATCATTTTCCTAAAGTATCAAAACAATCTGAACATGTTTTCTCGGTTTTCCATATGTCACTTTTTTTGTTTTCTAAAGTTAATGTCAATTTCAAACTATAATCAGACACTTTTATCCATACCGGTCACACCGTTCATCGGATTGAGGTGCATTCAATTCGTACACCTCAAAAATGAATCATAGATCATTGTCCAAAAGTATCAAAACAATCCGAATGTGTTTTATCAGTTTTCCATATGTCACTTGTGTTGTTTTCTAAAGTTAATGTCAAATTCAAACTGATATCAGACACTTTTATCCATACCGGTCACACCGTGCGTCGGATTGAGGTGCGGTCGATTCATACACCTCAAAAATGACTCATGGATCGTTGTCCAAAAGTATGAGTATATGTGTTCCAGTGAAAGGGATAGAAATCAAGAGCAACCTAGGTAAATAAATAGGGTGTTTTTGATCCACCAAGAGATAGAGTGAGGGTTCTATTGAATGTTTGTAATTTTGTGATCATCCAGATATTATGTCTCCATGGAGTTGAGGTTTCTAGTTGTGTTTATGAGAGGATTGGGGTTGGTATGAGATTTTTATAGCATAGTTAGGTTTTCTAAGGCTATTTGAGTAGGTATTAGAGTCATAGGTCTAAAGAAGATGGATAATATTGTTTTATATATCACATATGATGGGGAACACCCTCTTAAGGATATATAAGAGTCATAGTGTGTGTGATGAGTAGGATATTCCCTATAGGGATTGGTGAAGTGTGACATATAGGATTTCCTCCTTATAATTGGATTAAGATATCTCCCTCCCCTCCTGGACACCCCACTCATGGACACCCCCATGGACACACCCCCTCCCTCCCCTCCTGGACACCCTCACACCTGGACACCCCCTCCCTCTTGGACACACCCCTCCCTCCCCTCCTGGACACCCCACTCATGAGTGGACTGAATGATTATGCATCAGTTGACTTCCACACTATCAACCAGTGTAGTCCAATGAGTTATGATTTACTAGAAAGAAAAATCATATCTAAAACCATTCTTCATAACCTAAGGATATAAAACACAATAAAGGGTGATCATATATGCTCAATAAGTGTAAACAAGTGAGATATCAATGATCATATATGGATAACATTAGTAGGAATTCACCTCCATATTATTTGTGTACAATCTTCCATCATTTGTGTTGCCCATTCATTTCTAAACACATCTATATCATATTTTGAATATGAGTTTATGTGACAGTCATGGTAGTACTGAAAAAATATAAATTCACAAAGTATTAATAAATATTTTAAATTAACTCATAATTATTTTTGAATATACATCATCAGGGATGCTAGTTTTTTGATGAAATACAATCTATAAATTTACAAACATAATAACCACAGTCCTTTCTGTTTGTTTGTTTTGGACACTGTGGAAACATCGACAACAATAAGTAATTTGTTTTGATATGTGTTTGGACAGTTCAATGTTATTATATATACCCGGATACTTTTCCAGTTGTAGATCTTGTAGGCTTGCTCATCCTAATGTAATAGCAATTTAAAACAAATCAAATTTATATTATGTCATACTTACACATGTTTCCCACACTTTTTGTGTGTTTTCATCTATCAGTATCCCCTCTTTATTTACACAAGCCTCCTTCCATAGCACATGGCGTGGGATGGATTTGGCTTTCGATTTCGATTCATCAATTTACATATAAATAGAGAAACATGGTTATGGTGTTGTTTTATGTCACATATAAGTAGTACGATAGATTTAAAAGACGTACCAATTTTTTCTCAAGTGAAGCGTACCCCATCCTTGCTTTACGGCAAGGGTACGCTGGTTCTGCTTCGCATTTTTTATTTTCAGCACTCAATTGTTGTTTCATAAATAAAAAACTGTCAATCAAAGTGATGAATAAAAGCAACGTCAAACAACGTATTTCCCCACACAATATACCTGAAAAGTCTGCTCCCCATGATGGTTGATAAATGTGTCCCACGCTCCTTGGTATATCAAGTGCGCATAAAGAGGAGGTGGGTACAGCTTGATTTTTCCTTCAGCATCTTTAAGATGATATTTCGTTAAAATTGTGCGGAAACCTCTATGAATCCTTCCTACAACTCTTAATACATATTCCTTGTGTGAGTCATCTACTATAAATGCACTCTGCAATGGATGATGAAGAGTAAGTAAATGTTTTGGTATTTTATTTTACTAAATTAAAAAAATTATATCATAATGTTACCGTAATCTCTTCCCACATTAGTGTCTTAAGACCGGTGACAACATGGTGTCATGACTGTACATCAATCAGCACGTGTTGCCGAGTGACGATTACAATGTAGCTACTAAAGATGGATTTGTTGGGGTTAACATGTTGGCCTCACTTATTCCATCCCACCTAAAATTTGATGCCTTTTTCTTTTGCCTTAAGGATTTTGGATAACATTGTCAAACTACGGCGCTCTTGTTTTTTTTCCCTTTCAGGGTTTCATTTCCTACCATTTCCTCAGAAGTATCATTAATATCTTTCTTCAGAGCACTAGAATCATCACTGGGACTAGCAACAATAGGTTGAGAAACTTTTTGTTGCTCTTCACTGGGACCACCAGCAGCTGGTTGAGAAACCTGTTGTTGCTCTGCACTGGGACCACCAGCAGGTGGTTGAGAGACCTTTTGTGCCTCGGGATTGGGCACATCATCGGGTGCAGAATTCATTATCTGCAAAAGTGGTTTAACATTTAATTTAGATTACATAAAAGCAGTAGCAGACAGATAATAAAATAACGTAACACAATGTATATTATAATAAACAAATAACCTGATTATTGTACTCTCTCTTTTTTCTTTAAAGGATGAATAGATTTGACTCCTCTATAGACTATGTAAATCCCTTCATATCTGTCTCCTCTAACATACAAAACACCATCTACATTGGGACTACTATGAAATTATTGTGAAGTCCCTATAAAAGGGTCATCCTCCATTGAACTTTCATCTAACTCTTCAGTTGTTTTGGTTGATAACAGAAAAATTTACCAACTTCGGTTTGCGGGGTCTGGAACATAAAATACTTGTAATGCCTGTGATTCCATTATAAATGGTTTGTTTTTCTCCCCTTCCTTACTCAAATCAACTTTCACAAATACTAATTCATCTATTTTAACAGCACAGATGTTATCCACCCACTTGCATTGAAAAATCGGTACTTTGAATTTCGTATAATCCAACTCCCATATTCGTTTGATGATTCCAAAGTATAAAATATTTGCATAAATTAGATTTTTGTCCTTATCAATGGAAACATGTATCGCCTCAGCCACAAGTGTAACCCCACTATTCTGTATGGTACTGTCTTCATCATGTTCATTAGTATAGAATGTATAACCATTAACTGCATAAGCATTGTAAGATAATACATACACACTTGCTCCTCCGGCTAGCCATCGAAGTCATTCTGAAATTGAGTCTGAATTTTCATCTAACTGCTTCAAAATATGGTCCTAAAACCATCCAATAAACTGTCGATTATGTGTATATTATATCCATTTTTCATCCCTAGATGGATTCAAACGCCTAAAAATTTCTTTGTGGGATTGAACATATGGGTCAACATCGAAACTGTTATGAAAAATGTAAAGGTGAGCCTACTCTCGATCTGTAATATTGATTGTGACAACCTCTCTTCTAGAAATTCCTTCACCCTCAAGCCGCTCAGTGTGAAGAGATTTCGGTAGGCCAACGTTTTCCACACCAGACATGTATTCGGTACAAAATTCAATGGCTTCCTCAACAATATATTTCTCCGCAATAAAACCCTCTGGCCGACTTCGATTTTTGACATACCCTTTCAAAATATTCATATACCGTTCAATGGGGTACATCCATATATAATGTACAGGACCACATAGTCTAATCTCTCTCACCAAATGAACCATCAAATGAACCATCATATCAAAAAAAATCTACGGGAAGAACATTTACAATTCACATAATATGATGGAAATTTCTCTTTCCATAGTTGTCAATTTCACCAGGTCTATAACTTTGCTGCAAATAGCTTTGAAGAAGAAACATAGCTTCATTAATGTATGGCGGAAATTCTTGGGTAAAATGAAACGTAAAGCTATAGGAATTAGATCTTGCATCAAAACATGGCAGTCATGTGATTTCAAACCCTTTAATTTTAAATCGCTCATTGACACGATGTTCTTGATATTTGATGAATACCCCTCTAGAACCCTTATATTATTCAAGAAGTTGCAAAACTTATATCTCTCCAACCTAGAAAGAGTGTAAGCAGCAGGAGGAAGAAATGTTCATTTTTCACCCTTCACTGGTGCCAACTCTTCTCGTATTCCCATCTCAACCATGTCTAATCTAGCCTTAATTCCATCCTTCGTTTTGCCGGGTGCATTTAGCAACGTGCCGATGACACTATCACATACATTTTTTCAATATGCATAACATCAAGAAAATGTCTGACATACAGACAATTCCAGTATCGTAATTCAAAAAAACTGATCTCATTTTCCAACCAATTTTCGTAAGGTTTTTCGAAAACAGTTTACCAAAAGTAGTGTTCAAATATTTTACTTTCTCAAAAAATTGATCACCTGTTAGTGGAGACGGTGTTGTACGTTCTTCTGAACTTCCTTATAATGATGTCGTCCAAGATCGGTACTTATTCCATCAGGGTAGAAATCTGTGATGTCCTAAAAACAAGGTTTTCGATGAATTTTTCAACCTAATTGACTGTGTACCTTGTTCACAAACGGGACACCCTTGAGTTCCTTTAATTCTATATCCTGACAAATTTCCATAAGCCGGAAAGTCATTTATCGTCCCATACAACATGGCTTTCAAAGTGAAATCTTCTTTTTTGTAAGCATCATACAACATAACATTTTAATCCCACAATATTTTCAAATCGTCGATCAATGGAGCCAAATAAACATCAATATCATTACCCGGTTGTTTTGGTCCTGATATAAGAATGGATAACATGATGTATTTTCATTTCATGCATAACCATGGTGGTAAGTTATAATTTACCAACATAACCGGCCATGTACTGTGACTGCTACTTTGAAAACCAAAAGGATTCACCCCATCTTTAGATAATGCTAGACGAAGGTTTCTCGGATCATTTCCAAATTCAGGATACTCGTGATCAATTCTCTTCCACTAAGGAGAGTCTGCCAGGTGATATAGTTTCCCATATTTAATTCTTGTATCTGCATGTCATGTCAATTGTACTGCAGTCTCCTCACTTCCATATAGGCGTCTAAACCTTGGAATGATTGGAAAGTACCATACAACTTTCGTAGGACTAGAATCATATTTCTTGTATAGATAAGCACCACACTTTGGGCATTCTTTAAGTGATTTTTGGTCCTTGAAAAACAATATACAGTCATTCGGGCAGGCATGTATTCCCTCAGTGATCATACTCATCGATCATAGCATTCGTTTGGAATTGTATGTTCGGCTTGGGAGTTCATTATCTTCTGGGAGCATGTCATTCAGGAGAGCAAGTAGTTCCGTAAAACTGGTGTCACTCCACCTGTTGCCTGTTTTCAAATTATACAGATTCACTATGGCTAAAAATTCTGTATATGTGGTGCAACCATCATACAATGGCATTTTTTCACAACTCTTTAACTTCTCAAACAATTTTGGGCAATCACGAAGTTCATCTTCAATTGTCCTTGTCATTTCCTCAATACGATCTTCATCATCATTCACATCTGTAATCACACCCTCTATACGATCATCTTCACTGTTCGCGCTTGTAATCAAATCAGATCTTCCATAAAATGTTGTGTTATCCAAGCCACTACCTACATTTGTTTTTCCCCATGTTTATTCCAACATGTATAACTTCGATTTATTCTGTGACAGATCAAGTGTTATTCCAACTCCTCTGGACTAATTTTTCTTAAATAACAATAGCGTAAACACGGAAAAAGGATTTGAGAAGGGTCACATGCATGTTCTCCTACAAACTTGATAAACTCTTTCACACCATCTTCATACTCTTTTGTCAATCGATTGGCATTCATCCATTCTTTATTCATATTCATCGTCTTTATGGGTTCGATCTCGAACTTGCCTAATATTATGATTTAATTAATCAAGTAGCATTGTTTGGGTTTTATAAAAAAATCATGGTACAAATGCCTCTATAATGAAATAGAGGAACCAACCCCAAAACATCTGAAAGTACTTGAACTCTATCTATATACGGGGGATGGTGCCCTATCTTTTGTATATCTCCATGGAGTACCTAAAACCTATACATGGAGGACTCTTCACCGAAACATGGGGGAGTACCATACTCCATATTTTCTCCAAACATCTCACTTGTCACTTTTCAACTCTCAAGCAGAGTTAAGATAATTAAAATATCCAAACCACATCGTGTGCAATTTCCAATGAATGTGGGAATCATAATATTGTGATCTATATGAGAATATATTTATAATGGGATACTCATACATGAAATATTATCATCTGAGTGAAAAATAAATAATAATAATGAAATTAACATGGCACACAATTTGTTCAATGGATACACAATGTGTAGGGTTCTCAGTCAAGGTTGGTTGTATACTAACATTTCTAAACTCATGTCAAATCCATATACATGGTGTGTCCATTAGGGTGGACATCGTCTATGGATAAGATACCTGATTTAATCTGACATATATCAAATTAATTCCAAGTTAGTCTTACAAAGACTGCATGATGCCTTTGAAAATACATGACATATAGAAAAACTTGAGCTAAAGGCGTGTACTTTAGATACAAAATGAGTCACTTCACCGGCTATGCATCACATTTTTGTGTAATACACGGTGTGTAGTCCTTACATGACCACTAGGGGTGTATAGTCTATACACATAAAGTTTCTATGGTATCTATACATGGTGTGAGTGATTAAAACACATATCATATGGTTCTACCATTATTTCATGGCATGTACATGCTTTCATGCTGAAGTATATGTCTTGGAGATACATTGTGTGTGACCTACATTCACATGACATGTAACATTTAAAATAAAACTTATTCCAAGTTTGAGTCAGAAGATGAGTCATGTGGTGTAAATTTTGGAGATAACTATTGTCTGGCATTAAAATATATATGAAATCCATGTATGGTGAAGCATGTTCCATTTAACTAGACTACATACCATGTATTTTAAAAATATATAGAATCTGAAAAACATCATCTTCACATCATAAAGTGTCTCATAGAGTCCTCTAGAAGTGGTTTTTTAGGATTCAGTGGAATTTCACTAGTAAAAAAGTGCTGGTGCCATTGAAATGGGTAAAGTTTGGATTGATATTCAATGGTGTAAGAACAACAACATGGAAAACAAATGGCATATCAATCATGCCAACAACCACAACACCATATAAAAACACAATCGTGCTCACAATCGCAACACCATACAATCCAAAAAATCACAATTTTAGATTTTACAAAGCATCCCTTATTCAATTTTGTTTGTTAATTTAGGGGTTATCACAAAAGTTTTATCATCCTGAGGCGTTAATTCATAAGTAAAGTATACGTAAATTACCAATTTTTATATTCAAATGTTCAACAAGAACCAACCAACATGCAATTCATTTAGTGCGCAAACAAGAACCACCAACGGCCATGATTTTCAACAGGGCGTTTAGCCCATACATTTCACATTATAACCATCAATATCAAACAGTAATAACATGAGAAAAAGAGGAAACCAATGAGTAATAGGAGAAAACTCACCGAAAAGGTGTCATTAAGCACATGGTAGAGGTGCGTTTGTGGAAGAGGAGAGGCGCACAACAGAGGAGATTTCCAACTGAAAAGAAAACATAAAATATGGGAAACTCATGAGAATAAAATAATCTAAAACCAAGTACACCATTTACCACATCCCAAAAACCCCAAGAACCCACTAAAACCAAAATCAACCCACACCATGGTTAAACACACCTTAAGATAACAAGAAATTATAGAACCCACCTTTGATAGAACGAGTTCAAAAGACTTTTTAAAATATAAAAGATGAACATACAATGGGTAAACCCTAACCAATAGGTCTTCCTTACTAGGTATAATCCACAAGTTTATTCTAGATATAATATCCCAAATGAGTAATCCCTGATCAATCCTCTGTTATCACACCTTTCACGACATATACATCCTAATCGCATGACATTAAACTTCATGGTACAATCTTTTCAACAAAACACGTGGTATCTAGTGAGTAGGATAATATCCCTATTCAAACTCAATGATCCTACTTGTATATAATGAAAAAAATTAGGGGGAATGCACATATTTCCAATGGGACACCCCTGGTACTCTTTTCCAATCTTAACATCACATCATGCCAAAACTCACCACACGATCACCAGTTACCCAACATTATTCCAAAACCAAAGGAATATACCCATGCTTCATTACCCTAAACCCATCCATCTAGGTTCAATAGTGATGGTCACATTAAAACCATGCTATAAATCAATAGGGTTAGGAATCAAAATGATCATGTCCCTCAACCCAGTCATAACACCAAAACTCAAGAATAGAGAGTGCTTCCCTTATACAAATCCAAGGCATGACCATTCCTTCGCTATAAACTTAATAACACCTAATATGCATCAATACATCATGTCAAAGAATATACCCTAGATTTATGTATCTAATTTATTCATAACACCAAGATAACCCCACTCATTAGTCTCCCCCAACCACCAAAACTCACTAACTTGCTACCATCCTAAGTCACATGATAACGATCACTAGGATCTCACACAAACCCCTTACATCAATTCTTACACAATCCTTAGCCCATGGGTGCCACTCTTATCCCCACCTCAAAACACACATCGTCTAGTGAACCAAACCAACCACTTATTGTAGGTTCTCACACACTCGCTATCTAAAACAACCTACAATACAAGGGTCTCACCACCTGGGATCTCACTCTTTCCCCAACTACCCATACATAGGTTCAACTCAATTATAAAAAAACTATAAGTAATCATAATCATTCAAGTATCATCATTGGTCATTAATATTAACCCAAGATAAGAAAAAAATACTCCTACACTGACCAACGGTGGTGGCGGCGGAGGCGGCGGCAGCGAAGGCGGCGGCGGCAGAGGCAGCGGCGATCGCGGCGGTCATGGACGTCGTGGCGGCGGAGGCAGCGGCATTCGCGGCGGAGGAGAAAAACCGAACGGCGCGGAGGCAGTGAGGGAGGAGCAAAACCCAACGGCAGCGGTGGAGGAGGAGGAGGAAGAATAGGAGGAGGATGAGGAGGAGGAGTAAGACGAGGACGCGGAAGGGGAGGAGAACAAGGAGGAGAAGTCGTGGCGGAAGAGGGTCCTGGTTCAGCTCCCACGAAAGCTTTACCTCATGTGAGAGAGGAGGGCATGTTAGGGTTATTAAATAGAAACCGTTGGAACCTTTATCATCGTTCGTTGAAAGTGCTGATAAAGGTATGTTTTATCAGTGCTGATAAAACATAAATTTATCAGAGCTAATAAAGAGATACCTTTATCAACGCTTTTATTTTAGCACTGATAAATATTATAATTTTATATAAATTAAGAATAAAAACTTTTATCAGTGCTAAAATATGCGCTGATAAATGTACCCTTTTATCAGTGCTAAAAAAAGGTGTTGATAAAGGGTATACCTTTATCAGCGCTTATTTTAGTGCTGATAAAGGTTAGATTTATCAGCGCTTTTAACTAGTGCTGATAAAGGGCTACCCCTTTATCAGTGCTTTCTTTTTAGCGCTAATAAAGGGCAGTGCTTCCCTTTCCCTGTTTTGTGGTAGTGTTCGGCCCACCTTAAGTGCAGATTCAAACCAGACAACCTACAAGGAACAAGCTCTATAGGAGGATGAGAAATAAGATTTCACCACAGCAGAAGATACATGGATTGAAATAATGAGAGGGTATGGCACCTGCCATTGGGAAAAGCCTTTTCATACATAGGATAGCCTAGTTGAATAGCCATGTGAAGGTGGAGAGATGATTTCACGATGAAGATGTTGGGGAGGACCAGTCCCAAGTAGTTAGTCTAGGTTGTATGTAATGTTTAAAGCCTACGGGAAATGAATTCCTCTAAGGCTTACGGGCCATATAATACATATGCCTACGGGCCTTGTAAGAGTTCCAACTTTCCCCTTGAAATGTGGATTATCAGAATCAATAAAAAATTAAGCCCTTCGGGTCATTGGATGGATTTTGAGTGGAATCGTTATTTTAAAATATAGGGAATGAACAGAATTTTCCACCATCATGAATAATCATTTATTTTAAGATTTATTTATAATTTTCCAATGTTTTTTTAAATAAAAATGTTTCTTTAATATTTGGGAAATTTTTATATTTTAAAGAAGTGATTTTAAAATGGAAAGGATATTTTCCTCAGTAATTTTTTAATGATATTTTAATGGTATTTCAATTCATTAATTAAAATAACCATGGATGTTACTTATGATTTACTAGGGATATGATCTAATGATACCATACTTATCCTTTCTATAGATTTTTTATGATTATAATAACAAATTTTTATGAAACCCATTTCTTTCTCATGAGTTATGCTATGATAAAATGTTTATGAAACTTATTTCCTCTTCATGGGTTATGATATGATGATTGATTTTTTGGCACACATATGTATGATTTTTTTTTGTGGGACTATAATTATATATCCCTCTAATTCATTTGTTAATGATTAATGTTCTTTGAGCTCAAAGGGTAATGGTAGGTAATCCCAAAATCAAAGAAAGTGGGTAGATGGAAGGTTATCCAAATCTTGAATAAATAGGGTATATGAGAGGTTATCCCAATCCAAAAAGAGGGTGAATGGGAGGTTATCCCAAGTTTGAAGTAGGTACATGGGTATTTATCCCAATCCTAACATGTTATGAATGTCTTGGTGGGTATCCTTGACATAATATTTTCTATGCTTAAGTGTATGCCACAAATCTATGTCTTATGAACAACCAATATTTAATCCATGACTCAAGTTTATGGTCTTTGATATGTGGGTTGTTGTTTTTTAATGTTATTATCGTGTTATCAAACCATTATGATCATTTTATATTGATATATCCCTTATTTTATGAAAGGAGTTGTCATGGGCTCCCTCAAATGATTACTGGTTTTTGGGTACTTAGGTGCAGCAGAGTGGTTGACCAAGGTCGTCTCTCAAAAGAGGAAGTAAATTTGACAACTTATTAAAGGTATTTTGAAAATAAAATAAAATTGAATAATAACACTACTTTAATGGATGTGGGGTTTTTTTACCATTCATAAAGCTTGAACAAGTTTACTGGAAGAATATTTTATAATTTTTTTTGTTTTTATTTTTGAAATAATGTTTGATTAAAAAGACACAACAAGAAGATGTTTTTTTAGAAAATATTTTAAAAGGCATAATCTATCTAGCTCTACCTCTTCAATAATTTATTAATAATTATCATTTAAATTAATATCCACTTAATTATGATCCCCTAATTTGTTAAATCTCTAACCCTATGAGAATTAACTTTACCACAAAGATGAAGTGAATTTAACCCTAGGATAACTTTAGAACATTCAATCGCAACACCCTGATTTGATTGATGTTCTAAGGTTATCTTATAGTCAGTGCTAAATTAAGTCACATATCCTATCTGGAAATTAAAATTAATTGAGTTTAGGGATTATATTTGAACACTACAAATTGATCCCATGTGTTTTTGAATTACCAATTAAGTTTGTGCTCTCACAATTCATACAATTCTCGACCTCGCGTGATTTGTGTTTATTGTTCAATTGATTAATTAGATTCATTTAAATTAAAAACTCAATTAATATATTGTATTAGGTGAATTACAGTAGCTCATTGATTCAAAATAAATGAATAAAGGATGTGATAGGTAGATCGATTACTAAAAATAACTACTCTTCCTTGGGCGGTGTACTCATTGTAGAAATGTTTTGCATTTTCAAAGGATTTGAGTGGGTAGTACCCAATATCATTTCCACTCTTAATTCCAGAACAATTAGTAAGATTTATAGAAAAATAAATTTGAACAAAACATAATAAAATAGAATAAATTAAAGAAGAAAAAAGAAGTTTATTATACAAACAAAACCATTACAACACGAAGAAGAAGAAGAAGAAGGCTTCGTCGAATGGATCCTTACGTTAAGATCTACACTTGTTGAGATGGTTGGAGAATTGGATTATATCCAATTATCATCTACCCTCAACTTCCTAATGCACGTCACAACCCCTCCAAATGATAAAAACACTAATTTATATAGTGGAGGGGAGGCTAGGTTTAAATAGGTTTCAAGTGTGAATGGGGAATCTAGGACAAATATTTTAAGGCAACTTTCACTGCCCATTTGACCTCTAAAACACGTGAACCAACTATCCTTCCAGAATAATGATTTGTGAAAAAATGGGTTGGAGAGATCCTCTCAAAATTTGGGCCCAATCCAAGCTCGGATGAAGAATTAATGGCTCAAATACAGAACCAATTTCCAATCTGGAAGGCCCAGCCCACCTTTGACTTCATAGACTATTTAGTCCAACCAAATGCATGATTTAGCTCCAATTTCCTAAACAAAAGTTGTATCCCATTAAGTCAGGAACACAGTTAAAAAATTGAATGTTAAAATAATAAATATTAAAATATTTATCTTGGAAATACTACAGTGCACTATAAAGGGTAAAACTGGAATTTCCATCAAATTTTCACATGAATGATCTAATCCCAAATATTTTATAAATAACCATATTTAACACAATTTTAGGAAATTTTATCATTTATTATCAATAAAATATTCAACAAAAATGTGTTTTATCAACTCCCCCACACTTACCCTTTTTCACTCCTGAGAAAAACCTCATATCATGTATTCAAAAAAATTGTGACAAGGTATGCATATTCAAACTTCTCAATCCACAGTGCAACTATAGGCAAAGTAAGAATCAAATAAAGAGTCAATATCAATAAATTTTAAATTCATTGGCTCATAAATTATGTCAAAACAAAATCCAATGAGATTCATAACACCAATCATAGCGAAACAAGTCATGGGTCTACCATGCCACTAATTCTTCACATGTGTGTGTGTCAACCATTCCAAGCTTTTCTATCCACCCTTTATGTCATGAACCAGCCTGATTCGACCCTGAACCAGTCACCCAGGCCAGCCCATGACAAGTCCCGAGAGGAATTCCTGATCCTCTTGGGATGGTGACAAGAACCAAGGGCATCAATAGAGTACACAAGGGAATGATTTTGACCATATATAAACAATCAAACAAACAATGGAAAGAAATAGACAGCCTAAAATACATTTATATAAAAAATTGAATTGAACATTATTTGTACAAGAAATTGAAAGTACAACTAAACCAACAACTCAACTGACCAAACCTGATAACCAACTAAATCCATGTGACCCCTCTGGTCACTCTCCAACAAAATGATCACACATCGCCCAAGGCGATCGAACTCAAGCTGAAACATGCACAATGGCTAAAATATAAGAAGACTATAGGCGTGAGTATTAAAACTCAGTAGGTTATCCCGATATTATATTCCCAATACATATCCTTTAAAATAAAATAAACATCAATTTCATGTTTTAAATACAAATATAAAGGTATTTTTTCCAAATGAGGTCCCATGTTATAAAAATTTACCAGACAAAAACGTGCATGTTTTATAAATAAAAATGCTAGTAATAATTTTCAAAGAGGTGCAATTTCAAAATGAAAATAGTTTTCAAGAGGGGTGATTTAAAGAATTTAAACTTTTAAATAAATCACACAAACTACATAATTTACCAACCAAACACATCTTATGCCGACGGGGAGTACAAAATAGCCAATGACCACAAGTCACGGGAACACCCATAGGCACTAGTTAGTTGTGAGCCCCAGGTACCTCGTATCTCGGTGAAAGTAACCATAATAAATATATATTCTTGTGAACACGAGACACTATTAGGGAGTATACCCATAACCTAGTGATTCCCCAACATCATCATCATCATATTTTAGTTAGTGTTGTCATCTTCAAACTTGCTACGTGAAACAGGGGCCAAACCCCACGGAATCACTAGCATACTAGTACAAGTCTTCCCACCTAGATATCTGGGATTCCCTTTAGTACTCAATAAAGTTACACATATTATAAAATAAACATTTTACATCATAATTACATTCCTAAACCATAAAAACACAAACAGTCCACAAATTTTCTTCACATTTCATTCACGGTTCAATAAACCACTAAATATTTTCGTAAAACAATTTCAAGGAGTGTATTGAGGCTTTGCACATAAAACCCATTCAAAAAAACTCTTTTAATTATAAACACACAACCAAACCATACCAAACCATATTTTTAATCACTAAAAACATTTAATAAAATCATTTTATGGATCATAAAACAATCCCAATTGACACAACATGGTATATACAAGTAAAACACTCATTCTTCATTTTTAGGAAAGGCCAAACGGGCCTTTAAAAATTTTCTCAAAAATATCATTTGAAAAAGCTGTGCATTTAAATTTTATTAATTTGGTGTATAAAAACCATTTACAACACCAAACCATATTCATAAATCTCTTAAAACACTAAGGTTATATATTCAAAACACAACCATTTTCATAAGAATGTGAAACAGGCCATTTTCTGGAAACTCGGCCCAAAACATGTTGTAAACCAAAAACCATTTGTTTGTAAAACCAAATCCAAATTGGAAATACATAAAAGGATCCAAAAATAATTTTTTTACATTCTTCCAATTTATTTATAAATCTAAACAAATCATTTTAAATTGAACTAGACACATAAAAGCCAACCAGGCAATTTACAGAACACATGGCATGCACTTTTTAATGAAACAACTTATGCTAAGCACTTAAAAAGGTATATAATAACATTTTCATGCCATAAAGTTATTAAATCTACTAAAAAAATTCAAAATACCATAAACCATGTGTGAAAGCTCATGGAATAATTTATCAAAAAAGAGGAGTGCACATTTATACCAAAACAACAATATTTTTAACAAAATAAGTCATAAAATATAATTTTCACACAAAACCTTTAAAAACAAGGTTTCACAGAAGAAAATATCATATAAATAAGGTTATAACATAATTATAATGATGAAACTTAAATGATAAAGGCTTGTTCAAGGGACGTCCTTCCTCAAATCCTTGGTGTAATGGAAACGCGCACCCAAAATCACCATCTGAGGGTTCACAAACCCTAAACCTATGATGACCAGCCCCAAACAAACAAAAACCCCATCAGAAATCATGGGATAATAGAACCCTAGGTTTATCATGACAAGGGTATATTATAAAACAAATAAATATTGAAAGTAGGAAGAAGACGAAGGATAAAGGAGAAGGAATCTCACCTTTTCAACTAGAAAACTCTTCGTATTCCATTAGATCATAAACCTTAGAGAAAAGGGAATGGGATGGAACTTCTTGGATATGCTCCTAAGTTCTTGAGGAACCAGGGAAATAAGATTTGTGGGAAAAATATCCCGAATTTAATGAGTTATGTATGAAACAATTTACCTTATCAATTATGGACAATTTGAGTTAACATGAGAACGTTCGCCCTAATCCGTGACTCATATGAGATCCAAAGAGGTAAAATATATAATGGGGCGAGGATAGGGATATAGGATTTGAGTGGGAGGTGAAATCACCGAAATATATTAAAAATTGAATTAGATATAAAAGAAACAAATTATATTTTTAAAATTGGAAATTGGCCCATGGGATGACCCAGTACCTAAATAAGTAACCCCAATTCACCATGATTATGAATTTATAAGGGGTCCAAAAGGTTATGGTAGTATTAATATATCAGTGGAGGAAAAGTGGGTAGTGTAATTAATGAAAAATGTTGAAAAAATGGATTTATTAAAGAAACAAATTTGGTTTTTAAAATTGCAAATGGGCTCACAGTTGGCCAAAATCATGAAATAACCACCCTTTCTCCAAAAACTCCTAAAAAAGAAATGGGGAACCCAAATTATGGTGATTAGACATATATGGAAGTTCAAAACTCAAAATTAATCTAACCCAAAACCCAATAAAATGATTTGTATTTTCAATGAACCGGATCAAAACCATGACATGAAAAGAAAAAAAACAGGGTGTGACAATTCTCCCCACTATTAAAACTTTCCGCCCCCATAAAGACATAGCACATTCTAGCTGATTGATCAACACCTAAGGATTATTTATCAATATGGTCCAACCTCCTAATCCAATGACACACCATAAACCATTAATGGTACATAATCCTCTTACCTCAACTAAAACACCAACTCTCAACCACTTCCTAAGAATTAACTGAAAGATTGAGTCACTACCCCCACAACCAAACCAAGAACCTGGTTGTTGGGACTTATACCAATGAACCGAACAATCACCCAAACCAAAGAGAAATAAAAAAACCAAATATTCCAGTGGACTATAGGATGGAATCCCCAGCATTAAGAAACAACTAGCACTAGATAAGTTCTTAGGAAGCGAAATCAACGAGACTCGTGGTGGGTCTCCCCACCATTAGAACCCAACTTGCAATGAACAAACAACAATTAAACATGAGCTAGAATCAGTTATCACTCACACAAGACCACCAAAACTCTCCTACAACAACCTACCAACCCAATTTGAGAGGAACACAACATGAACATTTAAGCCACCCAGTCTCTAATTGAGGTGGAAAGAACTAGGCCAACACTCTCTCCACAGATCCAAACCCCCACCAATTAGGGATGGGAGGGAAGGGGACCTAATCATTGGGACATTGAAACCACAAAAGAAACAATGGAACTACCTCAATGAAATGGTATAGGTATGAGCTTAGCAATACAATCCAAAATCCTAGGACTCTTGACTATGCGCTGGATTTACTCCAAAACCTATGGTCGGAGCTCTAATGGATGAAGCATCTCTTGCCTCGCAGCCAGGATTTGATAATCCCCAACATGTACTCCATCCCTTAGTTTCACACGGTACCACATAACACTCCTAGTAAGAAACAACAGATCAAGAGACACCATGGAACTCTCTTCCTCAACAACACATTTTTACCCAAACAAGAACATAGAGTTACACAACACTATTTTAACTCACTCTGAATGGGGAGTAGAATGAACAAGGCACAAAAAAACACCCACTAAACATCACCGAGCATAACTACTACAACTGAGAGAATCACCATAGAGGGAATGCACTTTAAATCGAGCCCAAACATCTCTCTATTTCAACAAATGGGATGAGGTATCATTCTAAGAGGTGGATTTAACATTTGAAATAAATCATTAGGTTGATAAACTAGAAAGAATAGCAATGGAGAACCATCTATGGAAACATCACAACATCCAAAACATCTTTAGAAGCCCACAGAACATTACCCCATAACTGAGCCACCAACAAGATCTCATCTCAAGATGCAACAAGAGTATGACTTCTAGATCATAAGGAAGAATACTGAATAGACAACACTTCTAAGACATAGGATAAACCATCCACATAACTGTCGGTTCAAAACAAACACCACAATTTTTCAGCTAAAAACACTTTTGAAAAATAAGTAAAAAAATAAACTAAATTGGTGGATTTTCACATTCACCAATGGTGTTTCATCAAGTCTCACTCACATGAATATTTATGTGCCACCCCAGACACTCAAATACTAGACCATACCGGCCATTCATCCATATATCTAGAAAACCTTGCATGTGAGAACCCATTAAAACACCAAATGTAAAAAAAAACATCATCATTACAAAAATAATCGTGTACCTTCCAAAGGCACATTAACCACCAAATCAAAAACCATTTTCAGATTTCACAGGACCAGCCACGCTTCATCAAGAACAATTTGATTAAAAAAACTATCCATTTCATTTAATAGAACTTAAAAAAACAACCATTCTATTCCAAATATCCCTTTACCATTTTTAAAAAAAAATCAGCAAGGTCTCTTTTCATAATCCGACATCCACAAAGGCCAAAACCCCTTTCCAGAAAACACCAGCCGCTCAAAACCAAACTTTCTAAACCAATTCATCAAATTCAAAAACTTTTCAATATCCCAAAACACCCCATTTAAAACAAATTTTCAGAATTAATTTAAAATTATGCACACTTTAAAAACATTTTATTTCAACAAACAATAAGTTTAGATTAGAGAAAATCCAATCCCATTAAGAAAATTTCCACTTCCTTCCCGAAATTTGTTTTAAAAAAACACAACCTTCCCAAAACCATTTCTATATTTAATTGTTGAAAACCCCTTTTCCACTTTTCCAAATCCAATACTTCCTTTAAAACCCATTTTCATAATTCTCACATAAGTATTTTCAAAACAAAAATTCAGAATTCAAGAAATGTCCAAGAAACCCACAAAAGGGAACTAGTGTCAGTGGGTGTCTTGACTATATAGTTGGTGGCCATATGTCAAACACAACACCAACATAGAGATACTTATTAGGTCCATGCACTAGCTCCACATGTCTTTCCAGGCCATGCTGGCTCACAGAGGCCATTAGTCAGACTCCCCTTGTTATATCCCAAAACCAGACAATCAATAAGAAAAAAAGAGACTAATAAAACCGGACTTCCCATGGAAACCCGAGGATTAGAAGAAGAAATAGTTCGCGACGCTCTTCCCGCACTTACCCCTCAATTCCCAAAAATCCTACTCTTTCTACCTTTACATCCCCAAAATAACAAGTGCACTCTAAAAAGAAAGGTCTGCTAAGAGCCGACCTCCTTTAATACCATTTTGTCATGAACCAGCCCGAGTCGACCCTGAACCAGTCATCCAGGCCATCCTGCGACAAGTCCCGAGAGGCATTCCTGATCCTCCCAAGATGGTGACAACCACCAAGGGAATAAATAGAGTACACAAGGGAATGATTTCTCCCATATATAAACAATCAAACAAACAGTGGAAAGAAATGGACAGACCAAAATACATTTATATAAAAAATTGAACTGAACATTATTTGTACAAGAAATTGAAAGTACAACTAAACCAACAAATCAACTGACCAAACCTGATAACCAACTAACTCCGTGTAACCTCTTTGGTCACTCTCCAACAAAATGATCACACGTCGCCCAAGGCAATCGAACTCAATCTGAAACCTGCACAATGGATAAAACAGAAGAAGACAATAGGCGTGAGTATTAAAACTCAATAGGTTAGCCCGATATTCTATTCCCAATGAACATCCTTTAAAATAAAAGAAACATCAATTTCATGTTTTAAATACAAATATAAAGTTATGTTTTCCAAATGAGGTCCCATGTTATAAAAATTTACCAGATAAAAACTTGCATGTTTTATAAATGAAAATGCTAGTAACAATTTTCAAAGATGTGCAATTTCAAAATGAAAATAGTTTTCAAGATGGATGATATAAAGAATTTACACTTTAAAATAAATCACACACACTACATAATTTACCAACAAAACACACTGTATGCAGATGGTGAGTAAAAAATAGCCAATGAGCACAAGTCACGGGAACACCCTTAGGCACTAGTTAGTTGTGATCCCCAGGTACCTCATATCTTGGTGAAAGTAACCATATTAAATATCTGTTATCATGAAAATGAGCCACTAGTAGGGAGAATAATCATAATATAGTGGTCTCCCAACATCATCATCATCATATTTTAGTTAGTTTTGTCATCGTCATACTTTCTACGTGAAACAGGGGCCAAACCCCA
Organism: Viscum album; assembly: GCA_963277665.1. Lineage (NCBI taxonomy): Eukaryota > Viridiplantae > Streptophyta > Magnoliopsida > Santalales > Viscaceae > Viscum > Viscum album. The sequence goes on from OY728159.1 coordinate 547,863,182, forward strand.
CGGAATCACTAGCATACTAGTACAAGTCTTCCCACCTAGAAACTTGGGATTCCCTTTAGTGCTCAATCAAGTTAAAAATATTATCAAATAAACATTTCACATCCTAATTACATTACTAAACCATAAAAACACAAACATCCCACAAATTTTCTTCACATTTCATTCACGAATCAATAAACCACTAATTATTTTCGTAAAACAATTTCAAGGAGTGTATTGAGGCTTTGCACATAAAACCCATTCAAAAACACTCTTTTAATTATAAACACACAACAAAACCATACCAAACCATATTTATAAGCTCTAAAAACATTGAATAAAATCATTTCATGGACCATAAAACAATCCCAATTGACACAACATGGTATATACAAGTAAAACACTCATTCTTCATTTTTAGGAAAGGCCAAACGGTCCTTTGAACATTTTCTCAAAACTATCATTTGAAAAAGATATGCATTTCAATTTTATTAAGTTGGTTTATAAAAACCATTTACATCATCAAACCACATTCATAAATCTCTTAAAAAACTCAGGTTACATATTCAAAACACAACCATTTTCATAAGAATGTGAAACAGTCCATTTTCCAACAACTCGGGCCAAAACATGTTGTAAACCAAAAACCATTTGTTTTTAAAACCAAATCCAAATTGGAAAGCCATAAAAGGATCCCAAAATAATTTTTTTACATTCTGACAATGTATTTATAAATCCAAAAAAATCATTTTAAATTGAACTAGACACATAAAAGCCAACCGAGCAATTTACCGAACACATGGCATGCACTCTTTAACAAAACTACTTATGTTAGGCAGTTAAAAAGGGATATAATACCATTTTCATGCCATAAATTTATTAAATATACTGAAACATATTCAAAATACCATAAACCATGTGCGAAATATCATGGAATAATTTATAAAAAAAGAGGAGTGCACATTTATACCAAAACAACTATATTTTTAACAAAATAAGTCATAAAACATAATTTTCAAACAAAACCTTTAAAACCAATGTTTCACAGAAGAAAATATCATATAAATAATGTTATAACATAATGATAATTATGAAACTTAAATGATAAATTCTTTTTCAAGGGACATCCTACCTCAAATCCTTGGTGTAATGGAAACACACACCCAAAATCACCATCTGAGGGATCACAAACCCTAAACCTATGATGATCAGCCCCAAACAAACAAAAACCCCATCAAAAATCATGGGATAAAAGAACCCTAGGTTGATCATAACTATTGTAGATTATAAAACAAATAAATATTGAAAGGAGGAAGAAGAGGGGGGGATAAAGGGGAAGGAATATCACCTTTTCAACTAGAAAACTCTTCGTATTCCATTAGATCAGCAACCTTAGAGAAAAGGGAATGGGCTGGAACTTCTTGGAGATGCTCCTAAGTTCTTGAAGAACCAGGGAAAGAATATTTGTGGGAAAAATATCCCAAACTAAATGAGTTATGTATGAAACAATTTACCTTATCAATTATGGATGATTTGAGGTAACATGAGAACGTTCTCCCTAACCTGCGACTCATATGAGCTCAAAAGAGGAAAAATTGTTAATGGGATGAGGATAGGGATATAGGATTCAATTGGGAGGTTAAATCACCAAAATATAATAAAATTTGAATTACATATAAAAGAAATAAATTATATTTTTAATACTAGAAATGGGCCCATGGGCTGACCCAGTACCTAAATAAGTAACCCCAATTCACCTGGATTATGAATTTATAAGGGGTCCAAAAGGGTATGGTAGTATTAATATGTCAGTGGAGGCCAACTGGGAAGTTTAATGAATGAAAAAGGTTTAAAAATGGAGTTATTACAGAAAACAATTTGGTTTTTAAAACTGAAAATGGGCTCATGGTTGGCCTAAATCATGAAATAACCACCCTTTCTCCAAAAACACCTAAACAAGAAATGGGGAACCCAAATTATAGTGATTAGACATATATGGAAGTTCAAAAGTCAAAATTAATCTCACCCAAAACCCAATAAAAGGATTGGGATTTTCAATGAACCAGATCAAAACCATGAGATGAAAAGAAAAAAAACAGGGTGTGACACTTTATCTAGTATATTCAAGTCAATAAAAACTTTTCTTCTTACCTGATTCTATTACACCAAACTTTTTCAACATCCTTTGCAATCAAATTCTAAAACCCACTCATTTAAGCATTCATATAAGTCAAACCATGAGCTCCCAACCTAAATATCCCCACATGTTGTACATTTATTCACTCCCCTCTTTATTGACTTTTTTTTATTTTTTTATTTTTTATTTTTTTGAATTTTTTTAGAGGGCGTACAATAGTCAGATATTAGGTTCACATGCATAGGTTAATCTGGTATAGTGATGGAAATAACTGTAAGATAAAATAACGTATGGAAAGACCATGTCATAAGCTGAAAAGGATTACTTACACTAAATATACATTCAATTGGGTAAGAGAAACTCACAAATCATGGTTGTGTGAAAAATTTTGTGGAGAAATCAATGACACAAAGTATCATGAACAAATATCACAAATAATGATGTCAAAATCTAAAAGGTTTTATAATGACATAACCATTCATATCATCTACGACTTCAATTTTTATAAAATTCAACCCCTAATGATGAAATATTACTCATGCTTATATTTCTACCAATGAATTTTGAAAAAATTCATTTTTCATATGTTCCACATGAGAATGTTACATGATATATTTGTTTCTTTTTTATTGATTGTTTTTTTTTTGAAAATTTTAACCAAAAAATTAATAGAAAATACACATAAAACACACAAATGAAAATCCTAAATATCTACCCCAAAATTTTGTCCCCTCCCCCACACTTAAAATATTGCATTGTCCTCAATGAGAACCTATGAGATGATATATGCACGTGAAATTTATAATTTTAATTAGGACAAAGAATATAAAAGTGAAAGGGTTAGGAACAGCCTGATATGCTCAAGTGATGATGGGGTCATGCAGTGTGATGAAATCCACTTCATCAGTAAGAAGTCCCTCAATTTATTTCTTCAAATGTTGCATGTTGACTATAAAACTTCTTCTAGTGTCCTCTTGTGCGATCTCCACTACACCATAAGGAAAAACATTATTCACAACATAAGGACCTAACCACCTAGAATGAAAATTACTAGGCATCAGCTTCAGTTGTGAACTATAGAGCAAGACTTTCTCTCCAACTTTAAATTCTCTTTTCTAGATCATTTTTTCATGATATGATTTTGATATTTCCTTGTAGAGCCTTGAGTTCTCATATTAAGACAATCAAATCTCCTCTAGCTCGTGAATTTGTAGCTTCCTTTGGATTCCATCTTGGGCTAAATCCACATTGCATTTCTTTATAGCCCAATAATCCCGATGCTCAACTTCCACTGGTAGATGACAGGATTTCCCAAAAACAATTCGAAATGGGGACATACCGATGGGGGTCTTGTATGCTATCCTATAATCCCACAATGCATCATCTAAGAACTTGCTCCAATCCTTCCTATTTGGCTGCACGATTTTCTCCAAAAAACAATCAACTACCTATTTGAAACCTCAGCATATCCATTTGTTTAGGGGTGGCATAGTGTTGATGTTTTGTGTGTCACCCCATACTTCCAAAGGAGGGAAGAAAAATTATGATTGTAGAAGTGTGTCCCTTGGTCACTGATGATGGCCTTTGGTACTCCAAACCTACAAAAAAATCTGTGTCTTGACAAATTCCACAACAACATGAGAATCATCAGTCTTGGTGGCCTTATCCTCCACCCATTTACTCACATAATCAAAAGCAACAAAAATATACAAAAACCCAAATGAACTAGAAAAGGACCCATAAAATCGATGCCACATACATTAAAAATATCACAGAATAATATAGGTTTTTGGGGAATCTTTTGTCTCATAGAAATATTATCAGTGTGTTGGAAATGTGATAATGACTTAAAAAACACATGAACATCATGGAATAAACTAGGCCAATACAATCCAGAGTCCAAAACTTTCCTAGTTGTGCATTGGGGTCCAAAGTTCCCCCCACAAGCAAATGTATGACAGAATTGCAGAACAAATTCAAACTCATGATCAATAACAAACCTCCTAATAATGTGGTCACTACACATGCACCATACGTAGGGATCATCCTACACATAAAATCTAGACTCACTCTTTAATTTTTAGACTTGATGTTTCTTTAAATTTTTAGGAATTTCACAGGCCACAAGACAGTTCACTAAATAAGCATACCAAGGATGCATACCTGAGGTGGAATAAATATGATCATCGGGGAATGTGTCCTGAAGTCATACTTGGTCCAAGGTGTCATCCTATAGTGTGTGAGCGAGCCTACTCATGTGTTCCACCACTAGGTTTTCTGACCCATTATTTTCCTTTATCTCAATATCAAATTCTTGAAGAAGGACCATCCATTGGATAAGTCTGTCCTTTTCATCTGGATTCTTCAAAAGGTACCTCAGAGCTTCATGGTCAGAAAAAACAACTACTTTATAGCCCAATAAATATGAATGTAATTTATATAAATAAAATATGACAGCAAGAAACTCCTTTTCTGTGGTTGTGTAATTTTATTGGTCTTAATCCAGTGTCTTTGATGCATATGCAATCACATGTGAACATCCCTCCACCCTCTAAGATAAGACAGCCCCAACTACGAAGTTGGAGGCTTTACACATAAGTTCAAAAGGAAGCTCCCATCGTGGGGGCTATATGATAGGTAGAGTATTCAGACACTTCTTTATCTCATCAAAGGAAGAACTGAAAGAATCATCAAACAAAAAATCATAATCCTTTTGAAGTAATCATGACATAGTAAGAGCAATCTTACTAAAATATTTGATGAAGCGCCGATAAAATCCTACATGCCCTAGGAAAGATCTAACATCACACACAAATGAAGGATGGGTTAAGTATGAAATGATATATACCTTAGATATATCAACCTCTATCCCATGTTTTGACACTACATGCCCTAAGACAATCCCATGCTCTACCATGAAATGACACTTTTCAAAGTTTAAGACCAGATTATTTGCAATACAATGATTCAAAACCTTTCCCAAAATAGAGATACAGTCATCAAATAAAGACCCATACACTGTAAAATCATCCATAAATATCTCCATGGAGGACTCAATGAAATATGAAAAAATACTCACCATTCATCTCTGGAAGGTAACTAGGGAATTCCAAAGTCTAAATGGAATCATTCGGTAGGAAAACGTACCAAATGGACAAGTGAATATTGTCTTATCTTGATCCTTCAGAGCAATAGGAACCTGAAAATATCCAGAAAACCCATCCAAGAAACAATAATGTGTCTTCCCAACTAGTCTCTCAAGCATTTGATTAATAAATGGGAGGTGGAAATGGTCCTTAAGAGTGGTTTGATTTAGTTTCCTATAATAAATACACACACGCCAACTATTTTTCACCCTCATTGGAACTAACTCGTCTTTCTCATTTTTAATAATTGTAACACCACTTTTCTTAGGTACAACCTGAATAGGACTCAACCACTGAGAATCTAAAATGGGATAAATTATACCTACCTCGATCAATTTTTCAATCTCTTTTTTAACAACTTCTAGAAGGGTTGGATTGAGTCTCCTTTGTGGCTTCCTAACTGGTTTAGCCTCATCCTCTAAAAGAATCATATGCATGAAAATGGAGGGGCTAATACCTGATATGTCAGCCAAGGTCCACCCGATTTCCTTAAAGTTCTCCCAAAAAATATTCAAAAGTTTTTCTTCATGTTCAAAAGGGAGATTGTTAGCAATGATAACAGGTAATTTCTCACCACATAACAAGTATGAGTACTTGAGATTAGGTGGAAATGGATTGAGTTCTAGTGTAGGGGAGTGTTTTATGGATGTAAAAATTTAAAGAACTGAAATATGTACACAAATAATATTAGTATCAGAATATACATCATCAAAATCATAGAATAAAGCATCAAATCCATCATAATACTCAACAGCCATGTCATAATTAGGGTTCACATGATCAAAATCATAATATGAATCCATTTTAAAACCAAATCTAAGAGAGTATTGTGTATTAGAAACAGGTGTGGAAGTACTCTTGGACATCAAACAAGAACCAATACTCATAATCTCCCTAAGAATAGGATAATCAAATTCCATGGGGTTTTTATTTTGTGGTTCAAAATGGGAGATAACAAATATAGAATGGTCCTCTGAGGGGTACTTCATGGAGTCCATAACATTAGATATCAGAACTTTATCCTCATAATCCATGGAAAGTGTACCCTCATTGACATTTATGATAGTTTTTGTAGTTTTGAGGAAGGGTTTACCTAAGATAATGGGAGCATGAGAACTTACCTGATCATCCTCCATGTTCAGAATGTAGAAATCTTCTGTAAAGATCATGTCTCTTACCTAGACTAGTACATCCTCAAGGACTCCCATTGGATATGCTATAGCTCTATTTTCCAACTGCACCACTACTCTTGTCGGTTTCAACTCACCAACCTGTAAAGAAGAGAATACATAGTGAGGCATCACATTTATAGAAGCTCCTAAATCACAAAGTTCATCAGAAAAGTGTAACTCCCATATGGTTCATGGGATGGTGAATGTCCTAGGATCCTTGCAGTTTGTTGGCATTACTAGAGTTGGTGTAATGAGTGCTGACACATTCCTTCCAAGATTGATCCTCTCATTTCCCTTGATCCCTCTTCAATTGGTACAAAGTTCTTTTAAGAATTTTTCATACCTTGGTATTTTTTTGATAGCTTCAAGTAGAGTGATGTTGATCTTCACACACTTAAATGTGTCCAAAACCTATTTTTGTATTGCCTCGTTAGCCATATTCTTGTTTTGTATAACCCTGTTTGGAAATGGAAGGGGTTTAGGAGGAACATCATCAATCTTTTTCTTACCTTTATCTTTCTCCTTGGGTTGCTCATCAGCTAGTTTTGAATGGGTCTTCTTCGGAATTGAGGTGAATCCCGGTGGAACGATAGGTGCAGATGTATCAGTTGTTTTCTTCCCACTTCTCAATGTGATGTCACTAACATTCCCTTTGGGATTTTGAGTAGTTTGCGAAGGTAGATTCCCATAATTCTTACTTACCAGTTCATAGAGGGCAGTTCCAATTTGGCTCATTTGAGTCTTCAACTCACTCATCTCTAAAACTTGACTCTTCAACTCATTCTATTGATTAAGAACAATTTTCTTCAAAAGTTAATCAGTTTTAGAATATTACTTTGATTGAGAGTTCCCTTGTTGTTTACTCGTTGATGATTGAGCTTCAAATCGCCTTTGGGTTTGTTGGAAACCCTGTTGGTAGGGTGGAGGCTACTGGAAGTTTTGTTGAAAGGGGGGCCTTTGTTGTTGTCCAGATGCATACCTCATGTCTGATTGATCCTTCCATCCTTGGTTGTATGTTTGTGAAAAGGAATCAAGTTTCTTTTGTGGATATGGTTTTTGTTTCTATTGATATGATCTCTCAGGAAACATTGTTGTACAATATTATGTTTCTTATAGTTGGGGGGAAACAATCAGTTGGGTGGCTTGTCTCAGTGAAAATTACACAAAGCCTTGAAGGAGGGGGTTAGGATGCCTTTTGAGCCAATGAATTTTGCCTCACCATAGTGGTCAATTATTCCAACTTGGTATCAATCAAATGACTTTAAAGAGAAGAAGGACTTACCTGATGTACTCATCGAACATGTGGTGTACCTCGATCACCAAATTGTTGAAAGTTTTGGTCCATCTTGTCAATCAATGCACGTGCAGCTAATAGTGTCTTATCCACCAATGCTCCTCCAGCCATGTAACCCACCATGATTCTCTCCATATGTGTGATTCCTTCATAGAAGTATTGGATGAGGAGTTTCTCACTGATTTGGTGATGTGGTAATCTTGCACACAACTTCTTGAATCACTCCCAGTACTCATACATTGAATCCCCTTGTGCTTGCTTGATCCCAGATATCTCCTTATGAATAGAAGTGGTCTTTGATTCTGGAAAAAATATCTGAAAGAAATGACATTTCAAATCATTCCAACATGTTAAATCTTCACGTTATGAATAATACATCCGATCTTTCATAGCTCCATCAAGTGAAAATGGGAATACTCTTAGTTTTATTTTATCTTCAGAAACATTTCTTGGTTTTAAGGTTGATAAAACCACATTAAATTCTTTAAGGTGTTTATTTGGATCCTCACTAGAGAGGTCGTGAAATTTTGGAAGCAGGTGAATTAACCCATATTTCAGTTCAAAGTCTGATTTGAGATTTAGGTATGCAATACAATTTGGTTGATAGTTAATATCAAGTGCATCCAATTATCAAATGGTTCTATTAAGTTCATTTCCATTATTTTCATCCATTGGTTCTTATTTTATGTTTTAATTTAAATTGTTTCCAATTTCAATGTTCTTGGAGTGGAGAAATTCTCCAACTGTTTGAATGTTGAAACTTCCCATAGACTGAGAATGTATGATTTGATCCCTAAGACTATGTTCAATCTCAGGGTCAAGATCTAAAAGATACTCATTATTAGTTCATTTCATAAATCAAATAAAAATTAAAACAAGGAAATTGGACCATAGTAAAACAAAATTGAGAAGTTTGAGATGATGTTCCAAAACGAAGAAGAAGAAAATAAAATAATAAGAAGAAAAAAATCAGATTGGGTAAAGAAGGAAGAAATAAGATAAGAAGAGAATAAAATGTAAAATAAAATAAATACCTCTAATTGTTTGAAATAATTACTTGCCTCCACAGAAACGGCGCCAATTTGAAAGTCTTTGTCATGGGTTCCCTCAAATTATTAGTGGTTTTTGGGTACTTAGGTGCAGTAGATTGGTTAACCAAGGCCGCCTCTCAAAGGAGGAAGTAAATTTGACAACTTATTAAAGGTATTTTGAAAATAACATAAAATGGAATAATAACACTACTTGAAAAGATGTGGGGGTTTTTTACCATTCATAAATCTAGAATAAGTTTATTGGAAGAAGATTGTATAATTTTTTTTGTTTTTATTTTTGAAATAATGTTTGATTAAAAAGACACAACAAGAAGATGTTTTTTTAGAAAATATTTTAAAAGGTGTAATCGATCTAACTCTACCTCTTCAATCATTTATTAATCATTATAATTTATATTAATATCCACTTAATTATTATCCCTTAATTTGTTAAATCCCAAACCCAATGATAATTAACTTTACCACAAAGATGAAGTGAATTTGACCCTAGGCTAACTTCGGAACATGCAATTGCAGCACCCTGCTTTGATTGATGTTTTAAGATTAGATTATGGTCAGTGGTAAATTAAGGCACATATACTCTATATAAATTATAATTAATTGATTTTAGAGATTATATTTGAACACTACTAATTGATCCTATGTGGTTTTGAATTACCAATTAAGTTCACACTCTCACAATTCACACAATTCTCAACCTCACGTGATTTGTGTTTATTGTTCAATTGATTTATTAGTTTCATTTATATTAAAAAATCAATTAATAGATCATATTATGTAAATTATAGTATATAATTGATTCAAAATAAATGAATGAATGAGGTGAGAGGTAGATCTATTACTAAAAAGAACTACTCTTCCATGGGAAGTGTAGTCATTGTAGAAACGTTTTTCATTTGCAAAGGTTTAGAGATGGTAGAACCCAATCTCATTTCTACTCTTGATTCCAAACCAATTAGGAAGAATAATAGAAGAAGAAATTTGAACAAAACAGAAGAAAAGATAATAAATAAAATAATAGAAAATAAGTTTTTTACACAAATAAAAGCATTACAACACGAAGAAGAAGAAGAAGGCTTTGTCGAAGGGATCCTTGCTTCAAGAGCTATCCTTATTGAAATGGTTGGAGAATTAGAGTGGATCCACTTCTCCTATGTCCTAAACTTCCTAATTCACGTCTCAGCCCCTCAAATGAGAAAAACACTAATTTATATAGTGGATGGGAGTCTAGGTTTAAAGAGGTGTCAAGTGTGAATGGGGAATCTATGCCAAATATTTTAGGCCAAATTTCACCACCCATTTGACCTCTAAAACTCATGAACCAGCTATTCTTCCAGAATAATGATTTGTGAAAAATTGGGTTGTAGAGATCCTCTAAAAATTTGGGCCTAATCCAATATTGGATTAAGAGGTTATGGACTAAATATAGAACCAATGTCCAATCTGGCGGGTCCATCCCACCTTTAACTTCATGGTCTATTTAGTCCAAACAAATGCACGATTTAGCTCCAATTTCCTGAACAAAAGTTGTAAACCATTAAGTCAAGAACACATTTAAAAATTTTCAATTTCAAATAAAAAATATTAAATTATTTATCTTCGAAATACTATAGTGCACTATAAAGGGTGAAACTAGAATTTCCATCAAATTTTCAAATGAATGATCTAATCCCAAATATTTTATAAATAAACATATTTAACACAACGTGAGTAAATTTTATCATTTATTATCAACAAAATATTCAATAAAAATGTGTTTTATCATTTACCCTTACTGAGCATCTAATATCACCCTTTCTTTTGTTTCCTTTACCTAGTTTATGCGAAAAGGTATTGTGTATTATATGTCTAAGAAGGGTTTTAGTTGTAAAGAACTTAGTGGGACATAATATAGTTCACTTATAAACCAGTTATTTACATGTCCAAGGTTCAAAAGATACTAGACCTATATAATTCTTACATGGATCTTTATGTTATGTAATGAGTATTTTTCTAATAAGATGTAATATTTATGTATAAAATACTTAGGTATCTATAAATATCCTGAGAAAATATCCACCTTAGATAAGTATTGGGATCCAAAAAGTTAATAAAAAATTCAACAATCTATGGAAGAGGATTATTATTCTTTATTGTGATCTTTCTAAGATCATGATAATCAATGAAAATGTGTATTGATCCATCCATTTTATTGATGAAAAGGACCTATGCACCCCATGGTGAAGAAATTGGGAATTAAACCCTTAATCTAGATTCTCTTGTAGTTTATTATTTAGCTCTTCAAGTTTAACAGTGTCCATTATACATAGAATCTTGGATATTAGAAAAGATCTAGGCATAAGTTTGATTGAGAAATAAACCTATGGTATGGGAGTAAGACTGGGAAATTATTTAAGGAACGCATCAATATATTCTTTTTGTTATAACCAAGGTTTTTCACAAATGGAAATAGATTTAAATTTGTGTTTATTTTCAATCCACACTAGATTTATCAAAGAGTTTTCAAGCTTATTGATCTCACAGAACAGGTAGCTTCAGTGTTTAAGGTGTCTTCATTTCCTAGTTTTTTCTAAATTTTTGGGGTCCAAAATTTAGAGGATGAAAAAAATTCATTTTTGGAAAAGGAAAAATTGTCGTGTAAGTATAGTTGTTGTGTAAATGGTTAGAATAGGATTCTAGAGTTTCACAAAAGGGAAGATTCAGGGCCATCACATAAAAATACGGCAAAGGTTAGTGGTTCGCACATGTTATGAAACTTCATGAAAGACGTAGTTTCATGACATAGGAATTGTTTCATGAACCCACAAAATAAAGGGGAAGGTTCAAAAAGGTAGTGAGTTTTACAATAAAGAAAGCATCAAAGCGTTAAATTTCAGCACCCATTGAAATTTTCACACACAATAGAAGGAATGAAAGGTAGTCTTGTGAAGGTTCAATCACATCTATAAATAGGTGGCTACCTCCATAATTTTGTTTCTAACTCTAAATGAAGATCTATAGCCTATAATTAATGAAAGAGTTGTAAAAATTATAGTTACACAAATAATGTAACATGTGTCATTTAAAACCAAGTGATATTTTTGTAACATTGACTTTTCATGAAAGTTAGAGTTTCATGACAAAAAAATTTTCTCAAAAACTATGGTGTTGTATGAAAGTACAGAAGTTTCATGGAAAATTAGGTGTTGAGTGAAAGTAAAAAAAGTTTTATGAAAATAGAGTTGTGAGAATGTAAAAAAGTTATGTGCATGTGAAAGAGTTGTGTGAATAGTAGGTTTTGAACATTTGTTTTGAGTAAATAGTGAATTCAAGAGCATCAATTTAGGAATATGTTGTAATCAAAGTCTTGTGATAATTAGGGAAAAATACTTGTGTGTCCAATATATTGATGTGACCTTCAAGTAAATAAACTGATAATGATTTCATCCAAATCAGTGATCAAGGGGGAGTTTATAGAAGTGATTTGAGGGAGACAGTGTGTTATCCTTGAAATTATTGTATAGTCATTGTACCTAGTATGGAGTGACCATGTCTAAAAAATTGTAATCCATGATATCTAGTGAATCTTAGTGGATTCAGGTACAACCGAATCACTATCATCATATGGTAATTGAACTATCACTTAGTAGTGAACAAAGTAAAAATGATGTGTTTTGTTTCTATTTCTTCATATGGGTGTTTGATAATTTCACAATTCCATCATATAGGTTTAAAAGGTTCCTAAAAACATTGGGAAAAGATCATTCTCATTCAAAAAAAAGTTAACACCTTGATTCACCCCTCCCCTATTAGGGTGTTCCAAGCTATTAGAAGTGGTATCATAGAGTATAGGTTATTTTTGTTAAATCTATCCTCTATTTTTGTTTTTATGGAGAATTAAGTGAATGTTAGGGGATTTCCCATTTTTGATGGAAGTAACTTATAGATTTTGAAGAATATAATGAAATCTCATATACGATCTCTTGGTATATAAGTTCTCTATGACATAGTTCAAGGGATTCATTTCAATTATTTGACGGGTATTTTTATGACTTAAAAAAACAGGAAAATATTGATACATATTCCAAATATCAAAATTATTCTAATGTAGAACTATTTTATCATATTTATTTGAAGTCAATGAGTTTCACTACAGCCAAGTCCATGTGAGAGAAACTAGAAAATATATATGAAGTTGATAATAAAGTGAAGGCAAAAAAACTTCAAGTTTTGTAAAGTTAGTTCGATGATATGAAAATTCATCCAGATGAAAATGTAAATAATTTTTTTAATCACATTACTGAATTTTTTGGATCAATTTAATGATTTTGGGAAAAAGTTGAGGATATTAACATTATGAATAAAATCCTGAGAAGGATTCCACCTCTGTAAAATCCAAAAGTGTTAGCCTTTGAGAAAATGGATCTATCTAAGATTTATCTTGATGAACTACTAAGAAGTATAGTGTATTATGAAATGGGACTCATACCAAAAGATATAATAATTTGAGTAAGAAAATGGTATTCAAATCTATGTAAAAACTTGACATTGTTAAAGTTAGTGATGATATAGATGATGTGTATGATTAACTTATTTCTCTTCTTGATAGAAAATTCAAGAGAGGAAAATAGATATTTGAATTCAAGCTTCCTTCAGGTTGTTTTCATTGTCGAAAAGTAAGGAACATTACTTCTCAATGATAAATAAAATTATATGATATAGATAGTAGAGAATAGATCATATAGAGGTCTCAGATAAGGTTCCTGCAAAAGGTTTATGTCAAATTATGAAACAAATTATATAGTAAGAGCTACGTTTTCAAAGAGAAACAAGATGAAAAATAATTTTTAGAGGATGTAGAGCAAGAGTTTAAATATGATGTTGAATATTCTATGATGGATATGGATAAAATGGTATAACCTATGAAGAAGTTAGACAATAATTTTTGGGGTGTTATCAATCTCAATGTGTAAAACTTGAGGGTTCACTTAATGAGCTTTACATTCAAAGAAATAAAAATTTAATGATATAATCTTTGTTTAAAGAGTCATCAGAGTATGTGGATTAGCTTGAAGTAGAAATTGATCAACTTTAAGGATAGGTATATGAACATTTGAAAACTCTTGAGATCATGGAATTGGTTATTGAGTTTAAACTATAGATTGAAGAGTAGGTAAAAGTTAGCAATGACCTTACATCGATATTAGAGGAAAAGGATAAGATAGTTGAGGGCCTTAAATGAGAAGTTGTTTCCTTAAGGCCTTTAGGCCATTTGGGTAAGGGGTAAATTGGAAATTGAATCAAAATTGATGGACAAAAATAAGAAATTATAGTTTGTGATGTTTTTAGATGAAAATATTTTATAAAAAGTTAAACATGGATCCAAAGGATTAGAGAAATCCTTAAATGTTCAAAGATCTAAATTTATGTGTATAATTAGAATTTTGTGTGATACAGAAGCATCAAAGGCTGGAAATGAGATGCTCCAAAATAATGGGAAGTAGAAATTTGGACATATCATAATGGCAGATGATGTCCTAACATATACAACTTCAAAAAAATAGAGAAGAGAGATAAAAATAACCCTCAATTATCCAGAGATGATCATCAATCAAATACCTATACAATATAAGGGTAAATGTGGAGGAAAAAAGTGAGAAGATGCTTCCTCTTATGAAATTTTAATTTTGTGTCTTTTTAGGCCGTACCATGTCTTACTATGAAGAGGTAAGGAGCTATATGAATAAGGAAGTACTCGGTAGTAAACAAATGAGAATGAGGACATATCCTTTATCATATATGAGAAATAATTTCTAAAGATATTTTTTTACTGTTCTAACTTTGGCCATAAATATATCCATTACAAGTAAAGTAAAGGTGGAAACCATAACTATAGAGCTTCAAGACAAGTCAATACTGGTCAACTAAGTAGAATTACCCTTCTAAATAAGTACTCTCCTCTATAAGAAGAATATGGGCATGATTCAACCATGTATGTTTAAAAGAGACTGAAGAGGTCATATTATGCCTCTACTTAATCAAGTATCTCATGGAAAGAAAAGGAAAATATTGAGAAATCCAACCTAATATAAATCACTCTCAAAGATACAAATAATAGTAGCACCTAGATTCTTGGTAGAATATTTTCATCCCACGTGATAGGAAATGAAAATATATTGAAAAATATTAAGGAAATGGTTAATGGAATGGTGAGATTTGGAAATAATGGTTCCTTAAAGATCAAAGGTAGTGGAAATATATAATTAGAAAATAATGATCTAAAGAAAAGAAAAGTTCTCTATATGGATTACTTGCATTAAAATCTCTTGAGTGTGAGTAAACTATATGACTTAGGTCCAGTAGTGACATTTAATCATAAATAGTTCACCATCAAAGGTAATATAGGAAATTATCTCATGAAAAGTTGTAGTAAAAAAGGAAATTTATACTAGGTAGACAATAAATAAATCACTTGTTTATTAATAATTGAAGAGGAAAACAACTTGTGGAACCTAAGGTTTGGTTACATTAATAAAAAAATCCTAGAAAAATTATCCACTAAAAAAATTGTTGAAGACATTCCCAATCTAAATCATTATCATGAAAATACATGTGATTCTTTCCTGTAAGGAATGATGGTCCAGATTTATTTTTGTCCAAGGATAAAATGGTCATTGAATCTTCTTGATCTAGTCCACACATATGTGTGTGGTCTAATGAATATGTATGGAATATATGGATATAGGTACTTCATTATTTTTATTATTGATTATAGTATAATGGAATGTGTGATGTTTATGCAGTGTAAATGAGAAGTGATTGAAAGCATAAAGAGATATCTCCGAAGAGTTGAGAATGAAACTAACAGCACAATCAAGATATTATGATCTAATAATGGAATTGGATACACATTCATTGAATTTGGAAATTACCTTAAAAACATGGGATAAAACATGAGGTTTTATTAGTGTGAAAACCTCAGCAAAATGGGGTCATTGAACACAGAAATCGATAGGTGAATAATATGGCCACAACTATGATAATTAAGAGTTTTTTTCACATAATTACTAGAAAGAGGTTGTTCAAGTTGAATTTTACACTCAAAATCAAAAATGGATGTGTCTAGTAGAGGATATAACACTATATGAGATATGGAATTGAAGGAATCCTTCACTAAAGTATTTTCATTTTTTTGGAAGTAAATGTTTCATCTAAAATAAAGAAGGAAATAAAGGAAAGTATGGTGATGTTATGGATGAGGGAATATTCTTTAGATACTTAATGAAGAGTAAAGCCTATAAATTATATAATAATAATCTTATAAATATTGGGGATAGAAATTATTTCAAGATCATTGAGGATAAAACTGTGAAAAAATAGAGAAACTCATATGTTGATATTATTAGAGATAAAGAAGAAAGTGGAAAAGGGATATATTCAAATACATAAATTATGGAAGGATTTCCCAATATTCAGGACTCCCAAAATGATGATGATTCAAAAGTAGAATTATAAGAGGTACCCATTGCTGGAGAAACTTTATCAAAACCTCATAGGAAAAAAATAGAATAAGTTGATCAATCCAACATTATTGGGGATTGGACTACACCTACACACTCATGAAAAATGAGGAATGAAGCCCATTATTCTCTTAAATCTATTGTGGAACTAACCTTGTTTTAAGAAATAGTGAAGGATGAATCATGGATTAATGATATGAATGAAGAACTTGATAATATACTAGAAAATCACAATGTGATTTTAACAAAGTGGATCTTCAAAAAAAAATTATGATCTTGGAAATGTGATCAAAAACAAGGAATTCTTAGTTTATAAAGGCTATGAACAAATTAAAGGAATTTATATTGAAGAAATTTTTTCTCTATTAGCTTGACTAGATTCGATTAGAATATTTATATCCATGGAAATTAAAATGGGGTACAAAGTTTATTAGATGGATATCAAAATGATAGCAAATCATTTATTTCATTTTCTAAAGGTCGGTTTAAGGGTTTTTGGTACCCATTACAAAACTTCACCACTTCTAATTCACCACTTCACAACATCCAGTTCCAATTCACATTTCAAATTTCAAAATCAAGAAAACCAAACAGTTTCCCTTGATCCACATGCCATCAAGCCACACACCTGTCCATACATCATTAAGCTGCACACCTATCTATGCACCATTGAGCCGCTCACGCCCTCGAGACGCTCACCGGGACGAGAGATGGAGGCGGCGACGGGAGAGAAACCCTAGCGCTGCGACGCCCCTTCGATGGATATCAAAATGGAATTCTTAAATGTTGTTATTAAAGAAGAAGTCTACATTGAACAACTAATGGTATTTATAATAGGAAATGATGAAACAAAGGTCTATATATTAAATAAGGATATTTATGGTCTAAATCATGCACCATGAGTATGGTATTATTGACTATAATTTTATCTGAAGAAGATACTATTTAAAATGGAGGTGTAGACCACAATCTCTATGTAAATAATTCATAGGGAGATCAATTTATGGTGCTTGTGTGTGTTTTTGATATTATATTTGGGGGAAACATGAATGGATTAGTGGAAGAATTTTATAATAACATGAAATAAGAATTTTAAATATCCTTGATTGGTGAACTCTCATAAATTTTGGGGTTATAGGTGATTTAAAATAAGGAATACACCTTCATTTTTTAGGAAAACTATGCAAGAGGTCTTCTGAATAAATTCAACATGTACGAATATAAACCAATGTTGACTCTGATTAAGATTGAGGAAAAACTTGGAAAGAATAAAGATAGAAAATATGTCAATCCCACCTTGTATAGGAGGATCATTGGAATATTATTATATTCAACTTCAACATGAAAAATTATTATCTTTTCATCATGTTTAGCAGCTCAATTCCAAATTAATCTGAAAGAATATAATTTTATAATAGTTAAAATAATTATAAGATATATTCAAGGTTCTCACAACTTTGTATTATACTTTGCAGCAGGAAGGGGAAATAAATTATCAGAATTTT
The DNA here is from genome assembly GCA_963277665.1 of Viscum album. NCBI lineage: Eukaryota > Viridiplantae > Streptophyta > Magnoliopsida > Santalales > Viscaceae > Viscum > Viscum album. Next base: position 547,880,966 of record OY728159.1, read on the forward strand.
TTGATACTGACTAGGAAGGAGATGTGGTGGATCAAAATTCCACAAGTGGGGGTTTATTCTTCATTAGAAACTAATGTGTGGTTTGGTTGATCAAGAAATAAAAAATCACTTCTCTTAGTACATCTGAAGAGGATTATATATTTATGACAAATGAATTCACTCAAATGTTGTGGATAAAGAAAAAACTTACTGATATTGTTAATGGGGTGAAATAGTCAAAGGTGATACTTTGTGACTAACAAAGCAGGATCAGTCTCACAAAAAATCCAATTTAACACTCTCGTACCAAACATATTAAGACCAGATATTACTTCATAAAACAAAAAGTTGAACAATGTGTGATTGAAATGGATCATGTTGGAACTAATGATCAAGTGACTGACATTCTGACTAAGCCTTTGTAGGACCAATTTTTTAGAAACATTTTTTAAACCTCAGTGTTCATCCACCTCCCATTGCATGAGGAGGTTATGGTTTATCCCCTATCCCCATTTTTCATAACTATTTTAATCTATTTATGGATTTTATTTAGGTCTCTGGGGGGAAATACAATATAGGGGTGTTTTTTTTAGTACTAAGGGACAAATATAGTTTCTTTGGGTTTATTATTAGAGGGGAAGAATGGTGAAATTCATTGGAATCATTACTACAGATTTTTCCATTAAAAGCACTTAGCTTTAACAGTCCCAGCTAAAAGTGCAGATAAAGTGGGGTCTTTATCAGTGCTAAAAAATTGATGATAAAGGCCCCATTTAACAATAATTGTAAAAAATCGTTGATAAATTCTCCCTTTATCAGTGCTAATAAAAAAGTGTTGATAAAGGTGGTCCCTTTATCAGTACTACTAAAAAAGTGCTAATAAAGGGGGGGTCTTTATCAGCACTTGTAAAAGAGAACTGATAAAGGGGGGCTTTAACAGTTATTTTTTACAAGCATTGATAATTATAACCCTTTATCAGCTCTTTTATAATAGCACTGATAAATAGTATATTTCATTAAAATATATTTAATTAAAAATAATATATTAATATATAAAAATATTTAAATTGATATAAATAAAATATATATTGCTTAAATTTGTTTTAGATAAGTCTAAATAGGCATTTACACTTAATATATAAGAGATTTAGTGAAAATGGATTATAAAATAATTAAAAATATTATTAATTAATAATTTTCTAATTATTATGGAGTAAGAGTCATTTAATAACAATTGGATGAAAAAACAATTAAATGAATTTGATGAACGGTCTAAGATAAGTTGAAAACATGACTTGAAATTAAAACGGTCATAACTTTTGATATGGGTATCTATTTTGGCTCTACCACATATCAAATCAAATCCTGTGAAGAACTCTATGCACTAGTGATCATAGGGAACTCCCTGTAATGTTTTTTGAGGAAAAAAATGTCCCAAAAGGCCTCTAAAACTAAGTTTTTAGTTGAGATATCCCAATTTTTTAACATTTGATGGAATTTTAAACTATTTTAAGGATATTTTTTTCATTTTCGATGGGGATTGAATTTAATTACAGAGCTTACATTTATATTGATATTATGGTTTTCAAATTTTATCATTTTTCATAATGTGGTTTTATTTATAATTAAATACATGCATTTTTACCTATATTTACTTATAATAAATCACTTATATAAATACATATATCAAGATATTACATAAAAATGTATTTTAAAATATATAAAATAAATATTTATTATTAATTTTATTTTAATTAAAAAATAATCCATTTTATTTACCTTATAAAAATGCATTAATATGTGTATATTAATAAAAAGATATACATTTATATTATATTCTAGTATATGTAAATGAATATTAATATATAATATATTTATATAAATATAATTATATATATGTGAATTAATAGTAATTTAATAATATTTGGATGGAAAAAAAATAAATTAGTTAATGAATTATCTAAGAAAAGTTAAAAACAAGACTTGAAATTCAAATGGCCATAACTTTTGATCTGGGTGTATGTTTGGGCTCTACCACATATTAAATAAAATCCTACGATGATATCTACACACTAGTGACCAAGGGGAACCCCCATTAATGTTTTTTTAGGCCAAAAAGGCACAAAATACTCTAAAATTGAGTTTTTAGTTGGCGTATCCCAATTTTTTAACATTCTTTGGAATTTCAGCCTTGTTTTATGAGGCCTTTTTGTCTGCTTTCAGTGGGGACTAAATTTATTCTAAGGGATTACATTCATATTGATATTATGGTTTTTAAATTTTATCATTTTTCAAAATTTGGTTTTATTTTTAATTAAATATGTACATTTTTTTATTATATTTAATTATAATAAATCACTTGTATAAATATATATATCAACATATTTACATAAAAATGTATTTTTAAATATATAAAATAAATGTTTATTATTCATTTCATATAAATTAAAAAAAATTATCAATTTTATTTCCCTTATAAAAATGAATTAATATGTGTGTATTAATAAATAGATCTACATTTATATTATATTATAGTATATGTAAATGAATATTAGTATATAATAGATTTAAATAAATATAATTATATATATATATATCACACATATTAACATATATTTTATAAATGTATTTAAAAATAATTAAATAAATATATGAATAAAAAATATGCATGTAAATATATATATAAATAAATAGAAATATTAAAAAAATATAATAAAACAAGTTGGTGTGGTGGTAAAGGCATTCAAATCCTAGAGGGGAGGTCCAAGGTTCGAATCCAGGTGTGCAAAGGAGGGATGGAATTTCTTAAAGTGTTTTTAAAGGGTGGGGGAAGCACTGTTAAAGGGGGGCTTGTGAGTGTGTGAAAAGAATTGATAAAGGGGGGTAATCATTGATAAAGAGGAGTCATAGAGAGTACCAAACAAAAAATAATCCCCCCCCCCACTTAGCAGTTCTTTTTGTGACTAACTGAAAATTACTTTTTTTATTATCAACCCACTTTTGTAAAGAAAGTGAGAAACCACCAGAACCAAGGTTATAAAGGATAAAAACATAATAGAAAACCCAAAACACAACAACAGGGCCTTCCCCTCCCTAATAACTACATCAAAAAGGCCAGCCTTCACCAATGCATGACCACCCAATAAACTGTCTCGTACAGATGCATGGGCCCAGAACTGATGGAATAGAAATACCCTCTCATACAACCAAGTCCAAATGGCATGCACCAGTGGAGGATAAATGTTCTGAACCCCCTCTGAAGCATACCCTTGAAGATTTCAGGTGGAAATCACCTAGTAAAGATATCAAATAAAGATAAAAGGCTTGAAAAAAGAAACCCACCCGATCCGGCAACCTCCCTATCCACTCAACAGCTTCCACCACATTAAACAGAATTATTGAAAAGTAATTTGAGATTACCATAGACCAATTCCATGCACAGTTTCCATGAAATAGAATTTACCTGAATGCTTGGGTCACTCACCATCAGATTCTCAAATTCCAAAGTTATCTGGTCCTAGGACTGGATGTACTCCTCGAGGCTAATCCTCCCTTTATTTAATCCCCCTACAAGGATAAGGTCTTGTTTGTCAATCCAGTAGTATTTATCCTCATTCAGAGTCACCCTTAAGGAACTCCCCATCATCTTCGATGCCTCCTCCTCAGTCACATTCAAAAGAAAGACCTAGTCAACCACTTCTTTAGAACTTAACAATATTTCCAAAGTCTGGTCACCCATAGCCTTTAATTCTATATTCCTTCCATTTATCTTTTTGGCAGATCGAGTCTCTAATGGAGGCTATAGAGAGGAATAATCCTTCCTACTTCTTCTCCTCCTATTACTCTTATAGATCTTCAGGTTTATGTCCTCACCTATCAAATGACTAGTATCTCCCCCAATGGGTTCATTCATGAAGGCCTCCTTAGGATCCAATGATTTATCTAGATCAAGGTTCCCATCAACCTATGTCAGACCTTCAAAACTATAGCTCAGCTAGATAGGATTCCAGGACATCAAGTCAGATCCCCCCCAACTCCCCTCTTTAGATGGAAGAGTCATACCCCTATCAGGCCTCTATCTTCCCTTATCAGGACCCCCCAAATACATCACCGCACTATAGGAATATGTGGCTACATCCACCTTGTTGACCATGCTCTACTATATGACCATCGGTACCCCCCCCCCCCACTTGGTTTTCCGCTTGAGTAAGAGTTAAACCATCACTCATACCCACACTTTTCAAAGGATTCCACCCATTGACATTGGAAGGACATGCCAAATCTTACCTCAACCTTTTAAAGACCTCCAAGACTTTCAGATTAATCACAGGTACTGCTGCCCTATTACCCAAAGGATCCCCCAAGCTGATCTATAATGGCACACTAGCCACCATCAAATTTCTGTCCAGTTGGTTCCCCTCCACAGGCCCTGACGACTGATGCATTCCCAACCAAGACCGCACACTACAATCATTGACATCCCAACCGCTGCATTCCATACCCAAAGCCTACTGCTTCGAGTTTTTATCTTCAACACAAACCTTAATAGCCTTGTTACTGATGCTACCCATCTTCCATACAGAACGGTGAACCTCCCAATGATAGCTATCTAAAACATGACCCAACCGATTGCAATTTGAGCAGAAATCCAACCAGGTCTCATACACCACATGTTATTTTCACCTTTACTCTTTGCTGATTGTGATCCAAATATACTCAAAAGGCACCCTTGACACAACCATTTCAACGCAAACCTATGGGTTGACAGGATGACACACAGAATCAGTAAGACTATCCGAGTAGAGGTATCTTCCAATGAGGTTTCCTAACATCCTAATGATAGAAGGATTTTGAAATGGGAGGGGTAAATGAGTGAAACTTACCCAGGACGTTGTGGTAGGATAATATCAATCCATATGAAAATAGAAATACCACTAGGAAAGGAAGAACCAATAACCATCGAATTTGCGGGGGGGGGCACTCGACCTGGTGATGATGAGGTCCTCCTCTGAAGCGAACAAAATCATAATGTGAAATCTATCGAGCAAACTGACAGTCGCCCTCTCTTGAAAATTCCAAGAATTGAATACGAACCTATCGAATGAGTCCACCAAAGGACTCCTTTGTCTAAACTGAGCAATCAAGGTGACATTTAGAAGTTTTTTGGTTTTTGTGAACTCTGAAGATGACAAATGAATATTGGGAAAACCTTAAACAAGGTCAGGTACTTTAGCAGTTCTTTTTGTGAGCACTCATAAAGGGGGGCTTTATCAGTGCTAAAAAAATAGTGTTAATAGACCCCTTTATCATCACTCACAAAAATAACTAATAAATACTCCCTTTATCAGTTTATTTTTAGAACTATTAAAAGGTTCCTTTATTAGTTCTTTTTTTGATCATTGATAAAGGTCGGCCTTTAACAGCACTTTGGTAGACAGCGCTTTGCATGTACAGGTGAATCCCAAAACTAACACTATTAAAAGTGTTTTTTGTAGTAGTGAATATTGGATTGTAGTGGTTTGTAGGACAGGTTAGTGGTCTATCAATTTTTTTGTTCGAGGTTGGTTCTTTATTAAATTTCTCTATAGATTGACGAAAAACCCAAAGGGGAATATTTTTGGAACCAAGGGTTTTCACTATTGGAAATGAATTTTATTTTGTGTTTGTAGTCAATCCACACTATGTTAATGAATGATTTTTCAATCCAATCGATCTCACAATGTAGGTGGATTCAGTGTTGAAGGTGGTTTCATTTCCCACTATTTGTCAAATTTTTGGGGTCCAAAATATAAAGGATGGATAAAGTTATTTTTGTAAAGTAATGATTGTCGCATAAGTACAATAGTTGTGTGAATGGGAAGAGGAGGATTCTAGAGCTGTGCACAAGGGAATATTTGAGGAAATAAAATAAAAATATAGAAAAATTTAGTGGTTCATGAAAGTTATGAAACTTCATGAAAGTTAGAGTTGTGTGAAAAAAGGAATTGTTGCTCATTCCCAAAAAATAAAGTTGAATTTCCATTAAGGTAGTGAGTTGCATGATAAATATGACTTCAAAATGGTAAAGTTCCTTGCCCATAGAAATTTGTGCGTATAGTATATGGTGTGAAAGTTAGTTGCACAAAGGTTTAGTCATGCCTATAAATAGTTGGATACCTCCATCATTCTGGACCTAACTCTCAATAAAGACCCAAAACCATTATTATGTGAAAGAGTTGCACAAAGTAGAGTTTCATAAAGAATGAAACTCGTGTCTATCAATACCAATTGAGATTCATGTCACATTGAATTTGGGAGAAAGATATATTTTCATGAAAAATAATTTCATGAAAGCTGGGTTGTTTTGTGGAAGTACAAAAGTTGTGTGAAAACTGGGGTGTTTAATGAAAGTAAAAAAATTTATGAAAACTATGGAGTTGCGTAAAATTAAAAAAGTTGTGTGCATGTTCAAGAGTTGTGCAAATGATAAGTTTTGAATTTTTTTTTAGTGAACAGTGCATTCAAGAGCATCAATTCAATAATATGGTGCAATCAGAGTATAGTAGTAATTAGGTACAAATACTTATGTTCCCAATCCATTGATGCAACCTTCAAGTCAATAAATTGAGAAAGAATTCACCTAATGTAGTGTGCAAGGTAAAGTTAATGGAAGTGATCCAAGGGAGATAATGAGTTATCCCTAAAATTTTTGTAAAGGAAAAGTTCCTAGCATGAAGTCATCGTGTATGAAAAATTTTAATCCATAATATCTAGTGAAGCTTAGTAGATTTAGGTAAAACTGACACAATATTGGTGTATGCTCCTCGGAGTCTCCCATAGTGGTGAACCAAGTAAAATGGTTGTTTTTTTCTATTACTGCATATGGGTGTTTGATAATTTTAATCTTCCAATAGATAGGTTTAAAAATTTCCTACCAACTTGGGGACAAGATCCTTCTCATTCAAAGAAAAATTTGACACCATGATTCACCCCTCCCCTATCAGGTTGTTCTAGGATATTACACTCCTAAAATGGGTATATCATCAAGGATGATATTTTCCTTAATATCAATAATTTTAGAAAGATACACTTTCTCATAAGGAAACAATATCCATGCTTGAGATGATGATTCTAAATGAGATCCATCCTCCTAACACATGTATAGAATCAAAGGGTGATTCATGATATGGAGGTTGATTTCATTCTCCTAGATATTTATGTTAGATTTATACAAGTAAATTCAATCCATACCTATAATATCATTTAATTCCACTAAATAAAGTATTACAGGGTTCGCTAGGAAATTTATCCCATAAATAATGACAAGGGATAAGTTATATGCATGGGATGTAATAATTTCTCCATTTATCATTTTCACCAATAATAAAACTTCCATATTTTGATGTGGCATTTGAATAGATATACTAAACTTGTGTGATATGGAAGAATGCATAGAACCTTAATCAAATAGTATATTCACTATTATTAAATAAATAACTAGTGTACCTATTACCACTTTATTGTTATAATATACCTCACCATTTTTGATAGCATATTATTCTTTTCTCTCTAGGCCTTGAAGGTTATTCTCATTTGTTATCTTTGAAAACCCTTGGATTAGTGAACTTGTTGGAATAATGTCCTTATTATTTGTAGTTAAAACATTATACGATAGGGTAAGGGCTCACCAGAACATTCCTTAAATACATCACATTAGTGGATTTCTCCTATTGGCATTCAATAGCTTAATGCCCCTCCTTCCCATAACAAAAGCATTTCCTTGTCCCCTTTAGGAAATTTTTAGGATGCTTCTTTCCAAACTTTTGAAAAGTGTGATGTTGTAATTTCTTACGACCATGAAATTTTTCCATCATTACCCTATAAATAATCAGTATTATCTACTTCCAATATCTCATCCTATGAGACCCATGAGATTCAACAATCTTAATTTTAAATTTTATAGAATATTGGTCAATTTCTTCATTTTTATCAAAGTCTTGAATCATCAAATATTTTCATAGATTTGTCTTTATCCTACTAAATAATCATTAAAATTTACTTTTGGGTTCAATAACAAAGTTAAATTCATATCATTCATGTCTTTTGAAGTTTTCCTTATACACCCTGATGAATCCGTCATCATTTTTCTTGAGTATAAAGAACACCTTATCCATTTTAAATCAGAGAGTGCAAGGAAAACATATATTGAAAAACATTTTAATTAATTATTTCAACTCCATCACTTTGATTTTTTATTGGGGATTCGTAATCTTGATCAATATCAACTATTGATCAGCTTCTCTCTCCAAGCAATAAACAATCAGCACAAAATTATCTTTCTTAAATCATTTAAGGATAAATAAGATATTTTAAATGGAGTTGATCCATTTTTCTAAAATCAAAGGATCATATGATCCACATAAAGTTGGAAGCCTTTATCACATTAAGTACTCAATTTCCACTTGATCATTCTTAGTGATATATGGTTGTTCCACTTGATTTAATTTTTTATTTTAAACTTGAGTTATTTGAGTAATTATTCTCATGAAGTTCTTGACTCCTTCTCCCATCAGGTTGGGAATATCATTTAACAATTCATCACATTACCCCTCACATTGGTTGTTGACACGATTCCTACTATTTACAGACATTGATTAAATAAAGGAAAATTAGGGACATAAATTTTCAAACTATTAAACATATAAAATGGAAACTAATAACATTGAATTTATAACCCATAAATGAAATGTATTTCTTAACCAATGACTTTCTTGGTTTCAAACTAAGTCATCCATGGTTTATTTCTAAATATTGAATTTCATAGGAATTTTTATTCCATTCAAAATGGTTTGAAAAAAACAAATGATTAACCAAATTATATACCTTCAGAGTGTCTAATGTGGTGTATAGTCTTAATAATATTTATCATTCACTGGTTATAGGTCGAGTTAATACCAAATGAGACCCTTTGGATTTATTACCCTAGGGTACATTTATTCTACAGCTGCATCCACTTGTCAGTATCCAGATAGGGATGAATTTTCTCTAAAAACCATGTACTCTATAATTTACCAAAATTTAATAATCTATTCCATTGGTTAGTCTTATCCCAAAGGTTTTCACAGAGGTTTTATATTCCTAATCCCTAAAAATAACTAGACCTTACTTCAATACCAACTATGATAACCCAAATATTTTATTACATAACGATGCACATAATACAAAACCATAAAATCTATATCCTTAGTGTATTTGTGAAATTAGATACATAAAACAATAATTTGAAACAAGGATGCAATGAAATTATTTAAAAACTCCATCACATGCCCTTAAATTCCATTAATCTTCTAATATTGCAAGAGGTAACCTAGGGGTATGTATAAAAAAGGGATGAGCTATAAATACCAATAAGGGAATAATAAAATAATAGCATGGAGTAAAGTAGTAAATGTAAGTCAAGGGAGATAAAATAGTGACATAAAAAGGTGAGAATAAAAAATTTTAATGTCGAATCATGACATAAAGATGATAACACCAAGGCATCATAGGAATGTGGCAATAATATTAAACATGGCATCATAAGAATAACTCAAGGATAATCACCAAGTCATCATAACATAGTGTGTTTATTCTAACCACCAATTAAACATACATGGTATCTTGTGAGATAAAAAAATTACTTAATGCATTGTAGGGTTATATAATTTTGGTCCCACCCATCATAATTATATCATGTACATGAATTTTTGTGCTATATAGATCCTACAAAATAAGATCATATTTCATCACTTTTAATCCCATGATTAAGGAGTGTGCATTACATACATATAATTATATATTCAATGAAGTATATTTATATCTAGGTTAATACCCTTGAGTGGAAATAGGGGTTGGAATTTACAACACAAAAGTTTGGCATGGAAAATCACAGAATAATTTTGGCAACATAACGAGTGTGAATAAAGGTCCATGGAAGGGGTTAATGAGAGTAAAATCTGGTATCTAATTTCTTGGGAATCATAAGTATATTAAATTGATGTGTAAAGACACATTTTAACCTTAACAATTTGAAATCAAGTGGATTCATAGAAATAAAGTGATTGAATAGAAAAGAAGGGGGAGAGATCCCTTACTTTCGCATAGTAATGTCTTATGTAAAGGTTATAATGAGAGGGGATAAATAATATATTATTATTAAAACTTAAATTAGATAGTAAATTTATATTAATAAACACATGAAAACATAATAACTTGAGATTCAAAAGGCCAAATAAAATGGAATTACTTAAATGAAAATGAAGAGGAAGAGAATATCTTACTTGGGAGGTTACTTTTAAAAGATAGGGGAGCTTCTTAAGAGCTTAGAAACACCTTTGGAGGGATTTGTAGAGGGATAGGGAGAGTAAATCCATTATAAATGGGTTTTGAGTGAATATAAAAGGGATTTTGGGTGGGTATTTATAGAAAATGAGAGGGAAATTTTTTTTAATTTCTTAACATAGGTTTTGTACTTTGAGTAATAAAATAATCAATACCACAAACCTTATCGTGGTTTTTGCCCATGGTTTATAAAAAATAGGATTTATTTAAAATATTGTATTATGTTAAGAACCTGAATCATTAAAATAATATCATTCATAATTTGGAAGTGATTCATGCTCATAAATAATTGTTTTCAAAACCTTGAAATATAATATATGTTTTGGAGGATTTATTATAGATTAGTAAAATTAATAAAATAACTCTAAAAATAAATTATTGTAAAAGGAAATACTATTTTTTGTTTTGGATGAATTTTATAGTATTTATTACATTACTTTTGGCTATTATTATGTCATAATGCAACCATATATTTATACCGTATTTCATTTTGACCCAAAAAAATCAACTGACTTTGAAAATTGTGAAAAAATCACCATTGGATGATTTAAACAAATTGATTTCAAAAATTATATTTATTTTAATTAAATATTTTCCTAAATATAGTAATTTCTACTTTTAAATAAATATCATTTCTTATTAAAAAATACAATTTTTTACAACACAAACAACTTTGTGACCCTTATAAAAATTACATGAGGCTTAATTAAATTATATTACCATTTATATTTAAATGAATATTATTTAATAAGTCTATTAATGAAAATAAAATTTATTTAAAAATTATTGTATTTATCCAAAGGAGTGTTTTAATTGAAACTATATATTTCTAAAAAATATAATTTTGTTTTCTTTGTATTAAAATCTAATTTTTATCAGAATCAGTATATAATCATGTATATATATAAAGTAATAATGAAAATGGATAAATATAATCATTATTTTATTAAAAATAATATATAAAAGTTCATACTATTGTTGTCTATATAGATATACACTTACTACACCATCATTTTCCCTAAGGATAAAGTGTGTAATGATAGTATATTATTAAGGTGTTTCGGAAAACATGGTTTGGGCGGTGATCTCTATAAGCTTTAACTTGTCCCTTAAATAGTTTCTATTTATTTTTAGTTTTTGAATCTAGGGTTAGTCTTGGTAAAAGGAAAATAATAGTGATTATATATCCCTCAAAATCTCTAATAAATGGGCTTTATATGGTAAATTCCAACTAGTTGAGGTCATTGCTTCTTTCTTCTATGTTAATTAGATTTTATTAAAAATATTAATATATACTAATATTAATGGAAACTAATGAATATATATATTTACAATAGTTATAATCCTTAATGGTATTTTAATCTCAAATTAAAATTATGGATATATTTAATAATGGTCTAAAATAACACATTAAATATAGTGCATGTGTTTTTCATAACTACATTACTTATTAAGGAATTTATTTATTCAGAAGAGAATTTCATTTAAAAAAATTTGGTGTCATTATAATTCTCTAAAATATAAACTTTTCATTATTTCCACTTCTTCCATTACATCACCATCTGCATAATTTTTTTGTGGGTGAATCTGAATTTTTAGATATGCAAGAAACCTCTAAAACATTGTGATAATTAGATTTAATAATGACATAAAAAATTTTCACTTCAGTATGAGATTCCATTTTTTTAGATTATTATTCTTGATTGTCTTATTATTCTTACCATTATATATAAGGTAGTATTCACAAAACTTTGAATATGATACCTTTATATCTTTTACTTCCACTATTTCCCTATAAATGATTTCCAAAATTTTCCAAATTTCAAAGGAAAAATAACAAAGAGTGAGTTTCTTGTAAAAAACATTGGGCAATGATTTTTTATGATCTTCTTATTCCTTTCATACTAATTACTATTAATCTTCTTGGTAATATTATAATCTCAAATAATATACTCTAATAACTACTTTCCACAAGTCTATAGGAACAAAAAAAATCTTTTGTCCAACTGTTAAAGTTTATTCCTCTAAAAATGGAGATTTCATCATAGAAACCATGTGCATAGAAAATTTATAAAAAAATATAGATATTAAACCTTATCTTCAGAACCCTTGTTCTTTGATACCATTTTTTTTGGGACTAGATGAAACCGAAAAAACCCTAAGAGAGGGGGTGAATTAAAATATTGATAGATTTAAACTTTTCTTTTTTATGGTAATTTTATACTTACATATCTTTCTCCCATGTTATTGGGAACATGTTAAATATCTTCCTCTCTCATCCATCACGCCCTAAATATAAAACAAAATTAGAAAGTAAATCACTCACACATAAGGATTTTACTTGGTTCACTACTAAGGGATAATCCAAGTAGTATAAACATGGTGTTGTTTTAGTGTACTAGAATATAATACTACTCACTGTATTTGTTAAAAATAGATTCAAATGGTGCACTTATAGTCCAGGGTCACTCCCTCTTATTGTATACATAATCACTAATTTAAGATAAGTATGGAAAATTTATATACTTTTAGGTTTTCCTAAACAACTTATAGACATGAGGGTTTATCTTCATTCAATATAGGTTACCAAAATATTGTACATATTCATCTCCAGGTTGATTATCCTTTAATATCAATTTTATTATTCTCCCCTTTTTCTTCTCTAGATGAAATCAACACCATGATGTGAGGGTTAAATATTTTTATTTTATAAGATAGAAGAAGCACCATATTCTTCTAGATTAAGACAATTCCATATTGGGATTAACTTATTGTTCATCCCTCTCTAAAATCATGATGTGGTCATGTAGTTACTCTTCTTCTAAACTTTCATGAAGTACCATATTTTGAAATATGTTTAAGATATATTCTTCCATATCTTACAAATTTAGATATGAAATTTATTTATTCTTTATATTCTTATCTAAAACATCTAGGAATAGTTTTATATATTTTCAACATCCAATCCAACTGGTCTAAGGGTTAATATCAATCTATCATCTCTTGATCATCTCCAATCATAATAGGATTTCCAAATGAATTTACTATGGTCATTTAGTTTAATTTAATCCAAATTTATCCCTAATATTTTGATCTAGTACTCCACCCTATAATTTCCTATTGAAAATTCTAGTCAATTTATAAATTTCATCCTCACAGCATAGCCACTTTCATTATGTTGTGGGATTCTCAAGAGACTCGTAAATTGTGGTGTGGTTACCTTCACTTTTTTTTGTTTTATTCTATACTAAAATACATAATTTTTAGCCAAATCTCTATTAACTTATTGTATCATGGTCTATTATTTAATTATGAAAATAATTATGGTTTAATCAAACTCAATCCTTTTAATACTTAAAATGAACCTCCTTTAAAATCTAAACTATGTGTTGTGTTGTGGTTATTTAGTTTAAATGTGAGTATAAATATTTTTTTGATTCAAATCATTATCCATATCTTAGAGGTCTTCACACTTTCATAATCACTAAAATTATCTTAGTCTTCCTTCATGGTGTATCCAACTTCATGGGGTGTGTACTTCTCAATTATATTTCAAAAATTAGACTGGTTGTGGCATGGTGTGATCTCCATAGTAGAAAAACATCAAAAACTCTATAGTGATTGAAATCTTCCAAGTCGCCTTTTCAGTGCGGCCTCCTATGTTATGGATTGAAACATAAACCTCCATATTTGAAAAATTAAAATTTATTATGCTTCCCTTATAAAAAATATTACACATCATTTTACAGTGTATCCATAAAAACCATGACACAAACTTTTATTTTCCTCAAATTCTAAAAAATCACAACAAAATTATGAACCTAAAAAAACCTTATACATTTTCTTTTCTTTTCTTTTTTTGATTTATAACTTACAAATGGTATATGGAATGGTTTTGATATTGTGGATTGAAAAATATAACATAAAATTTATATTCAATATTCAATATTTTTCAAATCAATGAACATTATTTCTATGATAATGATAATTATATCAATCAATATGTCTCTTGTAATTTTTTTCATTGGTGTAAGTGTTTTCATGTTAAAATATCCTTCACTGAGTATTTAGTGTAAATTTCATTAGTGATTCCCAAATTTAGATCTAACTCTAGTGATTGATAAAAAATCCAACTCCAAAAATACATTTAGTTCCAACAGTCCCTCAAGATAGATCTAGGTTTGTTTTCTAAGAAAGAGTATAGGATTTTGAGCCTTTTTATTGACTGTTTTTTCTAAACCAAGTAATAATCAAGAAAAAATAGACACTACTAATTTTAGATGATCTATTCTACCATCTAAATAGTTCAAATTGTTTATTATAAATAGAATTAGGGTATGTTTAACACTAGATTTAGTTTCATGGGGAGGAAATAATGAATATAAACATTAGGTGTCCCTATAAGCACTATGAGTTCCTATTGATTCTATTAATCATTAAAAATGCCTTAGTTGTGTTCATGAGACTCATTAAATGTATATTCTTTCCATTATTAAACCATTTCATGGTGGTTATTATGTATAACATCCTCATATATTCTATATCAAATGATGAACATAGTAGGTACCTGAGGATTGTCTAATATTTAATTTGGGAGCACCATATTTATATAAAATTCATGAATTGAAAATTCTAGATTTGGGAATTCCATTTCTTGGGGAATGTAATCTCAGAAGGTGGAGTGACAATAGATATAATGAATATTGAGGAAGTGATTATCTAGTATTAACCTATAAATGTGTTCAAGGTGGTAAAATTTCTTTGGTTGATAGTGGTTCATGGTATAATTCTTTAGGATTAAAATTATCATGAATACCCTCACTTAAAATGATCATTCATTTGGGTGTCCTGATTAATGTTAAATATATTTCAAGTAGATGAAGTGTAATTTGAATAGTTCTCTGATTTATGGTTATGAGAGGAAGGATTTGAGTTTTTAGTGTTCTGAGAGGCCTCCCATATGAGGCTCATCTATTTCTTGATATAAAGGTAGGTATTGATTACTTATAGGTATAGATAGCTAATTACTCATGAGAAAAACTACACAACCAATGACTTGATGGATACAATGATGGTTTTCTCCCTAAATTCCAGAGGAATTTTCTTCTTAGAGAGGGATTCATTGTCAACATGAATCATAAGAGACTCAAGTATATTTTCTCCAAATAAGATCGCAACCATAGGAAAAGGATATATTTAGATTTCCTATAGAATTATGACTTTGAGATACTCTATCATCCTAGGTAAGGAAATGTGGAGTCCAACATACTTTGAAGAAAATACCATGTTATACTAGTTTAATAGGTGTATGAGAATCTAGCCCTGATGTGATTGAATTTAATGGATAAGGGATAAGACACTTACCTTTAATTGATGGTAGTCACCCCAACACTTCTTCATCAAGTGAGGGAGTCTCATCTGGGATATGTCGATTATGAGATCTTGTACAACCAAATATTATTAAGAGATGAACATAATATATTTTTTTGAATATGGGGATCACTTTATCCTCTTCCAAGGGTAAACAGTATTTCTAGTTTCATTATGAGAGGAGTTATTGGGAGAGTTTCATACTTCTCCTTTGGTAGTACAACATAATGTTTATAAGATATATTAGGATCTCAGGTATCTATTTTTGTGGTATATAATGAAGAAGAATTTCATAGAGTTTATGCCTTGATGACTCACCTATCAATGTGTGAAGGAATCAAGTTCTTATTGGATTTTCCCAACCCATCAAGGTTCTATAGTGGAATTAGGATAGGATATTAATGGACTTATTTAAATGAATTACATATTTAATAAAGGGTTGTGATGTTTTCTGGATATTCATTGATATATGAACTAAGTTAACCAATTTTTCTCCATTTTATATTAGTGTTTGTTAGAGAGCTTGGGATGCTTGTATATGGATGAGATCATATGATTTCATAGAGTAACCTCTATGATTTTTTCCAGCAGAGATTATAGATTCATGTCTCATTTGTGTAGGTGCTTATAAGAGGGCATCGAGACTCAGTTTCACCATAGTATAGCATTCCATCCTCAAATTAATATCCATACTAAGAGGGCTATTTAGGTTTTTAAGGAAATTTTGAGTGCTTATGTGCTTGATTTTGGTAAGAAATGGGTTGATCATCTATATTTATTGGATTTCATATATAATAACAACTAATAATATACTATTATCATGGAACCTTTTGAGGCCTTATATAGTATACCTTACAGGTCTCCTTTTTATTGGATGAAGATTGAAGAGATATCACTTATATAGCTTGATCAAGTGAATTTGATTACAAAGATGGTTTAGGTGATCTAGGAGTGGATAAGGATAGCTAAAATCCATTATAAGTATTATTCATATCAAATAAAAATGTATTTGGAGTTTGAGGAGGGAAATCATGTGTTCCTGAAAGTATCCTTGTGATTTTATTTTTTGAGTTTTTTTAGGGAAGTAAGTTATCCCTATGGATCATCAAGTCATTACAAATTCTATGTAGGGTAGGTGAGTTTATTTATTACCTATATATACCCCCATAGTTGGAATAGGTTCATATTATCTTTTATGTAAATTAGTCTAGGAGATATGTGCATGAGTCTATGAACATTATCAACTAGGGTGGGTTGGACATCAAAGATGACACCACTATTAAAGATCCCAAGTATGCATTGTGTCTATTTTCAATAAGGAACACAATAATTATGATAAAACTATAGATTTTTTGTTGAAATATATGAGGTGTTTTCACTTGGACAACACTATCATTAAGATATAACTATCAATATTTATTTTCAAAAAGGAAGATAAAAGTTGCTGCTTGGAGATATCACTTAGAAAAATTCAAGACAACAGTAATTATATGTGATGATTATGGAGATTACCTTTAAGTAAACCAAGGAGAAGCTATGATGGATTAAGAAACACTATATACAACAATTTAGAAGAATATAGATAGTGGAGAGATTGAAGAGTATTTATTCAAGATATAAAAACTAGCTGAAGTTGTGATAATATATAAATAAATCATTCAAAATATATTGGAAAGAAAATATTTTGTAAACATGTTCTAAAAACCTTGGATGATGGTTTTGAGTTGATTTTAGGTGTTGAATGAGACCCATAGATGAATTAATATGGGATGGATCAAAACTATAATTTCTGTGAAGGAGATAAAATTTCACAAAGAACTCATAGGCCGATCAACATAAGAGTCATTTCTAGACTGATATTTGAGATTTTAGAAAAGGGGTAACTACATATGAGTTTTTTAGGATCAATTTATGTGTTATTTGGATCATTTTAATACTCAAAAGATCTCATGTGAGCATTATTCACTCTATGTACAATTCATCTACTGAAGCATATAAGATTCATGCATCCAGAGAGTGATATAATAGTGTTTATATCTTCTAGGGATCAATTTAAGAGTCCTATAATTCACATAGTATTCCTAGAATCAATGTAATAGTAATCTTCCTACCCAAGGACCCATATAAGAGTCATTAGATCGATGTAAGAGTGTTTTACATAAGTTCCAATCAAAAACAATGTATGAGTGAAAGAATGTGAGGATCATTCCAAACAACTTGGTTATAATTTATAAACCACGGAATTCTAGAATTATATATTCTAAAGAATGATTAAATTAACAGACGAATGAACTATTCTTAAATGAAATAATCATCAGAGTAATAGTTTCTAATTCAATATAATATTTCAAAAGAGACATCTTAGGAATAATATATATTTTGAGAGTGAGACACCTAGGATCCACATCACAAAGTTTCATGTTTCTATTCATACTTGAAAGGAAATTAAAATTGAGTTAACATTTGTGGATTTTTCAGTTCTTTTAGAAGAGAAAAATGTCATGATTCTTCATAAAACATAAATGGAGATATTTGACTTGGTTTTTTATGAGATTTAAATGAGAATTAAAACAAGAAAATATCTTTTAAATTTGAATTAAAGTATCACTTACAAACTTATATTTGATCCTTTTTCATATTTACAATAAGATAAAAAATATTAATGAGATATTATGAGAATATAAAAAACACATGAGGATGTTATAAGTGAAGTGAGGGAGAGAACCTAATACTAAATAAAAATTGATAATTATTGTTTATTAAAGGAGGAGAGGTTTATTGCATCCTAATGTGCACTTATGAATCAGAGAAGAATAAGGGTAAGGTGAGAACAAAGAACTTATTCCAGTAATCTATGATATCATCATATCACTAGAAGATGATGGTGAGAAAGACCAGAAATCCATTAGAGGACTAGGATGAAATTAATTGATGGTGAATAAGGTCAACACATACTATACTAAGAGACAGGAGCATCTAATGATCTATTTAAGAAAGAATTTTGGGAATATCTTTTAAGAAACTATTAGTATGAATTGTAAAGGCCTCGTCAAGAGATGTTTAGAATCTTTCCAATACATAGCTTCAGCTGTTGGGACCTAATATAAATAACCTTTCGGGAGGCATCCACTATATTCACTAGTGAACCAAGAATTTTGGGAAATTTTCTATCAATATTCTTGGTGTATATATTGTACTTGTACTCATTGTTATTTACAGTGGAAAATATAGGTCTAGAAACTAAAGTTATACCTATAAAGGAGTAGGTTTCATAATTAGGTCTGAACCCTGTAAAAAACCTAATTTTATGTTATTCTTGACTATATCTATATTTCATACTAAGGTAATGATTGAGTTCTCATAAAAAGATTCATATCTTTTAACTGGGACCAGGGTTTATGTATCAAAATGGGATTAACAAAAGATAAATATTAAACTCAATAAAAGACGGGTATACTGATTCACCTACTCCCCCCCCCCCCACTCAATTTCCCTATATATTCTACTAGTAACTTCAAGTGGTTCCAGATATAATCATGTATTCCTATGATTGGATCTATTTTTTCCTTAGTTACTTTTTACAACTTATATGGAGTGAAAATTTTAAGAATTTTTTGAGCTATTTAGGATAGAAAAAAAGGTATTTCCTTATATTGATGATAGTATGTAAGTTTCATCTAAAACTATAAAAAATAGAAGTAAAATAGTGGAAAAAAAGTTGAAAATGGTTTTGAAGGATCAACCAATACATAAATCTAACAATAATGGTAAGTTTTCATCTATCAAATCTATTGAAAGTGATCCTTTTGAAGATAATAATTTAAACTATAGAGTATGACGATAATGAATCCATCTAAACTATTTAAGACTTATAATCTCAATTTAAAATGTATTTGAAGAAATTTTCTATTGAATTGTTGTGTATAATGAAATTCCCTATTGAAGTAATCACTTACATATTTGGTTTTATCATGGTAATTCTTGATGATAAATCATAGTAATAATAAAAAATTGAAAATATGGATAATTTACTAGGTAAATATTTTAGGAAGTGTGTTGATATAATATACCTTATGAAATGAAAGGAATAATTAGTATTACTTAATTATAAAAATATTTCCTTGATTGAAGAAAAATATAAAAATTAATGGTTATGAGAAAGTTGTGATAGAAATTTTTATTGAATAAGTGATCCGTATACTAAAAAAAAATATAAAACCTCCATCAAAATTAAATATTCTCTATTGGAGATTAAAGAAAAATAATAAAATATATTTATGAAATTGTACAACAATCAATCAAAATGCATGAATATAAATAAATAAAATGAAGAATGATTAGGAAAAAATTTTGAGATCATTTGAGGATGATAAATCCTTAACATAAAGTGTCTTTTACCAGAGGTAAAATTGAAGAATCTGGAATTATCATAACTAGGACTTCCCAAACTGCTAAAAACAGGTGACATAAAAACTTCTATTGAGAATAATTCTCCCAATAAGACTCATATTATTGGAAATAATAGAATAAAATAAACCCATAACCAATATATATCAAGGTCTTATGGAAATATAACCCAAATTCTAGATAAATACATTTTTATTAATGCAATTATGTATGCTAGTGTAGGTTTTAAATCCAAATATATAAAATTTTGGGTGGATAGAATTAAAAAAAGTTTACCAATACATTAATGGTATATAAAAGAATATCCTATAAAAGTATCCCCCAAAAAATAGCCCAAAAGTTTAGTGATTCCAGTCAAAAATAACAAGAAAATAAATCTGGATAGATTAACTCAACAAAAAAATAAGTAGGTTCATTGGATATTATTGGTACTGCTAGGGGTTTGGCTTCAAAGAAATTGATTATTGGAACAACATGTAAACCTATGAAAAACTTAGGATGCCTATATCAAGGGGAGTAGAGTTGAATAAAAAGGAATACCTATTTTTCAAAATAAAAATTCATAAAAAGGAAAAAACTATTCACTAAA
The DNA here is from genome assembly GCA_963277665.1 of Viscum album. Lineage (NCBI taxonomy): Eukaryota > Viridiplantae > Streptophyta > Magnoliopsida > Santalales > Viscaceae > Viscum > Viscum album. Next base: position 547,901,670 of record OY728159.1, read on the forward strand.
AAACATATTTTATTTATTATAATATTTTTTTGACTATTAAAATAGAAGTGGATACAATTATTATGAATGGTGGTATATTCCAATTTGGAAGAAAAATCATTGAATAATATGAAGAAAAGGACACAACATAAAATAAATCAAGTGAGGAAAAATGAAGGATCCACTTTGGGAGTTAAGTAAGTGAAGAAAAATGCTAACCAAAAGAATGATGCTAATAAAGTAAACCCCAGGATTAAAACTAAGGGAGATTTCAAAAAAAACAGATGATTCAAATTTTAGGAAAGGTCACACCGTATAATATTTCAAACAATCCATGGAAATCAAAATTAAAAGAATCAAACTAAATCCAAAAAGGGAATAAATCCAAGAGAGGGATAAAATGACTAGTTTAGTGGTTGATATTATAGAAGAAGTGGTGGTGTTACCTAAGAAAGGGAATACTAAATTTAGGAAAAAAACATGTGAAAATACCAATAAAATAGAATATATAAAGAAGTAATTCTTGAAATTTCATCCTTACTAATTGGGAATAGATAAATAGATAAAGAAGGAATAAGAAAGTGCTGGATGAAAATAGATTGTTTCACAAAAATAAGAACTCAAATTTCTCAAGAGGTTCTCTAATGATGATTACCCGTGAGTTTTAAAAAAAAGTTTATAGAGATTGTAAATACACAAGTTAAATTTTTTAAACTATATGACTATTATACCATCTCAAAAAGAAATTATTAAGAAGATTAAAGAAAAATGAAAAGAACCATTGGCTGAAATTTCATTATTATAAAAGTTTAAAAATCATATCCAATACAAGAAAAAAGATAAAAATAAGAATAATTTTATAATTACTAAGTAAAAATAGAATTGTAGAATAAAATTTTGAGCAAACATAAAGAGATCTCTTAAATCTAAAGCTGAATTGAAGAGAGTTTTTTAGTTGACATCCAAGTCTCAATCCTACTGCTTATACTAAATTTTTTTAATAACTCGTCTTATTCCCTTGTATCTATTTTTTTATGTATAAAGTGGGGAATTGAAGGTGATATTTGAATAAGGAAAATTGTATGAATGTTGTTACTACTGGATCACATAGTAAGTCTCCCATCATAGAGTGTTATAACTAATATGATGAAGAGGAAAAAATTGAATCCCTTAAGGGGGATAAAACATTAAGAGAAGTTATCAAAATGAAAATATGTAATGAATATGTAATTTTTGAATAGCCCTGTAAGATTAGAAGTTAATATAAATAATCACTCTCAAATAAAAATTCTGAATTATCTAAAATATTTTATCAAGAGTGAGAGATATTGAGATGAAAAGGGGGAGTTTTGTGCCGAGAACAAGAACTGTTTTGATGATTTTATTGAAGATGAGTGTGGATTGAATTTCTTAAAAAATCTATTTGAACGTCCCCAAACATGATAAAGTGAAACTTTTATCACATTTTTTACTTATTAAAGGACATATTTGATTCGTTTTTGAAATCATCCTTTATTTAAACATCGATTTTAGACACATAAACATAGAGTTAACTAACTAAAGTCCCATTACTAAGTAATGAGTGGTGACATCCTTCTACCAAAAATATAGGTTATAATTTTTAGAAAAAGGAGGAGAATAAATTATAGAATTTATTTGAAGAATAAGTAATAAATTCTCTTATATATCATTTATATTTATTATCAATAAGGGGGAAAATAATTATCACACATATTGACATAAATATTTAGAGGTATTGACAACAAACATAAAGGGGTGTATTGAAGATACCAAGTATAGATTTTATCTATTGTCAATAAGATACATTTGAATTATGATAAAAGTATAAATATGTGTTTTGAAGAGATGATTTGTTTTCATCATAAAGGGAAAAGGAATATTAAGGTTGTATCTTAGAGATCTAACTTGGATAAATTCATGACAGTAATAATTATATGTAATGATTATAGACATGATCATCAAGGAAACCAATGATAAGTGTTAGTGGATGAGGATATACTATCTAAAATAGTTTGGAACATAATTTGGAATAATCCCTCTTATGGGGATATTGAAGAGTGATTATTTAAGTAATAAGAACTAGGTGAAGTTGTGAAAAGATGTAATGAAACCATCCAAAAGATATTTAAAATTCAAGTTGTTGTGAATTTTTGATAAATAACTTTTGGATTATGGTTTGGAGTTTATTTTAGGTGTTGGATAAGTCTCTGAGGTGAATTTATATGAGATAGATTAAAGCTATAATTTCTATACAGGATCTTAAAAATCAAAAAGGAATGACTCATACATGGATCTACATGGGAGTTATTTCCAGATAAACATTTGAGATCTTAGTAAATTAATGATTACATATAATTCATTCATGATCAATGTATGAGTTATCTAGATCTGTGTAAGAGTTATAAAAACTCACATAAGCATCATTAATTATATGTATAAGTCATATCCTGAAGCGTATAAGAGTCATGTAACCAAAGATAAATGTAAGAGTGATTAAATCTGCTATGGATCGAAAAAAAAGTCATGGAATTAATATATGATTATTTTAATTGATGTAATAGTAATATTCATACCCAATAACCCATAAAAGATTTAGTGGATGGATGTAATAGTGGTTCATTTAAGAGTTAGTTAAAGACCATGTATGAGTAAATCAACATAAGGGTTATTCTGAATAACTTAATGATAATTTATAAAGAAGATAGAACCAATAATTATATATTCTAAAGAATGGTTAAATAAAATGATTAAATTACTATTATTAATTGAAATAAACATCACAATAAGATTTTTTTATTCAAGTTAGGATTGAAAAAACCATGTAAGGAAGAAATTGGAGTTTGATAGTTCTATACTACAGAAGAGGTGTCACATCAAAAAGTTGCATATTATCCTACATAAAGGGAAATAAATTCAAATTTAGTTAAAATATATGGATTTTTATAGATTTTAGAAGAATAAAATATCCCTAGTTTTCATAAAACTTAAATGGATATATTTGACTATGGTTTTTTTGTGATTAAAATGATAATTAAAACTAGTAAATATCTTACAGATTTAAATGAGAAGATCTCCTACTAATAAATATTTGAGGAGTTTTCATATTTTAAATATGGGAAATAAAATTAATGTTATATTTAGTGAATATAAAACTAAATTAAAGAAATATTTAATTAAAATTAGAGAGATAACCTGATATTAAAAAAAGTGAGAACTATTGTGTATCGAAGGAGGAGAGGTTGACTGCATCTATAAAGAAAACCTGTGTGTCAAAAAAGAAGAATAAGAATATGAGAATAAGGAACCTCTTCCTCTAACTTGTGATATAATAAAATCATTAGTATAATAAGGTGATAAAGGCCTATCACTCCCATAATTTTTATTTTAATCATTATTTTATTCCTTTCTTATGATTTTTTGGGAATTTCTTATTCAAGATTTGATTTTTAGGCAGTTTTTTCTTTTATCTCATAGTTATTATGTACAGTTTAGGGGAAACCATATGATGGAACTTATGTATGGTATTTCTTTAGTTAATTTTTTCTCATATATATATTTCCATCTTGGGCAGTGCACTGTTAGATCCAAACCTCAAAAAACCCATAAGAAACCATGTGATCCCTTTTATGCATAGGGGTGTTGGTACACAAGTTGTGTAGAGTTAGAAAAAACCATACAATAATCATGAAAGGGGATATGTAGTTTTGATGGTTTATTTTCAAATAATTTGTGCATGATTTGGAAAAATGCATATCTAAACCATGTGATATGTCCAGTTATTAAAAAATGTGAAATACCTATTCTAACCTCTAGATTTTAAAAACCATATCCTCCTCTATCTCTCTCTATCTCATTCAGTTGGGCCCTTGGATACCTAGGGAGATTTTATTCTCCCTATCATTTGATTTTGGATCTACTCCCTTCAATTTTCAAGGTTTATCAAGGTAAACTCCCCTATTTATCTTCCTACCTCTTTTTCTTTCTTTTCTCTCATATTTTCCTAGGTTATAATTTTCTCTTATAACTCTAAATCATGGTGTAAGATAGGTTTTGAGTATGAGATAATTCTATCCTAGGTTTTTGATAATCTAGGACATGTAAAGGGTGTTTCCTAGATCATTTAGGTGTTATATATGGAGGGTGAAATATTAAAACTTGATTATACAGCTTTTGGGTTAGGTGTTTCTATGCTCTTTTTTTATTATGTAATTCATGGAATTTTATTATATTAGAAATTTTTTTATATTAAATTATAGTTATATATGATTCTTGAATGAAAATATAAATGCATTATATGTAAATTTTGTCTTTTCCTAAATGATTTTTTTCATACGAATTATATGTGTTTCTTTTAAAGATGATAAATTCATGTTCAAAGCATCTTTGAAAATGTGTGTGGGTTATTTTAAATGGTTTTTAAGGAAAAACATAGGCCTTAGTCCCTATATTTTATTTTCAAATAAATTTTTTATGTTTTTAAATAAAGACTTTATAATTTTAAGATGGGTGTGTATTTTAGTACTCCTGAAAATGGTTTGAATAATGTGATTTTAAATAGGAAGAAAGGAAACGACATCCTAAATTAGTTTTTAGGTAAAGGCTTATTTGTTACTTTAAAAAATAAATGGTTTATTTCTCATAATACCATAAATTATTTTCCTTGTTCTTGTTTAACCCATTCCAGGTTATTTTTTGATGGATGTATGATGTGTAAATGGGTTATTTTATATGAGGGTGTTGAAGGTGAGTTATAAGACATTATTTATGTTTTATTTAGTAATCATCTTGACTACTTGATCACATTCATAGTTTTTTTTCATGGTATCTCAAGTATCTTGGTGGGAGGTCTTGATATATGATACCCTAGTGGGTATACACGATGCTAGTGTCCCCCTAGTTATACTTAAGCAAAATCTAGAGTGGGTTTCATTCTGATGAGGATGGTGTGGGATAATTTAATAGACTATGTTATTATTAGATGTAATATAAGCTGGATTCTAGTCTATATTGTTATAGAATTGTTAGGATCATCTCACTTTAGGACCTAGGGAGTTTCCCAGGACACTTGTTCTCTATGAGTGGTTCTATATGGTGTATTTCTATTTCATGATTTCTTTTATCCCCAAGTGATTAATTGATTAGTGGAACTATTTATACTTATTTTTTTTCCTTGATCCTATGGTTCCCTTTTGTATTGTGATTCTCTCCTTTATGGTTTGGTGTTCTCTAAAAATGATTTTTAAGGTGGTTCAAAAGGTTTATCTAAAAATAAATTAAATATATTAGGTTTAAGGTTGATTTTTTATATAATATTTTTAAATTTTTTAAAATAATGATTTTTTGGTTTTTCATAAAATCAATGTTTCACATTTTAGGAATTCAAAGTTGATTTATTAGATATTTACTTAAAGGGAAATGTTTTTATTCTTTTTGTTGTTGATCACATGATTTTTTTCCACTATTTCTTATTTAAAATTTAAAAAAGGAAAACCATATTTTATATTGTATTTCAAACTATCATTGATGATTTTTTTTATTTAAAGTAATTTAAAACAATCCTTAGTGAGATCCTACTGGGTCTGTTAACTCACACCCTACATACATAATTGTGTGTGTGTGTGTATTTTATGACTTTACAAGTTCTAGCTTCTATTTCAAATTGGTTATCATTTCCCTTGAGTTTAAGGGTGATTTGGGGTGTAGTGGGAAACTGTGGGTTGAGTGGTGGTACTCGGGTGGCTTGGTTCTGTTTTGTTTTTGTTTTGGTATGTTGATGTATAATCCAAGAAGGTCTTTCATTATTTATATTCAATTACTTTATTATAGCATGTTATGTTTATGTTTTTAATGATGTTTGTATGTTATTATAAATTATTTGGATTATTTGTGTAGATTTTGACTTGTTTGGTTTGATTATTAACATTGTTCTATTTATTGGATATTTCATAGATGTTCAATGTATGAAAAGTCCATTTCGAACCTTCAGTAAAAGATCTATTATGTGTTAACATTGATTTAAGGGTTAATCCATCCATAAAGGAAATATCTTTGATTCCCAAGAACTAATTTTCATCCCATGGAGATCAAGAACATCCTTTAGGCCTAGTGGTTGGTTGGGTTGGGTGACATGTTATGTCAATCTGGGTTGGTTCATTACAAATGTTATTAGATCCTAGGTTATTGAGAAGGTCCTAGGTTCTAGATAATACTATCTTGTTATTTTGTGTGTGTCATGGTATAATATTTATAGAGATGTCAAAACTCAAGAGGTGGGTGTAGGGATAGTCTAATGAGCTCTTTCTCAAAGTCTTGAGTTACCATGGGTAGTCGGGCTTGTGTCTTCAATTTTGATTTCATTATGAATTGTATTTATTGTATTTTAATGTGTAAATATGTTATTTGAATCCCCTATGAGTTGTGTAGATTATTTTGGGTGTTCCTTTACATTTTAGGGTGAAATTGGATGAATAATTAGAGTTGTGTAATTAGATTTCATGGTATGGTAAAATGTGTAAAGCTAGTGCATAAGGTTCTAAGGTATTCATAGATCATGTTCCATAGTTGGTTCCTTTCTCACCAAATCATCTAGCCAAATCATGTGTCTATACCATTCACATCCCTTCAAACCATATAAATTTAATATTTTGAGTTCTCTTATTTTTTAATCACTTCAAAAGAGGTTCCCACTTATTGGATATGGATTAGACAGGGTTTTATTAGAGTTTTTATGTAGTTTGGATGGATTTTTTTATGTTTCATGTTATTTTATTTTTATGTTCTATGTCTTAAAGTTTTTTTTTAGATTAAAATGGTGGATTATATAAAAAAATTGATTCTAAAACTAGTTTTGGATTTTAATTTGAAAAAATTTCCTTGTTTTTAATCAAGGTGTTTATATAGTGTTAGATTGTAATATGGTGTTTGAGAAATGTTTCTGCAATCAAAGTAAATTTTCTATAAAAGAATCCCATTTATTTTTGGAATTATTTTAAAATTGTAATAAATTTGTGAAATTATTTCAATTATATTTTAAAAGTGAATTGGTTAATTTTACCAAGGTTGGTTTTTTAAAGAACAGTGAGTGTTTATTTTTCAAATTTTTTCCTTGGTGAAATGGTTTTTAATTTTAAATGGAAGGTAGTAATTTTAAAGGGAAAAAATTGTGATGTGTACCTTTCTTATGGTTTTTATTTTTTTTTCAAATAAACTTTGTTGTGGTGGAACCATTTTGTTTGATGGGTGAGAAATAAATTGATTAAATTAACATTTTGTATTATTTTACTTAATTACTCATATAAAGGTCTTGAGACAATATAGAAGGTCATTATTAGGATATGAACCTTAGGATGATCCTATTTTTCATTTTAGTTTAGTTATTTCAGTTAGAGACTCTACTCAAATTTGGAATGGAGTGGTAAAACCAGATTCTCCCTTTTTCTTTGACACAGATCTTGATTTCATGAATAATTACCCCCCCCCCACATGTATTGGTGATCTAGGTTTTTCATGGGTGCATCAAAAGAACTTATTCAACTATCATGGGAGTTTGTAGATATTTTTTTATTGGTTAATCCTTTATTTTAGTTATTTACTTTTCAGTGGGTTTGGATTCTCTAGGAATTTTTTAGGTGTCTCTAATCTAGTTTGTGCTTTGGGTGATCCTATATTTCCACTAATGAGATGTGGTTATTTTTGGAGTACTTGAGGTTTGATATTGATCATGTTTCTCATGGTTTTCCCTTTATGGACTATGTTCAGGTTTTAAGTTTTAATGGATTGGACATGGGAGACTTTGGTTGGTTCTTTAGGGGTCTGGGATGGTGTGGTTTAGTTTTTCTCATGATATATCCATTTGAATTATGTTATATTCACCATGAATATAATTCCAAGATTGAGGTTATTTGTTACCCTCTTTATTCCTAACCCAGGGTTAGATCCATATTGTTTCTTATAAATAGTTGTTTTATTATTTGAGGCATTTCTTCTTGGTTGTGTGGCGATAATGTTTTGGTTAGACCTTGTTTTAAGGTTTCAAGTAATATCCCATGTGGTTGGTTCTTTGTTATAGGTTATTGATCGAGATTATTGGATGTTTGGTGTGATCAATAATGGAATTATTTTTTCTTTTGATTTTTCATATAGAAGTATTCTTTCTCAATGATTTGTCTTCCTGGATGTGTCCATACCTTGATCCACTATTTTAAATAAACTCTAAATAATTGTGAGACCTTGGTAGGATTATGTTTTCTTTAGTCGTGTACCTCTTTTTTGTGAGTTAAAGTTTTATTGGAGATGTCAGATGATATTTGAGGATGTATTTTTTTGTTCTTGAGGAGTAGTTTCAAGGAAATGTTTCCCTTTACTTAAGGTCTTTTCTATATTTCTCCATCACTCCCACCTTTCCCATGGGGTGTCTAAATTTTAATGTTTGTTTGTCTTTTGTATTTTCTTGATGGATTTCTAGGGGGTTTATTATAGTGAAGAGAATTATCACACCCTGACTATTTACTTTCTTTATTATTTTTTTCATTAATTAATTTTCACTATTTCCTTTGATTTTAGAGAGTTTTGAGTTTAAATTTTTAATTTTAGGTATTTTTTTCATTTTTTTAACATCATTAGTGCACTTATTTTAAGGAAAATCATGTCATGGACCTTATGTAGGGGTTTCTCTAATTCATTTTTGTTCTTAAATGGTATGTTTAAATGGTTATCACACAATTGGGCCTATAATTTTTTAAACTAAGTAGAAACCATGTGAGACCTTTTGTGCATAGGGGTTTTGGTGAATGACTTGTGCATTCTTAATAAAAACCATGTGGAAAGTGTGAAAGGGGTTCATCAGTTTGTATAGTTTGGTTTTTCAAAGTTAGCACGTGGTTTGGTAAATCATGAATTCAAGCCAAGTGGTATTCTTAGTTTTTAAAAATTGTGAAATGAATATTCTACCCTATTATTTCAATACCCCTTTCCCCTCTCCTACTATCTCTCATTAATACAACCCCCATGGATCCTTAGGGATATTTTCTTCTCCCTTTCCTTCAATTTTTCCCTATCACCTTCAACTTTCAAGTTTTCTTCAAGGTAAACTCACCTCGTTCTCTTCCTTCCTCTTCTTCTTTCCTTTCTCTCTTATTTTAAAAGGTTTTCTCTTCCTTGTGAAACCCTAAATTAAGGTGAAATATAGGGTTTGGGTTTGGGATGATTCAAACCTAAGGATTTAGAGGACATTTCTTAACTCATTCGAGTGTTGTCAAGGATAATGTATTTTGACTTGATTCTACCCCTTTTGAGGTAGGTGTTTCTATGATCTTCTTTTATTATGCATATCATAGAATTATTGGGTGTTAGAAATTTATTTTAAATTAAATTATAGTTATATATTATTATTAAATGAAAATATAAATGGTTTGTATATAAAATATTTATTGGAATAAATGGGTTTTTCATACGAATTATAGCTGTTTCTTTTAAAGTTGATTCTTTCATGTTTTAAGTATCTTTGAAAATGTTTGTGGGTTATTTTAAATATTTTTGTGGGAAAAATTTGGGCCTTGGGCTTTATTTTGGATTTTCAAAGAAATTTGTTGTGTTTCTAAAGAATTATTTTGGATTTTTTATGATTGGTGTGTATTTTAGTACTTTTAAAAATGTTTTCAATTATGGGGTTTTAAATAAGAATAAAGGAATAAGCATCTTGATTCATTTTTCCATTAACAGACCAATTATCACTTTAAAATTTAAATATTTTATTCCTCTCAAGACCCTTATTCATCTCCCCTATTCTCATTTCACCCATGATGGGTTATTATATGATTAATTCATGATTTATAAAGGGGTTTTTCTATTAAAAAAATGAAGGTATGGTGTGAGACATTTCCCATGTTTTATTTTGGTAATTATCTTGATTTCTTTCTCACCTACATTGTTTTTTGTTCATGGTAACCCAGGTATCAAGGTGATAGGTCTTGATAAATGATACCCTAGTTGGAATATATGTTATTAGAGTCCCCTTAGTTTTGATTAGTCTAGGGATTAATGTAATGTATCATTATGATGAGGCTAGTGTGGGCTAATTTAATGGATTGTGTTATTATTGGAGGTAACGTAAGTCGGCTTTTGGTCCATATTGTTAAAGAATTGTTTGGATTGTCTCATTTTAGGAATTAGGTATTTTCCATGACATTTGTTCTTGGTTAGTATTTTTATAGAGGTAATTTTTATTTCATGATTTATTATATAATTATTTTCTTGATTGGATAGTGATTCCATTTATGCTTATTTATTGTTTTAATATTTCCTTTAATATTTAGGTTCCCATCTATGTTATGCTTCTCTCCATTATAGTTTGTTGAGTTCCCAAAACGGTTTTCAAAGTGGTTTTGAATGGTAGTTTTAAAAATAAAGGAAATATTTTGTGTTTAAGGTTGGGTTTTTATATAAGGTTTTGAAATGTTTTAAAAGGAAGCTTTATTAGTTTTTCATAAAATCCAAGTTTCTTGTTTTGGGATATAAAAATGGATTTATTTAGTTTTTTAATAAAATGAAAGGTTTTTATTCATTATAGTGTTGATCAAGTTTATTTTTTCCACTTTAACATATTTAAAAATAAAAATGGAAAACCTTAATTTTTATTATATTTCAAATTAGAATTAATGAATTTTTTATTTAAAGGAATTGTATAGAATTCTAGGATTTATCATATTGGGCCTGTTAGATCACACCTTGTATACATGAATGTGTGCATGTATGTAGCACTTATAATTTATTTAGGTTCCATGTTTTATTTCAAATTTTTTGTTATTTCCCTTCGTTTGATGGGTTAGTTCGAATGTGGAAGGAAATTGTGGGTTACATGGAGGTACTCAGGTGGTTTGTTTTAGTTTATGTTTTGTTTTTGTATATTGATGTATCTTCCAAGAGGGTATTTCCTAATTTATATTCAGTTCATTTATTGTTTCATATTGTGTGTTTGGTTTTGGTGATGTGTGTATGTTTTTACGAATGAGTTGGATTGGTTGTGTTGATTTTTGACTCATTTATTTTTTTCATTAACATTGTTCTATTTATTGGATACTACATTGATGTTCAATTTATGAGAGGTATGTGTCAAACCTTTGGTAAAATATACATTGTTCGCTAACTTTTATTTGAGGGAAAAATTGTTCCCAAAGTTGATCTCTTTGATTCACATGCACGAGTTTCCATCCCATGTGGATCGAGAATGCCTTTTAGGCCTAGTGGAGGGATTGGTTGGGTGACATGTTGGTTCAGCATAGTCTGGTTCATTAGAAGGTTAGAGATCCTTTATAGGAACAGAATGCAAGGACTTGATAGAAAAAAAGGTTGATTCGCAATTCATAGATACTAAATCATTCAAATACCTTTTCAAAAAAAATATTTTTGGAGGACCCTTTGAAGAATTATTGAGAGTAAGTATAATGACCCCATCTAGAGATGGGTAGAATCTTTTCCAGAGATATCTTCAACTGAATAGAGTTAGTATAAAGAACCCATTAAGAGTTAACCATTGTATTCACTAGTGAAAAGGTAATTTTGGGAGATTTCCTATCAATATATTTAGGAGATATCTTGAACTTGTATTCACGGTGATTTATAGTGAAAAATAAAGGTCTCGTAACTTAGGACAAACAAAGAAAGGATTATATTTCCTCATTAGAATTTAATCTTGTAAAAACCTTACATATTGTACTAATATATCTAAGCATTTCATAGTAAGGTAATTATTGATTGTGCACAAAAATATCAATATCTATTAATTAGGATAGATATTTGAGTATAAATAGTGGATTTACAAAAGAGAAATATTAAACTTGATAAAAGTTAGGTATATTGATTCACACTCCCCCCCCCAATGTCCATGAAAATTACATTGAGTACTTAACCCTTTGTAGATTACTTAATGGAAATTGATGAATAACAAGATAATACCCTTTGGTATAAGTAATACCATTGGTTCACATCTTTTGGTGGCATGATAATCTTAAAGAGATCTCATGAGAGCATGAGAATTATATATGATCTCAATATCCTTACTTTTTTAGTAAGTTGTGCTTTTTGAGATGAAAATTCATTAAAGTGTGGATGATATAGGAACCTGTATTTTTTTATTAAGTCCTTTAAAAATGTTTTTATTGATAATTTCATTAAGTGGTCAGGTGGTCAGATGGGAAGGGTAACATGGTAATTTTATAATTCATAGAAGAAAATTTTCAATGTTTTATTGGATTTGGTATGTGAAGTTGACCCATATGTGGTGATTTTTAAATTTATAGTGAGTATTGGTTTTATCAAAGATGTCTAGTGTTAGTATAATATTATTATTTATTATTTTTATTATTCCATTTTAAATGAAATACTTCATTTAAATAAATTTTGTTACATTAAGATATTTTTGTGGTGATTAAAGGGATAAATTAAAAGATATTATAGAGCTAGATATTTTAATGTGGTTGGAATATAATTTTACAGAAATAAAAGGAATTTGTGCAAATTTTAATCGGTGAAATTATGTGGGATTTTTATATGTAAATTGAATGAGAAGAGAGAGTGTCTTTGTGTGGGAGTTAGTGGAAATTTAATAAAGTTATGGCATGGAGAATTTATAGAATTTTAGAGGATTTACTTCCATGGGAGAAATATTTCTCCATTGAGATCATTATACCTCATTATCTCATTTCTCTCTATTCTCTCAATTCTATTTATTCTCTTCTACCTCCTAATTATGGAAACTCTTAATGATCAGTGTCATGGAATATTGAAGTTAGGGAGAATAAAGAATTCGATTAGAAGGTGCAGTCATTGTTGATCATCAGAGGATCAAAGGTTATATTTTTTCATTTAATTAAGGTAGGAAACTCTAGACTTTAACTTCCTCTTTATATTATCTATGGTATATATTTCACTTGTTATTTATGGAAAATTCATTAAACATAATAATAAAGATGATTTATAATTGGGAATAATAAAGGTTTCAATTATTGAATTATTAAAAGTTCATTACTTTATAATATTAATAATTAAAGTGATATAGTATAGATTTTTAATTAAATATTGGTAAATTCTATATTTATAAAAAAATTGTCACAATTATAAAACCTAAAAATGTTATTTCTTTCCCCAATTTTGGTTTATGATTCATCTGTTGTTTGGTTAATATGTTTTTTATGAAAAATACTATTGTTAGTATAAAATGGATGATTATATATTATTTGGTTATGTCCCCATAGAAAATTTATAATTTCATTAATGAAAACCTATAGAAAATACCTTTGAGGTGGGAGATGTGATTTTTTACACATTTCCACACAAGGGTCATGGGATTATCTTAGAAATTGAGTAAAAGTATTGGAAATGGTTGGGGGATAAGTAGAAATAAGTTATATGGGTTCTTTATATATATTCATGGAATCATGTCACTTTCTTATATTATAAGACTTTGGGTGGTATGCATTAGGTTCTTCCAATGTGAAAACCATTTTCCATCTATGTTTTAGAACTTTTAAATGGAGTGAATTTGAAGGTCCAATTACAAAACCCAATAAATATGGTGGAATGGAAAAAAAGTCCACAAGTCTAGATGATGATCAATCAGAATAAATAATGATGAATCTATAATATGGAAGTGCATATATATAAAGGGCTTGTGTAAGAATCGGTTTTTAGGTTATGTAATATATTCTCAATATTTATGAGTGCTATGTAAGGGTTATTTAAATGGATACATAAGAAAAATTTATGGAGTTTATTAATGTGCACACTTTTCATTATATGGTCTAGTTTTGTTAATCAAACTCATCCAATGATCAAACCTTAGTGGATGATCACCTGTAACATTGGAAAAGTGGTGGAACCAATTTCACCAGCTAGGAACTACTATAAATAATTGGGTGGAATGTTATTTGTTTTGTAACTATTAGATATTGTAATATTCCTCTACTTATTTAATAAAGAGTTTTTAAATTACCCCTCTGAATTTGGAATATGTAAAAACCATGTAAATGCTTTTGTTCTTCTTTAATTATATTTTATTTATCAGTATCTTTCCAAAGTTCTTGTTTGGTGTGTATGTGAGCACTATGGTGTATGAATGGGATTATTTTTACTCTTAATTTTGAACGCATCATAGACATAGGTTCATTTTTTCTTTGAATGTTCTGAAACTTTTTTCCTTATTTTGATCCTTCTATAGTGTGTTTCTTGATTGGTGGTTCTAGGCCCAAAAAGTGTTACCAAAGTTCAGTTACGGATTTCAATATGACCAATCCCTAGAAAAAGTTTTTAGAGATCAGTTCAGTAGCATCATTATACCATGTTCCTTAAATGAGAATTTATAAAATCATTTCTTTATCCCTATTACATGTTTCTAAATCATTGGGAGTTCATTTATTCTTAAAGTATGGCTTTGGAAGAGGTGAAGGTACAAATTGAGAATTTCAATGAGATAGATTTTGGATTTTATAAGATACAGATAAAGAATTTTCTACTGTAGAAGGATCTATATATTCTATTTATTAGAACCAAACCAAAATAGATAATAAATAAAGAGTAGTAAATTTTTTATAAGAAAGCACTGGGGTTGATCCAGATGCTACTAGCCCCAAAAATTTCCTATAACATCCGTGAAGTAAAGATAGTTTAAGAACTTATGAAGATGCTTATCTATATATATGAGAATATAATTTTAATGTAAAAAGTGTTTCTATTATAGAGGCTATTTAGTATGATGTTCTTGGAAGGAAATCTATAAATTGATCATTTCAATGACTTCAACATATTTTTGAGTCACCTTGAATAGGTAGCAGTCATGTTTGTAGATTTAGTATGAGAATTGATATTACTTTCATCACTCCTAAAATCTTGGGAGATGATGGTTATTTTCATAATTAACTATATCAGTAAGAGTGAATTGGTTTTTGATAATGTTCATAATTTAATTTTAAATTAATATATTTGGAAGAAAGAGTTCCAAAATTCTACCTAAAATACATTC
This sequence comes from Viscum album, assembly GCA_963277665.1. Classification (NCBI taxonomy): domain Eukaryota; kingdom Viridiplantae; phylum Streptophyta; class Magnoliopsida; order Santalales; family Viscaceae; genus Viscum; species Viscum album. Next base: position 547,916,683 of record OY728159.1, read on the forward strand.
CATGTGAAATATAGAGAGTATCCAATTGCATGGAAAAGTCATCAGAAATGGAAATAAAGAAGTATAATCCATGTTATTATAGCTGAATTTGGTCCCATATATTTTAATTTTGAGAATAAATTTTATATAATGAAAGAATAAAATGAGAATAGGGTTAGTTCGGAAAGGTGTGCTTTTGAAAGTGAAACCGCAAATCCCATTTAGAAAATAAAAGTGGTGTTTTTTTGAGTGTTACACATTCACTTGAGTCTTAGATCATAATATTTGGGGCTTCTTTTCACTCTATATCTGAGGTAAGGAGTATAATAAATTTCACTTATGAATGAATCAGAATGGTATATCTTTTGAATGGTAAAATTATTAAGATATTGAGCATGGGTGATACTTTTTTCCATACATAGAATGGAAGATTATAGTAATTTCAAGGAGTATGGAACATGTCAAAGTTAAGGAAGAATTTGATTTTAGAATTATAGCTGGATGATGTAGGTTTTTTTATTACTTCTATGGGTGGAGAATGTAAATTCAAATACATTTTCATGGGGTATGGTAAAAGGAGTGAAATATAGAACATTTTAATTCACATAAGCTTTTAAACGACCAATTGGTGTTATAAGAACAACTTCTGCAATATTGTGGTATGAATTTCTGGGTCACATAAGTGAGAAAGGGATGAAAATACTAGCTGGTAAATGAATTTTGAATATCAAAATCATGGAATATAGAACATGTGAAAAATTAATCCTTGGGAAGTATTGAAAGATTTAATTCTGAATAAAACAAAAAGCACCAAAAATCAAAAGTTATATCTTGTTTAAATTGATATATTGGGGCCATCATTGGTATAATCACAAAGTATCACTATACTATGTTTCCTTCATAGGTTATGTGACATATAAGGTGTTGGTGTTCTTTATCAAGCACAAATTTTAAGTTTTCATAACCTTCATTCAATGGCGATCCATGGTGGAAAAGTATAATTAAATTTAAATGAAATATTTTGTGTTTGAAAATGGAGGGGAATATGGAAGTAAAGAATTCTGGAGGTTTTACTAGAATAAATACATATGGTTTGAGAAAAACATAATAATAATTCATGAATACAATGTATTCATGGAGAGGATGAATCAAACTATAGTGGAGAATACAATGATCGTGATGATACAAGTTGGTTTCCCCAAGGAGTTTTGGGAGGAGTCCATAAACTATTATACCTAATTTGTGAATAGTAGTCTATCAACTCCATTGGGGTATGAACTTTCATTGTCATGTTATTCTAGATAGAATATTGAAATTTCCTATCAAAAATTCTTTTATTAACTTGAATATATCAATGTTAATTCCAAATATAGGGACAAGTTAGATGCTAAGTCTAGAGCATGTTTCTTTATAGGGTAGGGTGATAATGACTTTTGATTTTGGAACTGAGATAACAACTTATAAAAGGTTTCTAGAAGCTAAAATGTTATATTCAATTAAGATATACTCTAGAAAGATCATAACCAAGTGGGATTTATATATGAGATAAAATAATCATCAAAATTTGAGGTTTGTCTAAATAGAAGTCCAAAATTTTCTAATGTTCTAGAAAATTCAAAGAGTATGACAATTTTGGAAACACCAGACTACATTGAATCAATTTAATATGGAATTAAAGTTCCAAAGGTGTTTCCCAGGTAAAATTTACCAAAGTTATTAGATATTTATAATGTTAATGGGATATCTCTATAATGTGAAGTTATGGAAGCAGTGGTTTCAAAAGGAGAAGAGACATAGATTCATATATAGAGGTATTCTGAGATTTGGCACCAATTACAGAGATATAGAAGTGGATTTCACTACTTTATTATCACTAGTGATGTAGAACCTCAATGTTTGAAATAGGATATAAGTATAATTTATTTAATCTTAAAGGATTTATCTATGAGGGTGTGAAATGGATTCCATGTATGTTTCCAGGATATGAGAGTGAACAAAATGACCTATTGGAAGGAGAGTACTTTAGAACAAGTAGGTTTATCAAATGAATGAGGAAGAAGATTTTAGAAAGAGGTAAAATTCAAGGCTATTCATAAAGGGCTTTTAACAAACTTTAGGTGTAGATTTTTTCAAAAACTTTTCTTTGGTTGTTAAACACATGAAAATTCAAATGGTACTCAGAATGGTTTTCATGGAAGGGTTATATCTAGAAAATTTAGAAGTTAAAATCTCATTTATTCATAGATATTTGGATGAGGTGAACTAGACAAAGGTTTTTATGCATAAACAGAATAAGGATCTTGTGTGAAAGCTAAAATAGAGCATTGATGGGTTGAATAAATTTCCAAGGAAGTGGAACCATAAGTTCAATGCGTTCATGGAGGAATAGAACTTCATCCCTAGTAATGTAGAGAATTTTTTCTACTAAAATTTGTATGGTGATTGGAGTTCATCGTTTTAATTATCTATATGGATGACATGATTATTACCATAATAGTAAAGGAAAGGATTGATGAGCTAAAGGTTGAACAATCTGAAATTTTTTAGAATGATCTTGGTCTATAAAAATGGATTTTGTGGGTGTGGATTATAATGGAATTAAATTCTAGAATTTTTTTTTTTTTGAATCGGTCTAACTAAATCTAGAATATAACACTCTAGAAATTATCAACATATTACTTTGTGTTTTTTGAGTTTTAGATTTTTCAAAAGGATATTAGATAAAGAGAGGTATTGTTTGAGTTAAATTTTTTGCAAAATGAGTTTAGTCATGGTATAGACATTGGAATCACAGAATGAGAGGGATGGTTCTAGTAGAGGTTAAATATATAGGTGATTTATCATAGAACATAAATTTTCTATTATGGTGTAGAGTATCAATGTGAATTTATAGGGTTCTTCCTGGTGTGTGTGTGTGTGTGTGTTTGTGTGTGCACCACAATGAGGTCTCATGTGTCAGAATTTGAGGGACTAGAGGATGAATTTATAGGTTCCTCTGGTTGGTTGGTCATAATACACCTATCCTTGTCACAGAGTGAGGGCCTATAGGCCGAGTTTTTGTGTTATGCTTTGAGTGATGTTGCACCTTAAAGATTTGATTATGGAATTATCTTTCTTTGATTTTATCATATTTGGAAAGCGGGTCATGTTTTGAATGATAGGGGATAATGATATTCATAGCATGATTTCTAAAGGTTTAGTGGTCTTAACCAATCATTGTGTAAAGAGGTTTTATCATGATATGATGGATAGTTTTCCATCCTAGGAATAATTTGGTATGACCCTTCAATTTTCCCTTAATCTCTTAGATTTCTCATGAATCACAAGTTATTAAATTTGAATCTTAGGATAATCTTAATCTCCCTTTAGTATATTTTGTTCCTTAGCATAATATTTTGATAATTATTTTATATAAGGTGAATTACTTCTCAATTTTTATGGACTTTCTCTTTTTCATTCATCTAGATAAGGTCTTGGTGGTGGTTTGGTGGTGGTTTTTATGGACATGGGTCATGAAATTTATTAGTATTGGAGTATTATAGGTTGTGTAGGTTCCTCTTCATGATTTTCTCCTAATATCATTTCTTCTTTCATCATGTTCTTGAATTGTGATCATAAAATCATAGGTTAAGGTAATGGATTTGAGATATCTCTTTATTTAGAGTATAATGTGGAATTAACATGATATTTATTTTATTCTATAGATAGTATGGATTGTGTTTTTGAAGATAATAAACCAATATAAATAAAATTATAGGAATTGGATGAATCACATATGTTTACTTATTTTCAGGATATTTCTCATTAGATTGATTCTTATTTACTGTTATTTCTTAAAATCATTGTGGTTGGAAGGTTGTTTTCTATTATTGTGATTGTGTTGCAATAATCACCTCTTATAAAAGGATAAATAGTTAAATATGGTAATAAATTGGTTATGTGTGAAACTTATAATTTCTTCATTGATGATCATATAAGAGATATTGAACTAATGTGATGTAATGCTAACAAAAATCTATAAATATGTATTGTTGATGGAATTGGGTTTGATTGTTATCATTTTTCCTTGTACCAACACTGTGATTATTGTGTGTTTGGTTGTGGATAGTTGTGGGGGTTGGTATAGGGTGATAGTATGGTTGGTTATAGTATTTTTCATGTATTTGGAAATGGGGAATTGATTGGTTATCATGGGAAGTGTTGTGGGATAGTTTTGGGGTGGTTGGTTGATGGTGGTTTAGTTGTTGTTTCTAAGGCATGTGATGCATCTCTTTTGATGTGTTTTCTATTTGTGTGATGTGGAGATGATTTTTTAGTTTCCTGGTAGATATGGAAATATATTTTTAATGGAAATCGAGTAGTTTTTTGTGGATTAAAATGAATAAACTGTGGTTATAATTGAAAATTTAGATGATTTAAGTGAATGGTTAAACAGTTGGGAATAAATATGTGTAATGGATTATGATTATTTTTCATTAAATATGGAATTTAATGTGTTGATGAACATAAATTTTATGGTAAATGGTAAATCTAGAAATGGTTCAATGGTACACCCAAATGTTGTGTCTTTTTTTTTGGTAAAGTGGGTTGGTTTGCAGTGATATAGTTCACAACAATAGTAGTGTGTCATAATGATGGTTATGGGTTGTGATGGTATTGTATTAATATGAAAACTTTGTGGTGGTATCATGTGTGGACATATATATATATATATGATTTGTTTTATTATTATTTATTTAAACACCCCACCCGAGTCAAATAACCATATTAATGCCCAAATATTTTGTGTTTTGGGGGTTTTCCTTAACATCCAGTTTGATGAGGGAACAAATGGATAAAAACTCTCTCTACCCCACTCTCCCTTATAGGTGTGGTGTAGTGGATTGGTTATGTGAATGTGGTGATGATACTTGTAAGGGTCCAGGCATGTTAGGGGGAGGGCATAAGGTTAATTTCCACCATGTCCATGATACCCTATTGAGGTGGATATGTGATAAGGTTATGATGAGCAGTGGAGATATTGGTTTGAAATGTGAGTATGTGGTTATGGTGATGGTATGATTTGATATATTCCATCATGAGATTTTGGTATTTACGAGAAGTTGGGATAGGTAGGGCTATGGTCTAACCCACAAGATATGTGATGGGGTTTATATGGTGTGTTGCATCATGAATACATATGGGATGGAAGCATAAGATGTTTGGAATTGGGGAGTGAGAGCGATAAACCAAGGGGAAGTGGTTGTGGGATACCCTTTTTATTATATGATTAGTATTATTTTATTACACATGGATGTTATTTTTGGTGAGTGGTACTTAGTAAGGTTAGGTAGTAACTAACCTATTAGGTGCATTTTGGTTATGATGTTCATTCACTGAATCATCAGTATACTTCTTACACAATTTCATAATGGTATTTTTGAGTATGATCATACTGAGTATAAATTTTATGATCACCCCTATATAAATAATTTTTTTTCAGGTTTCTAATGTGTGATTTCAGATTGGTTTAGATAATTTCATCTTAAATCTTGGAGTTGTGGTAGAAGTATCTGCTTGGGATTTTTCTTGGTATTTTATTTGGAGACTTATATTTTTTGACATATTCATGCATTGTGGGATTATTTTCGGTTTTTGTTTTAATTTTATCATGGTATTGGTTGGTGGTTTTATTTATGTACTTTTGAGTTATATTTGGGTAATTCCTCCCATTTGCATGTTTTACACCTTTGGTTATAGTTTTCAACCTAGGGCCTATTGGAGGTGGTCTATGGGGGTCACCCTCATCTTCACTACTTTCCCAAGAGGGGTTCCTAGTGAAGGAAGTTCATAAAAAAATGGTATTAAATATTTTGGTTAAGAGTTAGGGGGAGACTAGAGTTGGTTACTAGTGAGGATTTCATGGGTTGGTAGGGAAACAGTACTAGCTAAACTTAGTATGTGATGTAGACTAGGGAGATCATCTAGGACATGAGATTTTAGGGTCCCATTGATCAAATATAAAGACATTAAGTTTACCTAATGACCAAGTGAAGTGGTGATTCATGTAGTGTAGTGACCTAGGGAAGGTATATGAAACATTATTGTTTACACTTTTATTTTAATTAAGGTGATTTTAGGAAATTAAATAAGCTAAATTAAATTAAATTGATTAATAAAATCCCATGGTACAATTATTAGGATGTTTTTATTTTATTTGAGAAGATGCTTGTTGTTTTTTTTCACACATAGTTCAGGTTGGAAAGGTTTGGTATAATGATCTGGTTGACCATTGTAGGATTGATCCAGTTGAGGAGGATAAGGCTTGTAGGAATAAATCATATCAGTTTTAGTGAAATTATTTATTTAATTATTAGGTGACCATATTTTATTTTTTATATAGAGCACTGTTTGGAGAAACTTAAGATTTATTTTAGTCTAATTCAGTCTAGGGTAGAGTATCAGGTTCCTCTGGCCATTAGTCAAGCATGGGGAGTAGCACAGCTATGGTGGATCTTGTACCTTATGGAGAAAAAGGATGAATATGTTTTATGGGATGATTTATAAAGGAATTTTTTTGTTTGTATTCTATCATCATTGATGAGGGAGTTGAATATATAGAGGATTCTCTCTTTTCAGCATGGGAACCTTAGTGTTTGGTAGCTTGGAATCATATTTTGAGTATCTTATCATATTCTTTCATGATCTTTTTCTCAATGGATATTTTATAGCATGGTGTATGGAGAAGTTTTTGTGCCTAGTTATTCAATATTTAGTTACCCCATTTATGTTTCTTGTGTACTTGGAGGTATATAGGAAAGATGATTTCATGAGAGGATGTATGCTCAGTCAAGGTCATCTCAAGAGGAGAGCTATCATAGTTCCTCAAAGAGTGTAGTTTTTTGTGATAGATTTCATATGTTGAGATATTTTAGGTTCTTTACAACTAAGAGTCAGCCCTAGTAGTTTTGTTCCTATCATTTCTTTGGGGCTATCAATTTCCATGCACCCATCAGGATCTTTGTGCCAGTGTGCTTTTACTGCGAAGGTCATGGTCATAGGAAATATTAGTGCTCAAACATTCTTAAAGACCATCCTGGTATGGGATGTTGGATCCCTTATCATCCCTAGTTGTAAAAGTAGGCTTAAATATCTTATCATCATTATGTAAATGGGGTTATGTTACTCCAATGGGATATGGATATGTTAGAGGTAAACCTCATGATATCCCCTTCCCTTATAGACATAGATATGAGCAACATAGTAAAGGTGATAATTGGTAGTAAGGTAGAGTATTTTTGAATTAATAGTTTCATGTCATGGATGTGCCAACAGTGGATGAGAAATTGATTATTCAAGGTGACATCTATTTATCTCCCACCTTAAATTATGCTTTATTTTATTCCAGATTATCATGCTCCTTTATTGTTCCCACCTTGGTTCCATGCCTCAGACTCAACATGGAGAGGCTTCTAGTTCCCCTAGTGTTGAATATGTTTTTTGGAGGTTATACAAGTCTTCTTGATGTGTCTCATGTTAATTAGTTGATGATGGGGTAGAATCAGTTTTCTAGGGATTTATTTATGCTTTTGATACCGCCATACAATGTTATTATTGGCATTGATTATTTATTTTATGTGTCCATGGTCATTGATTTATTTTGTATGAGGGTTTTGTTCTATGATGAGGATGGTTGTCATTCAGTATTAAACAATGTGAGTGATCATCATATGGTTTGTAAATTTTTGGAGTTATTATTGTTTCAGCTAGCATCCATATCCTTGAATTTGATAGAGTCATAAGTAGTGAATTTCCTTGGAGTCGTGGAGGATTTTCTAATGTTTTTATCCAGTATGTTTTCAATTGAACCAATATAAACATAACTTAAATAAAACATTATTTTCATATTTTAGATAATACATCTCATAAACAATCTCACAACCCAAGTACTGAAAGGTCTAGTATCTTGGATATTAGCTATATAAACAAATTGTTTTATAATACATGTAAACATTAATCCATAATTTTGATCCTATAAACCCTTTTATATACATCTCAAATGATATAATAGTATTCATAACCTAGGTAGTGAAAACATAATAAAGTGTTGAGCTCAGACAACCCAAAGGGAAAAACATATCATAATGCATCATATCATAAACATGAATGATAACATGAGGAAGAGGTTAAATATCTTATTAAAATATCATATAACCATATATGATAATAATGAAACCTTTAAGAGAAAAAAATATCATAAAAATATTATAAAAATATTTTTAAGGAAAAATAAAAGTTATTAAATAGCTCAAAATACATCATAACATAAAAATGAGTAATACCTTAAAAATAAGTCATAATCATGAAAATATGAAATTACTTGGAAAATAAATGCATCTTAAAAATGTTTCCTAACTTGATAAAAAACTCTAAATGTTTAATAACTTGATAATAAAAATGTAAATGTGGCATAACTATAAGTATAGAAAAACCATTATGAGAGAACCCATTATTCCCATTCCTATGTGAACAAACTCATTATGTCCACACCTGAAAATGTGAGCAATCCAATTATGCCCAGCTAGTGTAAAAAACTCATTATGTACACACTTGATTATCTCATAACATATAAACTTAAACCAATTCATTATAGTTTGATATAGGATCCCACTTTACATCACTCATACATATGTGTACCACTTAAAATAAATCATAAACAAGTCTTAATGAACCCATGGAAAATAATGGGTTTCCTAAAATTTTCAAAAACATCAAATAACTTGAACTTAAGAAATAATAGGATATCAAATAAATCTCTTCATCTAGAATAAATAATATCATAATAAAATATATAGTATGATCAAAACATTTCTTTATGATAGATAAACCTTGGAGGAAAAAATAAAAATGAAAATACAAAAGTTTCACAAAACCTTTGAAGGATTCTTATAAAATATGGAGTGTAAATTACTTTATAAAATATTTTTTATAATGGAAATTAAATAATTTAAAATAATTATTATAAATATTTGAAAACAAAGGATTCTTGAAAAGAAACAAAAAATAATGCTAATAAATCTAAAAAGGTAAATAATGAAAATAAATTCCTTAATTAATCTTTTTAGGATATTTTAAATAAAAATGCATTAAAGAAATGTTTAAAGACTTTAATTTCATAAAAGAGTAAAATGAAATTATGAGTAATATAAATTAAAAAAATTATTTTTATTTCATTAAATAAAATGATTTTCATAGTAAAAATATGGTCATGGAAGAAATGATCCATTGGTAAAAATGAGAGTTATTCTTACTAACACTATACTTTTAATTTGGAAAAAATTATCAAATAAGTGGTTATTGATAATGAAAATTAATTTATATAGATAAAATAGGAAATACCATATAAAATATTTTAATTTAAGGATCAAATAAAACTTGAATATTATATTCAATTAAGAAATATTATAACCCAATGAATCGGAAATTGAGTCTATAAAACCCCTACCATTACTCTTGATTCCCAAGGAATTTCTTCAAAAAAATTTCTAATTAATAAAAACATATTAATTACCTATTTCATAAAATTATTAATATATATTTTTATTTATACTCTTTATTAATAAAAATTATATTCAAGTATTATATTTTTATAATTTCTTTTCAACATTGGGTGTTAATAATCTTGATTGTTTTGAACTATATTTATAAAAGCAGTCTCGGTATTTCATTTTTATTCCAAAATTAATCATTTAAAAATAATTAAAGGTATTATAATTAATTTTTTATAATGAATTATAATTTTATAATTCCATCACATGGGTTTTTTAGTCATGTTTCGTAAAGATGTAATCGGTGTTGAACTAGTTTTGAGTTATTTACTAATATCGATGGATTACCTTATAACGATCGTTACTTTTGTTTTATTATATATATAAAACCGTATTAATGATATATATTTCTTATATATCATATATTATCATCAAATACAAACTAAAACCATCCATTAAGGTGGTATTGAAAAAATAAACATGTTTATTTGTGAAGGTGATAGTCTGCACACACGCACAATTCACGTTTTCATTTTTATTAAATGGAAAGGGGAGGGTGGTTAATGATTTTACCATAATTTTAATAATATATAAGTATAATATTGATAAAAATTTTATCATTTTAATATGTTGTAATTAAATTTGAGGAAGAATAATTGTAATAAATAAATATAAATAAGAAAGAAATAGTTAGAAATTTATACCTCACTACTTGGATTATCTCCTTTGCAAAGGGGTTTGGGAATTTGAGGGATGTATTTTGGGAATATTTTGGACCAAAAATATGGTATTTTTGTGTAAGGTTGAGTGTGTATAGTAATTCCCCTTTTGTAAGTGAAAAGGGATGACATTTTTGAAATTACATAAAAGTTTCTAATAATGAGGAGTCACTCTTGAGGAAAGTAGCTCAAAAATTGAGAAATAATTGAGATGAGAGGTGATAAGGTGGATAAAGGCCTTAAAAAAAATTCTCATGCATGTTTAAAAAATATTTTAGGTCACTCACTCTTATATTTTTACTTTTACCATTTTAGCTTTTACAATAGTAACTAGTTTTTACCTAAGTAACATATCATTTTTTCTTAAAAATAAAATTTTCCTTATTATATAATTTAGAACTACTAATTCAAAATTTTAAATCCATAAAATTTGATTCATTTTATAAAAGTGATAAAAATTAATTCTAAAACAATAAGTATATTATGTATTAAAAACAATTTATTAAAAAAAAAAATTACTTAAGTTCTAAAACATTAAATTTAGGTTTGTAAACTAGAATCAGTATTTTAAAATTTATAATATAACTCATAAAATTAATATTTTTTCTATAAAATGGTTTCATAAATTTTTAAATCAATTTTATAAACTAATAATCCCATAAAAGGCATGGTATTTTTAAAAATCATATATTACAATACTCACCTAAAAATCTATTTTTTTAGAAAAAACTATAAAATTCATATTATTTTAATTTTTACATGATATATCCAAAAATGAATTTAATTTTATCAAATTATCATCCAAAAAATTATTTATTTTTTAATTGAAAACTTAAAATATAGTTAAAAAATGTTTTTTATAGGAAAACAACTTTATATTATTATCTATTATTTTTTAGGTTTCCTAAAAATAACTAATTAAAACAATTTTAATACATTATGGATAAAAACTATATTATATTTTAAAAATATTAAATTTTAGAAAAAGTTTTTATTAGTTTCCTAGGTTAACTATTTGAGTCAATATTTAAAGTGAGCTTTATTTTGTTTTTTTATATATATTTATATATATTTCATAATTTCATCACCATTGTTTATACCTGCAAATTCTAGGGATACGTTACAATGATTTATATTTTTTTGGTTTTGCTTTTGTGTATGGATAAAGATATCAAAAAATGTTTATTTAAGGAGGAAATAATTGGTTCGTTACATTCTACCCCCTTAAAAGAATTTCAAGCTTGAAATTTTATTACATTGAAGAAAAAAAGTGAGGTAACTTTCATATCATCACATCCTCATGTTCCTATATAAACTCCTCAAATATATGATTTTTCTAAATAACTTTGACTATATTGGTGGTATCTTTTCATGGAACCTTGTATCTATGATCCAAGATTTACACATGTTTTTTTCATAAAAAATTCCATGTTCCATCTATACAACTTACAGGCTTAGTAAATGTGATGGATTTGTTATATACTTCCTAAAAATTGATACATGGAACATGTCATTAACTTGAGATAGGTTTTTAGGGAGTGATAAATGATAGGATATAACCCCAACATGATCAAGAGTCTCTATGGGACTTATGTATCTATGTCCAATCTCTAAAGACACGGAATTTCCATGTAAATTTTTTTTAAATAAATGGGAATTTTTACGAGTCCGCAAAACTTGACGGCGCATGAATCTGAGGCCCGGTGTGCCCGGAATGAATTTATGAATATTATTTCGGGTACGTTTAGTAAACGTACGAGCAGGTTTTTATAACTTTTTAACCGGTACTCAGAATTGAAATCTAAGGGCATGGTTGAACTCGCAACACCGGTATTCGCTTAAGAAGACTTTCACCTCGACGGTAGTTGATCGAGGGTGAAAGTTAATTTTTTGTGTTTTTCATGAAAAGAATAAAATAAAATAAAGTATGAAACATTTTATTTTATTTTATTTTGAAACTTTCATGTGGAAGTTTCACAGGTGGGGACCACCTGAATTAACCTCCCATGAGAGATTATAGAGGTGGGTACCACCGAGCCTAACCTCCCATGAGAGCTTATGGTGGTGGAAACCACTCGAGGCTTGAAACCTCTTGAACTCCCTATTAAATGTGGGAGAGCCTCTTTAACTCCTCCAATATTTAATTATGCCTCCCACCTTTAATTAATTTTTGTTCCAACCTCGTCAATTAATTAAGTGGAGCCAACTTAATTAATCCAATTTGAAATTGTGCCAATAATTAAAAATTGGGGAAACACAACAGTTGGCCATTTTCATTTTGGGGGAAAGGCTTATCAAAGGAGAGAGTTCTTGGAGAAAGCCCGCCAATAAGGAACTCCAATGAAGAACACCAACCTTGACTTCGACCTTCTTCCTCGAGACATCCTCCAATGGTGGACATCTTCAATAATAAATAATCACCTCCATCGAAGAACGTTAATCCAACGAACGAGCTCGGGATTAGAGGCATGTGATGGGCATGACGAACGTCGACAACTTAGACTTATCTCTTCGTCGTCAACAATCAAACAAGGTAAGGGTTTATTTGTGTATGAATACTTTTCCCATGTTCTTCCCTTGAATTATTTTTCAGGATTGGGAATAAATCATTGAGGGAGGTTTTAAAGCTTGATGTTCTTCTTCAAGTTCTTGTTGAGCCATATGCTAACACCCTAACGCAGAGGGTACGGGCCAAACAAACATGGCCCGACCCCTCCACAAATCTTGTGATGATTTGTGGTGTTGAACAAGATGAAGGCGACGGCGCAATAACACCGCCCCGAGGCCATTGCCACCTCGTGACCTTCGCGCCCTCGTGGCACCCCCTGTGACCGAGCCGCTCTACGGCACCCATGGCCACCGCGCCCCGCGGCTCCGCCACCCGCGGCCCCGTCATGCCGCCCACGGCCACCATCGTCTGGGATGAGCCGTCGTCGCCGATCGGGCTGAGCCACAGCCGTTGTCTGGGCCGAGCCGCCGTCGCCGTCCACCGAGCCACTATCATCGTCCGTCGAGTCATCGTCCTCCCGCCAAGCCGTGGTCCGAGTTGCCCCGGCTGCGCCGCCCACCGCCTTTTGAGCCGCCCCGGCCAAGTCGCTCACGGCCCTCCGAGCTACCCCGACTGTGCCGCCCATGGCCCTTTGAGACACCCCATTTGTGCCACATGTGGCCTCTCTGAGCTGCCTTGGGTTGGTACGAACTTCCCCGCACCCTCGTGGCACCCCTGCGGCCAAGTCGTCGTCTGTCGCCGAGCCGACCCACGACCTTCGCCACCCCACGGTACCCGTGGCCCTCGCGGCCCTCGCGGCCTGCCAGACTGCTCAGCGGGTCGGGCAGCACCACGAGCCGGGATTGACCCAGTGGGTTGGGCCGGGTCAACCCAAACCGGGTCGACCCTGGTCGGGTCGGTTCGGGTCAGTCCAACCGGGTCGGACCTGACCCGGGCCTAATACAACCCATTTACTTTACTTGGGCCATAACTTTGGCATCGAATGTCCGTTGGACGAACCGTCAGTGGCGCTATAAATCTTGGAGCAAGAAGGTCCCTTTAATTATACCCCACTAGAGTTTTGGATTAAGATGGGGAACGGTCAGGTTGGATCGAGCACAAATCCAACCAGGCCCCCGGGACTAAAAGGCTAATAACTCACAGACCGGGCGACCAATTGACGTGTCGTCTGTTGTGTTGAGACCCTTATGACATGGCGGAACCTATTAGTTGGCTAACACTTGACGACTACTGGCCTTTTTGACTTGGAGTTACTTTACAGGCCCAATGGGGAGCAGCTCTGTGTGACACGGCAGAACCACAGTGGGGAGCTCCTCTGTGTGACGCGGCAGACCCACGGTACACGACAGGAGGAGTACCTCAGTAGGAGATGGTGGGGAGCGCCTATGTATGACACAGTAGACCCACGGTACTCGACAAGAGGAGTACCTTAGTAATTCATGAGGGGGAGCGCCTGTAAAGACCCGCAAATTTCAAGGAAATTTTTTTCTTAATTTTCTTTGGAATTTTACAAGAGCGCAGCTTCAGACGGCACCTGATTCCGAGGCCCGGTGTGCCCGGAATCAATTTCCGAAGTTTGGCTCGGGTACGTTCAGTGAACGGACGAGCGGGTTTTTCTATCTTTTGAACCGGTGCCTGGAATCAAATTCTGAGGGCACCGATGAAATCGCAGCGCCGGTATTTGCTTAGAAACGCCTCTTCCGGAGTTGCGTTTGCTCAGACGTGGTTTTTAAATTTTGCGGCTTTAAGTCAGAAATAAAATAAAGTTTGTGCGACAACTTTATTCTATTTCACTTAAGCTGCTTGGAAGCCACTTGAAGCCACTTAAAGACGGCTTGAACTGAGTTGAACTGGATAGGATGCTATCCGGAAATATCCTACCCCCTTGGTAGGATATTTGTGAGGTGGGGCCCGCACGAGCCCCGCCGTTTCTTTCGCTAAGTAACGCACCCGCGAAAACCCGTCAAAGTAACTGAAAAGTCAACCGACGCGTTTTCTTTAATTCTTAACAGACCATTTAATTGGGCGGTTTATTTCGTGAATTAAATGGGCTGTTTCGCTCGTTGAATTAATTCAACGAACTGATGGGTCGTTACTTACGCTTTTGCGTTGTTGGCATGTTTATAAAATAAGACCAACCTAAAAATCCTTTGAAAGGATTTGAGAGGATCCTTGTTTCTTCATCTCCCCGCGAAGAACGCGAAGAACGCGAAGAACGCGAAGAACGCGAAGAACGCGAAGAACGCCGGCGACCGGAATTCGGCGACGCACACCGAGATCTGCGACGTCGACGAGCTTTACCCGTGACGTTCTTCGGCGACGCCTCTTCTTCCGCGGCCGATCCTCGTTCGGCAACTAAGGTGAGAATCGGATCGTTTAAATTCTCCCTTTTTTTTTAAAATTCATGGCAACGGATTTAATTAATTAAATCCGTTTGTTCTTGATCCGGAGATTGGCGACGCGACGCCGGATACCGCGACGACGCAACGATCCCCCCTTCTTCCGCGACGAGCGATCCCGCGACGACCTCTCGTCCGACGACGACGACAAGGTAGGGGTTTATTTTCTTGATGATTCATTCCCGTGTTCTTATTTCTTTTGAATAAAGAACCGGCATGAATAATTTCAATTAATTAAAAATTGAAATGCCGTTTAAAAGAAAAGGGGTGAACAATTTTTATCTTTGATTAAAAATTGTTATAGCCTTTCCTCCCGTTGATTATGACTAACGCGGAGGGTGCGGGTCTAACGAACAAGACCCGGCAACCCTCCGCCGATCTCTTTTGTTGTGCGGATATGGCGGACGATGACAAACCGCGCGGCAGGGGCGATCTGTTGATCCCGCAGTGAAGATCGGCCCCCGGGAGGAGCATCGGCGCAGACGGGAGGCAAAACGGGACACCGGAGCAACTCCGGCGGCCTGCGGAAGGCGGCGGCGGCGCGGGTCGCCGGCGCGGCGGCGCCGGCGACCGGAGGCGGCGGCGCCCGGCGCGCCGCCAGAGGAGTCCGCCGCGGCCGAGCCGCGGCGGCGGGGAACCGCCGGACCGCGTCCGCGGTCCGGCCACCCAGCACGCGGCCCGCGCGGGCCGCGTTTCTCCAAAGCCGCGGGTCAAACCCGCGGCGGCTCAAGCGGCCGCTCGGCCGAAGCCGAGTCGGCCGGTCCGGTCGGCCGGGCCGCGCCCAGGCCGGACCGGACCCGGCCTAGCCGGTTCGGGCCGGGTCGGGCCGACCCGGTTCGGCCGACCCAGGGGGGGTTCGGGTCGGGTCGCCCCGGGCCCAGAACCCCCGTTTTCGGGCCCTCTTCGGTCTTTCGCCCATATCTTGGGCCTGGGACCTCAGATTGACGAACCGTCAGCGGCTACGCGATCCTTGGATCGAGACGGTCGTTTCGGTATATTATACTCAAGGTTTCGGAAGACTTTGGGTTCGGCCGGGTTGGTTCGTACACGAAACCAACCGGGCCCTGGGAGCGGAAACGCTCATAACTTGAGCTACGGACGTCCGAATGACGTACCGTCAGCTGTGGTAGTTTCCTCTAAGTGAGACGAAACTTTTGGCATACTCCGCCCGAGGATCGGATACAGGCGGAGTACGGTCGGGTCGGTTTTGCCCTAAAAACCAACCGGGCCCCTGGAACGAAAATGCCAATAACTCTCAGACCGGGCGTCCGATTGACGCGCCGTCTGTTGCGTTGAGATCCTGTTGTCGATACGGAACTTTTGGATACATCAACTTCGGACTACGTGTCAGTTGATGTATCAGCCTCTCGGCTCGTGGAGCGGACCCTCCTAAACGAGCTCGCTATGTGCGGGAACCCTAGCGCTGGCTGTGACTTCGACGACAGAGCAGAGATCCTCCGTGGACTGCGACGACGGCAGAGCAGAGATCCTCCGTGGACTGCGACGACGGCAGAGCAGAGATCCTTCGTGGACTGCGGCGATGACAGAGCAGAGATCCTCAGTGGACTGCGTCGACTACTGCACTCAGCGATCCTACGTGGATCAGTGCTACAGGTTCTGTGTGAGCCCGATCCTATGTGGGTCCTTACTACCGGTTCTGTGTGAGCCACTGCCTACAGGTTCTGTGTGAGCCCGATCCTACGTGGGTCTTTTGCGGGGGTTAGTACCTATCGATCCTTCGTGGGTCCGACGACTTAGATGGATCAGTGATCATCTTTGACGTCATCTGAAAAAGTATACCTGGTTGAGCTGAATCGTATGTTACTCTCCTTTGTGGATTGTGTTGAACTATCCTATGTGGATTTTACTGTTTACTCTCCTTGTGGATTTGAGTCTTGCTTTCCTTTGTGGATTGAGTTGTTCTTGAGCTCGTGAGCAGAGCTGGAATTGGGGACTTAGGTATATGTATGGGCATATACCTAAGTCGAGTCAGATGTTACTTCGTGATTGCATCTTTCTTTTGTGCTATATCCTTTGTGGATTTCGGGAGACCTTCGGGGGTCTCGGGGTCCTTACTGAGTAGCTTGTACTCACCCCTGCACGGGCTATGCCCGCACCTTGTTGTGTTGGTTGCAGACGACGGACAGCGCTGATCACGGTTGGGGTGTGGAGCAGGACGGTACCTGGAGGTGGACCACTGGGCGGGACGTGCTCGGAGCGGACGTGGGACCCGAGGAGCCTGGAGGCTATCTGTACCCACCCTTCAGGTGGGATTGCCAGTGGACGACACGAGGCCGCCGTATTTTCTTCAGTTGCTGTACTTTACTTTTCAGTTTTACTTTACAGTTGGGCTTGTATTTCCGGCCCCCTTTACTTTTCTGCACTTTACTTTCCGCTTGCTGACTCTGTGTGGTTGTTACTTATAAAGGCAATGCCTTCCCTGTTTACTGGGATTTTACGCCTTGGTGCTAGTCGCCAGCCCCTGGCCTATGGAAGGCGGGCTTGGGGTAGTCACGGCACGGGCCCCGAGGACGGGTCGTGACAAATTGGTATCAGAGGCGGTCGGTTCTACCGCAGACTCTGATCGTCCTTTCTTTCTATATGAAGCAATAGTGTTCAGTGTATTGAGTGTGGTTATCAGTTCAGGGAGCCCAGTGTTGGTGCGGCGGCCGACGTATCCGTACACCAGGACCCTGACTCCTGATTTCCGACTTAATGCATGAAAACATTGATTGCGTGTGTGTTTCAAGTTTTCTTTGTGATTACTTGTGTCAGCTCACCGGGTATACTGATCTGCTTTATGAAAGTCTCAAGTTTTCCTTGTGATTACTTGTGCCAGCTCACCAGGTATACTGTTCTGACTGTGGTGCTCTTGTTCTCCTTTTCAGGATGGCCCCGCGACGACAGCCAGCTAGGGTTCCGAGTGTAGGGCGCGACGGCAGCCCACCGAGCGACGAGGCCTCGGTGCAGGGCCCTTTGCCAGCAGTGGCACCGGCGGTAGCTTTACCCGCCGAGCCACCGATGCTGCCAGTACCAGACGCTGACGATGCACGTCGCCTCAGGGCACTACATGAGTTTCAGGGCCAGCGACCGCCCAGGTTTCGCGGTGAGGCGGACCCCCAGGCCGCCGAGGACTGGCTAGAGGCGGTGGTACGGATCTTTAGGCTAGTGAGGACACCAGCGGATCTCATGGTGATTCTCGCAGCGAGCCTCCTGCAGGCGGCGGCAGGACGATGGTGGAGCCTGATGCTCCAGGTTCACGATGAGGCATCCTTGCTCTGGGCGGACTTCGAGAGCCTCTTCCGCTCTGAGTTCGTCCCGGCCACCCTCCGAGCGGTGCGCATCCAGGAGCTTCTCCAGCTGCGCCAGGGCAGCATGACGGTCGCTCAGTACGCGGCGAGGTTCACTGACCTGTCTCGCTACTCGACCGACATGGTACGGGACCCCTTCTTCCGGGCCCGGACCTTCGAGCAGGGCTTGCGACAGGAGATTCGGGCGTCGCTGATCTCCCTCAGCATTCCGACCCAGGCGGGAGTGCTGGAGCGAGCCCTCCTGATCGAGAGCTTCCTGGCAGAGCCTTCTTCAGCGGCGAGACCTAGCGCAGGGCGGCAGGTAGCTGAGTCTTCGGCAGCAGGTAGCCGACGGATGACTCTCGGGTCCAGGCAGACCAGACCCCCACGCAGACGGCCTCAGGACACCGGCTCAGCGGTGCGGGGCACACAGCGGAGTGCCAGCCTTCCGAGAGGCAGGCTGTGCTACTCCTGCGGCGGGCAGGGTCACATGGCTCGTGACTGCCCGACTCGCCGACCAGAGGAGCAGCAGACGGTGGAGGGGCCACCCAGGCAGAGGCAGAGGGTCGACCGTGGCGGTCCGCAGGGAGGAGGCGGACGAGGCAGAGGAGCTGGCCGAGCAGCGGGTGGTGGGCGACGCTTCCAGGCTCTACCCCCACCACCACCAGGAGGGCCACCTCGACCACATGGAGCTGGCGGGCAGGGACAGGCCCAGCTCCAGGCAGTGGAGGCCTACGACCCCGACTTGCCAGAGATGATTCGAGGTACGATCTGTGTCTATTCCACCCTTGCTGCAGTACTTATAGACACAGGAGCGAGTCACTCTTTCATAGCCTCTGCCCTTGTTCGGAGCTCGGAGATTCCGACTGAGCCGTTGGATCGATCCTTACGGCTAGAGACTCCTACGGGAGCAGACTCGACGATTACGCACTGGTGCCGGCAGTGTGAGCTTACTCTAGGAGGCGAGAGCTTCGGCTGGGATCTCCTTGTAGCGGCGTCGAGGCCTTACGACGTCATCTTGGGCATGGATTGGCTATCCACGGTTCATGCCCAGATCGACTGTTTTAGGCGCAAGGTGCGATGTGTTCGCACCGACGGGAGCAGGTTTACCTTCACCGGCGAGAAGGGAACCTTTGCAGCACAGGATGGACTTCCGCGGAGGAGAGTGCATCCCATCTCTCATCAGTTGGCTAGCCTCATCCTAGGAGCAGTGGACGTGCGGAGTCCAGCTTTTCCTGCAGTGGTGGACCAGTACGTGGACGTCTTTCCCGACGACGTTCCAGGGCTACCTCCTCGTAGAGAGGTAGACTTTTACATCGACTTGTACCCCGGGACAGCCCCGATATCTACTCCAGCATATCGGATGGCCCTCGCCGAGCTTCGGGAGCTGCGGGTACAGTTGGAGGACTTGCAGAGCAAGGGGTTTATCCGACCCAGTGTTTCACCCTGGGCTTCCCCGATTTTGTTCGCCAAGAAGGCGGACGGGAGCTTGCGACTATGTGTCGACTATCGTCGCCTGAACCAGGTGACAGTGAGGAACAAGTATCCACTGCCACGGATTGATGACCTCTTCGATCAGCTCAAGGGAGCGCGGTGGTTCTCGAAGATAGACCTCCGGTCAGGCAATCATCAGCTCAGAGTTCGAGACGAGGACGTGCAGAAGATGGCCTTCAGGTGTCGGTATGGCCATTATGAGTTCTTGGTTATGCCATTCGGCGTAACCAATGCTCCAGCAGTGTTCATGAGCCTCATGAACAGGATCTTCCAGCCATACCTCGACCGATTTGTCGTGGTCTTCATTGACGACATTTTGGTATACTCGACGACTGAGGAGGAGCATGCCTACCACCTGCGAGTTGTGCTAGACACACTCCGAGAGCACCAGCTTTATGGAAAGCTCTCAAAATGCCAGTTCTGGTTACGTGAGGTCCTTTTCTTGGGGCACGTCATTTCTGAGGCGGGAGTTGCAGTGGATCCCGCGAAGATCGAGTCAGTGCTAGCTTGGGAGCCACCCAAGAGCGTGACAGAGGTGCGGAGCTTCTTGGGCCTAGCCGGATACTATCGGAGATTCATGCCAGACTTCTCCAGAGTTGCGGCACCACTCTCAGCTTTGACAAAGAAGGGGAAACCCTTCGTGTGGTCAGACAGATGTCAGCAGAGCTTCCAGGAGCTGAGGCAGAGGTTGACCAGCGCACCTATCTTGAGGTTGCCTGAGGAGGGAGTTGGATACGTAGTTTACTGCGATGCATCAGGGACTGGACTCGGGTGCGTCCTGATGCAGGAGCGGGCCGTGATCGCCTACGGATCACGTCAGTTGAGGCCGCATGAGTAGAACTACGCCACTCATGACCTGGAGTTAGCAGCAGTGGTCTTCGCTCTGAAGACTTGGCGGCACTATCTGATGGGCGAGCGCTTCACAGTCTTTTCTGACTACCAGAGTCTCAGGTATATCTTCTCTCAGAAGGACCTAAACCTGAGATAGCGGATATGGCTTGAGTTCCTCCAGGACTATGACTTTGAGATAGTCTATACTCCTGGGAAGGGGAACGTGGTAGCCGATGCCCTCAGTAGGAGGACGGGCATTCAGCTACTTGAGGAGGCGACGGAGCAGCTAGCCTCCTTACAGATATCCTTCGTGGATAGAGACGGAGCAGCCTTTCTTCAGTCTCTCACAGTCTCTCCTCCACTTCTACAGCGGGTCAGAGAGGCTCAGCGTGGGGACGCTGACTGTGAGACCCGGCGTGCACTGATATCCTCAGGTCAGGCGCCTGATGGTTTCTCCCTTGGAGCAGAGCACGACATCCTTTTCAGAGGACGTACCTTCGTACCAGTCGCCTTACGAGAGGAGGTGCTGAGAGAGTTTCACACTTATCCCTTGGCGGTGCATCCCGGAGTGGCGAAGATGTACCAGGATCTCAGACGACAGCACTGGTGGCCGGGCATGAAGAAAGCTGTGGCAGAGTTCGTTTCACGATGCCTCACCTGCCAGCAGGTGAAGGCAGAGCATCAGGTACCAGCAGGCTTGGTACAGCCCTTGGAGGTCCCGGAGTGGAAGTGGGATGGCATATCTATGGACTTCGTGACTGGACTTCCACGCACTTCCAGATGTCACGACTCCATTTGGGTGATTGTCGACCAACTCACTAAGTCGGCACACTTCTTACCCATCAGAGAGCAGGGCTCAGTGGAGAGCTTGGGACGTCTTTACGTCCAGGAGATCGTACGGCTTCACGGTGTGCCATCTTCTATCGTCTCCGATCGAGATTCTCGTTTCACTTCCCGGCTTTGGAAGGGGTTGCAGGAGGCGTTCGGGACGCGGCTCCATCTGAGCACAGCCTTCCACCCTCAGACGGATGGTCAGACGGAGAGGACCATACAGACACTCGAGGACATGCTCCGTGCATGTGTTCTCGACTTTGGTCGCAGCTGGGAGGACCACCTACCCTTGGTGGAGTTCGCGTACAACAACAGCTACCACTCCACCATCGGGATGGCACCATACGAGGCGTTGTACGGCAGACCCTGCAGATCACCGTTGTGCTGGACAGACCCTGGGGAGTCAGCACTCGTGGGACCAGAGATGGTCCGAGCCACGACAGAGAAGGTCCAGATCATCCAGGAGAGGATGAGGACAGCTCAGAGCCGGCAGAAGTCATATGCTGACAGGAGGCGGAGGCCACTAGAGTTCGAGGATGGCGACCACGTCTTTTTGCGTGTCTCACCTCGACGTGGTTTACGGAGATTTGGCCGAGGCGGCAAGTTGTCTCCACGCTTCATCGGGCCTTTCCAGGTCCTCAGCAGGATAGGAGAGGTGGCTTATCGCCTGGCTCTACCACCTCAGTTGCACCGGGTGCACGACGTCTTCCACGTGTCTCAGCTGAGGAGATACGTGCACGACCCGACGCACATCATCGACTTTGGGGAGCTGGACGTGGACGATGGGGCGACTTTTGCGGAGGTCCCAGTGGAGATCGAGGATCGACAGGAGCGGGTCCTACGTGGGCGGTCGATTCCTCTTGTGCGCGTCAGATGGCAGCACGGGAACCTCCAGGAGAGCACTTGGGAGCGGGAGGCTCAGATGCGTGCTCAGTACCCCCATTTGTTCCCCTAGTTTTTGATGTATCTTTACGGGGACGTAAAGCCCTGAGGTGGGAGTAATGTAAAGACCTGCAAATTTCAAGGAAATTTTTTTCTTAATTTTCTTTGGAATTTTACAAGAGCGCAGCTTCAGACGGCACCTGATTCCGAGGCCCGGTGTGCCCGGAATCAATTTCCGAAGTTTGGCTCGGGTACGTTCAGTGAACGGACGAGCGGGTTTTTCTATCTTTTGAACCGGTGCCCGGAATCAAATTCTGAGGGCACCGATGAAATCGCAGCGCCGGTATTTGCTTAGAAACGCCTCTTCCGGAGTTGCGTTTGCTCAGACGTGGTTTTTAAATTTTGCGGCTTTAAGTCAGAAATAAAATAAAGTTTGTGCGACAACTTTATTCTATTTCACTTAAGCTGCTTGGAAGCCACTTGAAGCCACTTAAAGACGTCTTGAACTGAGTTGAACTGGATAGGATGCTATCCGGAAATATCCTACCCCCTTGGTAGGATATTTGTGAGGTGGGGCCCGCACGAGCCCCGCCGTTTCTTTCGCTAAGTAACGCACCCGCGAAAACCCGTCAAAGTAACTGAAAAGTCAACCGACGCGTTTTCTTTAATTCTTAACAGACCATTTAATTGGGCGGTTTATTTCGTGAATTAAATGGGCTGTTTCGCTCGTTGAATTAATTCAACGAACTGATGGGTCGTTACTTACGCTTTTGCGTTGTTGGCATGTTTATAAAATAAGACCAACCTAAAAATCCTTTGAAAGGATTTGAGAGGATCCTTGTTTCTTCATCTCCCCGCGAAGAACGCGAAGAACGCGAAGAACGCCGGCGACCGGAATTCGGCGACGCACACCGAGATCTGCGACGTCGACGAGCTTTACCCGCGACGTTCTTCGGCGACGCCTCTTCTTCCGCGGCCGATCCTCGTTCGGCAACTAAGGTGAGAATCGGATCGTTTAAATTCTCCCTTTTTTTTTAAAATTCATGGCAACGGATTTAATTAATTAAATCCGTTTGTTCTTGATCCGGAGATTGGCGACGCGACGCCGGATACCGCGACGACGCAACGATCCCCCCTTCTTCCGCGACGAGCGATCCCGCGACGACCTCTCGTCCGACGACGACGACAAGGTAGGGGTTTATTTTCTTGATGATTCATTCCCGTGTTCTTATTTCTTTTGAATAAAGAACCGGCATGAATAATTTCAATTAATTAAAAATTGAAATGCCGTTTAAAAGAAAAGGGGTGAACAATTTTTATCTTTGATTAAAAATTGTTATAGCCTTTCCTCCCGTTGATTATGACTAACGCGGAGGGTGCGGGTCTAACGAACAAGACCCGGCAACCCTCCGCCGATCTCTTTTGTTGTGCGGATATGGCGGACGACGACGAACCGCGCGGCAGGGGCGATCTGTTGATCCCGCAGTGAAGATCGGCCCCCGGGAGGAGCATCGGCGCAGACGGGAGGCAAAACGGGCCACCGGAGCAACTCCGGCGGCCCGCGGAAGGTGGCGGCGGCGCCCGGCGCGCCGCCGGAGGAGTCCGCCGCGGCCGAGCCGCGGCGGCGGCGAACCGCCGGACCGCGTCCGCGGTCCGGCCACCCAGCACGCGGCCCGCGCGGGCCGCGTTTCTCCAAAGCCGCGGGTCAAACCCGCGGCGGCTCAAGCGGCCGCTCGGCCGAAGCCGAGCCGGCCGGTCCGGTCGGCCGGGCCGCGCCCAGGCCGGACCGGACCCGGCCTAGCCGGTTCGGGCCGACCCGGTTCGGCCGACCCAGGGGGGGTTCGGGCCGGGTCGCCCCGGGCCCAGAACCCCCGTTTTCGGGCCCTCTTCGGTCTTTCTCCCATATCTTGGGCCTGGGACCTCAGATTGACGAACCGTCAGCGGCTACGCGATCCTTGGATCGAGACGGTCGTTTCGGTATATTATACTCAAGGTTTCGGAAGACTTTGGGTTCGGCCGGGTTGGTTCGTACACGAAACCAACCGGGCCCTCGGAGCGGAAACGCTCATAACTTGAGCTACGGACGTCCGAACGACGTACCGTCAGCTGTGGTAGTTTCCTCTAAGTGAGACGGAACTTTTGGCATACTCCGCCCGAGGATCGGATACAGGCGGAGTACGGTCGGGTCGGTTTTGCCCTAAAAACCAACCGGGCCCCTGGAACGAAAATGCCAATAACTCTCAGACCGGGCGTCCGATTGACGCGCCGTCTGTTGCGTTGAGATCCTGTTGTCGATACGGAACTTTTGGATACATCAACTTCGGACTACGTGTCAGTTGATGTATCAGCCTCTCGGCTCGTGGAGCGGACCCTCCTAAACGAGCTCGCTATGTGCGGGAACCCTAGCGCTGGTTGTGACTTCGACGACAGAGCAGAGATCCTCCGTGGACTGCGACGACGGCAGAGCAGAGATCCTCCGTGGACTGCGACGACGGCAGAGCAGAGATCCTTCGTGGACTGCGGCGACGACAGAGCAGAGATCCTCAGTGGACTGCGTCGACTACTGCACTCAGCGATCCTACGTGGATCAGTGCTACAGGTTCTGTGTGAGCCCGATCCTATGTGGGTCCTTACTACCGGTTCTGTGTGAGCCACTGCCTACAGGTTCTGTGTGAGCCCGATCCTACGTGGGTCTTTTGCGGGGGTTAGTACCTATCGATCCTTCGTGGGTCCGACAACTTAGATGGATCAGTGATCATCTTTGACGTCATCTGAAAAAGTATACCTGGTTGAGCTGAATCGTATGTTACTCTCCTTTGTGGATTGTGTTGAACTATCCTATGTGGATTTTACTGTTTACTCTCCTTGTGGATTTGAGTCTTGCTTTCCTTTGTGGATTGAGTTGTTCTTGAGCTCGTGAGCAGAGCTGGAATTGGGGACTTAGGTATATGTATGGGCATATACCTAAGTCGAGTCAGATGTTACTTCGTGATTGCATCTTTCTTTTGTGCTATATCCTTTGTGGATTTCGGGAGACCTTCGGGGGTCTCGGGGTCCTTACTGAGTAGCTTGTACTCACCCCTGCACGGGCTATGCCCGCACCTTGTTGTGTTGGTTGCAGACGACGGACAGCGCTGATCACGGTTGGGGCGTGGAGCAGGACAGTACCTGGAGGTGGACCACTGGGCGGGACGTGCTCGGAGCAGACGTGGGACCCGAGGAGCCTGGAGGCTATCTGTACCCACCCTTCAGGTGGGATTGCCAGTGGACGACACGAGGCCGCCGTCTTTTCTTCAGTTGTTGTACTTTACTTTTCAGTTGTACTTTACAGTTGGGCTTGTATTTCCGGCCCCCTTTACTTTTCTGCACTTTACTTTCCGCTTGCTGACTCTGTGTGGTTGTTACTTATAAAGGCAATGCCTTCCCTGTTTACTGGGATTTTACGCCTTGGTGCTAGTCGCCAGCCCCTGGCCTATGGAAGGCGGGCTTGGGGTAGTCACGGCACGGGCCCCGAGGACGGGTCGTGACAGCGCCTCTGTGTGATGTGGCATACCCATGGTGGGGAGTGCCTCTGTGTGACGCGGCAGACCCACATTACTTGAAAGGAGGAGTACCTCAGCAGTCCAAGGTTTGTGGGAAGCGCCTCTGTGTGACACGTCAGAACCACTATACTCAATAGAGGAGGGGATCTCCAACAGCCAAGGTTTTCGACGATATGACTGGGGATGTTACTTGTTACTACCCCTAGAATAAATCTTGGTGTGAGCTGAGTCAGTATCTCTGTGTTTTCCTCATGATTGAGATGGATTACTTGATAACTTAGGTATATGTATGGGCATATACCTAAGTAGGGTTATCTGTTGGTTTCATAATTTTTGGTTTATCCTTGGTGGTTTTTGTGAGACCTTGAGGGTCTTTGGGTCCCTACTAAGTATCATTATACTCACCCCTACATGGGCTATGCCCGCACCTTGTTCTGTCAGACGCAGACTACGGACAGTGCTGACTGAGGCTGAGAGTACCAGGACTGGACGGTGCTCGGAGGTGGACCATATGGCGTGTCGGTACGCAGATGAGATGGGTGGATGTGGAGTGTTGAGGAGGCAATCTGTACCTACCCTTCAGGTAGTAACCTCGGAGGACGATCCAGTAGTTGTCTTTTCTCTTTCTTCAGTTGTTTTGTATTTTAGTTGTACTTGTATCTTTACATTTGGGATTGTATTCCAGCCCACTTTTTACTTTTAGAACTCTTTTTGTTATAAAGTTTACTTGCATTCGTATCTTGTTGTGTTCTTGGTTACGTTTTCTTATAGGTTATAAAGGAAATGTCTTCCCAGTTTTTGGGAATACGTCTTTCAGTGCTAGTCTCCAGCCCTTGGCCTATGAAAGGCGGGCTTGGGGTAGTTACGGCAAGGGCCCTGGGGAATGGGTCGTGATAAATTGGTATCATGGGAGTCTATTCTACCACAGAACATAGGACTCTGGTCTTTCTTTTAATGAAAATAGTGTTAAGTGTAATGAGTGTGGTTATTAGTTTAGGGAATCCAGTGTTGGTGCGGCGGTCGACGTATCCATACACCAGGACCTTGACTTCTGACTTCCGACTCATTGCATGAAAACACTGATTGCGTGTGTGTTTCCAATAGTTTTATTTGGTATCTCTTATGTCATCTCACCAGGTATAACTTATTAACCATGGCGCACCTGTTTCTTTTCAGGATGCCTCCACACAGACATCCAGCTAGGGTTCCAAGAGTAGCACGCACTGATAGCCCACCGAGCGATGATGCCTCGGTGCAGGGCCCTCTTTCAGTAGATTCATCAGCGGAGGAACCAGCGGTACCATTACCCATTGAGCCACTGATGCCACCATCCCCAGCAGCAAAGAGTGCATGCTGCTTGAGCACGTTGCATGAGTTCCAGCGCCAGAGGCCACCCAAGTTCAGGGGAGAGATGGACCCACATGCAGCTGATGATTGGCTGGAGGCTGTGATGAGAGTCTTCTGACTCATAGGGACACCAGCCGATCTCATGGTGATCCTTACCGCCATCCTTCTACAGTCAGTAGTGGGAAGATGGTGGAGATTGATGCTATAGGTTCATGACGAGGTGACGCTTCTCTGGGAAGACTTAGAGATCTTGTTTTGGGTAGAGTTTGTCCCAGTGACTCTTCGTGTAGTGCGCATACAGAAGCTTCTTCATCTGCAACAGGGAAGTATGACTGTAGATCAGTACTCAGCGAGGTACACTAGCCTCTCATGCTACTCCACTGATATGGTGCGGGACACTTTATTTAGGTCCCAGACCTTTGAGCAGGGGCTCAGGTGGGAGATCAGGGCTTCGATGATCTCACTCTGCATCTCGATGCAAGCAGGGGTGTTAGAGAGAGCCCTATTGGTGGAGAGTTTCCTTGCCGAGAAGTCACCAGTGGCGAGACCCACTACCAGTCATCACATGGTAGAGTCTTCTACATCTGGAAGCAGACAGATGTCGCAAAGGTCCAAGAAGACTAGACCTATAGGTGGATGACCGCATGACTCAGGATCAGTTGTATGGGCACCCTAGGTGAACCAGTTAGGCAAGGATCATGCAGTGTTACTCATGCGGTGGGCAGGGTCACATGGATCGTGACTATCTGACCCATCATACGTATGATCAGTAGACAGTCTAAGGACCACCCAAACAGAGACAGAGGTTCGAACGAGGAGGTCCGTAGGGAGCAGGCGGATGTGGAAGAGGAGATGGACATGTAGCTGGTGGTGGGTGACGATTTGAGATGTTACTGCCACCACCACCAGGAGTTCCACCCCGACCACAGGGAGAAGGCGGACAGGGGAGAGCTCAACTCCAGGCAGCTGAGGCCTACAATCACAGCACTCTGGAGATGATACGAGGTATGATCTATGTCTACTCTACCTTAGCTGCAGTACTTATAGACACAGGTGTCAGTCATCCATTTATTACCACTACCCTCGTTTAGAGCTCATAGATTCCGATGGAGCCATTGGCTCGATCCTTATGGCTAGAGACTCCTATGGGAGCGGATTCGACAATTACGCACTGTTTCCGGCAGTTTAATCTTGCTCTGGGAGGTGAGAGCTTCAGTTGGGATCTCCTAGTAGCAGCGTCGAGGCCTTATGATGTCATCTTGGGTATGGACTAGTTATCTACAGTCCATGATCAGATTGACTGTATTAGTCACAAAGTGTGGTGTGTCCGCACGGATGGGAATAGGTTTACCTTAACCAGTAAGAAGGGAGCCTTTGTAGCGTAGGATAGACTTACCCGAAGGAGAGTGAAGCCGATCACTCATCAGTTGGCTAGCCTTACCCTTGGAGTTGTTGATGTGGAGAGTCTGAGCTATCCTTTAGTGGTGGACCAGTACGCAGATGTTTTCCCTGATGATGTTCTGGGTCTACCTCCTCACAGAGAGGTAGACTTTTACATTTAATTGTACCCCAGGATAGCACCGATATCTACACCAGCATATCGGATAGCTCCCGTTGAGCTTTATGAGTTGCAGGTACATCTGGAGGACTTACAGGGAAAGGGGTTCATCCAGCCCAGTGTTTCACCTTGGTTAGCCCCCATTTTGTTCGCCAAGAAGTCTGATGGGAGCTTGATACTTTGTGTCAACTATTGGATCCTGAACTAGGTGACCGTGAAGAACAAGTACCCACTTTTGAGGATTGACGACCTCTTTGATCGGCTGAAGGGAGAACGGTGGTTCTCAAAGATAGACCTCAGATCAGGTTATCACCAGCTCAGAGTGCGAGACAAGGATGTGCAGAAGACGTCCTTTAGATGTCGGTATGGACATTACGAGTTCTTGGTTATGCCATTTGGCGTGACCAATGCTCCAACAGTGTTCATGGGACTCATGAATAGGATATTTCATCCATACCTTGATCGCTTTGTAGTAGTCTTCATTGATGACATTCTGATCTACTCGACTACTAAGGAGGAGCATGCCTATCATTTGCAGGTAGTATTGGGAATACTCCAAGAGCACCATCTTTCTGGTAATCTCTTGAAGTTCCAGTTCTGGATTCGAGAGGTTCACTTTCTGGGACATGTCATATTGGAGGCTGGAGTTGTAGTGGATCCAGTGAAGATTGAGGCGGTACTTGCTTGGAAGCCACCCAGGAGTGTGACGGAGGTACAGAGTTTTCTGGGTTTGGCTGGATACTACCGGAGATTTGTGCCATATTTCTCTAGAGTTGCAGCACCACTATCATCATTGACGAAGAAGGGGCAACCCTTCATTTGGTCGGAGAAATGCCAGTGGGGTTTTTAGGAGCTGAGGCAGAGGCTGACTAGTGCCCCCATCTTGAGGCTTCTAGAGGAGGGTGTAGGGTACGTAGTTTACTACGATGCATCAGGGACAGAAATCAGATGTGACATGATGCAGGAACGAGCAGTGATCACATATAGTTCTCAACAGTTGAGACAGCATGAGTAGAACTATGCTAACCATGACCTGGAGTTAGCAGTAGTGGTCTTCTCCTTGAAGATGTGTCAACACTATCTGATGGGCGAGTGTTTTACCGTGTGATCTGATCATAAGATTCTCAGGTATATCTTCTCCCAAAAGGACCTGAACTTGAGACAACGGCATTGGATTTAGTTCCTCTAGGACTATGACTTTGAGATAGTCTATACTCCTAGGAAGGGGAACATTGTAGCAGATGCACTCAGCAGGAGGTCTGGTATACACCTGCTAGGAAAGGCGACGGAGCATCTGGCTGATTTGCAGATATCCTCTATGGATAGAGATGGAGTAGCTTTTCTTCAGTCTCGTACAGTCACTCCCCCACTTCTTCAGTGAGTCAGGGAGGCGTAGCATGGGGACGCTGAGTGAGAGACACGACGTGCTGAGATATCTACAGGAAAGGCACCTGATGTCTTTTTTGAAGGTGGGGAGCATTTCATCCTCTTCATAGGACATACCATGGAACCAGTGTCACTTCAGGATGAAGGGTTGAGAGAGTTACACACATCCCCTCTAGCGGTACATACAGAAGTGGCGAAGATGTACCAGGATATCCTATGATAGCAATGGTGGCCGGGAATGAAGAAAGCAGTAGCAGATTTTGTCTCTCAGTGCATCACTTGTCAGCAAATTAAGGCATAGCATCAGGTACCAGCAGGCTTGGTTCAGCCTTTAGAGGTCCCAGAGTAGAAGTGGGATGGGATATCTATGGACTTCGTGACAGGAATTCCATGTACATCGAGGGGACATGACTCGATTTGGGTGATCTTCAACCGACTCACCAAGTCAGCCCACATCCTACCGATCAGAGAGCAGGGTTCAGTAGAGAGCTTGGGGTGCCTCTATGTGTAGGATATTTTGCGGATACATGGAGTACCCTCGAAGATTGTCTCCAATCGTGATGCACGTTTTACTTCCTAGCTATGGAAGGGGTTGCAGGAGGCTTTCGGGATGCAGCTTTGTTTGAGAATCGCCTTCCATCCTCATACGGATGGACAAACTGAGCAGACCGTACAAACCCTTGAGGACATGTTGTGTGCTTGCGTCCTAGACTTCGGTCATATATGGGAGGATCACTTACCTTTGGTGGAGTTTACATAAAACAAAAGCTATCACTCCACCATTAGGATGGCACCTTTTGAGGCGTTATACGGACAACCTTGCAGATAACCTTTTTGCTGGACTGACCCAGGGGAGTCAGCACTCATGGGACCAGAGATGGTTAGGTCTACCACAGAGAAGGTGCAGATCATCCAGGAGCATATGAAGACTACATAGATCAGGCAGAATTCATATGCCGATAGGATACGGAGACCTCTGGAGTTCGAGGATGGAGACCACGTCTTTCTATGGGTCTCTCCTAGACGAGGTTTGTGGAGATTTTCCCGAGGTGGAAAGTTATCTTTAAGATTAATCAGACCCTTTCAGGTCCTCAACAAAGTTGGTGAGGTGGCATAATGCTTATCTCTTCCACCGCAGTTGTACCGGGTGCACGATGTCTTCCATGTATCCTAGCTTAAGAGATACGTGCACTAACCTTCTCAGATCATCGACCATGGCAAGCTAGATTTCGATGATGGGGTGAATTTTACGAAGGTTCTAGTAGAGATTGAGGGTCGATATGAGTGTGTGCTTCGTGGACGGTCAATACCTCTGGTGCGTGTTCGCTGGCAGCACAGGAACCTCCAGGAGAGCACATGGGAGTGGGAGGCTCAGATGCGTGCTCAGTACCCCCACATGTTTCCTTAGTTTGAGTTGTGGATTACAGGGACGTAATCCCCAAGGTGGGGATAATGTAAAGACCTATAATTTCCATGTAAATTTTTTTTTAAATAAATGGGAATTTTTACAAGTCTTCGAAACTTAACGACGCATGAATCCAAGGCCTGGAGTGCCCGGAATGAATTTCTGAACTTTATTTTGGGTACATTCAGTAAACGTACGAGCGATTTTTTATAAATTTTGAATCGGTGCTTGGAATTGAAATCTGAGGGCACCATTGAAATCACAGCACCGGTATTCACTTAAGAAGACTTTCACCTCGAAGGTAGTTGGTCGAGGGTGAAAGTTAATTTTTTGGGTTTTTTGTGAAAATAATAAAATAAAATAAAGTATGAAACATTTTATTTTGTTTTGTTTTGAAACTTCCATGTGAAAGTTTCACAGGTGGGGACCACCTGAATTAACCTCCCATGAGAGGTTATAGAGGTGGGGACCCCGAGCCTAACCTCCCATGAGAGGTTTTGGTAGTGGGGACCACCCAAGGCTTGAAACCTCTTGAACTCCCTATTAAATGTGGGAGATCCTCTTCAACTCCTCAAATATTTAATTATGCCACCCTCCTTTAATTAATTTTTGTGCCAACCTCATCAATTAATTAAGTGGAGCCAACTTAATTAATCCAATTTGAAATTGTGCCAACAATTAAAAATTGGGGAAACACAACAGTTGGCCATTTTCATTTTGGGGAAAAGGCTTGGAAAAGGGGAGAGTTCTTGGAGAAAGCCTGCCAATGAAGAACGCCAATGAAGAACGCCGACCTTGACTTCAACCTTCTTCCTCGATACATCCTCCAATGGTGGACATCTTTAACAATGAAGAATCACCTCCATTGAAGAACGTTAATCTGACGAATGAGCTCGGGATCAGAGGCGTGTGATGAGCACGATGAATGTCGACAACTTCGACTTCTCTCTTTATTGTCAACAATCAAACAAGGTAGGGTTTTATTTGTGTATGAATACTTTTCCCATGTTCTTCCCTTAAATTATTTTTTGGGATTGGGAATAAATTGTTACGGGAGGTTGTAAAGCTTTATGTTCTTCTTCAAGTTCTTGTTGAGCCATATGCTACCACCCTAACACAGAGGGTACAGGCCAAACAAACATGGCCTGACACCTCTGCAAATCTTATGATGATTTTTGGTGTTAAACGCGATGAAGGTGACAGCACAACGACACCGCCCAACAGCCACCGCCGCTTCGCGACCTTTGCGCCCTCACAGCACCCCCGCGGTCGAGCCGCTCTGCAACACCCATGGCCATCGCGCCTCGAAGATCCGCCACCCGTGGCCCCGCCGCGCCGCCCACGGCCGCCACCGTTCGGGATGAGCCACCGCCGCCGACCGTGCTGAGCCACCACCGTCGTCCAGGCCAAGCTACCACCACCATCCGCCGAATCATCAGCGTCATCCGCCAATCAACCACCGCTATCCTCCGAGTTGCCACCGTCCCGCCAAGCCACCCTGGCCGCGCCACCCGTGGCCTTCCGAGTCACCCCGGCCGAGTCACCCGCGGACCTCAGAGCCGCCCCAGCCGCACCACCCGCAGCCCTCCAAGCCTCCACATCCGCACCGCCCATGTCCTCTCTGATCCACCTCGGGTCGGGCCAACCCACCTTTCACACTCGCGGCACCGCCGCGGCCGAGCCGCCATCCACAACCGAGCCGACCCGTGACCTCTGCCGCCCCGCGGCACCCGCGGCCCTCGCGGCCCTCACGGCCTGCCGGGACGCACCACAAGCCGGGATTGACCTAACGGATCGGGCCAGGTCAACCCAAACTGGGTCGAACCAGGCCAGGTTGGGTCGGTTCGGACCGGACCCAGACCTGATATGGCCCATTTACTTTACTTGGGCCATAACTTTGGCATCGGACGT
Organism: Viscum album; assembly: GCA_963277665.1. NCBI lineage: Eukaryota > Viridiplantae > Streptophyta > Magnoliopsida > Santalales > Viscaceae > Viscum > Viscum album. Next base: position 547,950,293 of record OY728159.1, read on the forward strand.
CCATTTAACGAACCGTCAGAGGCGCTGGAAATCTTGGAGTGGACGGTCCCTTTGAGTATACCCCACTAGAGTTTTGGATTAAGATGGGGAATGGTCATGTTGGATTGAGCATGATTCCAACCGGGTCCCCAGGACTAAAAGGATAATAACTCACAGACCGGGCGTCCGATTAACGCGTCGTTTGTTGTGTTGAGTCCCCTATGATGTGGCAGACCTTTGATATGATTCTTCGTGGGACTTCATGGTAGTTAGAGTATCAACTAGTATCTCATGGAGTGTATCCTTCCGGAGACAAGCGATCATAGTATGGGAACCCAGTAGCTGGCTGAGACTTGACGAATGCTGACCTTTTCAACTTGGAGTGACTTGACAGGCCCAGTGGGGAGCGCCTCTATGTGATGTGGTAGACCCACGGTGGGGAGCGCCTTTCTGTGATGTGGCAGACCCAAGGTACACGATAGGAGGAGTACCATAGTAGGCCACTATGGGGAGCACCTCTGTGTGACGCAGTATACCCATGGTACTCGACAGGAGGAGTACCTCAGCAAGTCACAAGGGGGAGCACCTCTGTGTGAAGCGGCATACCCGTGGTGGGGATCACCTCTGTGTGACGTGGCAGACCCATGGTACTCGATAGGAGGAGTACCTCAACAGTCCAAGGTTTGTGGGAAGCACCTCTGTGTGATGTGGTTGGCCCACTATACTCAATAGAGGAGGGGATCTCCAGCATTCGAGGTGTTCAACAATGTGACTGGGGATGTTACTTGTTACTACCCCTAGAATAAATCATGGTGTGAGAAGAGTTAGTATCTCTATGTTTTCCTCATGATTGATATGGATTACTTGATAATTTAGGTATATGTATGAGCATATACCTAAGTAGGGTTATCTATTGATTTTATACTTTTTGGTTTATCCTTGGTGGTTTTTGTGAGACCTTGAGGGTCTCGAGGTTCCTAATGAGTATCGTTATACTCACCCCTACACGGGCTATACCCACACCTTATTGTGTCGGATGCAGATGACGGACAGCGCTGACTGAGGCTGAGAGTACCAGGACTGGATGGTGCCCGGAGGTGGACTATACAGCGTGTCGGTACACAGAGGAGACGGGTGGACATGGAGTGATGAAGAGGCGATCTGTACCTACCCTTCGGGTAGGAACCTCGTAGGATGATCCAATAGCTTTCTTTTCTCTTTCTTCAGTTTTTTTTTTATTTTATTTGTACTTGTATCTTTACAGTTGGGCTTGTATTCCGGACCCCTTCTTACTTTCAACACTCTTTTTGTTATACAATTGACTTGTGTTCGTATCTTGTTGTGTGCTTGGTTGTGTGTTCTTACAGGTTATAAAGGCAATGCCTTCCCAGTTTTTGGGAATACGCCTTTCGATGCTAGTCGCCAGCCCCTGGCCTATGGAAGGCGGGCTTGGGGTAGTCACGTCACGGGCCCCGGGGGACGAGTCGTGACAAGGGTCTCTAAGGGACTTATATATCTATGTCGAATCTCTCCTTTCTTCCCAAATCTCATAACATGCTTCCATGGATATTTTTAATGGAATTCCTCGTCACCAACTTCAAACACTATATCATATCAACTATTATCTACATAACTCTTCTATTGATTATCTACTACTTTCATATGTTGTTGACTAGTTTGAACCATCTTTTTCATTTCTTGGACAATGTCAGGACCTATCAACTTCCTTTATCCAACGTCATCCCAATATATTAGAGTCTTACATCTATTCCCATAAATATCCACATATGGTTTCATATTCATGTTATAATAGAAACTATTTTTATATGAGAACTCTATCTATGGGAGGTGTTGATCCTAAAATCTTTAGAAATCCATAAAACAAGATCTCAACATATCCTCAAGAGTTTAAATTGTCCTCTCAGCATAACCATCTATCTGAGGATGATAATTAGTGTTATAACATGGTATTGTATCCAATTATTTAAGAATATTTCTCCATATTCTCAAGTTAATATATGTATCCTAATTAGATACAATGGAGAGTGGTTCTCCTTCCAGACTTACCACTTTTCTTATATATATCTTAGTGAGTTGTTCAAGGGATAAATATTCTTTGATGGAAATAAAATGCACTGGATTCATAAGTTGATCGAGTGTAACCTGAATAGAATTATGGAATTTATGCAGTTTTGGGAGTCCTACTATGAATTCCATGGTGATGTTTTCCCATTTTCATACTAGTATGAGTAATGGTTTCAAAATACCCTTATAATTTTTTCATTAAACCTTAACTTTATGGTTTACCAATCATCAAGATATGTATTTTAAAATTTATATGTTCATGTTATCCCACCATAAGCTTTATTTTTTATCTATAAATATATTTTTACTTATTATATGAATAGAAAAAGATGATCTATGTGTATCATACAAAAGTTACTTCTTTAGTTATGGTTTTTATGAGACACATATCGAGGTTTCAAACCTTATAACTCCATATTTATTAAATATGAACTCTAGAATATTTTCTACCTTTTTCTATATCTCAACATCATCTTTATAGGATTCTTTGATCTTTATGAAAATAACAAATTTTCCAAACTTTTAGGAATGATAGGATTTATCTCCTCCCATTATGACTTCATGATCCATCCTATGCAAATCATTGAGTATTAGGTCTTTCTCAATCCTCTTAATGGATATAATATAATAGTATTTCCTACTTAGAGCATTAACTATCTTATTTTCCTTACCTATGTGGTAATGTTTTTATTAGTCATAATATTTTATCAATTCCAACCATTTACATTGTAATATATTTAATTCCTTTTGTGTGAATATATATTTTAATCCCTTGTGATCAGTATGTCTATCAAATTTTTCTCTATAAATATAATTTCACCAAATATTTAATAAAATGATTACTAATTCCAGCTCTAAATAATATTTTGGTTAATTTTTCTCATGAGTATTTAATTGGTGTGGGTATTAAGAACATACCTCGTCGTTATTAATGATAAAACAACCCAAACCCTTTTTTGAAGCATCAATTCATATTACAAACCCTTCTCTGTTATAAGGGTAATATAAGTGCAAGAGAAATTACCATCCATTTTTTTCATGATAAATCTCTCAAAAATCATTGATAATATATTTATAGCATAAGAAAACTATGGATCTCAGTTATAGTTGTCAATCTAATCCATTACTTTGTGAATTATATATTTGGTGTATATACTGGTATACCCTTTCTTATGATTACATGACCTAAGAATGATACTTTCTACATCCAAAATTCACACTTCATAAATTTGGAATATAGTTTATCCTTTATCAAGATTTTTAACACAATCCACAAATGATATTCATGTTCTTCCTTGATTTTTGAATATATAATAATATCATCTATAAAGATAACCATAAATTAATCAAGGTATTATCTAAAGACACTATTCATTAGATCCATAAAGATAGTAGTAGAATTCATAAGTCCAAATGGAATCACTATAAATTCATAGTGTCCATACCTTGTATAGAAAGCTCTCTTGGAAATAATCTCCCTTTAAACCCTTAACTAATGATATCTGTATTGGTTTTCAATCTTCAAGAAGTATCAAACTCCTCTGAGTTAATCAAATAGATCATCAATATAGGGAAGAGCAAATTTTTTCTTGATTGTAATTTTATTAATATCATCATAATCAATGAAAATACACATCAATACATCCTTATTTTTGAAAAATTTAACTTGTTCACCCCATGGTGAATCATTAGGGAATATAAACCCCTTATCCAAATTCTCTTTTATTTTCATCTTTAACTTCTCCAATTCAATGGGATTCATTCTATATAGACTCTTTTAGATATGCATGGATCTTGGTATGAGATCAATTGAAAACTCAACCTCATTCTTTGGGAGAAGACCAATAATTTCATCCAAAAATACATCAATATACCCTCATATAATAGGCATGTCATCAATGATGACTTCATCCTTTCTTATTTGATTAAAGAGTCCTTCGTTTTTGGGTATCATAACCCATATTATATAATTTTCTCCCACAAGGGGGTTTATAATCATCCTTTATTTCATACATGATAATAAGATGATTTGGTATATGAAATTATATTTCCTTATCATGAAATCCGGTATGTTATTTATACAGGGAAATCCAATGTATAACAAAAATTATGTCAAATTATACCAAATGAAGAAGAATTATATATAAAATAAGTATTCTCTCATAAATATCAATAAAATTAAATTTAAAAATCTTACACATAATCATTGTTCCATTAGGTGTTTTTACGAATAGTTCAATATCCATTTCTTGAGGTGGTGAATGAAAATTCTTAAAAAACTTATATGATATAAAATAATTTGTAGGGACTTCAGTTAGTAAAATAACTAAGTGAAATCTATGATCTTAGATGAAATAACTCATAAATGATGTGAAAACCCTAATATATGTATATCTTGGATTCAGGATAGGTTATCCATGGTAGATTTCTATTAGGTTGTATAACATAAACGTATTCAAATCCATCACAAGGGTTTATAAAGAGAGTGTGAATTATCTAAATAATATCCCTTAAGAGTGAAAAACAAGGTGTGTAGTTAGGCCTATTTTTCATGCATTGGGTGATGATTAAGTTAATACTCAATCCACCATTTTCATGGTTATTATCCCTAGGTGCATCTATTCCAGAGTCTACATACACTTGTAGTATCTAGAAAAGGATGTAATTTCTAGGAAAACCACATAATATCTACTTTACCAAAATTTCATGATTTCAACTTATAGTTAAACTTATTCCATGGAATTTCCATAGTTTTTTTCTAAACTTATCTAAAATAATCTCCACAAAAACTAAACCATTATCCGGTACCAACTAAAGAGACCCAATAATATCTTAAATAAAACATTAATTTTAAGTTTTGGATAATAAATCTCAAAAAAAATTACACAACCAAAGGATAAAAAGGTTTAGTGTCTTAGTGATTAGCTACATAAACATGTTATTTTAAAAGACTTTTAAACATTACTCCATAATTTTGGTCCCCTAGTCCCTTTTCTAGACATATCACATGATATAATAATCTTTATAACCTGGGGATTTGAAATATAAGAAAGGGGTGATCTTATATGATCAATAAAGTAAAAATATGTCATAATGTATCAAATCATAAAAATTATGTAAAGCATGAGTAATATGATAAATATATTATTAAAAGATCATAAGACCATATAATATAATCATAAAACACATCGGACAAAAAAATATCATAAAAATATCACTAATAAATATCTTAAAAATAAGGCATATTCATGAAGACATGACATTTCATTAAAATGAAATGAAACTTTAAAATATGGAATAACTTAATAAACAACTTGGAAGTGTGGAATTACTTTATAAACAAATTTTAAATGTTCCATAACTATAACCATTTGAAAATATTTATGATAAAAACCATTATTTTCATGCCTATGTGAACAAAATAAATATATCCATTCATGAATATCTCATGAGATATAAAATTAAACCAATTAATTATAGTGAGATATAGTACCCCACCCATTATCATTCATACATATATGTGTCACTAAAAATCAATCATAAACATATCTTAATAAACCCATGGAAAAAATAATGGGTTTCTTAAACATTTCAAAAACATCATATAACATGAACTTAAGAAATCATAGTATATCAAAAAAAATCTTCTAAAATTAATCATATCATAATAAAATATATATTATGATAAAAACATCACTTTATGAGAGATAAACCTTGGATAAAAAAGTTAAATAGAAAATCCAAAAGTTTTCATAAAATATTTTAAACATTGTTATAAAATTTGAAGTGAAAATTAATTTAAAAACATTTTAAGAAGGAAAATATAATACTTTAAAAAAATTAACATAAATATTTATAAATAAATTATCCTTAAAATGAAACAAAAATCAAGATAATAAATTTGGAGAGGAAAATAATGAAAAGAAATGACTTTATTCATATTTTTGGGATGTTTTAAATAAAATCCACATTGAAGAAATATTGAAAGATTTTCATTTCATATAATATTTAAATGAAATTATGAGGAATATAGAGGAAAAAATATTTTTATTTTATTAAATAAAACACTATTTATAGGGAAAAAATGGTGGAAAAGATTCCATGATAAGAATGGGAGTTATTATTACCAATGATATACTTTTAATTTAGAAAAAAAATTATCAAAGAAGTGGTTATTGAAGATGAAATTAATTTTCCTAGATAACAATATGAAATACCATATAAAATAGGGGAATTTTATGATAAAATAAAACTTTAATATTATATTCAAGTAATAAATACTATGACCCAAGGAATCAAAAATTGAGTCAGTGAAACCCTTACCTTTACTCTTGATTCCCAAGGAAGTTATTCAACCTTCTGTATCATAAATATAAACATATTAATTGCCTATTTAAAAAAAATCATATAAATTTCCATTTATAATCTTCATTAATAAAAATTCCCTTTATGTATTAGATTTTTATAATCACTTTTAAACATCAATTGTTAATAATCTTGAATGTTTTGTATTGTGTTCATAAAAGTGGTTTCAATGTTCCTTGTTCATCCAAAGTTCATCATTTCAAAACCATTAAAATTACTTGAATTTATGTTTAATAAATACCTATAATTTTATAATTCCATCACATGGTAGTTTTAGTGACATTTCATAAATATTAAATCGGTGTTGAATTAGTTTTGGGTTATTTACCAGTATAGATGGATTACCTTATAATGATAATTGTTTTTTTGTATTTTCAATATAGAACCATATTAATGATAAATATTACTTATATATATCATATATTATCATAAAATATAAACTAAAATATACCATGAATGTGGTAATGAAAAATGAAACATTTTTATTCATAGAGGTAGTAGTCCACACACATGCACAATTCACGTTTTCATTTTTCTTAAATTGAAAAGGGAAGGGTGGTTAATTATTATTCCATAATTATAATAAAATATAATTATACTATTGATAATTATGTTATCATTTAAATATAGTGTAATTTAATTTGAGTAAAAATAATTATGCATAAAGAAATAGAAAGAAAAATGAAATTGTTACAATTTTATACCTCATTTCTTGGTTTACCTCCTTTACAAAGGGGGTTAATCCTTTTAGGAGTGGTCTTTAAAGAAGAAGAAAACATATATAAAGTTTATAGTAGTGTTAAGTATAGGGTTTTATATATCTTAGTCCAAACTAATGAGGTTGTAGTGTGAGGGTAAGTGGGTAGAGGAGTGCCCCTTTTATAAGTGATGGCATGTTTTTATCATGAGGATGGTCAAAAATACATTTATATTCTCTATAAATATATAATTGTGGATAACATAGGGTTTTATATCAAGTAAGTAGTGTATCTCATCCTAATTATTCTCTAAAACTCTTTTTTTTATATTTATTTTGAAAGCCTTAAAAAATCATCAAACAGAGATGACGAACGAAGTGAGAGTGATTGAAATAAGAATAAGAGGTGATAGGACAAAGGAAAAAGGAAAAGAAGTCATCAAGAATAAGTCCAGATCTAAGTTTATCCACTATTCAACTATCTATCATGGATATACTGAATTAAAATACCAATTAAACTCAACCTCACTTAGTGTATTCTTAATTTCTAAAGCTACACACCTCTCTCACCCAAAACGGTGAACAAACATGTATAGAACCACTTCTGGTGCATGAGAGTTATTATAAAAGTGAAAAAATAACCCAATAAAACCACCACATCCAAGAATCTATTTCTATTTAAATTTATCTTTATGAAATCATCAATCACATATCCTCTCCTAGACACTCTATAGAGTAACAAAAAAGTAGAAGAGGAAAATGATGAAGGGGAAAGCGTAACAAACACTTCATGTGGGTGTTTATGCTCTCATATAACCACTTACACCACCACTATATTCCAATAGGAAGGGAAAATATGATGATAAAAATGAATTTTAGATATCCAAGTAGCATTAGATCTCCACTTCCTGGAACTAGACTCAAAAATTATCCTCTCATTGCTGGAAGTTCATGATCATGGCATAGGGGAAGAAAACAATCAGTCAATATGTGTTTACAATAGAGAAATAAAAGTATAGAATGATAGAATAGGTAATAAAGATATAATTATATATATTTACAATCATGAATTAGGAACATTTAACTTAATCTCCTTATTTATTTGAGAATGAAAAAGAAAAGGTGGTAAAATCCTAATTAATAGGAAATAAACGTATATGTGGTGTGATTTGAAGTATTATTCATTGTATTTATGTGAATACCTAGTGATTGAAATAATAATAATAAAATAATATAATGTTTCATCCTTAAATGATCCTTACTTAGGTGGTATATGGCCTCCCATCCTGGTTCATTCTCTATCCGCTTTTTTAGCCTTTTCTAGAATATTTCAAGATAATCCATCTTCCACCTCCCCTTTTCTATCACTGATTTCTTTTAAAAAAAAAATTATAGTATTTTTAAAATCTTCATGAATTTTATATTAATTTTATTTTCAATTTACAATATAGATTTTACTTCTTCATGTTCAATCAAAAAAATCTAATTTGACTGACTTCATCAAATTTCCACTACTGCACCTTGGGGATTAATTCCAAAATCCATCTTTGAGAATCAATTATCATGAAAAAAAATATCAACCACAACACATTCCACTTTTTTATTATCTATATCACATTCTCACAATTGAACTAGATAGCTATGAAAACCCACAATCTATGAGATCTTACATAACTACCAAGTTAATACTTATAACTAGAAACAACCAATGCACGAATTTCATGAACAACTACACAACCAAATATTTAATTAAATCTCGTAGCTTCACAAAAAAACATTTATGCTATGAGGTATTATTAATATCTACTCAGTTACCATTGATAAATCTTGGATGAGGTAACTCAACCAAGAATTATTTAATAGTCGAACATGTATTGGTAGACTCAGCACTAGACACAATCTAATACCTTAATTTGAACTTTTCATTATTTTGTTCGATATCCTTAATCCATGTGTGGTTACATTAAAAAAAATTCATGATTTGGATTCAAATAATTAGTCATACCTAATTTAATTTCTATTATCTGAGCTGGTCATCAGTGTTCGGTCTTATTAGATCACAACTATTGGGTGATCCTTTATCCACACATTCACATAGACTAGCCTTTATCTTGAGTATCCATAAGTGTTTTAAATGGAAATTTCAACCAATATTCATTGATGAATTTTAAAAATATTTATATACATTCACCCTACTTTCATTTTGAAGAAAAAAAATCATATAATTTAATCCCCAATATCTTCTCCTATGGGAACCTATACAGAGAAAAAATAAAAAATAGAGATCCCAAAAAAATGTGCATTCAATCCTAAATCTATAGCATCAATATGTGACATTACAATCATCTTTTATAGTTTTTCATCGTCAAATAAAGTAAAATATTCACCAAACTCATATTGATCTTGATTTTAATTCATCATCCTTAAATATATATATCTTTAATCGAGGTATTCATTGAATTTTAATCATCCATAAAATTCCCTCTTCAGTCGAGCTTGGTTCATCGGTATTTTGACTTCAGTTTTCCTCAATGAATACATATCTAGGTTCAAATTTTGTGGTTTAATCCAACTCCATAAGATTATGATTTCTCCCTAATTTTAGTCTTGGATGTGGGGTATTCTCCAAAAAGTGTATCTATATTCAGTGACCTCTTCAGCAAGCTTAAGTATTGAACACTCATAATATAGATTCTTGGTAGGTATCTCAATCACGGTCAAAGAATCAACATGGGTGATCCATGGGAGGAAGTTTCATGGATAGTGGATCCATGTGAGTGGGTATGCAGAGAAGTAATGAATTTTTAAACTCCTATAGAATTATGAAATGGAAATAGGTCTCCTATACTCCATAGTCACGGGGTACCCACTATCACAAAAGAGGGCATGGTCATAGTGGGTAGTCATTTTAGTATAATTAACCCATAGTCACACTAGGTAAATGATCATTAAAGGTCATGGTCATAGACCCCTTAGTTGGTACAATTTCAATGCACCCATGGTAGCATATCGCATGTTAGTAGGGATAGGACATGATTATAGGCTTCACCTTCTCAGGGTAGAAGAACATAAAATACATCTATTTTAATATAAAGTGAAAATAAAAAATCAATATTAAAGATCATGACTTCCACCACCAAATTAAATGATTAAATTTTAATATAAAATTTTCCCATAAAAAAAGTTTTACCAAAATCTGAAAATAGGGAAGTTGAAAGAATTAATTCAAGTGTTTCACAAAACATAAAATTCATTTTAAAAAATTGAATAAAGTTTGTTTTTAAAATATTTGAGAAATTAAATCTCAAAAAATTGGAAATTAAACTACCAAAAACACTAATTTTCTATAGTATTTACAAATAATAACAATTTTAGCTTCAAAGTGACCAAAATTTATAAATTCTTCATTAAAAACACATTTTTAATATTTAAAATCCTCAAAAATATATAAATATGATGTTTCAAAATGCAATAAAAATACCAAATAAAATTCCTACACATTTAATAAATTTCAATATCGATCAATACAGTATATTTTATTTATTTACAAAGACTCTTTAAAATAATTTGATTATCCTACCTAGGATAGAATTCACTTACTGTAATTAGAGAAAATTCATTGAACCAACCATTTCCAAAAAAAATTGACTCCTATGTGACTATATCTCACTACCTTACGTCAATAAAAATTTAATTTCTAGTTATATGAGTAATATATATTTGATTTATGTGTAATCAAAACCTTAACAAGAGTCGCCTTTAATTATCACTCTACCCTAGGTACCAAAAATCCAAAATCCATTTTTCACTTCAATTATATAACTCAAATGATTATCTTATAAGTCAATTTCCCCCTTCTTTATTTGGATTCAATATTCATGTCACTATAAGTAATTCATTTTTTATAATTAGGCATTTATTTATAATTTTTTTAGCTATGAATGTGCAAAGAACTTATTGAATATACAACTTTATTTTGTTTAGTACCTAATGTCTCATAGATTTATCATGGTATTCCAAACGTTCATTTTATTCAAAATTTAAAGGGATTTCATGATTATATTTTGAGTTGGCTACTTAAGGTGTTTTGTTTCTTAAAGGAAAATTTATTAGGTTCAAGTTTAAACATCTAGTTACTTTTGTTCTAATTCCAATTCCATAAATATATATCCTATAACACTTTAATTCCTAGTTCCTAAATAGAATTTTCCATAAAAATAATAAACAACATTACTCATCAATTATAAAAATCTACAAATTTTAAAACAAGTGGAGTTTTTAAAAATGAGTATGGAATATTTCCCTTAGTCAAGATAGATTCAATTTAAATTTATGAAAACATAATTAAAGTTTTATTTATATACATATGTCATATCCTAAAATGATTCTTGAAAAGGAGAAAATTTATCTTTTGAAAAAAAATTGGGGGATTTGGATGTGTACAATATTAAATCACAGTTTAGTGCAATTAAAGACCCCTCTCCCCCACACTTAAAACCTAAGGTGGGAGAAGATTGTAAACAATATTTTTTAAAAAAATTGAATTTTCATTAGTTCATATAATTTTTATGGGATTTATAGTGAGGTTTAAAAATCATCTTTCCATGCAACACAAGCAATCAAGAAATTCCAGATCATGTAAAATTTTTATGACTTAATTATTTTTATAATCAAATATAATTATTAACAATTCAGATCAAAAAAAGTACCATGGTGAACAATGAAATAATATCATTTTAATTAAAATTTATTTTGGGGTGCTAGTTTGGTTTAAAAACTTTGGTTCAAATAGATTTTCAACACTCTAGATACCAGTAAGCTGGAAACCCAGCTAAGAAAATAAATTTTCACAATTCAATTAAAAATAGAAAAAGGACATAAATCACCCACACTTAGTTCTCAGTATCATAAAGTAATAAAAATGAAAACTTAAAACAATACTCCTATAGTGTAGATTATTTTAGCATTTTATTATTTTCACATGTATCCTCCCTTTGTATTCTTTTTAAAAGATCTCTTCCTATTCCGTTCAAGTTACTAGAAATTTTAAAACTTAGTAACATTAGTAAAATTAAAGTTAAGCTCAAATAATTAACAACCAAGGTTTCTGTTAGGGAGTTTAATCCACTAAACTCAAGCTTATTACTCGCCTTGTCCATGAAAATCAAAATGATTTTTTCATGGTTCCTCATTTTTCAACTAAGTGATTTTAAATAGTCATGCCTATTGTGGATGAATTGCCTAGTTATTTCCTGTAAGTATAAATCAAGTACATAAAAAAAGAAAATTAAAATGGAACCAGGAAATAAAATAACAATAAGCTAATCTTGGGATAACCATCTAAGGGGTACTGTATTTATATTATCTATATTTCTATAGCCTATGTCTCTTTCCCAATCAAATAGAGGTTATGGATTCTTCCTTAAGAACCAAAAGATTGACTTTTTTCATATTCAGTGAATTTTTATTTGTGGATTACTGCTTATACAGCTATAAAACTATCCTAATCTTTGGAAATATAGATCTTATAGAGTAATGGAGAGTAAAATATAATGTAGGGTTACCTCCCCTATTCATCAGCTTGAGGGTTAAAGTGAATAGTTCATGATAATTAAATTCTTGTATTTTAATTGTCTTATGGTTCAATCCAATCAAAAAATTATTATTTGATGAGAAAAATATGTTAACACCCGTACACAGTTCCAAAAACTCCTATTCTTCTTCATCTCCTCCCACACTTAAATTTTCAGTAAACAGTAGTAGCTACAAAATTTATTCAATATGTGCAACCTCAAGTTCCTCCTAACTCTCCAAGAAATCACAAATATGAGTTACCTCCTCAATACCTACAAATGGAGTAACATTATTTATATAAAACTTAATTTAATCAAAATAAAATATAAGAATATATTATTCCATGAAATTTTCAACTCTATTAATTAGTGCAACTTGTTCTTGTTGATGATGAAAAAGTGATCCTAGAAGTATGTTTGGGGTAGCAGTGAGGTAGTCAACATCCTCAATCCTCTACTAAAAATAGACCACATCATTTGTGGTGTCTTCCTAGGAAAGTGATAGGATTTTTTTAACTAGTTTATTTTATTTAGTCATTGAAAAATCATTATACAATTAAGAATAAAAAAAATCATCAAATAAAGTACTGGAAATAAAATGATCTTCCAAATTACGTCCATATTCCAATAGTTATTATTGATCCGTCTCTTTTTAACCCTTGAAAAAATTCTCAATGTGTGGATCTAGAATCTCTAGCCTTGAATATAAGAGAAAATAAATTTCAAAATTAGGAATCTCTATATCTTCTACATGATAATCAGAGAAAAAGTGTAAAAATTCTTTAATTTCTTAAACGAAAACTTCCAAAAGATGTAGTCTCAAGTCTTTTTTAAATTATTCTATGAGTTATTTAAAATAATTTTCACTCAAATTATTATATTGATCCATAATTTTATAGGAAATAAATGAAACAATGTATTTTTATGGATGGGTAGGTTTCTTCTTCTTCTTTTAAGTCTAAAATTAAAAATTAAAAATTAAATAATCGCTAAAATAAATACTACTTCCCTAACAATGCCACTAATTGATGACACATTCTTATCATGAGGTTATTCAAAAATACATTTATATTCTACCTAAATATATCATTGTGGATAACTTAGGGGTTGATCTCAAGGAAGTAGTTTCACTTATCCTAGTGATTCTCAAAATCAATTTTTGTGTTTTTATATATTTTGATAGAATTGAATATAACATGAAATAGAGATGAAGAATGAAGTGAGAGTGAGTAAAACAAGAAAAATAGGAGAGATAATAAAGGAATAAGAATAATAATTAAACAAGAACAAGTACAAATATAGGTTAATCCACTCTTAAACTACCTATCATGGATCTATTCAAGTAAAATACCAATGACACTCAACCTCACTCAATGCATGATCAATTTTTGGAGACACACACCTCTCTCACCCATAATAGTGAGTAGACATGCATAAAACCACTTTTGGTGCATGATATTTCTCCCAAAAGTGAAATAATCACCCAATCAAACCTCTTTGACCAAGAATATCTTGCTAGATATAGTGGTCCTTATGAGATCATCAATCACACATCCTATCTAATACACTTGATAGAGTAACTAAAAGAAGAAGGGGGAAAGGTGAAGGGGAAAGGGTAACAAATACTTCTAGTGGGTAATTATTCTCTCACATCACCACTCACATTGTTATTGTATATTAATAAAAATGAAGAATATTATAATAAAAATTAAGTTTAAATATCTAAGTAGAATTAGAGATTTACTTCCTGGAACTATACTTACAAATTAGCCTCCCATCACTGGAAGTTTGAGATCATAATATAGGAGAAGAAAACAATAAATCAACATGTGTTTCTAATGGAGAACCAAAAATATAGAATTAGAGAATGGTTAATAATGAGAAAATTAGATATAGGTCCCATGAATTGATAATGGGGAACACTTAAGTGAATCACCTTACTTGTTTGAAAATGAAATAAAAAATGGTGACATCCTAACTAATAGCCAACAAACATACACATGTATGCTTTAAAGTTATCTTCATTATATTTGAGTGAATACCTAATGAGTGTTTTAATCCTATAATAACATAATGTTACATCCTCACATTATACTTGCTTAGGAAGTAAGTGACCTCACATAGTGGTTCATTATCCATCCACTTTTCTAGCCTTTTTCAGAATCATCTATCATCACCCATCTTCTAACTCCCTTTTCCCTTCACTAATTTTTTTTAATTTATTTCCAATATTTTTAAAATTTTTAAGGATTTCACAAGTATTTTATTTTAACTTTCCACTACAAATTTTATTTCTTTAAGTTTAACCAAAAAATACTAGTGTGACTAACTTTGTTAAATTTATGCACATGCACCCCGAGGATTAATTCCTAAATCCATCTCTAAGAATGAATTCTCAAAAAAATATTTTTTATAATCCATGAAACCTTCCCCTTTATTCTCATTTTTATCACTTTATTTCACTCGAACTAACCAACCAAAACAAACTATAGTCTAGTAGATCTAACATCATCACTAAGTTAAGATTTGTAACTATAAACAACTAGTGGATGAATTTACTAAACAGCTCCACAAACATGTCATTCATTAACTCTCATAGATTATCAAAAAAAATCAGTGATCCTATGAAGGATCATTCAACTCTGCTCAATTACCATTGATTGAGATCAGCTAATGTGGATCAGCCTCAAATTCTTCAATATTCAACCTTGTATTGGAAGACTCAACACTGGACAGAAGATCGTATCTTAATTTATCCATTTCATTATTCAATTCAATCTTCTTCATCCAAGATTGGTTTCATAAACATCTATTTTCTCTATTAATTAAAATAATCATTCATTCCCATTTTCATTTCCATTTTTTGAGTTGGGAATCAGTGATTGATCTTAGGTACTCACACCATTTTGGTGATCCTTCATCAGTGCAGTCACATATCCTATCCCCTATCTCGAGTATCCATAGTTGTTTAAAATGGAAATTTCAACCAAGATTCATTGAAGAATTTATAAAAACAAGATGTGTGCACCCAGCTTCATTTTCAAATCCACATCAATATAGAATTAAATCCCCTTCATCTTCACTTATTGGCGCTTACATAGATAAAAAATGAAAACTAGATAGTATGAAAAAAAATCATTTGATCTTGGATATCCAAAATGAATATGTGACTTAGAAATCATCATTGATGGTTTTTAATCATCAACTGAATTCAAAGTTTCATTGAACTCATATTGATCTCGATTTCTATTCATTGGCATCAAATTTATAGATATTAAATCATGGGCTTTATCTAGTTATGATCATCCTCAGAATTACATCTTCAATAGGGCTTGTTTCTTTAGTATTTAAGCTTAATTTTTCCTTAGTGAATACATATTCAAGATCAAATTTGGTGGTTTCATCGAGCTCCAATAGATTTTGAGTTCTGCCTATTTTTGGTCATGGATGTGTGTGTATTCTCCAAGTAGTGGGTCCATGTTCAGTGACTTATTTAGTAAGATCAAGTATTAAAAACTCCTAATCTAATTTCTTAGTAGGAATATTGAGCATATTCATAGGATTAACACGACCAATCCATGGGAGGAAGATACAAGGATGGTGGATCTGTGAGGGTGGATCCATGGGGAAGGAACATGTGGTTTAAATCCCATGGAATGATGACATGA
Source organism: Viscum album (assembly GCA_963277665.1). Lineage (NCBI taxonomy): Eukaryota > Viridiplantae > Streptophyta > Magnoliopsida > Santalales > Viscaceae > Viscum > Viscum album. The sequence continues at coordinate 547,966,660 of OY728159.1, forward strand.
TAGTTGGTATCCTATATTCCGCAGTAATAGGGAACCCATGGTAATAATGGATAGTCATGATATCTAAATTACCCCATGGTGGTAGTAGGGACATAGTCATAGAAGGGCATAGTCACAAACCCCTTTTTTGGTACAGTCACAGTGCACCCATTGTAGCAAATGGCATGGTTGCAGGCATCTTGATAATGGTCACATGCTTCACCTTCTTATGGAAGAAGAACCTAAAATACACAAATTTTAATATTAAGTGACAATAAAAATTAAAAATTAAATATCATGACTTCCACCACCAAATTAAATGATTAAATTTTAGTATGAAATTTTCCAAAAAAAAATTATACCAAAAGATAAAAATAGGGAAGTTGAAATAATTAATTAAATAATTTTGTAAATCATAAAATTCATTTTAAACAATTTAATAGAGTATGTTCTTAAAATTTTTGAGAAATTAAATCTCAAAACATTTAGCAATTAAACTACCAAAAATAAAAAAAAAAATTGTATTTACAAATAAGAACAGTTTTAGATTCAAAATGACTAGAATTTAAAAATTCTCCATTAAAAACAAATTTTTAGCATTTAAAATCCCCAAACATTTAGAAAAATGATGTAAAATAATGAAACAAAAAAGGCCATGTCAATGAGTGAAAAGGGATAAAATTTTTGTAAATACCCAAAACTTTTTAATAATGGGGAGTCACTCACAAGGAAAGTAGCTCCAAAATTGGTAAATAATGGAGACTATAGGTGGTAAGATCGATCAAGTCCCCAAACACAAATTCTTATACAAGTTTTAAACATGTTTTTTGTTAATTACTCTTATATTTTTACTTTTAACATTTTATTTTTTATTGTGGTAACTTTTCTTTACCTAAGTAACATATCATTTATTCCTAAAAATAAAATAGTCATTATAATATAATTTGGAACTATTAATTCCAAATTTTAAAACTATTTAATTTTATTTAATTTCTAAAAGTGATAAAAATTAATTTTAAAATAATAATTATATAATGTATTAAAAACAATTTCTTGAGAAAATATTACTTAAGTTCTAAAACATTAAATATAGGTTTTTAAACTATAATCTTTTTTTTAATTTATAATATAACTCATAAAATGCATATTTTTTCTAGAAAAGTTTTTAATAAATTTTCTAATAATTATTATAAACTAATAACGCCATAAAAGGTATGGTCTTTGTAAAAATAGTATATTGAACTATTCACCTAAAAATAAATTTTTTTAGAAAAATACAATAATCATATTAATCTAATATTTCCTTTATAAATTCATAAATAAATTTATTTTTTTCAAATTCTCATCTTAAAATTTATATTTTTAATTTTTAATTAAAAACATAAAATATAGAGAAAATTTGTTTTTATAGGAAAACATCTTTTGCTATTTTATCTATTATTTTTATAATTTCCTATAAATTACTAATTAAACTAGTGTTAATCCTTTATTCATACCAAAATATATTTTAATTTTAAAAAGTAAATTTTAGAAAAATATTTTATTTGTTTCTTAGCTACACTAGTTAATTCAATGTTTAAAGTGAAATTTATTTTGTTTTGTTCTTTATATATATATATATAATAATAATAATTTTTTTACCATTTTTTATACCAAATGATTCTATGGATACCTTATAATGGTCTATAAGTTTTTTATTTTGTTATTGTGTGTGGATCAAACGATCAAACATATTATTTATTTAAGGAGGAAAAACTAGGGTCATTACGGGTTATGACCCTACCCCCTTGAGATAATATCAAGTTTAGGATAGAGTTGTGGTCAAGTGATTCTATGATTTCAACGGATCCCTATTAGATGATGCCTTCTTATCTATGGGAGTTGTAGATTTAGATTAATGATTTGATGAAAAATGGTTTCATCTGACCCAGTGTATTGTTGTGGGGTGCTTCTATGTTGTTCTCCCAGAAAGTAGACAATAGTCTATAGTTTTTTAAAGACTACTAGAGGTTGAACAAGATTGTGATCAATAACTGCTACCATATTATGAGGTTTGATGGTTTTTTTGACTATTTGAAGGGATCCATCTACTTTTAAAAGATCTATTTGCGGTTTGGGAATCATCATATGAGGGTGAAAGAGGAAAATATCTTGAAGAATACTTCTCAATGTTGATATGGAAACTTTGATTTCATGTTCATGACATTTAGTTTCATGAGAATCCCATCTACTTTCATGGGACTTATGGACTCCATGTTTTGTAATCCCTGGGATCAATTCGTGGTTTTATTCTCTAAAAACATACGTGTATACTCAAGGTAAAATGAATAATATTCCAAGAAACATAGGTTTGATTCATAGGTCCTTCAGCACCATCATCTTTATATAAATCTATCCAAGTGTATGTTATGGATGCAGGATGTTTATTTTATTGGGAATGTGGTGTCTTTGTAGAGAGTGGCATTGGATCCATTTAAAATCAAGGTTGTTGTTTCTTGGGCAGCCCCCAATAATATTGTAGAGATTCGTAGCTTTCTTGGTCTCATGGGATATTATTGAAGGTTCGTGTTTAACTTTTTGTGGATTGAAACATTTTTGATAGCCCAAACTAGTAATGTCTAGGACTTTATTTAGACTTATCAGTGTTAGGCATCTTTCGACTACCTAGAGTATAGGTTAATTAGTGTTTCCATATTTCATTTGTCTATGATGGAGTGATGTTTGAGGTATTTGTTGATGTCTCTCATCTTGGTTTGGGTTGTATCTTGATGCATAAAAGTTTAGAGATCTCATATGGGTCCTAGAAGTTATATCCCCATGATAATAACTATACCACCCATGATCTTGATTTGATGGTGGTAGTATTTTCTTTGAATCTATGGTGATATTACCTCCTTGGGGAGCACTAAATGGTCTTCAAAAATCATAACTGTATGAGGTATATTTTCACTTAGCGATATTTGAATCTGTGAGAATGATTGTTTATAGACTTCTTACAGGACTGTGAATTTTAGATCTCTTATACCTTAGGGAATGGGAATGTAGTTGTTGATTCACTAAGTAAAAATTATAGGGGATATGTTATTCAAGAGTCTAGATATTCTTATAAGAAAATTGAGAATCTTTTATTGATGCATCTTGATATAGGGGAGGTTGATGTTAGAGGCTTCTTGTTTCAAATAAAGGTGAAATCATCTTTGAGGTGGGTGAAGGAGTCTAAGTGAGAAGACTTATAGGTAGAGGTGATATTGGACCATGTTCTTTATGATGAAGCTATGGAGGTATGGTAAGAGGATGATTGGAATTAAATGATGTTGCAGGGGTGGTTGTTTGTTTTTATGGTAATGCATGGGGAAATTCTCTATGATTTCTATAGCTCAGTAATGGAAATTCATCCTAGTGTATCCAATATTTATTTGGCCTTGAGGGGTGAGGTTTGGTTCCCTAATATGAAGAGATCAATAGTATATTTTTTATTGTGATTCCTAGTCTTCTAGAAAGTGAATGTGGAGCATTGTGTTCCATGTGGGTTATTGAAACCATTTTATATCCCAGATTGGAAATGGGAATACATATCAATGGATTTCATCACCATTATATCATGATATCATGGAGGATATGATGATAATTGTTTGATCATTGATTGTTTGATGGATTTTTTCCACCTCTTGCCTATCAAGGAGCTATGTATTGTGGAGGTTTTAGAAAGGTGGTATATGGATGAGGTGGTGTGTATTCATGGGGTTCCAATAATAATCATTTCTGATTTGGACCCATGATTTACCTCATGAGTCTGTAGAGTATTGAAATATTATTTTGGTTCTCATCTCCATATCAATACTTATTTTTATCCTTAGAAAAATGGGTAGATGGAGAAAACCATTCAGACATTGGAGGAAATGATATGGGAATAAATTCAGGATTTTAGTGTTTCTTGGGTGAGGCACTTTCCCTTGGTTGGTTTTGCTTATAATATCATATACCACTCTTCCATTGGAATTTATCCACTTGAGGAATTTTATGGTCAACATTTTTTATCTTTATTATGATGAATTGAGGATGTAAGGTTAGGAGTCCTTAGACAATATGTTTTGGAGAGCATAAAATAGAAGTTTATGATGATTCAAGAGAAAATGAATGTGGTGCAAGACCATAAAAAGTCTAATGTTGATCAAATGAGGATACCTCTAGAGTTTTAGGTTAGTGATCATGTGTTTTGAGGGTTTCACCTCATTTTGGGTAGTATAGGTTTGGTTGAGGGAGTATGATCTCTCCTTAGTTTATTGATCCTTTCAAGGTGTTGCAATATGTTGTTGAGGTGGAATATTGGTTATAATTTCCTTCACAGATATATCATATTTACAACATGTTCCATTTTTCACATATTCATTAGTATCTTTATAATGAATCTTATCTCATTTATTGGGGAGAGTTGGATGTCAAGGATGATGCAATGTGTGTGGAGTGGCCAGTCGAGGTTCAAAATCTCCAACAGAAAGTTTTATGTGGGAATTTTATTCCCTTGGTTCATATTCTATGGAGGCATAGTGGCTTGAAGGAGAGTACATGGGAATTTGAGTCATATATGTGTGCTCAGTTACTAAGATACTTGAATATTGATTTGATTTAGTGGTGTAGTATTTGAATTGGAGATTATTTAATTAAATTTATCCTTTTATTTATTGTTAAGTTTAGTTTATGTTTCATTCCATTTGAGAGGTATCTCCTAGGGAGTGCTTAGTTTGTGGTGTTTGTGGTTTTTCCTTTTGGGTTTAATTTTAATTCTCAAGTATGAGAATCATTTGAGAAGTATTTAATATAACACTACAGACCTTATTTTGCTATTAATTTTTGTGTTTTGGGTGTTGGATGTGTCAATAGGATATTATAGAATGATAAATTATGTTTGAGGTAAAATTTTAGCTGAGAGAGGTAAGTCATGGTGTGGTTGTTGTCGTTACAGTGTAAGAGGTTTGGCTGCATGAGTGGGTAAATTTGTCGGTGATTAGAAATAATGTGTGTCTTGTTGTTGTGGCGCGTATTCTTAATGTTTATTTTTAGGGATCTATATGGTGTGTCTGTGTGTGTTATAAATCATTCTCATGTGTTGAATTTTGAGTTTGTTGAGTAATAATTCAAAGTTTTTTCCAATTGGTTAGTCATGATGCACCCATCCTTATCATGACACAACATCTTGGAGGAATAATTTTGTTGTTTTGTTTAGAGTGATATCATATTGTGAGTATTTGGTCACAAAATGGACTTTATTTTATTTTATCATATTTTTAAAGTTGACTGAGTCTGATTGAGAGGAGGTATATAGATTCATGAAATGATTTCTGAAGGGTTAATGGAATCAACCAGTCATGGTGTGATAAGGGTCTATTGTGGTGTGATGAGAGTCTATCATTCCATGATGACATGTTTTCTAACCTAGGTATAAGTTGGGTAGCCTCTTTTATCTTCACCTAATCACTTCAATTTATCACCAACCACAGGTGATCAAAGATGTATCTTGGGAGACTCTCAATCCCCCTTTAGTATCTTTTGATTCGTATCTTTACATATTGATAATTCTTAAATCTAAGGTGAGTTATTTTTCTTTTATTCTTGGTTTCCTCTCTTCACTTCATCCATAGAAGGTTGTATTAGTGGTTTAGTGGTGTTTTTGGCGTCTATGGGTCATTAATTTGATGAGAATTGTTTTTTTATAGGTTTTTAAGGCTACAGTGCATGATTTTTCCCTAAGATCATATTTTCCTTCATCTTGTTCTTTCACAATGATCATTGAGTTTCTAGTTGTGGTAAGGGATTCAATAACTCTCTTTATTCAGTATATAAAGTGAAATTATCATGGTTCTTATTTCATTGGATGGATGGTATGAATAAAATTAATAAATATAATGAATCAGGATAAATAAAATGAGTGGAATGGGGTGAATCACATGTGTTTACTTATTTTCATGATATTACCCATGAGATTGATTTTTGTTCATTATTATTACTGAAAATTATTGCTTATTTAAGTTTGTGTGTTATTTTTGTGATTATGTTACTAGAATAATATGTCATACAAATATAAATATTTAAATATGGTAAGAAATAGGTTATTTATGAAATTTGGAGTTTCTTTATTGATTCTAGTATAAGAGATGTTGAACTAATGTGACAGTATGTAAATAGAAATCAATGGATGTGTATTGTTGATGGAATTGGGTGTGACTTCTATTGTTTTTCCTTATATTGTTGTTGTGATTATTATGGGTTTGGTTGTTTATAGTTTTTGGGTTTGGTATGGTGTGATTATATGGTTGGTTCTGGGTTTTGGAACGTGTTGGGTAGTGGGGCTATAATTATTTAGAATGGGATGCGTTTTGAACTAGTTTTGCAATGGTTGGTTGATAGTGGGTTGTATTTTGTGGTACCTAAGGGAATATGATGGATGTAGTTTTATTCAGTGGTTTTTTGTGTTATGTGGGGATGATTTTTCAATTTCCCATATCTATTGAAAGTGATTATTAATGGAAATATGATAATTGTATGTAGTTGAAATTGAATAAACCATGGTTGTAATTATAAATGTAGATTCTTAAAATGAACAGTTAAATGGTTGGGAATAAATATGGGTAATAACTGATGATATCTTGTAGTTAAATATGGAATTTAATGTCTTAATGAACATAAATTAGTCGGTAAATGGTATATCTGAAAATGGTGTAATTTTATAACTAAATATAAACTTTTGAATAATTTCTTTGGTTGTTTTATGTGGGAAAGTGGGCTTATTTTTGGTGTTATGGTTATAAGTGGTGGTGATGTGTGGTGATGGTGGTGTTATAATGGTTGTGGGTTGTGATGGTGATGTATTGATGTGAACCCTTTAGGCCAGGATCATTTGTGCTATATATATTTGATGTATTTTCTTGTGATTTCTTTATTCACCCCACACAAGTCAGCTAACCATATCGACACCTAAATGTTTTGGGTTCAAGGTGTTTTCCCCAACATCAAGGTTGGTGAGGGAACGGATGGTTGACTACTATTTTTACCCTCTCTCCCTTCTAGGTATGGTGAAGTTGATTGGTTATGCGGAGATAGTTATGATACTTTGTGGGGGTTGTTCATGTTAGGGGTATTAGGTTTGGTGTCCTTTATGTACAAGATACCATACTGAGATAGATTTGTGATGAGTTTGTGATATTCATTGGAGATGTGGGTATAAAATGTATAATTTTAGTTATAGTTATGGTATTATTGGAATAATACTAACAATAGATATTGGACCCTATGGGTGGTTGGTATAGGTAGTGTTGTGATCCAACCCACATCATAAGTGATAGGATTGGTATAGTGTGTTGTAGCATAGCTGTAAAAGGGATAGAAGCATAGGATGTTTGACATGGGGTGTGAGAGTGAAAAACCAATGGGGAAGTGGTTTTGAGGTACCCATTTTGTTATATTCTTGATATTATTTTATTACACCTAGATGTGATATTTGGTGAGTGGGTCTTGGTGAGGCTGGGCGGTAGTTGACCTAACATGTTCTTGTTGGTTTGGCTATTTATTCACTCACTCCCTGGTATAAAGGCCTTCATATTTTTTTTTAATAGATAAAACGTATTTTTAACTACATTGATGGGGAAACCTTACATGACCTAAATTCCTAGAGGTAAAAAACTATTTTTAATGTTATCGGGATGAGTTTAAAGATTGGGTTGGATAGTTCTAGTTTAAATCTTTGAGTTGTGGTTAGAGTCGCTGCCTAGGAGTATTCTTGGTATGTTATTTAGAGACTTGTATTTGTATAAAAAATCATAATTTATAGGATTATTATGGTACTTATTTTATCTATATCATGGTGTTTATAATGGTTTTATTTATGTACTCATAGGTTATATGATGGTAAGACCTCCCATTTTTGGGTTTTATACCCTCAGTGCTAGTTGTAAAACTGGGGCCTATTGGAGATGGGCCTAAGAGGTCACTTTTGTTATCACTGTAAGCCCAAGAGGGGTTCCCAATGGGGGTGGGTCATGATATAGAAGTTGGTGGAATGCTTCAAAATGCTGAGAAGAACTAGTTACCACTCCCTTTGTTGGACACATTAAGTTATGTAAGGAGAAGTCACCTAGAAAGGAATAAGGGGTTGAGTACATGGAAAAGGTTCCATTTTCATCGATAGTTGGAATATTGATGTATATTGAGGTTTTTATGCATCCATGAATTGCACATGTAGTGAGAGTTGTTATCAGGTTCATGGATAATTATGTAAGAGAATATTGGGAAGAAGTTAAGTAGAACCTGTGATATCTCAAAGGTTCTAAAAGTTTATCTATTTTTTTGGAATATAAAAATCATTGCAATGTTTGCATATTCAAACTTTAGGGGAGATTTGAACACTGGGAATAGAATCACTGGTTACGTGTTCACTTACAAAGGTAAAATTGTGAGTTGGATATTGAAGCTTCAATAAGTAGTTGCACTTTAAATAATGGAGGTAGATTAAATTGCATTAATGTAAGTTTTGAATGAGTTGATTTGGATGAAGGGGATATTAGAGGATCTTTTAAAGAGGAAGGGGTTGGGATATTTTTCTGTAATTTACAAAGTTTGATCCACTTAGCCAACAATATAATGTTTCATTCCAAGACAAATAATATTGAATTGAAATATCACTTCATCAAGAAGTTGTTTAAAGAAACAATGATGGATCTATGGAAGGTGGATAGAGTTCTAAATCTAGAGAATATTCTAACCAAGGTTGTATTTTGGTATATAATAGGGTGGTGGTGTGCCTCATTTGGGCTGGGATGACCAGAATCATGTTGGTAGAACCATGTATATTCAAAGGAATATTAACAGCCAAAGGGATTTGAGAATTTTGATGGAGGACTAGTTTGTGAATCTAGAAAATGATTACCCAGTGAGAGATTATTAGGTTTGGCTGGAATAAAAACCATTTTATAGAAAAGTGTTGGAAATTATATAAGGAGTGAATCTAAAAGACAGATTTTAAAAATGGATGAAGATGGTGGAATGACACAACCAAATTACATAAATCTAGAATAAGATCAATTAGAATTAGAGAAATCAAAAGAAAAAATGATGAGTCTGGAATGTTGAAGTGTGGATATATAAAGGACTTGTGTAAGAATAAATTATGAAATTACATAATATAGTCTTGAAATTCACAAGGGTTGCATAAGGGTTCTCCAGAAGGATATGTAAATAGAAAACATAGGGTTTCTAGATGGGATAATTGTTCATGTGATAAGTTAGTTGATTCAATGGAACTCGGTGGGTGATCTAACCATGGTGGACGATCACCCACAACATTCTAAAGGTGGTGGAATTGGTTGCACCAGATGTGCCTTATTATAAATATTAAGTTGGGGTCATTTTTTTTGTAACTATTTTATATTTTAATACTCTTATGCTTCTTTAATAAAGATTTTCCATCCCCCCATGGATTAGGACTAGGTCTAAACCACATAAATACTTGTATTGTTCTTTTCTTTCATTTACTTTATCGTTATATTTAAAATTTTCCTTTCTAATGTGTAAGTCGGAATTGCAATGAATGTCTGAGGTTCTTTGTCTTCTTAGTTCTAAACACATGGTAGACAAGGTTTCATTACAATTTCAAAAATTCTATAATTTTTTCCATGTTTTAAATATCACATAGGGTTATTTTAAATCATAGGTTTCGTACCCAACAAAATGTTACATGGGTGGTATAAATTTTCACACAATCATATGACCTTAGCATAGGGGTCTATCAAATATTTCATGGGATTTAAAACCTTTATATTTTCATATAATTTTCCCCCAATTTATGATTGATTCTTATATAATATATTATAGGTTATTTATGAGTCACTTTGAGCAATTTTGAGTTCTATATCCCTTTAGGTCCAGTGATTGGATTCGAACGAGACAATCGAGGTGAACTTTAGGTTGGTACCCCCCTTCTATGAACTAATGATTGTGCATGGGTCCCCCATACACTTTATGGAGTTCATTAATCCCACGTATATCTAGGGAGTAGGTCCTCAAATTTGATCATGGGTTAGTACTCCCTTGATCCTAACAATTTGTGGGTCCCCCTAAGATTGATAGAGTAAGGAATTCACCTAGTGATGGGGAAAAGGTCCTCTATGTATAGAGTGGGTACTCCCTCTCTTGATGTTATTTAGTCTAAGAGGTGAATTTCCATCATTGGGGTTAGTACTATTGGTCATAGAAATATGGTGAAAGGGGGTTAATTTTCATTTTAAAAATTAAAACAAATACTAAAGGTAAATTTAAAATTCAATTATATTTAAATGATAAAGTTTTAACTTTGATAAAGTGATAGATTGATAAATTCAATGTGTAATATAAATTTAATTTCAATATTTTTTGAGCAATTATGCATAGAAAAAAATGGACATATTTATTTTAAGAAATTGTGTGTATCGATTTTGAATGTTGTAATGCATAAATTGAAAGAGAGAAAAAACATGGTTTGATAAAGGGGTTCAGAAATAGCCCGATGTGATCCCCTACATCTCCTATCCTCGGGATGATAGGTTTATGTTATTAATATTTTGTTATTGGTTGTAATCAAGAAACACCTACCTCATGATTATGGTTTTTAGAACCCTATTGAGCTTCATAGATAGCCAAGGAACTTGTCCCTGACTTTTTCTATAATGAGACCCCATTGTAAAAGGAGATGAGAAGAAGAAGGTTTTCTTAGCAAAAACCCATTACAATTATTCTCTCTAATCTCTCAAAAGGATGTATATAATTTTATATGAGATATTGAGAGAATATATATGAAAGGAAAGCCTTTGATATTTATTTATAATTAAGATTGTATCTTGAGATAAACTTGAGAGAGTCCTCTAGATATTCACCTTTTGGAGATCCAAAGCTTTGATCAAGAATCAGAGAGGTATTGTAATTGATTGGTAGATCTTCATACCACCATGTTTATAATATCCAATAGTCCATGGAATATTCTATAATCATCTCAGGGTCATTGAATCCAAAAATACCTATATAAATTAATTTTGACTAATAATAAATGTGTCCCTAGATGCTCTGCCTCAACACCACTGGTTACCCGGTGCACATCACCAGCTAGCCAATGGATCACATAGAGCACTATAAAATTGGAAATTATCCATAAGCTAGTTGTGACTAGATAGAAACTATCTATTTAGCCTTATATGAGAATTTTGAAGTCTGGAATGATCACCAGCTGGTTGGTGGACTCCTAATGTATCTGAACTTCTGTCCATACGGCACCAGTTGGTCAGTGCTTCCTGCAATAATTCAATTTCAGCAAGTGTCATCCTAGATTCCTTCCATGTACTTCTATTGGTCTTCCAACTTCATTCAAAGTTCTTTAAACATGATAATACATTGGTCCAATCCTTTATCAAAATCATCAAAAAGCCTTTGTATAGACTTTAATATCTCCATTAAGTCCATCAATGAAATGACATAAAGTCAAATTAAAGTGTCTAATATTCACTCAAATAAAAATTTTATAAACACAAAAAAAATTGTTTCTGATCATGAAAAATCCATGAGAGAGATAGGTACCACAATCTATCCATTTTTAATGATCACAAAAACATAACATAAAAAAGATATATCAAGTGTAGATCGGGAGTGAAAGAAATAGAAAATTATTCAAGATATCAATGTATAAAAAATATTTAAACAGGATATTCAATATTCTCAATAAGTAAGCAAAACAAACATTCCAAATTTAAAAAAAGATTAAAACATTTAACTCAAATTTCAATAACTCCCCATTTATAAAATAATTAAGTAATAACATATATTTCAATAAATTTTTATAAATAAATTTTTCTCCATTTAAAGTTCAAAAAATTCCTCAAAAAATTCCCCCCATTCAAAAATTCTCCCCATTTATGATTACCAAAAAGAAAATAATGAGAGGAAATAGAATTTTTAAAAGTAAGGATTTGATGAAAAATCAAGAGAAATTTTTAAGAACTCAAAATAGAGATAAAAAAGTAGTTCATGTGGTAAATATATTTTTAAAAATATGAGTAAAAAAATAAGGTTTTGAAAACATATCTTACTTCTAAACTCTCTCTTAATAATAGTATTAGAGATATGGTATGTTTAAAAAAATATTTTAATAGAGAGACAAAATGAGATAAAGAAAAGAGAAAAAAATGGGGGAAATATAAAAATAATGCAAAGAAAAAAATAAGAAATATAAATATAATGATAAGTGTAAAAGTGAGGAAGATTTAAAATAAGATAAAAGATAGAGAAAGTAGAAGAGAAAAAAAATAAAAAATAAAAGGAAAATTAAATTGGTACATACATTTTCCAAGATACTCATTCCCTCAAAGAGTTGTTTCACCAAAATTAAATGATTTCTTCATGGAAATATATTTGAAAAAGGTCCATTAGATGTCAAATAATACCTCAAAAGTTTTATTTAATTTACATTTCATCAAAGACAACTTGAAAACATTGTTATAGAGGCAAGTATAAATAAAATTTTTAAACACCATTTATATTCCTTTAAGAGAGATAAAAAATATTTTTTTCAAAAATATATATATCATATACACAATTGATAATATAATTTTTTTAAATTATCTTAAAATATATTTAAATTAATAAAACTAAGTGTATTCAAAGTTATAATACATTTTTGTTTTAAAAGTTTAAAAATAGTAAAATTAAAATTAAAAGTACTTATTTTGAAAAATATTATTTTGATATTTGAAAATAAGAGAATATATTTTTTTTATTCTAAAAAGTTATTTTTAAAAAAAATATCTCATAAGGAAAATTTTAGAATTTAAGAGATAAGTATCCCCCTTAATTGAATTCACAAGTGATGTATAGTGATCATCTCCAAAAGAAATAATAGAAAACAAGGAATATAAATATAAATCAATATTTCAAAATAAAATGTTAAAATGATTTCTCAAGTTATCCTTGGTCAAATGAAACGTTTCACGAGATTACTATCCCCAATTCCCATTTAATAGAATTGAAACGATCAAGAGCTAGAGGTTTAGTGAAAATATTAGCAAGTTGATATTTATTCCTAAAAAATTCCAATAAGATATCACACTTTTGGAAGTGATCTATTAAGAAATGGTCCTAAGGTCAATGTGTTTATTATGATAGTATTGGATGTGATTTTTATAAATATTAATGGCATTGGTATTATCACATATAATAGGGATATGGTCATATTTAAACTCAAAGTAAAAGAGAGAGTGTGTCATCTATATTATTTGAGAATAATAGCTCCCAGTAGCTATGTATTCTAATTCCATTATATAAATATAAAAATATTTTTACTTCTTACTACTCTATGAGATGAGGGATTTTCCAATTAGGTGGAAAGTCCCACTTGTACTTTTCCTATCTAGTATTTTTCCATTAAAAACAACATTGGGAAAAGTAGTTAATTCAAAATAAGTTCCATTAGGATAAAAAATTCAATATTTTTAGTTCTTTTTAAATAATTAAAAATACTTTTGACTAATTTAATATGATATTATTTTGGATTTGATTGAAAACAATCACAAATCTAAACATAGAACATGATATCTGGCCAGGTCATAGTAATATAAAGTATACTACCAATCATACTTCTATAAAGCTTATTGTCAACTGTATTTATAGCTTCATCCAATGTTATCTTACAATTTTTACTCATGGGTGTACTAATTTCTTTAGTGTGATCTATACTGAATCATTTTAAGAGTTTTTTATCTTGGTTAATAAAAATACCATCATTATTTTGAAAAATTTTAAAATCAAGAAAGAATTTTAGTTCACCCATAAATCTCATTTTAAATTTATTTTTCATTAAACCATAACATTAAAAATAAATATTTTAATTGTTTTTTTAAGTTACATAATCTATGTAAATTTAAAAAAGTAATATATCATTAGAGATTTGTTTCAGAAAAAGATTTGAATAAGTGTTTCCCATTTTAAAACTATTTGATAAAATAAATTAGATAAACATTCATACAAATCCTGAGGGGATTATTTTAAACCCTAAATATATTTAGTTAATTTGAAAACATGATTTTGAGAATAGGGATTTTCAAAACCATTAGGTTTCACCACAAAAATATTTGCATTAATAAAACCATTTAAAAGGATGCTTTTAACATCCATTTGAAAAAGTTTGAAATTAAGGTGAGAGGAAAATTTCAACAAGATTCTAATAGATTCTAATCGAGAGACTAGTACAAAGGTTTCACCATATTTTATTCCTTATTATTGGTTATAAAATTTGGCTACAAGATGGGATTCATATCTAGTGATATTACCAAGATAATCAACTTATTCCTAAACCCCCATTTAAATCCTATGATGATATGATAATTAGGTCTTTCCATGGTAGTACATATATCATTCCAAGTGAATTAATTTAGTTACTCTTGCATGAAAAGTAACTAATTTTCATTTTAAGGGAATCATTATTATTTGGGGGCTCTAAGTGATAGATAAAGGTAAGATATTTAACCTCATTTATGGCTGATATTCTAGTATAAGTTCCCTCTTTCAAATATCCAATGGAATTTTCAAGGAGATGACCTTTAAATTTTTTAAAATATTTAGGTAAAGAATTTGAAGTAGATTATTTTTCTACTTAAAATTATTTATATTGTAAAGGTTCATTTGAAACAAAATTTTTAAAAAAAATTAGAATGATGTTTTGAAAAATGTTCATAACAAAAAACATGAATTGATTCTTCCAATGTTTTAGTCCTTTTGTTAAAGACTCGGTATGCCTTTATTGAGTTAGCAAACCCAATAATGATACCTTCATTATATTTTGTATCAAATTTTACAATATTATCTTTATTATTGATAATATAACATTTGTAACCAAAAACTTTAAAAAAATACCACTTTTGGTTTTTTTATTTTTCCAAAGGTCGTAATAGATATTTTTAAGAAAATGTATTACAAGAAAGGGAGTAATGATAAAGAGATAAATATTTATGGCCTCAGACCAAAAAATATTTAGGTGAATTTTTTACTAGGAATATGAGAACTTTTTCAAGGGACAAGATTCTTTTATGTAAATTAGATTCGTTTAAAATAGTTTGAGTGACTTCTTAGATTGTTTGATTTCACCTCTCTACTACCCCATTTTTTTAAGGGGTTATAGGAGTAGAAAAAATATTATTATACCCTTGATAATATCATGAATAAAACATCAAATTACTTTTTTTTGAATTCTCTTCCATGATCACTTCAAATATAAATAATTTTAAAATCTTTTTCTTTTTTAAATTTTTTAGAAAACTTGATGAAGGATTTTAATGATTAATTTTTATTATATATGAAGTAATCCCAAATGAATCGTGTAAAGTCATCAAAAATAATTAAGGTATAGGATTTAATTCCTAGTATTTTAATTTTATATGTTCTGAGTTAATTCAAGAGATTTAGAAGAATAAATTATTTTTTATGATTTAAAATAATATTTCTGTTTCTTACCATGTTGGTATGTCTCAAAAACATTATCATCTTTGAAAATATGTTTGGATAAATCCTATATTATTTGATAATTGATGAATTTGACAAGTGAGTATGTGTTATAATGAACAAGGAATCTATGCCAAATCCACAACTCACTAACATATAAATTCAAGCATTTGACATTTTGTCTAGTGAGAGATTTTTAATTGATGGTATAATCATTTTAAAATGATGAGTGCTAAATAAGATATTTCATTTTGAGTTAAAAACTTTAAAAAATGCATTTTTGAAAGAAATTTTAAAACCTCTATAACACAATTTACTAATGATTAGAAAATTTTGTTTTAAGAATTTGACAAATAAAAAAATTTTAATAAGAGTTGAGTTATAAAAACAGATGATATATTCATTGATTGTCTTACCCTTAGAGTTATTAATGAAGGTGATGCAACCTCCATCTATTTTATCAATTTGATTGAATTCGAATAAATCTCCACACATGTGTCCTAAGAAACCACTATCTAGGTACTATAGTGATTCTTAGTCTTTTCTATTAAGGCACTCTTCCTATTAAATTAAATGAATAAATTTGTTGCTACCCAAAAAAACTTGGGTCCACTAATTTTAGTCAATAATGATTTAATTATCCAAATTTGTTTATTCAGATATTTTCTTTTGGAAATTTTGGATAAAAATGAATTAATTTTGGTCTCCCATATCATACATTCTTTCAATCACGTTCATAAATTAAATTTCCAATTATTTTATAAAAATTAAAAACTTATCTTATGAAAAACCTTTAATAAAGTGGTTTTTTATGGATTTTTTGAGGTACTGACATGATTTTAAAAACCAAGACCAACCCATTATTTTCTATGTATTTGAGAGCCCAAAATTATATTTATATTATTATCACCTTAAGTGAATTTAGAGAGATCTATCTTGGGTTTTTTTATTATATATTTGATCTTATTAACATTATGTTGAACTTAATTTTCATGTATAATTTTTTTTCACTTGAATATTTATTCTTTCTCTTTTAGAAGATAAATCTTTTTCATTAATTACTTCCTTTTATTTCTTATAAAGTCCATTTTATAATGAAGAATATTCATAAAAACCATTTTTTATTTGATCATGAATGTATTTTAGGTCTTCTTAATTTAGGTGACTTGAGGATCAAGAGGATGAAGGAGAGGGGAAATAAGTATGAGAAAAGGAGGAAGATGAAAAAATGGAAAGAGGGGTACTAACCTCGATGTATTCATAAAATTGATCCATAGGGCACTTGACAATTGAGTCACTTGAAGATGTTGAGGAAGTTGATCCTATGGAGTTATCGCTTACACTCCATGTTGTAACTTTGAGAGCATTCTTACCTTGTTTCCTTTATTTAATCTTTTCTTTGTAGATAGGGAATTCCATATTGATGTGACATTTTTTCTTGAATTCATATCATGTCACTTCAAGTTCCACTTTTTTTATTTACCTTATTAGTTTGATTAGAATATTACTTTTTCTTGAATAATTTTTTTATGTTCTTAGTGAGTTGAGAAAATATTGAACTTCACATCCAGGTGAGTCTCTATTGTTGGCTTTGAATGTGATTTTTTTTTCTTTACATCTTTAGCTTTGTTTTCCTCCTTCTCATCTCATTACTTCATTTTAATTTAAAATATCATTAGGGTTCCAATAAGTTCTTTAACTACCATTTTCATTATATCCTTCACTTCTTGTATGGTCATGACTTTGGGTGCCCAATTGTTTGGTAGGACACTGAGTTTCTTTTTTTCTAAGTATTTTGTAAGTTCAAATTAATTTTGATACATAAAAAAGATTTTAAAATCTTATGGATACATGTATAATCCAGTATCATTAACTTTTTTTGTTCCTTCATGAGTGATTTCTATAAATTTCCTTAATTCATCAGCAAATTTACATCTAGAGACACAATTAAATTCATTTCGGTCAAGACCACAATGTAGAGTGTTCATGGATTTTCCATTAAGCACAAAGGATTTAATATCATTGTGTGTCCACTTATCTTCTGATCCTTTAGTAGGAATATATTCATGAATAACCATTTTCTAAATAGGGTAACTTATGCTACTAAGAAAAATCGACATATGATTTTTCCAATATGAATAATATGTGCCATCAAAAATAGATTCTTGATAATAATAATTAGTTTCCATCATAAAAAGATTGAAATTTGAAATCTCTTAAGATTAAAAATAGTATTAAAACATAATTTTTAAAATTAATATATTTTTAACAAAAACACAAATAACTCTTTGATACCAATTGTTGGTCGGGGAAATATGGCAATAGGGGGTCAATTTCCATTTTAAAAATTAAAAAAATGCTAAAGGTAAATTAAAAATTAAATAATATTGAAACAATAAAGTGATAACTTTGATAAATATATAGACTGATAAATTTAATATGTATTATAAAGTTAATTTTAATATTAATTGAGTGACTATATGCAGCAAAAAATAGACATATTGAATTTATACAATTATTCATATCGAGTTTGACTAATGTGATACATAAATTAAAATAGATAGAAAACAATTTTAGATAAAGGATTTTAGAAATAGCTTGGTGTGGGACCCTATGTATCCCCCCTTGGGTTGAGAGGATTATTTTATTACTCCCTTGATCTTGGTGGTGATCAAGGAAATTTACCCTCATGATTATAGTTTTGAGCACCCTCTTGAGCTTCATGGATAGACAAGGAAACTATCCCTTATTTTCCATTAGTGAGAACCCATTATAGAAGGAGATGAAAAGAATAAGGTTTTCTTAGTGCAAAACTATTAAAATTACACTCCATGATATCTCTAAATGAGTTATATAATTTATGATGAGATATTTATAGAAGATGTGGGAAAGTAGATCCATTGAGATTGATAATGAATTTAGATTGGATCTTGAGAGAACTTCGAGAGGATCTGCTAGAGATTCTCCTTTTGAAGAGCCAAAGCTTTGATCAAGAATCAAAGAGGCATTTTTGTTGATTGGAATAACTTCAAAGATGCCAAAGAGACCTATTTATAGGCTCCAATGGTCCAAGTAATCATCTAAAATCTACCCAAGGTAATTAAAAGAAAATAATACTAAAATAAATGAATTCTAACCAATAATAATTACACCATTGGATGTTCTATCTCAAAGGCACAGAAAACCCGATGCACCTCACTGGCTGGCCGATGGGTCACCTAGAGCACTTTGAAATTGGAAATTCCCCACTGGCCAGTTGCTACTGGCCAGCTACCACTAGCCAGTGGCTGACCAGTGGGCTTCTGGAAGAATATTGTAAGTCTAGAATGATCACTGGCTGGTTGGTGCTCCTCTATCGGTAGGTAGATAGACTCCTACAATATCTACACTTATGTCCATATGGCACTAACTATCTGGTGGCCTACAGTGGCTAGTCGATGCTGCCTTCGACACTTCAATTTCAAGAAGTTCAATCCTAGATTCCTTTCATGGACTTCTATTGGTCTTTAAACATCATTATAATATCTTTAATCATAATAATATATTGTTCTAATACTTTAATAAGATCATTAAGAATCCTTTGTATGGACTTTAATGTCTCCATTAATCCCATCAATGACATGAATTAAATTCAAACTAAAGTGATTGAAATTCACTCATATAAAAATGATAGAAACACAAAAGAGTGCTTTTGATCGTGAAAACACCATGAGATAGTGGTACAAAAATTAATCCCTTGATCGATACACAAACTTTGGTGAGGCATAGGTAGCTCAGAACAGTTTCTAAGAAGTGATGTGGGTTATGTGGAACTAGGTAGTTTGTATTCTAGAGTTTCTTACAATATTCTACCCCTATGTATCCAGACTGTGAACAATGGGACATTATTATATCCTTTGTTCCCTATACTTAAATCCTATCTTGATCTTTAGGTACTTTCCCTTATTTTGATATGACTTATCATTTTTTCCTTTTTGTTTCTGGGGCATCCCATTGGGTATATTTATTCTCACCCCTACATGGTTATTCTACTCACACATGTTGTATAATATATATGATGGTAGTTTAGAGTCCATTATAGTGAATGTTGAGTTGGTGGAGTAAGATCTTAGTGGTGTTCAATAGTGGTAGTCACTATTGATGTCTGTATTGGGGGTTGTCATGATGAGAAGTTATACTTTAGTTGTTTGAGGCCTTACATTTATTCGATTATTGGGATTATATTTTTACCCTTGGTTCTCGAGTTTCATTTATCATACTTTTATGGATATTTAGTGTGTGTCACATGCATATTATATTATAGCTGGTTATTTTGTTTAAGTATACACTATGATATTCCATTTTAATGGTATGTGGATGTGTATAGGTTTCTTTGTCTAAGGCCTCCCATATGTGAAATATGTCTTATTTGTGTTAGTCACTAGCCTATGGCCTATTAGAGGTGTACTTGGGATGGAACACTCAGCCCAACCACCATTCCATGTGAGGTCCTGGTGGGTTAGGTCATGTCACTACTTCAAGGAAGAGTAAAACTAACTTCAAAGAAAGAAATAAGTCGTGTTTATGTTGGAGAGAATCAATTAAATCTATAGATATATATCAGTTAATATCTTTTCATACTTTTTTTACTTGACTTGTTGAGGTAATATCAGGCTAAAAGACATAAAATAAAGAATTCTTATGAGGTAATATTAATTTTTTATGTTTTTTTAAGTTGTGATTTTATAACTTTATTTTTTAGAATTTATTTTAAAAATACATAGGATATAGAAATTCAATCTCATAATATTTATAATCATAAATTGAATGATCCTGAATTTTCACTTGTATTTTGATTTTATAGGTCCATCGTGGCATGGAAGACACTTAAAGATGAATGAAATATTAAGATAAAGATGGAATGCTTCATTGATATAGGAGTTTTGTTTCAACTTCCTTATGTTTTTCACTCCCAACATTTATTTGATTCATGATTTTGAAAAGGAAAAACTAATAAGGAAATTACATTCCACATTTAGATAATTATTATATTTTTTATCTATGATACAAAGAATTTATTAATAGTATCATTATAGTTTATTTTAAATGTAAATTTCTATAAAGTCGAATGGAACATTTATTCATTATACAATCATGTTCTAAATATTAAAAATAGCATCAAGAGGTAATTGAGGAAAGGAACATTGGTGAATGTGAAAAATTTTCCGTGAATTAATTTCATTAAAAAGTATAAAGATAAAGATATTGTGATCTAAGTGTATAAGTGTGGTTTGTATGAGAGATTAATGATATCCCCACGAGCATCGTTAATTACCACCGGGTTATCGAATATATAAATTTAAAATATGAAACATACAAATCAGTAAACTACTATGTAGTGTATAAAATGAAAGTATGAGGTTAAACCCACAAATACATAGTTAGAGAAAATACTAGTTTAAATAATAAAGACTTAACTATTTTATGATGGAAGTCTAAATTAATTTATTATAAGGAATAATGGTGATGGATTTTGAGTTCAATAAAATGGAAAACGTTTTGGGAAATTACAATTCCAAATTCATGATTAATTAGGACATAAAATGATGAATTAACAAACATAAGTTGTTGGAACCAAGTTTAGGTGAATCAAATGGTTATGGTAAACAACCCCCAAATCACCAATTTCCCCTGTTCACAATGATCAGGTTACTTCAGTTCTTTTTATAGTTTAGTAACTTGTAACCATATTTAAACATAATGAACAAACCACCCAATGGTCATGGTGAGGATCTTCTGTTAGTCAATGCATAAATTTTATATCTCCCCCATCGATCACACAATGGTCATTCATGATTTAAATAAAAGAATATAATTTTGTAATTTTAGGGTTGCAGCAAAATACCCAAATGAATTTCATTCAAAAATAAATTTCCTTAATACAACCAATCCCTTTTCTTTGCAATCATGTCACACAAAATATACCCTCTCGTGCTAATCATGAGAGGGTAGGAAAATAAAAGTTTTATCTAATCATCACAACAGCAACAGTATTTGATCCTAATAACACCACCTCTCAATGAATTAATTCTTTGAGTGGAGTTATAGACCTCAATTCATAGGTATTAGGGATGTTCAGGTTGGCTTTAATTAGCCCATAAATGCATCATTAATGAATTCTTGATTCAATCCTTGTGTTAAGCGGTCATATGGATCGTTAATTTGAAGTCTCACACTGAAATCCTAATTAAAAGGTCAAATTTGGGTCTGTCTAAGAAGAGTTATAGTGGGACTTATGTTTCCATTCCGTAAATTCTACAGAGTCTCCTTTCACGGTTTTCTACCATCTTGAGCTCATTCCTTGGACTTGATTCATATCCTGAATGTAATTCATGATGTGAATGGTATTTTTCTATATGTTTGGATTTCATTCACCTAGTTTCTTAATTTTCAAGCCTCAAGATCATCCTTCATCCTGGAAGGCCCTCTTTTTATGGAAATCATTTTTGTTTGGCTCGTTTTTCTTATTTTACTTAAAACATTGTATCCTTCCATAGATGAAAAAATCCATGAAATATTTGATCAATAATTGGTTATTTAAATCATAAAATTAATTTATTTTAATAGTAAAAGGTATTCATGAAATTTACATATTAATTAAAAAGGTCACTACTCAAATAAATAATTGGAAGTCTCATATTAAAAGAAATTTAAGTGTAATTTTTGAGAGAAAAAGTAAAATATATGGTTGATTTGTTTTCTTGAAACATAATTAGTTTAAAATATGTTTTTTATGAATGATAATTCATTTGTTATTGATAATTGTTTAATTATTCATTAAGAGTGATATTTAAATTTGAATATTATGGATTTTCTTAGTGATGATGTGGAGGTTTATACTTTAGGACAAGCAGGAGTTTAAGTGTGTTAGTATTTGATAAGTCAAAATTCCATGCAATAAAAGGTTTGGTTTTAATCTAATTTAGGATAGTTTAAGAATTTATTAATATAATTATTAATTTTATATTACATCATTAGTTAATATTACTATTAGTACTTGATTCTAGTGTTGATATGATAACTTTAGTTTTTTTAGTGCTTTAGTGTTTTAGTTTTAATCCTAATAGTTTAATAATTTTAAATTATTTGTTTTCGGTAGGAAATAAGAAATCTCAAAGTGGTTTTCTAGTGACACTTCATGGTTTTTGTGAGAAATTTAAAATGGGAATCATGTGATAAAAACACGATGTAAAAGTTGTTAATGTTTGATAAAGGTGAATCAATTAAAGAAGAATAAATAACATGATGAAAATGCATTGTGGTTGTTAAGGAAGAGAAGATAGTAAAGATTGAATTGAACCGTGATAAGATATCATGTCGTGGTGGGTTGACTCTGGTATCCAATGGTGGAAGAGTTAAAAACATGTTATATATAAACATATTATGGTTTTTTTGATATATGCATATATAACATTCAAACCACACCAAAAATATAGTGAAACAAGTCATAAAATCTGTAGATCTAAAATTTAAATAGAGAGATATAAAACACATTGACGTTTTATTGTACACATCATGGTTTCTATGAAGGAATAATTTTTATAAATTTGGAAGGTTATGGTTAAATAAAGAGAGAAGGATGTAAGAGAGACTTAAAATTTTAGTTACTTGGAGTTTCAAAATATTGTGTTTGTAGTGGATGGGATATAAAATAAAACTTTTATTCACATCCTAATGTTGAAAATTAATCCATTATGGATTTTTTTTTAAAACTTGGAGAGATGAATATATTTTTTTCATAGAATTATTAATGAAAGGCGATTGATTTTTTAGGTTCTACTAATGTTTATCATAATTTTTTTGGATCCATGTATTAATCTATTATTTAAAATATTCTTCTTAAAATAATCAAGAACATCATTTATTGATTGAGGGGTTGTCTTTATTGTGTAAATTAAATTAATTGAGTTTTTTTTCTTCATGGAATGATTTATCTATTTTCAAACATGGTTTGAAGCCACTCAATATCTATGTTCTTAAGTACTTAATCATAGGAAACTATTGATTTATAAATTGAAGGAAAAACATTATACTGCAATTTTGTTTAGATTTAATTCTAATAATAACCAAATATTCATTAAGAGATTATAATTATAATCATTTCATGATGATATATATATATGATTAATATTACATGTTTTTATTTTTGAAATGTATTCATCTAGTTAGGTTTTAATTAAAATTCATCATAACTTTTGGAGTATTTTAAGGTCCATCTTATTATTTATAGGATCAAAATTGGATTGAGCATTTTACTAAGACTTTGTAGTTTTATGAATTAAAAAGGTTCTAATAAAAAAATTATAAGATTTTATTTACATGTGAACTATCAATTTCTTGCAAAAGATCAATGGATGAAGAACTATAATTCATGTTGGAATATAGTAATGAATTTTTGAGTCATGTTGAAGAATCTTGGATTTGATTTGTTAAAGTTGAGGTGAATAATCATCAAAAAAATATCAAAGGAAAACACTAGTGAGAAGTAAACTTAATTTATCTTCTCAATGAAAAGCGATGTTGAGTAGAATTTGAGGCAAAGATGTTGTGTGATGTAGAAACACTGAGTAGGGGAGTTGTATGAAGAAAAAATAAACCAATTTCTTAATTAAAAGTGTTGTGTGGATAAACTTTTGTGAGAAATACAATTACGTAAAGTAAATACTGATACTTCAATGTTATGCAAAGTTAAAGGGGGTTATGTAGAGTCAAAAAAACTTGTGTTGAGTGAAAATTGAGGTGAACTAAGTTTGTGAAGTATAAATTGCAGTGATAAAATTGAAACAAATGCAAGGAGTGGAACTTCATATGTTACCCAACACATTTTTTTGAAGTAGAAACCATGATACTGGAGTAAATGAAGTTGTGTGAAGTGTATATGTTGGGTAGAAAATGTGTAATATTAAGTAGAGATTGGAGTTTTAGTATTTTCAATAGAATTAATATTTCTATTCAATGTATTTGGCTTTGATGTGTGAATATTCGAAAAGGAAAATGAAAAGTGATTGTGTAGATGATCAGTAATGACTATGGAAATGTTTTTCAAATTTTATAAAATGAAATCAAAAGTATCAATTTTGGTGAAAACTTATATTTCATAATGATATCTAAATATTTGAATATGAAAATCAGGGGAGGCTTTATGGAAGTGATTTATGAAATATTTTTAAGATCTTATTGTCATGTTCAAGGAGGTTTAAATGGAGATTTGGTTTCCATATCTTGATCAATGAAGTGGAAATTATTTTTAGGGGAGCTAATTGTTGCACATGGATTCCTTATTTAGAGGAAGGAATTTTATTTTGATCAAAGTAGAAGATGAATTTGATTCAAAAATAATATATGAAGATCATTTCAAGATATTTAAATGAGAGGAAAATAAGGAAGAAAGTCTTGAAAAAAATTAGGGAAGAGAAAATAAGGTGTCATGGCCTTTAAATAAAGAAAGAAGGAAAAAAGAAAAAATGATTATATTGAATATCTGAAAAAATAAAAGGAAGAATTTCATTGCATGTTTAAGGAGATAATTCTATGAAAAGGAAGGAAATAGTGTTGTATATGTTGGATTTGTAAATAATTAAATAAGAAGAAGAAGAAGAAGCATATATATTGAGTTGTAAAGAGATGGAGTACTAAAGAGTGAGATAAATATGAGTATTGATGGGACCCATTTGATCTTAATGAAATAACTCTGGTGAAATGAACCTAATCTTGTAAGTTCATCGAGTCAATCTTGTAGGTGTCGGTGAATTATAATTGGGAAATGATCCTTAGAGGCAATGAGAACATTAAAACTTGTATTATATTAATGAAGTTTAGTATTTAGATGAGGGGTAGTGAACACTAACTCATTGGATTAGTTTATCCACATTTAAAGGTGAAGCAAGAATATATAATGCCTCTTTTTCATGTTTACCATGTTCTCTATATGATTAGTGGATTTGAGAGTGGTGGGTAAAAAGATCTAAACACAAAGAAAATGATTAACAGTGAATCGAGATCCATAAGAGTGAGAAAATATGAAATGAATAAAAGGGGATAAAATTTTTAAAATGTTCACATCCCCACCACCCTAGAGTGACTCACAGGGTTTATTATGATAATAAAGAGACCTTTTGAAATTTCATCCCTTAAACCACTAGCTCAACCCTTACAAATATCTTTGAATCGAATCAGTTTCCATTTTCCACCATAAGACCAAATCCTAACATGACCTCCTTTAAAATGTGAAACTACTTCATGGTCACGTCAAACAAGAAGTTATGTGAAGCACCACAACCAACTAGGATTATTACCCTCTGGTTTTCCCAAAATTCCTTTCGTTCTCACAGTATAGTAGGATGAGATTCCCACAACTGAATGTGTAGAGATTTTGGATACAGGATCCAAGTCAGCATCTTTTTAGTAGCTCAAAACTTTATAATGTTTTTCTTTTAGAATAAATATAATTTTATTGATAGCTTGCAACGCATGCAACACTGGGTTAAACAAAACACTATTTAGTCACGTTTTGCACAATTAATTAAATTATAACACTTTTAGAGAATTGATATGGTAAATTTATATGTTATATATCCAATAAAATATTTTGAAATCTATCCAATATATTTGATAGGCCTAATATAAGAACAAACTCAATTTTACACATAAAAACATGTATTTTTATAAATGCAGTTTTACCGCCTTTTAATGGAATACCTTTTTAAAATCTAAATTTTGAAACTTTTATAAATTTAATATGACAAAATAATATTTATTATTGAAATAGGAACATCAAAATTATCTTAGGGTGAAATTTTTTTATTTTTCTGTGAAGTTTCGTTTTTTTGATGAATAGCGAAAAATACTGAATTTTAATTGAAAACCATTTTTTCATCTAATTTATTTATATAGTTAAATTATAATTTGGTTTTAAAGTATATTTAGTTCAATTATACATCAATTAATCCAATTTATGTCATTGGAATCAATTTCACATTGAAATTGGATATAAAAATATTTGAATATTTTGAATATTTTTACTTTAAAAATCTGCTTTGTCGTCCCATCTACGGGATTAAATTTAAATTAATTTATATCACTTATGTGATTAGAATTTAGAAAAATGGATTCCATATTTGAAATCATCATAATTGATAATTTCTAATAAGTTTAACTTAGTTTTTGAACAAAAATATTAGTGAAAGTAATTAAAATTAATTATAGTGATTAAAAGAAAATTTAGCTTAACAAGAGACTAAACCTTAAACTTAAGGGTCAAAATGACCTAGAAACTTGTCCAAAAGCCATTTTTTGGACATATTTCAACCATATACTCCATTTGATCAAATTTTATTCATTTTTTGGAACCACTTGACATGGAGAAAACATGTATGGAATTCCCTCTTTCAAAAAAATACAAGAATATCACTCCTCCACTATAAAAAACACTCACCACACCCACTTATTCATGTAAGAGTTGGAGTCCTAGAACCAACTGGTATTACTTTGATTACATGGATATTTAATGTATTATTACATATTGTTCATTTTTCTGCATGACTATGATGTAATAATGTCCTAGAGTATTTGTTGCATTGATAAGGTCATGGCAGTTCTCCGCTATGATGAGATCCTTGTAATGCTATAACAATATTCTTAAATATAGTTCTGTAGTTGAATTAAATACTATGATGGGAAACATAGCATGCATACCATCAGGTGTGAGTACTCGTAAGCTGATGAGACTTCCTCTCATGAAGTTCGCACTTGGTAATCTCTAAGATGGGAGATTATGATAACAGACCAGCTAGTAAGAATTCTGCATGTTTTAGTGTCATTGGATATTTCTATTTGTGAACGTGTGTAATGATCCTTAGACTTTAAGATTATCATTAATACATGTCACGACTCGCGCACTTTGATTTACTGACAAAAACCGTCATGCGGGCAGTTAGTGGAAAGTAGGGTACATTGGGTGCGTCACGAGTGGCATGTTATTAATTGATAAGTCGGGGAAGGATTTTTCCCTTCTATTTATGGAATTTGATATCTCAGCTCTTTGATTGAAATAGAACAGTCACACAAAATTTCATGGACATGGTGTAACAATTAGTTTATTTCAGGTATTCAAAGAACGATGTATCAAGCATAAAAGTTGATGACATTATCATGAAACCTTCTTGATGAGATATTGCAACAAAGAGATTATATTACATAGTGAGTGTTTGTATGTGGATGTCGTTGTTGTGACTTTACGTTCTTTATCTTGGGTGCCTTAACCCATTGCTAGATAGTACTCTTGGACTTTAGGCAAGTCTGCCTAATTCCAATGAGAAAGAATCCAAGAGGGTCACACACTGAGTGTTTTTGGTGGTCTCGGTTAAATTCTATTTGAATTTAATTAATGAAATAAATATTATTCTCAATACCATGGAATAATTTTATTCAAGTTAAAATGATCTCATAAATTAAATAAAATTGATTTATTTATTTATTGAACATTTAATAAATATTTATTTACTAGTTTGTAAATAAAATATTTATTTAAGAGAATAAATTATTGATTTATTTATTCAAGTGTTCAATAAATGGAAGTGGATTTTGAGTGGACCAAGGTCGGTCCAGTAGTAAAATAATTATTTACAAGACGGTAAATAATTATTTAACTAGTTGACACAAGTTAAAATAATAATGACGCTCCTATTATTTTTGTGACGCGGAATTTTATTTTATAATTCCATTTTGTGCAAGTTGGTTCACCATGAATAATAACATGGTATTATTATTATGAGCATGGGTTTTCTCTAAGTTCATGAATGTATTTAATTGTTTCTATGCAATTAAATATTGTAACTGAAATTCCATGTATATAAATAGACAAGTAGGCCTATTGGGTTATACACCACACCACACGCCTGGTGAATTGAGAATTGTTGAGCCAAACAATTTCTCTCTCGAATCCTCTTCTCTCCCCTCTCAAGAACAAGATACGTTCTTCAAGGATGAAGAACAAGAGATCAATAACGACCAACACAAGACACTCACTTCATTGTGCTAGCACCCGAAGAACAAGCAGTGTCGATTGGAGACCATCAGAGCACGTGTGGATCACCGCTAGAGGGGTTCTAGTTTGGATCCTTACAAGCACAATGAGATAATTTTAAAGGGTCATTCCGGACGATCAACATCATCAATGAAGAAAAATACCAAAGATATAGGTATTATTTTTCTTTATGAAATTAATTAAATTAATTATAAACATGATGTGCAAGATCATCTCTAAAGGTTTCAGGCCTCTTTTATCTTTATCTAAATCTTTGATTATATTCCATGGAGAATGGAGTTCATCATCGTATTGATCCCGGAATAATAATTTATCATGGTAAAAATCAAATTTGGGTGTCGTCCCAACCACGCTTTCACTGTGCCCAAAACCTTCAAGTCATATCAGAGCGATTACATCATAGTTTATAATTATTTAAATATTTAATTGATGACTTACGCATTTAATAATTTAGTTGTTTCAATTCAATTTAATCATTCTGTAAATCTTAATCTTGACATTTATTCCTCCTCTTTCATTTCTCATTCACCTTACAGAAACGATATTTTCTTTTAATTTTGATTAAAATAAAATACAGGATCTCATCCGGAGGTGAAAAAGCTTCATGGTCGTATAACACTAGAACACGCGGCGTGTATTCAGCAATACATGTCATGTAGTCAAGATTCAATACATCAGAATGGTCCGCCAAACCAAGTCATGTGTTGGAGTCTTTCTAAGTATTAAATGACTCTGTTTGTTGACTAGGAATAGGTGGAATGTGGTTTCTGGATTACACGTCGTGTGACCCAAATGGACACGGTGTGTAGTCCCTTCGGGTTAGGGTTGGACCATGTACCCCGTACATGGATAGCTTGGCTGGAGACCATGTAATGAGGAACTACACGGTGTGTGGCCAACTGGACACATCGTGTACTCTGAAAATTTCTAAAGTACACTCACACACTGTTTCCCTAGGCATTTACTTCAGATCGACGGTAAACAATAGTATATGTCGTGTAGTTAGAACTACATATCGTGTACTCATCCAAATTATGCAGATTTATTAAAATTTATTATTATATTATACAAACCCTTGAGACGTGTACCATCGTGTGGGAATAAGGCTGAGGCACAACATGTGATCGGTGTTTTATATGTGTGTGTTTAATTTAACATTTGTGTAATGTTCATTTCTACTCATTGGGTAGTTATGAATAGGAATTCACCGGGTTGTCTCCAAGGTACAAGTTGCATACAAAGATAATTTTACATGAATTTATTTGTTTAAAATTACGATAGATGAGAATCTCAAGGAAATTCAGAAAAGGATTTAAGATAAAAGGATTGATTAATTAAATATGATAATTAATTGATTCGAGCGTGATTTATCTTAAACAAGAACGATTAAAGAATTGAATGATATTTTTATTTATGCGTAAATATCATTGCATGTATGGATGATCATGAGCTGGACCAAGACCTTTGTATGTGGATGGTTTCTTTTAATTTATTTGAATTAAATTTGTTAGTCTGCGAGCCTTCTCCTCATTAATATCTAGGGTCTGCGTGCCCAAGGTTTCTTTTATGTAAAATTCCATTTTTACCCTTCACCTATATGTGAGTTAAAAAAAAGTGCATATGTAATGGATAGAACTCCCAAGATAGTGGAGGTAGTTCAAGTTGGATCCAAGACGAAACCAATCCCAGGAGATATATAGGTGGACAGGTGGAGGCTATAAACACAAACCCAAAAGGTTCAAGGTGTTTCTCCCCTAGGCAAGGGTTAGTTTATCAACTACTAGATAAACTAACCATTAGAAAATATCATGATCATGCCATTTACTTTATTTTATTTTTGTCATTTTCATGGTTTATCATTATGAATGTGTTGTTACGATCACATAATTAATGAATTAAACAAGCATGCAAGATGGAACTAAAATAAACCAGACTTATGCATAAATATTATCAAGACATGGTTAATCACTTATGTAAGTTTCACTTAATATTAACAGGCATGTTATAATAATCAATTCATGCATAAGAGATAAAAATCCCTCAAATAAAATATTAAGTCAGACCAAGCCTTTCATTACTTAATTAAGGGAAAAACTGAATAAAACTATGTGTTTGACCAACCCTTGTTGGGACACTTACTTTTATACAAGAAGCCCTTATGAAAGGTTTTGGGTTGACTTAACCATATTACATTAATAGGAGTATCCCTTGCTATACTTGGTGTAATAATTAGAGGCAAGAGTTGAGGAAATCCAAAGTCATGATTTCAGGATTGGGGAGTCCACTCAACATATCAAGGAGCTGCAAGCTCACAGTTAGCAAAGACCTACCTACCTAAATACCTTCTAATAGCTTGACCAACCCTTTTGGGGGTTATGCGAAGGGTAATATGGATCCTTTCCACTAGAATTTCATGGAAACTGGACATTCTGAGTTCAATGGTGATGGCCATTGGGACTTGATAAAATAGTGGGAGACTTAATAAAATTTATTATTTCTCATAAAATGTAATCAAGAAAATACTAATGATCTTCTCTTTTAATTGTAGAATAAAAATGAAAAGATCATCAACCACATTATCCCTGCGATCAATTCTAGATAAATATAACATCCTCACCGACAGTAACTTCCAGGAATGGTTTAGACGCCTTCGAGTTATCCTACGCCATGAACAGAATTCTTACGTGCTGGAGTCAACATTACCTGATCCGCTTTCCAAAGAGGTGAGTGATGAGGATTTCCTGGTCTATGAGAAATATATGAACGATGTGGTCGACGTTCAATGTTTGATGTTATCATCAATGTCTAGTGAGCTCATGAAGTCTCATGAAAACATGGATGCTTATAGCATGATCGAGCACCTCCATGGTCTTTACCAGGAGAGAGCGAGACAGGAAAGGTTTGAGATCTCTAAGGCACTCTTTTAGAGTAAGCTTGGAGAAGGTGTCATAGTTGGGCCTCATATAGTCAAGCTCATTGGCTACATTGAGCACCTGGAGGTTCTAGGGTTTAAGCTCCCTGAGGAACTGGGCACCGATCTCATTCTCACATCACTCCCTTAGAGATTCTCTAACTTTGCTTCCAATTTCAATATGAACAACATTTAGAAGTCTTTATCTGATCTTCTTATCCTCATTCTCAAAGTGGAAAAAGATATGAAGCGTGAAAATCCTTCTGTCCTTATGGTGAATAAGAGAAAAGGGAAGGTGAAGAGCTTTAAGCCCAAAGCTTATTCACAGCCTTCCAAGAAAAGGAAGATCAAAGGGGATTCAAGGGAACAGGAGGTTGTTTGTTTCGCATGTGGCAAGAAATTCCACTGGAAGAAGAACTACACCCGGCCTAAGAAGTAAGGGGAAGCTTCAGGTGTGTTTATTATCGAATGCAATCTATCTGTTTCTAAAAATTGGGTATTAGATACAGCTTGTGGTGATCACATATATATATATATCCAAATATAGGAACCAAGTAGATTCAGGAAGATTGATCGAGGGGAGGTAGATCTATGAGCATCCAACGGAGCCAGACTTGTTGTTGTAGCTATTGGGGACTACCACCTCACGTTGCCAACTGGGATGATCTTAGTGTTAAAGGGTTATTTTTATGTGCCTTCTGTAACCAAAAACATAATTTCTATATCCATACTATATATAGATGGATTTGTTTTCAAGTTTGGAAATTAATTTTGATTCTTTTATAAAGATATCATTTGTTTTGGTAGGTCACATTTATACAATGGTCTTTATGTGTTGGATTAAAAAAACCAAGTAATGGAAATCGATGACAAAGATACTTCACATGAATCATACCACACCCAACTTTGTCATCACCAGCTAGGTCATGTAAACGAGAAACGCTTGACAAAGTTACATCAAGATGGATATTTAGATTCTTTTGAACTAAAACCACTTGGCGTATGTGATGCATGTTTATAAGGCAAAATGACCAAATCCCCATTTGGTGGGAAAGGTGAAAGGGCTAAAGAGATTCTTGAATTGGTTCATATCGATGTGTGTGGACCATTTCCAGTTGAAGCAAGGGGTGGGTACTCATACTTCATAACTTTTACTGCTGATTTTAGTAGATATGGATATATCTACTTAATGAGGTATAAGATGGATTCCTTTGATAAGTTCAAGGAATACAAGAATGAAGTTGAAAACCAGATTGGTAAGAAGATTAAGAAACTCCACTCAGACTGAGGTGGGGAATATATTAATTAGGACTTCATTGATTACTTACGAGATTTTGGGATCCTATCCCAACCCACTCCTCCTTACACACCTCAATGGAATGGTGTAAGTGAAAGGAGGAACCACACCTTGTTGGACATGGTGAGATCAATGATGATTCATGCAAGTCTTTCATTATCCTTTTGGGGGTATGCGTTACAAACAGTTGCACACATACTAAACCAAGTACCAACTAAATCGATAAATGGTATTCCATATGAGTTATGGAGTGGAAGAAAAGCCACATTATCAAATTTACATGTGTGGGGTAGTGAAGCGTTTGTTAAGGCCTCTTCAGGTAGCAAACTCACACCCTGATGCACAAAGTGTACCTTTATAGAATACCCCAAGGAAACAAGGGTATATTACCTATACAACCCCTTAGAAAAAAAGGTTATAGTGGTAAGGCATTCCATATTCCTTGAGATGGAGAACATCTCCAAAAGAGATAGTGGGATCAATATAGACTTTGATGAAGTCGAGGCTCAAGGTACACAAGAGTTGGTACAGGAATGGATTCCACAAAGCCCTATGGAAGAAGAATTTGTTCCAGAGACACAAGTACTGCGTAGGAGTACAAGAGAGGTTAGAGAACTAGAATGGTACGGTTTTCTAGTTACTGGGGATGGTGACTCATTATTAATTGATAATAATGATCCTCTAACCTACAAGGAACCAATAAGTGACATGGACATTTTCAAGTGGCAAGAATCCATGAATTCTGAAATGGATTCCATGTACCAAAACCAAGTCTGTATTTTGGTAGATCCTCCAATTGATGTAAACCATGTTGGTTGCAAATGGGTATTCAAGAAGAAACTAGACATGGAAGGACAAGTCAATACCTATAAGGCACGACTAGTTGCAAAAGGTTTTAAACAGCATCAAGGAATTGACTACGATGAAACCTTCTCACCAGTTGCAATGATGAAATCCAACAAAATTATAATTGCCATTGTGGATTACCATGACCATGAGATTTGGAAAATGGATGTAAAAACAGCATTCCTTAATAGGAACCTTCAAGAAGATTTCTACATGATACAACCTGAAGGGTTTGTGATTTCAAAGGATTCCAATAATGTATGCAAGTTTCAGAAATCTATTTATGGATTAAAGAAAGCATCCAAGTCATGGAGCATTCATTTTGATGAAGCCATAAAAGAATTTGGTTTTATCAATAATGAATGTGAGACTTGTGTCTAAAAATGGTTTAGTGGGAGTGCTTTCGTTTTCCTAATAGTGTATGTTGATGACATATTACTTATTGGAAACGAGATGACAGTCTTATAGTCTGTTAAGGCATGGTTGAATCAATGCTTCTCCATGAAGGACTTGGGCGAGGCAACGTATATTCTTGGGATAAATATCCATCATGATAGATCCAAGAGATTGTTGGGCCTAAGTCAAAGTACATACATTGATAGGATACTGAAGAGATTCAGTATGTAACAATCCAAGAGGGGATTTTTTCCAGCATCACATGATAGTCATCTTTTTAAGAAAATGTATCCTCAGACAAATGAGGAAAGAAAGATAATGGAAAGGACTCCATATGCTTCAGCGAATGGGTCAGTCATGTATGGCATGCTATGTACTAGGCTGGATGTTGCCTACGCATTGAGTGCAGTAGGCAGATATCAAGATGACCCAGGTGACCACCATTGGATGGTAGTCAAAACTATCCTAAATTATCTGAGGTGTACTAAGGATATGTTCTTGGTTTATGGAGGAGATGAGGAACTAGTCATCAGAGGATATGAAAATGCTAGTTTTCAGACTGATCAAGATGACATGAATTCACAAACAGGATACATCTTCACTTTGAATGGAGGTGCAGTGAGCTAGAAGAGCTCAAAGTAGAGTGTGGTTGTAGATTCTACAACAGATTCCGAGTATATCGCAGCTTCTGAGGTAGCTAAAGAAGCAGTTTGGATGCGAAGCTTAGTCTAGGAGCTAGATGTGATACCTAGCAGTAAAGATCCCATCACACGGTACTATGATAATACTGCAGTGGTGGCTCTTGCAAAAGAGTCAAGGTCACATCAACGGACAAAACACATACTTTGGAAGTATCATCTCTTGAGGGATTTTTATCAGAGAGGTGAAGTTGCAGTGAGAAGTATTTCCACGGTAGACAACGTGGAGGACCCCTTGACTAAATCCTTAACTCAGTAGAAACATGACCATCATGTGAGGTCTAGCGGACTGAAAGTCATAGGCAGTTGGCTCTAGTCCAAGTGGGAGTTTATAAGATTTGGTGTCCTAGAACCAACTGGTTTTGCATTGATTATATGGATATTTAATATATTATTACATATTATTCATTGTTCTTCATGACTATGGTGTAATAATGTCCTGGAGTATTTGTTGCATTGATAAGGTCATGACAGTTCTCCGCTATGATGAGAACCTTTTAGTGCTATAACAATATTCTTAAATATAGTTTTGTGGTTTGATGACATGATATGATGGGAAACATAGCATGCAGACCATCAGGTATGAATACTCGTAAGCAGATGAGACTTTCTCTCATTAAGTTCTCACTTAGTAATCTCTAAGATAGAATATTATGAGAACAGACCCGCTGGTAGGAATTCTGCATGTTTTAGTGTCATCGGATATTTCTATCTGCGAGCCTATGTAATGATCCTTAAACTTTAAGATTATCATTAATACGTGTCACGACTCGCGTACTTTGATTTACTAATGAAAACTATCATGCAGGCAGTTGGTGGGAAGTAGGGTACGTTGGGTGTGTCATGAGTGGCATGTTATTAATTGATAAGTCGAAGCAGGATTTGTCTCTTCCATTTATGGAAGTTGATATATTAGCCCTTTTATTGAAATATAACTGTCGCGCAAAATTTCATGGCTATAGTGTGACAATAAGTTTATTTCTGGTATCAAAGAACGACGTATCAAGCATAAAAGTTGATGACACTATCATGAAACCTGGTTTATGAGATATTGCGACAAAGAGATTTTATTACACAATGAGCGTTCATATGTGGATGTCATTGTTGCGACTTTATGTTCTTTCTCTTGGGTGCCTTGACTCGTTGCTAGACAGTACTCATAGACTTTAGGCAAGCCCGCCTAATGCCAATGAGAAAGAATCCTAGAGGGTCACACACTAAGTGTTTTTGGTGGTATTAGTTAAATTCTATTTTAATTTAATTAATGAAATAAATATTACTCTCAAGACCGTGGAATAATTTTATTCAAGTTAAAATGATCGCATAAATTAAATAAAATTTATTTATTTATTTTATTGAAAATTTAATAAATATTTATTTAATTGAACATTTAATAAATATTTATTTACTAGTTTGTAAATAAAATATTTATTTAAGAGAATAAATTATTTATTTATTTATTTGGTTGTTCAATAAATGGAAGTGGAGTTCTAGGGGACCAAGGTCGGTCCGATAGTAAAATAATTATTTGTAAGATGGTAAATAATTATTTATCTAGTTGGCATAAGTTAAAATAATAATGACGCTGTTATTATTTTGTGACGTGGAATTTTATTTTATAATTCTGTTTTTTTCAAGTTGGCGCACCATGAATAATGACATGGTATTATTATTATGAGCATGGGTTTTCTCTAAGTTCATGAATGTATTTAATTTTTTCTATGCAATTAAATATTGTAACTGAAATTCTATGTATATAAATAGACAAGTAGGCCTATTGTTCCATACACCTCACCACATGCCTGGTGAATTGAGAATTGTTGAGCCAAACAATTTCTCTCTCGAATCATCTTCTCTCCCCTCTCAAGAACGAGAGACGTTCTTCAAGGTTGAAGAACAAGCGATCAAGAACGACCAACACAAGACACTCACTTCGCCGCACTAGCACCCGGAGAAAGAGCAGTGTCGATCGGAGGCCATCGGAGCATGTGTGGATCACCGCTAGAGGGATTCTAGTTTGGATCCTTACAAGTGCAGTGAGATAATTTGTAAGGGTCATTTCGGATGATCAACATCATCAATGAAGAAAAATACCAAAGATCCAGGTATTATTTTTCTTTATAAAATTAATTAAATTAATTATAAACATGATGTACAAGATCCTCTTTAAAGGTTTTGGGCCTCTTTATTTATCTAAATCTTTGATTATATTCTATGGAGACTGGTGTTCATCGTTATATTGATCCCGGAATAATAATTGATCATGGTAAAAATCAAAGTTGGGTGTCATCCCAACCACACTTATGTTGCGCCCGGAACCTTCAATTCACACATGTCAATCCCTTTGGCTCATCCAACCTCTACCCAAATAAGCTCCCAGCATCTCTCTCCTCGTCCTAGAAGCCTCACTTTAGGTAGAAAGAAAACCAATGAAGTCTTTTGGTATAAACCAAAAGGCGTTACTTGAATAAGAGGTAACGTTCATCGACGATCACTTTTGTTTAATTTACTTCTCCACCCATTTAATTATTTTTATATCATGTTATATAATAACCTCAATATATTCAATATACTGAGATGTTGTTATGCTAATATTTCGACCTACACTTTCACAAACATCCATCAAATGGGATACGCAATCATCATTCATGTGTATGGCGGACTACCGTCCTGCGAACCGATGTCGTTCGTTCTTCCATTACCACCTTTCAAGGTTGGAAATAATGATAGATTTATAGTTTATATATGATATATATGATATTTATAATGTCTATATGCTTTTTTAATTCTTATATAACTCATAATTTCATGTGTTCCGTTTTTTGGGGATATGATAACCTCATTTGTGGACGTGTGGACTACTGCCTCCTCAAAACGATGTGATTCATTCACGCTATGCATGGAATTTATTGAGGATGGTTTTAATAAACACATATTATGCATATGAAATTTATATGATACTGGAATTATAATATAAACATATATATCATTTACTTTTCATTCTTTTAATACGGTAAGAAAATGAAAACGTTTATGCGTACGTACGGTCTATCGTCTCCATGAACAGTGCATTTCATTTCTATATCCAAATTTTTGGAATTACTCTAAATACATATATACTGAATATATATGATATTAAAATCATGTTTTACATTTTAGAGATTATTAAATCTTGATCGACATAAGAACAAAAATAACAAGTCAAAACATACTCAAAAAAATATGCAATTAACACCCAAAAAAGTGAAAATAATGAAAGATTATTAACAAATGGGTAATAATATATTATAATAAGATAATATATGATATTATAAATATGATTATGGTACTTGTATAAGTTAATAACATGCTTAAAACCATTATACATGAGTTTAAAGGATATTCACCCAAAAGAAAACACAAGGTAATGGATTTCATCTTAATTTACATTTCATTGAAACTTATTTATTGTTATGCACTAATTCACTTTAATATGGTGTATATAATTCCCCTTTATCATTTAATATCATGATTCACTAATAATTTATGGTATTTTAAGTTTCAATTTGAATTATCTCACTCAAAGGGGTTTAGCTTGAAAATTACCAAGTAGTAAAATTTATCTTTGCAATCTCACTTTCTTTTGTGATTGTTAAATTTATCTTGAAACAGTTACTTTATTGTAATAACTTTTCATTGGAAATTTCTTTAAATATCCACATTATTAGATGATTGATATTATTATTACCCAAACCATATACCATTTTTACATATTGGGTTTACTTTGACAGTTATTTGATTATCTAGGAAAATATTGATAAATCGGTATTCTTTATTCAATAAGGATATTTGATAAGGCGTATTGTTTATTAATTAAATAGATTACTCGATATGAGGAATTATTTGGACTGGCAGTGATGGGTGGGGCCCGAAATTTACATATCCCCTTGATGCATCAAAATATTCTCATGAGACAAATCATTTGGTCAAAATAAACAGGTTTCTACCTGTAGATTTAAACTGTCTTATGAAAGGTCTTGACGGAATAGGTTTTCATGTGTCTCAAAAATGACATCCAATAATTAAGCATTGTGTTCATTGATATTTCTGTTATTATTATTATCTGTGATATTTTCATATGA
Source organism: Viscum album (assembly GCA_963277665.1). Lineage (NCBI taxonomy): Eukaryota > Viridiplantae > Streptophyta > Magnoliopsida > Santalales > Viscaceae > Viscum > Viscum album. Next base: position 548,005,499 of record OY728159.1, read on the forward strand.
TAAAATTTATGGATGCATTTCATTCTCATTTTATTGATTAAATGACAAGTGTTTTAGTTATTTACCTTGTCATATTGATTATGTCTTATCCATTTATTTGAGTGGCATGTGTTCTTAGTTATTTATCATGTCATGTTTATTATGCTTATTGATTCATTATTTTTTCTGTTGTACTTACCCTTACTGAGCATTTTATCTCAGAATTATTGTGTTTCCTTTCCTGAGGTTATGAAGAGGAATCATTTGAATGAGTTTCAAGGATGTTGATCTTTTACTTGTGCTTTTTTTTTCTTTTATCGATGTATTATGGGTATCATGTATGTAATCTGGTTTTCCAAAACTGCTAAATTGTTTGGTCCTTTGAGATTTTAATCTTTTATCTATATCGATGTAATAAAGTAAGGCACCGGCTCCGAGCTACTAGGGTCGGATCATTACAATCTTTCAATTGTATATTCTCTCCACATATATTGTTCAACACTTTGTCTACTTTTCATTGGTATTATGGAAATGTTGAGATCTCCAACGACATATGATTACAAAACTAGTAAAAGGGAGAAAGAGAAAGAAGAAAAATAATAATAACAATAACACAAGCACAATGATTTTCATGGTTCAAGAAGAATCCCCACATCCATGGAGAAGTATAACAATTTCACAATTTTCATGAGCATATTATAGAGCACACATACTGAGTTACAAAGTCTAGATTAAAATAAGATCTTAAAGAAATGTAGTGTCATAGTAACCCACAGTACAGTAACATCTAGATCTGTATAGTTAGTCTAGTTTTCTATAGTGAAAATGGTTGTAATATCCCTTTACCAATCTGGCAGGTATGTCTTTAACCTTGTCATGATTTTTCCTTTTCATTGACTGGGTAGGGTTAAGAATGATTTGAGAGGATACCTATAGTGGTGAAGTCAGATATTTTTTGAACTTTTAGCTTTAACTTATCGTTTCTGTAGGTTTTTGTAGAGTTACATGCCATGTAATTAGGTTACACATTGTGTAATGGTCGCCAGGTGCATACTGTGAGAAGGATCATGTCGTGAGAAGATTCACACCGTGAAAGGTTACACGAAGTGACAAGTCTTTACACATCATGAGTCATTTAATGAATGGTTTTTCATTCAAAGCGACATGTTTTTAGAAATTATGAAACTTAACTATCTCACGACGTGTAATGGTATTACACGTTATGTAATACCGATCGTACCACGATTCACTGTGTCATTTTCACCCTTACTCCATTGTATTAAACTGAATTTGTATTGTAAATTCCAAATATAATAAAAAAATGAACTTCATGTTTGATTTAGTTATTTTATGTTTATCACTGTTAAAAATGGAAATGTTACTTTTTTTATAATATCATTGAAGGTGGAGGTGATTTGGAGGACCCATGATGAAGTCCAAGAAATATGGGCCAAACAGCGCAGGATCCAAGCACACCAATAGATTAATCTACAAACTGATACTAGACCATGTATCCAAATGGGATGAAATTCTATGGGCTGGTCCAAAATTTAATAGGCTGCATTTCATCTCAAGGAACCTAATCCCGATTTGGCTTCTATGGGGCCCATATGAACCGATCTGTCCAAGCCAACGAATATGCACAAAGTCAAAAGTGGCGTTTTGTAATATATCAATATCTCAATCTGTGATTGTCCAAATGACGTCAAACTTTCGGTGGTGATATTCAAGAAGTGGGGCTGAAACTTTACAGATTTTTCAAAATGGACATTCGACTATCTAGTAGCTCAAAACCATCCTTCAAGTGGTTTATCAAAATCTGGGTTCCCAAAACCACTTCTCATTTTTGCTATAAAAAGGCACCTTGGGCACCCTATTTGGAAGTTCTAACCATGAGTGAAACTTTTCCATTTTGGAGTCCTGGAGGAGTCTCCTCCTCATCCTAGAAGTTCTGGAGGCCCCTATCCTCATAGGGGGGTCAAATATAAAGGCGAAGTTCCACCCAAGCCTCATCCTCCTCTCGATGGTGAGCTAAACGGTGGACGATCATTTTGAGGGAGTTACACACACTTGGGAGGGAGTTCCAGCACTAGTTCTTCTACTGGTTTTGTATAATTTGTGTGTTAAATATTTCACTTATTTCTTATCTTAACATTATTCTCCCCTGAATGCATTTCTTTTGATATAATTAAGTGAAACACTTTTTATTTTAATACCGATTGGGTTGAAATTTTGAGTGGGAATCTTGGGTTGTTCTGATTGGACAACACACACATCCTTTCTCTATCACACATATATGAGATTTCAGTATGCTTTGGTATCCCTTGTTCTATAATTTAGAACCAAACCTTGACAACACGATCGTTGTGTCAAGGGTTGCTTCTTTGTGCGTCATTTTAAGGGGTAAGAGGGTAATCAAGATCTTGACAATCTTCAACCAAAGAATTAAACAAAACCATGTGAAATTTTCAGAGCAATGTACTATCCAAGATTTGTAGTGAACTTGAAATGATATCCTTATCTCATAATTCTAAAACACCACTTTTATTTATCAACTATTAAACTCTTTAATTAAGTCATTTTATTTTTAAAACTGTTTTCAAAACCACCCTCTCTTTTAGTAAATTTTATTAAAAATACACACTCAAAACCTATTAACGCTCCTTGAGAGACGAACTATGGTCTTCCCTAGGCTATAAATTAATCTTAAAATCAGAATCAATTTGACGTGTCATGACAAAGCGGTTAAATTTTGGCATTGTTTCCAGGGAGCGCTTTGGTTTTTAGTGCATGTTTTTGATATGTTTTTTGTAAATTTTGTGAATATTTATCTATTTTATATTATACCTCTACCTATCTTTTTGTATTCTGGTCTATTTATTGTGTAGGTTTGGTGCATGAAGCGTTCTAATCCGGGAGACTTACCTCCTTTCGAACCCGAACTGGAGAGGATCCTACGTCAGTGACACCGAGACACATAAGAGAATCCTTCAAAGGAGGACACACAAAACATCAACATTCTTCTTGATCCTTCCTCTTCTTCTTCCGGAACCAAAATCAAAACTGAAATAAACTTGCATAACATGGATGAAAATAATCAGACATTAAAAGAACTAACCTCACCTCATGTTGATATCCAGCCCACCTATATTCAAATTCAAGGCGAGGCACCCAACTTTGAACTAAAATCGGGTTTAATTCATTTATTACCAAGATTCCATGGACTTCCTGGAGAAGATCCATGCGAGCATTTAAAAGAATTTCATATTGTGTGTTCTACATTAAAACTTGCAAATGTGGATGAAGAATAAGTAAAGCTAAGGGAATTCCCTTTCTCATTAGAAGATACTGCAAAAGATTGGCTTTACTATGTTAATTCACCAATTAGAGGTTGGGCGGACATGAAATGTCTTTTTCTTGAAAAATATTTCTCAGCCTCTCGCACTGCAACTATAAGAAAAGAAATATGTGGTATAAGACAATCACAATGGAAAACACTACATGAATATTGGTAATGATTTAAAAGGATTTGTTCAAGTTGCCCACACCACCAAATAAGCGAACAACTTTTAATTTAGTATTTTTATGAAGGTTTAATCCCTATTGATAGAAATATGATTGATAATGATGCAGGTGGTGCACTAGTGGATAAGACCTCAATTGCTGCAAGAACCTTGATTGGGAACATGGAACAGAACACTCAACAATTTGGTATAAGGTCCAGTGTACCCATTCGAGGTGTCTAGGAGTTGCAAAGTACTGAATTTGAGAATGTGGACACAAAGTTTGAAGTGGTAAGTACCCTTCTAAGACAACTTGCTCTTTCCCAAGGGAAATCCCAATCTCCTCCTCCCATCCATTGTGGTATATGTTCTTCTGACACTCATTACTCTGACCAATGCCCCCAATTGAGAGAAACTTCTGAGAGTTGTGAGGAAATATTTCCAAGACGCCCCTATAACCAACCCTTTAGGCAAGAACCATACTATCCATCAAATCCTGGGTGTAAAGACAACCAAGCCTATAGGCAAGGGGGTATTCAAACCAACCTCAACAACCATGGAACCAATAGGGTCAGAGTAGTCATCCACCACCACCACCCAAAAATCATCATCCACCCCAAAGGCATTTCCAATAACCCCCTCCAAAACCTGAGCCTAGCCTAGAAGATATGATGAAACAAATGGCTGCCAACAATCTACAATTCTAGAAAACCACCCAGGCAGCCATACAAGACCTCAAAACCCAATTAGGCCAACTAGTTAACTCGGTGGGGGAAATTCAAAGTCACGAGTTGGGTAAACTACCATCTCAACCATTAGTCAACCCTAGAGATAAAGTAAATGTTAGTGTCATCACCCTTAGGAGTGGAAAACAACTAGAAATTCAAATGAATCCTCCACTAGAGTCATCCCCTCTTGAGGAAACCTCCATCGCAACCATTAAAAATGTTCCAAATGTTGAAAAACCATGTCTTGAGAGAATTCCTTCCAAAGGAAAGAGTGTATGTCGATGAGTCTCCTAGCCAAACCATTCCTCTTCCATTTCCCCAAAGGGCCACCCAACCTGGGAAACAAAAGGAAACTAAACTAGATAATGAAATATTGGAAACTTTCAAAAAAGTGCAGGTAAACATCCCCTTGATTGATGTTGTGAAACAAATTCCAAGATATGCAAAGTTTCTAAAGGAGATGTGTACACACCGAAGACGACTTTGTGGAGATGAAAAGGTGGGCTTGGGGAGGAACGTATCAGCATTAATAGAGCCATCACTTCCCACCAAGTGCAACGATCCTGGGACATTCTCGATTTCATTTACCATAGGGGAGTATTCTTTTTCTAATGCTATGCTTGATTTAGGTTCTTCTATAAATGTGATGCCTCACTCCATTTACTCTACATTGCAGGTCAGGGAACTAAAGCCCACTGGAATTATTATTCAACTGGATAACTGGAGTACCGCACACCCCTCTGGTGTGTTAGAGGATGTTCTTGTGAGGGTTCAAAAATTAATTTTTTTCTACTGACTTTTATGTGCTTAAAATGGAGGATGATAGGATGAATGGACATGCCCCGATTATATTGGGGAGACCCTTCTTGAAAACTGCCAAAACAATAATTAATGTCCATAATGGTATATTATCTATGGAATTTGGTGGTGACATGGTCCATTTCAACATCCTTGATTCCATGAAGCACCCCTCAAAAGAACATTCCTCTCTCTCTATTAATTCAATTTATGTACTCTCTTCCCTTGAAAAAACATCATTTCATTCCCCTGATCCCCTTTCTGAGTTTTCTTCATTAATAGGAATGCTAAGAGATGATTCATGCATTGATTGTTGTAGTAATCTAGAGAAATGTAATGCATGTTTGTTGATTGATGATTTCTTGAACACTGAGAATCACTTGACCATCAATGATACTGCTAATCTTGTAAAAGATCATTCCTCATCTGAGGATGATACTATTGAGCAGTTAGATGAGATTAGTGACCTCTCATTTTCACAGACACTCCCATCAATCCAAAATCCACCTAAATTGGAACTAAAACAATCACCTCAAGATTTAAAATATTCATATCTTGAGAATGGAAACAATTTGCCTATCATCATTGCTAGTTCACTCTCCCCTGAGCATGAATTGCGACTTCTTGAACTTTTGAGGGAGTATAAACAAGTTTTGGGATGGACACTTGCTAACATTCCTAGTATTAGCTCATCAATTTGTACACATCATATATTGTTAAATGATGATGTTGAACCAGTGAGGCAGGCACAACGTCGACTGAACCCAAACCTCCTAGAAGTTGTGAAAAATGATGTAACAAAATTATTGGTTTTTGGAATCATTTACCCCATCTATGATAGCCAATGGATTAGTCCCGTTCAAGTAGTTCCTAAAAAAACTGGTCTTACTGTAATCAAAAATGAAAATAATGAATTGGTTCCAACTTGTGTGCAGAATAGTTGGCATGTCTGCATATACTATCGCCGACTAAACCAACACACTAGGAAGGACCATTTCCATTTGTCATTCATTAACCAAATGCTAGAGAGACTAGTGGGTAAGTCTCATTACTGTTTTCTTGATGGGTATTCTAGATATTTTCAAATCCATATTGCCCCTAAGGATCAGGAAAAGATGACCTTCACTTACCCCTTTGGCACATTTGCATATAGGAGGATGTCATTTGGTATGTGCAATGCTCCGGGTACTTTCCAGCGATGCATGGTTAGTATTTTTTTGGATTACCTAGAGAATTACATGGAAGTATTCATGGATGATTTCACTGTTTATGGTTCTTCTTTTGATGAATGTTTGAGTAGTCTTGCTTCAGTCCTACATCGCTGTATTGAAAAGAATCTCGTATTAAATTATGAGAAATGTCATTTCATGGTGCGACAAGGTATAGTTTTGGGACATGTCATTTCTGGGGATGGCATCCAAGTAGATAAATCAAAAGTGGATGTCATTTCTTCCCTACCATTCCCAAAAAATGTACGGGATGTGCGGTCTTTCCTAGGTCATGCTGGATTTTACCATCATTTCATTCGTGACTTTAGTAAAATTGCACTCCCCCTCTCCCGATTACTCTAAAAAGAAAAAGAATTTGTTTTTGATAAAGAATGTGATAAAGATTTTAATAAGTTAAAATGGAGCCTCACATCACCCCCGGTAATCCAACCACCTTGGTGGGATTTACCATTTGAGCTCATGTGTGATGCATTTAACTATGCAGTTGGGGCAGTCTTATCACAAAGGTTCGATCGAGCTCCACATGTCATTGCCTATGTCTCACATACGTTGGACCCTACCCAAGAAAACTATACCACAACTGAAAAAGAATTCCTTGCCATTGTGTTTGCCTTGGATAAATTCAGGTCGTATCTTTTAGGGCCCAAAGTCATTGTGTTCTCAGACCATGTAGCCCTCCGGTATCTCCTTAAGAAACCGGAAGTCAAACCACGTCTCATTCGCTAGATGCTCCTCCTTCAAGAATTCAATCTAGAAATTAGAGATAAAAAAAGAGTAGAGAATGTGGTGGCTGACCATATTAGTAGGATTTCCCCATCCTCAGACATTGACTTGTCCCCCTGTATTCCTATACACGACATGTTTCCCAATGAGCAATTGTACCGAGGGCAAGATGTTATTCCTTGATATGCTGAAATTGTAAATTATTTGGTAGCATCTTGCATTCCTATTGATTTCAATAAAAACCAAGCCAGCTGTCTAAAACATGAGTCTCATTGGTACATTTGGGATGACCCCTATCTCTGGCACACATGTAGTGATCAAGTCCTTAGGTGTTGTGTCCCCGATAGCGAGTTTCAGTCTTTCAATAGATTCTGCCACACTCTTGCTTGTGGGGGCCACTTTGGTCTCCAACGTACTGCTCACAAAATCCTTGATTCTGGTCTCTTTTGGCCAACACTTTTTCGGGATGCCCGTGATTTTTGTAAATCTTGTCCTCATTGTCAAATAATGGGTAATGTCTCTAAAAGAAATGAAATGTCACAACAACCATTGCCCTTTCATGACATTTTTGATGTTTGGGGTATTGACTTTATGGGGTCATTTCTCAATTCCTTTGGAAACTTGTACATTCTTCTGGCAGTTGATTACGTGTCAAAATGGGTAGAGGCACGAGCTACAATGACTGATGATTCTAAGGTAGTTGTAGAATTTTTGAGAATCCAAATCTTCTGTAGGTTTGGCTTACCTAGGTTCATCATCAGTGACCAGGGTTCTCATTTCTACAACCGAACAATGCAATCACTTTTGCATCAGTATGAGGTCGGTCATCGAGTGTCTACTTCTTATCACCCATAGACCAATGGTCAAGCTGAGGTGTCAAATAGAGTGGTAAAATAGATTCTTAAAAAAACGCTTCAACCAAATAGAAAAAATTGGAGTCTTCGACTTGATGATTCATTATGGGCGTACCGTACTACTTTCAAAACTCTCATTGACATGTCACTATATCAGCTAGTGTTTGGAAAGAGTTGGCACCTACATGTTGAGATTGAGCACCGTGCCTACTGGGTCATCAAATAATGCAATTATAATCTTTCTGGTGCAGGTGCTCAAAGGAAGTTGCAGATTCAGAAGTTTGAGGAAATGAGAAGAGATGCATATGAGAACTCCAGGATTTATATGGAGAGAACCAAGGCTGCCCATGACCTTCTTATCCTTCATCGTCAGTTCCACATTGGGCAGAAGGTTCTCCTCTACAATGCAAGGCTGAAGTTGCATCCAGGTAAGCTCTGTTCCCATTGTTTTGGACCATACACTGTTACTAACGTCTCTCTATTCGGTGTTGTCCAAGTTCAAAAAGAAGAAACCAAGCAAACCTTCACTGTCAATGGGAAACGGCTAAAGCACTTCCATGAATCCATTTCGGAGTCCCTGATGGAGGAACTCCATGTTCAAGAAGCAATATATGAATGACACTCACCAGGTTTTATCCTTCCTTCCCACATTCTCTTCTATTACAGTGATGACATTGCACACTTTAGGTGTGGGGGGATGGGTACATTCCTGGGTTAGTTAGGATTTTTCATCATCTTTCTTATTTATTCTCTTTTTCGCCTTCTTTATGGTATTTTCACTTTTCCCTGTCTTGTTTAGTTTATTAGAATTTTCATCATTTTTTTCTTCTCTTTTTATCCTTCTTTGTGGTATTTTTACTTCCTCCCCCCTTCTGGTCACAAAATCATGGCACTTACTGAAAATGCATGTTGAAATTTTTTATTCCATGTTGATTTAACATTTGATGAAAACTCGATGTTGTTATGAAATGAATGTTTATGAATTTAACATCGGGAAGTGATTTTTAGTGAATTGGTTTTCTGTCAATAATATAAATATTTGTATCTCTATGAAACCTCTGAGATGATTGATGCCCCTTGTGTGGGTAGTTTTTGAGAAAACTGTGTCACTAGTATCGCCACACATTTTTGCACCAAACCACAAAGTGAATATTTCTTACTTAATGGAAGGTTAATATATGAGAGGTTAATATTTTTCATCTTCAAGTGATATTTCCATACGTTTGTTCCTTATCTGATCTGTTTCATTACTGTACCTGATTGACCTATGCGTGTGTACATGATATCCGACTGTTGTACGCCCTCAAAAAAATAAAATAAAAAGATCAAAATCAAAACAAAATTTGGTTGTGTCTTGGGCTGGTCAAAAACCACTCCTCCTCAACCTTTGATCTTGTTATAAATATTACAATTAGTGTCGTGAGGAGATCAAACAAGAGTTGAGAGATGAGTGTGAGATCTGTTCCAAATGCAACTTTTGAAAAAAAATGAGGGGAGTGATGAAATGTGAAACATATGGGGATATCTAGGTCGGAAGCTTATGGTTTGACTTCTGGGAATGTTTAAGTGAGTGGGTCTTGAAATATGATTGCAAAGGATGTAGGGCAAGTTCGGTGGACAAAATCTTTTAAGCTGAAAAATGTTAAAATAACCTATATTTATTGGATAAAAAGTGGAAAGAATAGCATGTAATGATTTTCACACACACACATGGAGAGTTAGTGGCATGGTTGACTTCTGAATTCATTACTCAATTTGGTATCATGGATCTCTTTGAATTTCACTGTGATATGATTTATGAGACATCTTTTTCCATTTTCAATAAAAAGAACTCCTTAGTGTGGTTTGTGCATTGATCACATTACTTTAATGAATTAAAATTTCCTCAGATGTTAAATCTTCATGATGTTGGTAATATCTACATGCATAATTTCTGAAAATGTAACTTTTCCCATGAGTGCAAATGTTTAGGTGTGGGGGTGTGATCGTACCACAATTCACTGTGTCATTTTCACCCTTACACCATTGTATTAAACTGAATTTGTATTGCAAATTCCAAATATAATAACAAAATGAAATTCATGTTTGATTCAGTTAGTTTATGTTTATCACTGTTAAAAAGGACAATGTTACTTGTTTTGATAATATCATTGAAGGTGCGGGTGATTTGGAGGACCCATGATGAAGTCCAAGAAATATGGGCTAAACTGCGCAGGATCCAAGCACACCAGTAGATTAATCTGCAAACTGTGCGTCCAAATGGGATGAAATTTTGTGAGCTGGTCCAAAATTTAATAGGCTACATTTCATCTCAAGGAACCCAATCTCGATTCGGCTTCTATGGGGCCCATCCGAACTGATCTGTCCAAGCCACTGAATATGCACAAAGTTAAAAGTGGAGTTCTGTAATATATCAATATCTCGATATGTGATTGTCCAAATGATGCCAAACTTTCGATGGTGATAGTCAATATGTGGGGCTACAACTTTCCAGTTTTGTCAAAAGGGAGATTCAACTGTCTAGTAGCCAAAAACCATCCTTCAAGTGGTTTATCAAAATCTGGGTGCCCAAAACCACTTTCCATTTTGGCTATAAAGAGGCACCTTGGGCACCCCATTTGGAAGTTCGAACCAGAAGTGAAGCTCTACCATTTTGGAGTCTTAGAGGAGTCTCCTCCTCATCCTAGAAGTTCTGGAGGCCCCTATCCTCATAAGGGGATCAAATATGAAGGTGAAGTTCCACCCGAGCCTCCTCCTCCTCTCGATGGCGAGCTAAACGGTGGACGATCATTTTGAGGGGGCTACACACACTTGGGAGAGAGTTCCAGCACTAGTTCTTCTACTGGTTTTGTATAATTTGTGTGTTAAATATTTCACTTATTTCTTATCTTGGCATGCTTCTCCCCTAAATGCATTTCTTTTGATATAATTAAGTGAAACACTTTTTATTTTAACGCTGATTGGGTTGAAATTTCAAGTGAGAATCTTGGGTTGTTCTGATTGGACAACACACGCATCCTTTCTCTCTCACACATATATGAGATTTCAATATGCTTTGGTATCCCTTGTTCTATAATCGAGAACCAAACCTTGACAACGTGATTGTTGTGTCAAGGGTTGCTTCTTTGTGCATCGTTTTAAGGGGTAAGAGGGTAGTCAAGATCTTGACAACCTTCAACCAAAGAATTAAACAAAACCAAGTGAAATTTTCATGGCAATGAACCATCCAAGATGTATAGTGAACTTGAAATGATCTCCTTATCTCATAATTCTAAAACACCACTTTTATTTATCAAATATTAAACTCTTGTCGTTTTATTTTTAAAACTGTTTTCAAAACCACCCCCTCTTTTAGTATATTTTATTAAAAATACACTCAAAACCTATTAACGCTCCTTAAGAGACGACCTAAGGTCTTCCCTAGACTATAAATCAATCTTAAAATCATAATCAATTTGATGTGTCACAACAACATGGTTAAATACCACGACTGCAGTTTGTAAACAGGCGGCACGGCTGATCTATCTCTTTTGGCTTCTCTCCAAATTCATCTCCCTCAACCCAAAGCCTTCCCCGGATGATCTTGGAGCTCTCCAACCCTTTCGGATCCTCTCGTTTGGTGTTCAATCACCATTTGTGCTAGCGGTGTGATTCTCGAGTAAGCGTTCTCCTTTGTTCTTGGTCTATCTCTTTCTCCTATGGGAATTTCAATAGATCATCCTGAAATTGATGGATCTATGCTCTGTGACGTTGGATCTTGTTTCTAGGTTGTGTTTCGAGGTCTTCTACACCTTCATTCTTGTTGATAGGTTCCATTGTGAGTGTTGATTTTCAGAAAAATGTAGGTTATTTCATCTTGTTTGGCCAAATTGATTAACCTTGAATTGTTTAATTTATTTCAATCATTGATTTAAATTCAATTGTTCAAACATGTTTTCAATTGATTTATTAAAACCCAATTCCAGTGAATTGGGAGATTTGAAATGGTTTTGGCATGAAAATTAGGAAAAACCCCAATTCCATTGAATTGGGGTTTGTTTATGGAAATTGGTCGATTTAAATTGTTTAATTTAAATTATAGATTTGATGGAAAATATTTCAATTAAATTGTTGAATTTATTGTGGAAATGAATTGTGAAATTGATGGAATCGGTTTTGAATTGATTTCAAATTTGTGAAAATGGCTTAAAAATTTTTGATAGAAACTCAATGGTTTTATCTTGTTTAGAAATGCATGTTTTTTATTTAAACATGTTTTGGTTTTAAATGAAAAATTGACATCTGAAATGAAGGAATTGTATTTAATTGTATTTTAAGTAGACTAAAAATAAATTGATCATCATTGATTGTGTAAAAGCACATGCAAGTCACTTTACGCTTAAACAACGTTCTAAAACATAAATGCAATAGGTCACATCTCTAATGGGATGGTAACGAGTTGCCTTCGACCAGTGTCAGAGGAATGTGTGTATACACATATTGTCGTGATCACTTAGAGAATGTGGAGTCTTATAGCCTGGAACTTTCGTACCTATTTGACAGATGACCATGTTGCTCACTTATTTTATATTTGAGATATAAATATATGTCAATGTTATTTGAACTTTAAATGCCTTTTGAATTTATATAAATTGTTTTATATGTTTTATTAAGCCATTGTTTTAGAATTATTCCATCATTTGAAAAGCTTTTGCTTAAAGTTTTTTCTATCATTTGAACTGCATAGCATGATTTGTTTAATATGCTTTAAAATGTCAAACCTGTTTTTTTTAAATAAAATCATTCCTTCGGTTAATCTATTGTTGGTACTTGTTATGGAATTCTTGGTGAGACCCTACTGAGCCTTTTAGCTCACACTCTACTTGTGTCTTCGGGTGTTTGTAGATTATCTTCTTACAGGTTCGAGCTAAGGGAAAAAATCTCTTAGAAGTGGATCCAGTTGTTGAACCTTGGATTCAGTGAGTTGTGTCAGAGATTTGGGTTGTTCTCCTCTGTTTTGGTACTTAGATTGTAGTACTTTGGGCTTATTTATGCCATGTTGACTTTTGGTACATTACTCCCAGTGGAGTTTCTTTTGTTATGCATATTGTCTTGTTTCTTTTACTTTACATTGTTAGTGGCAAAATCGTTCTCACTTTCAATTTGTATGATGTCAGGTGTTAGTCGTCGACCCGTGGGGATCAAGAACGACATTCGGTCTATGTCAGAGCCAGCTCGATTATCGAGTCACCAGGGTACCCAGATTGATTTGTGACAATGGTAATAAAGTTCACATAGCTACAGTAACCATGTCAATAAAGTTCACGCAACTCCAGTACCCATGTCAAAGTCTGCATCGCAACAATACCCATTTTCAGTGTTGTCATTCAGTTTTATTATAGTTGGTCAGCTCTGCTAGAATGCCACCAAAATTTGGGTCAGGGCCTTTGGCCCCTGGACCCCCTGCTACCACATTGCTAAGGTCGAACCGCAATAGCTAATGGACTAGTGTGCAATGCAGGCTGACTTCACTTGACCCAACTTCATCCAATAGATTAGGCTTCACCGTTAAAACAATTAGATGTCACAATAAAGAGTTGGAGGTGTGAGTGATTGAAATGGTGCTTAGGTTGCCATCGCTCATCGCATTTGAAGCACAATCTATTCATGTGGCATCTCTGCATTAAATCATACTTTTCATCAAGCTCTTATCTCAACTTCCTTTAAAGTTTCTGTTCTCAACTTCTCCCATTCCCAAAGTTAATTACTATAAATAGGATAAAGCATTAAAGTCATGTGACAATAACCACCACTCGACATCTAAAAGATGGATTGACCCATGTGTTAAACCACCCAGAGCCATCTTTCAAGTCTCTCTTCTTCGCTTAGTTAAGCTCCTTAACATCATATGCTAGCTCTATTATAACGACCTGCAATGTTACAAATCTGTAAACCATGGTAAAATTTAACTTTTATAAATTTGAAGCAGGGGTGTTTTTTAATTTGATATTTGGATTGGATTTCCAAAACTTGGGAGATCTTGGGGAGATGTTTTTACAAATGTTCAGAGGTTTCAATCAAATTATGGGTGTTCTGGTGAAGGGTGGACTAGTCCGTAAACTATAGTATTTTGGTGTAATTACCAGAGAGTATCCAGTGAGGCACATCGGGTAGCTGATGGAGTTAAAAGGGGAAGCAAACCCAGGTTGTCCACCGAGCAAACGGTGGAGAACCATCAAGTGGTCAATATCCACTCCCCCCCCCATCTTGGCCACTCGACCCAACAACCCCAACATCCCCTTCCATTTTATCTATTCTCCCTCCCCCACTTCCAGGCTTCCTTGATCACCATACGTCACTCGACCATCAAGTCATCTAAAGCAAAAGGTTTCTCTAAGTGAGGCTAAGGTAAGTTGTCCATCCTCTTTTATTGATTATCTCATCTCGCCACATTTCAAGTGTAAATTTCATTTTAAGGCTTGTTAATTAGTCTAGTTACTTGATTTATGGAAAGTGAAGCCAAATCATACTATGATGCTGAACAAGATAACTTCAATAAGCACGATGTAGGTGATGCCTATAATATTAAGCAATATATCGTAGATATCTATGTGTGTTTTCTGCATGTGCATGTGGGGCTCAGGTTTAGAAAATCTGATTATGGACTAGATGAGTTCTGAATTGAGAGTTGAGCTAAGTTTGAGCCTTTTATGAGTTGGGTGGGTATTGAACACATGGTTTGAGGTTTTTAAGGATTTTCGGGAACTATGTCACCAACAAGCATCAATGCTAATTATATGTGACAAGCCTCGGACCTAGCCCAGGTGGGTAACTCCTTAGGTAGTTAATCCAGCAAGTGGCAAGCTATGGGATTCGTTTGGTTAAGTGTGGGCATAGTCTACCTTGAGACTCCCTAAGACTCCCTAGGAGGGGGAATGTTAGTGAACCGTAATAGCCTTTTAGGATTGAAGGCGTTCCAAAGATTGGGTTTCTTTGAATGGTTGAATGAGTAATTGCTCATCATGGTTGTGCCTAGTGGCACTTAAAAGATAATTGGGGTTAGTAGACTAATCATTGTCGATAGGCTTCAGTGTTTTAGGAGGTTATGGTTTTAACTATGGGCTATCTATGACAATTGGGTTGGGTAAGATGAATCAAGATTTGATGCACTTAGGTGTCGTCTCCTAGCAGAGAGTTAGGCATGGGCTAGTTGCCAGGTGAGAGCTAGGACTTAGGTTATGTCTAACATGTATTGTTCTATTGCATCCTGACTTGGCTCTATGCAGTGTGTCCGTGATGTGATTATACCATTCCAATGGTAAGGAGGGCTGACAATGAGTCGTGGCAATCCATAGTGTAGTTCTTCCCAAAGGTTGAGATGTGTTAGGTCCCTAGGACCAACAGTTCACCTTGAGTGGACGACTTTGTGTATATTGAAGCTATGAGGAACCCAGAATTACAGGAGGAAACAGAATGGAAGAAAGAAATACACGAGAGGCATTCTCACAGCCCCCATGCACGCCACCGAGTGATGGCAGGAAACACTCCAACCCAACCAAAATGATACAACATTTGCAGAAAACCATACTACACATTAAAACTCACTTGTGAGTAGCTCCATGAAAACCAACAAATCTTCCAGGCTGCCATTGAAATGGTGGCATGAATCTCCTTACCCGAACCTCCCAGACTTCAACAACAACTCAGCATTTGGGCATTGAACAAGATCCCCACACCAGATTTAATTTGCAGTAAAATTTGGGCCGTGAATGTGCAACAGGAAACCCGCCACCAACAAGTCCCTTGCAGCTATGGAAGCTCCTCAATCTCTGTTACTCCCCCAGCATGATCTCACTACCTCGCTAACCTTGTCCCCATGCTCCAGACCTGAAACCTGCTCTGCCAAACTGCTAAGGAAATTCAAAAGGGAGAAAAATGTGGAAGAGAGTTAGATAGGTTGTTAATTTTTTGCAGCAGAATGATAAGTTGTTGCCATCAATTGAATTGACTAGGAAACAATCAGCAATTGTAAATGCAGCTAAAGAATGGCATGCCTGGGAGAACCAGAATCAGGCCCATCTATGCCCTTCAGAGTTGGATTATTGGGGTAGTGGACAGTAATAAAGTTACTGTCTGTTCCTACAGCTGTCTCCGGTGATCCATGAAAGCTTACGGGTGAACTTCTAGTTGACATCCCTGCAGGCAGCACTAGCATGCATCAAGACCAGTAGAACATTCAGTTCCTGATTGAGAACTGGATCGTCTCACACATGGTTCTAGTGTTTGACAGCACTCTACAAGTGTTTCCAGAGTGATTGTTGAAAAAAAATTGTTTTCCTGTCAGTTATTTAAGTGGCTCTTTTCAGAGAACCGTGGAACAAAGCCCAAGCAAATTTCAACAGGTGTTGTCAAACACACAGCCTAAACCATGATAAACTGTGGAGGGAAAAAGAAAATGCTTTTATGCATTCAATCACGCTTACACATGTAGCAGAAATCAAATTAACATTAGCAGCAGTAACCATGCATACCTTGAAAAAATATGACAAGCAGAAACAATATCGTGAACACCATTGCCAATAAATTGCTGTTGGATGATGATAATGATGACTTGGGGGAGCTGGCTTTCATCTTCTTCAAGGTCTTCAGTCGGTCAATCCTTGCACGCTTCAACAATGCATGCTCGTTTATCTCTCTGATTAGTATCTGGTCAGCAGCATCTAATGAAGGACCTCTAGGGGGTCGAGGTGGCTTGGGAGCCTTTTTCGCACTCTTCTTTTTACGCTGTTCTCCGGACAGTTCCTTATCCACTACAACTGTTACCTTCTGTCCCTCCAAATCACTGTCAGCCAACAGCTTCACACTTTCCACCGAAACCCCCTCAATAAATTTTGGAGCAAAATCACTAGAATTTACCCCATATTCACCGGGTGATGATTGATCACCTAATGCATAGCAAACCTTGGCAAGAAAAGTCTTTGGTTGTTCAGGGCTTGAAACAGATTCTTCCCTTACATCTTCCTCACTGGTTGTTCCCTCGCCACTTTCAAGATCACCAGCAGGATTCGTATCCCTTAAAGTTATGAGATCCATCAGAAACCAAACTATGCTTCTGTGCCCCACGGGCTCCAAATCATCTAGGATAAAGATTTCAAATCTATCAGCAATAAGTTTGGATGGGAGCAGAAAACAAAATCAAAGCAGCAACAAAAAAATGGTAATCATATGTGACATAATAATAATTGATGGGGAAAAGTGCACATCTATCCAACCCCATGAATCAAAGGGGGAAGTCATTTGACATAAATTCTAGCACCGACCACTGCATTCTTAACAATGTTATACCGCTGTGTATCGATCATAACAGATTTGATCTCCTTTAGTAGCAATCTTCCCCTGAAATACTCAGGCATCTATAGAACGCCTCATATATCAATTTAATGGAACATTTGAAGCACTGGATATGATCATATATAATATTTATACGTGTGAAAAACCTCACAAAGGAATTAAAATAAGAACATGAACTCAATGGCCAGAGATGGTAGCCCTGGGAGAAGAAGCTTGGGCAAGGAATAAAACAGTAAGATGCCCAAAATTCCTTCAGAGCAAAGCAAGGAACAGAGGAGAAACACGACAAGGTTAATCAGCACTAGAGACGAAAACAATGAGATAAGAAGTAGAGGATGAGGAACAAGAAGATGACAGAGAAAAGCTACAACGAACGGAGAATCAGACGCGTCGGGATCATAGGCACACAAGCATTCCCAAAATTCTCGTTTCCACGCGAATCCGAATCAAAACACAAAGAGAATCAAATACGAAGATGAAGCAATTACCTCTTAAAACAAAACAAGAACGCTACACCGATCCAATGCTCCATAAACAGGAGCATTGATGGATGCGAAAAAAGATCTCCGTCGGTCAGTCTTCGGAAAATCGAAGAACGCAGCAGCAGGTGGCGACAAACGCATGAGGGTTATGTGGGGAAACCAGAAAAAAAGTCTGGATTTCAGGCAGGCCAGCCGAGACGTGTCGGTGCCTCATTTTATTTTATCGCAGGGGCGTTTTAGTCTTCTCGGCAGGCGCATTGGATCCCCCGAAAGGTCACGATCGTCCCGGACATACGAGGAATGGGGGCGACGAAGGAAGGCAGGGTCAAATATGGATTTACCTGTATTTAAAACCAATTTTAACTATGCTGTCATTTTTAAAATCAATTTCTTCCATTTTTGATCATTAAAATACTTGATTAATTATTTTAAAATTTCTTTTTTATTAAAATATAGATATGTTTTTTATTTTTTAAAACACTCTTCGTTTAATAAATATTAGTACTCACCACGGTGATATAATCCAATGATCTAAAAAATAATCCAATGCTCATTAAAAAACCATGATCCACAAAATGTTTCACTGCTCAATAAAAAACCATGATTCACTGGTCAAATAAAATACATGTTCAAATGATCTAAAACAATATCCACCACTCAAATTAAATACATGATTCAGTGCTCTACAAAATCAATAACTCATATTTAGTACATGAAACTATAACTAAAACAAAATAAAATGACACATTTCTCCAAAATATTCCATTTCCCCAGTCTTTCATGGTGCGGTTTTTCTCCAAAATTTAATGTTACTTCACATTGTCTTCTTGTATGCAGGATTGAAACCCTGCAATAATATTGATTATATTAAATATATTGAATGCATAAATTAGTGGTACATAATATTGAATTAAAAGTGCATTTAACATGGATAAAGTTAAAATAGTATAAAACAAAAAGAATAGTTTCGATAAATATTAGCAGTTTCGTTAAGCCTATAAGAGTGAACTAAAAATTTCCAGCTACATAATACTACATGGTTAAACATTATAGGTATATGTATGTATATAGAAATTATATCTAAAAAGGCGACTTATTTCATTCTATAACAAAGAAGAAATTGAGAGTGCATACTAATATTATGGAACCAGAACATGATTATATGTAAGACATTTCATTTTGTGCATTAATTTATAGTAAACAATATCATTCAAGAGCTAGTAAAAAATACATGAAAATGGATATACTTATAATAAAAAATGTAGAGTATGTACCATTCATTTTATAGTGATATCATATTTGCTTGTTTCAATGGTCAATGAACGACATTACGTTAATTATATCATTTGTAAGACAACTAATTTTCTAACTGAAAGAATGAAGATACTATAGTGAAAAGAAAAAGAAATGCCACAGACAATGAAGTGCCCAATAACATTAATATTCCTCTAAAAATATCCATGTTGATATGAAAGAATGTTTTCATCTTACACTCCAAATTTTTAATCCATCACTAAACTTTTCAATAATATACTATCATGCATGGGTGTTGTGGCATGGATGCATACGTACCCATGGCCTTACTCATAATTGGAGCTACTGGAATCATTATCTATCATGTCACAAACAGGTTGGTTCAGAGTTACCTTAACTAAAAGATTGTTATGCTAGATAAGCTCAATTACTTTTCCAATTTGAAGGGGTCCATTAGCAAGCTTATTTTTCTACTCATTTCTGCTATAAGAGGAGATAAAATATTCTTGTTATGGCTTATGGAAAGTCACAAGGGCTACCCCATTATAACAACTTAGGGAAATATATATTCATAAAATCTAAACATGCAATGCATATTTTATGAATGATGATTATTTTGAAAATTTATAAACTGCATACTATAGAAATCAATAATGTGCACTGAAATACATTAATAAAATAATGGATTATCATTTTCATACAAACGTGTCGGCAGAAAATTTTCCACAAGACGGTGGCCGCCCCTCATTTGTCAAATGAGGTGGTGTGGCTGACAGGAGGTGGGTGGCCAACCCCCACCAAACCAAGCAACAGGAGCGGAGCAGCAGGGGGTAAGGATTGCCTATAAAAGGCAAGACCCTCATCCCATCTCAAATCACCCCAACACCTTCTATTTCCATCCTCAATCAGTTTCTCATCCATCATCTCTTATGTGTGGTATTTTCGTGAGGCAGTTTTCCCCATTTATTCAAGAGATATATTACGAGGGTTTTCTCCTTGTAATAGCGAGTGAGTGTGTATCCACTTTTACCCCATAATGATCCTTCTATCTTTCCGTGGTTTTTTACCCCTTTCATTTTGGGGGTTTTTCCACGTTACATCTGGTGTCCCATTTATTTTCGTATTTGCACTTTATTTTTATCTCGTGATTATTGTTGCACCGTGGGCCAATCATTTACGGTCCCAACAAGTGGTATCAGAGGCAAGGTTCCGGTCCGGTGTTGTTCATGTTTTCATGTATTAATAATTCTCATAAATTTGAGTATGCTCTGTGATTGCAACTCCGGTTGATCTGTCACATCAGAAAAAAATTATTAAGATTATTAAATACACCGTTGTGAAACGGAGGAGGTTCTGGACTGACGGTGTGTCCAAATGGCAGCGAAATTCGAGATCAAAAAATTCAACGAGAATAATTTTTCGTTGTGGAAAATGAAGATGCGGGCAGTGCTGCGGAAGGATAATTGCCTACTGACAATTGGTGAAAAGCCGGCTGGTGTGACGGAAGAGAAATGGAATGATATGGACGAGAATGCTATTGCCAACATCCATTTGGCTTTGGCAGACGGGGTCCTATCGAATATTGCGGAGAAAAAGACGACAAAGAAAATATGGGATACTCTGACGAAGTTATACAAGACCAAGTCAATGCACAACAAAATTTTCCTAAAGAGAAAATTGTACATTCTTCGGATGGCGGAGTCATCATCGGTGACCGACCACATCAACAACCTCAATACCCTGTTCGCTCAGCTCACAACGTTGGGCTATAAGATTGTGGATACTGAACGTGCGAAAATTCTACTCCAGAGTTTGCAAGATTCGTATGACCAACTCATCATCAACCTCACCAACAATATCCCGACGGATATGCTGCTCTTTAATGATGTTGCAACCGCGGTTCTAGAAGAAGAAAGTCGGCGTAAGAACAAGGAGGACAGACAGACAACTTCGCACCAAGCAGAAGCTCTGTCAATGGAGAGAGGAAGGATGATGGAACATGGTTCCAGTGGAAGCCAAAATCATGGCAGGTCTAAATCAAGGAGTAAGAAGAAGAACATCACATGTTTCAATTGTGGCAAGAAAGAGCATATCAAGAAGGATTGTTGGAATAAGAAGAATGATGAAAAAAACTCTCAGGGGAATGTGGTGAGTACTTCTGGAAGTGGAGATATACTAGTCAGTGACGCGGTGATGACTACTGGAAGCAGGCAGCATCTCGACGATGCATGGATTATCGACTCAGGAGCAACATGGCACATGACGTCTTGACGGGAATGGTTTGACCAATATGAAATCATCCCGGAAGGACTTGTGTACATGGGGAACAATCACACTCTGAAGATCGTTGGAATCGGTACCATCAAACTGAAGATGCATGATGGCATAGTACGGACCGTCCAAGGAGTACGTCATGTGAAGGGCCTAAAGAAGAACATATTGTCTTTGAGACAATTTGATGACATCAGATGCAAGACTCACACTGAGAATGGAGTGATGAAAATCGTGAAGGGCGCACTTATGGTAATGAAGGCAGAGAAGATCTCAAAGAACTTGTACATGCTTATGGGTGAAACGTACAAGGAGGCGGAGATAGTTGTTGCATCAACTACCTCGACAGAAGCATTGGCGACGTTATGGCATCGAAAGCTTGGCCATATGTCAGAACGAGGCCTGAAGATTCTTGCGGACCAGACTGCCTGGGCTGACAAAGGTATCCTCACCATTTTGTGAACATTGTGTTTTGAGCAAGCAACACAAGTTAAAGTTTGGGACGTCAACAACAAGAAGTCAGGGGATCTTGGAGTTGATCCATTCTGATGTTTGGCAAGCACCGGTTATATCCCTGGGAGGAGCAAGGTACTTTGTATCATTCATTGATGATTATTCCAGGAGATGTTGGGTGTACCCAATCAGGAGGAAGACAGATGTTTTTGAAGTCTTCAAAACATTCAAAGCGCGGAAGGAGCTTGACTCTAGAAAGAAGATCAAGTGTTTGAGGACAAAAAATGGTGGAGAATATACAAGCGAGAAGTTTGATACTTTTTGTCAACAAGAAGGTATCAAGAGACAGTTCACGGTGGCATACACTCCTCGGCAGAATGGAGTGGCAGAGCGAATGAACAGAACCCTGTTGGATAGAACAAGGGCGATGCTAAAGACTGCAGGTATTGCCAAAACTTTTGGGGCAAAAGCAGTGAATACCACCTGTTATGTGATCAACCGGTCTCCTTCAATGGCGATTGAGCTGAAGACACCGTTGGAGATGCGGACTGGTAAACCCGCTGACTATTCTCGGTTACATACTTTTGGAAGTCCTGTATATGCAATGTTTAATGACCAAGAAAGATCGAAGTTGGATTCGAGATCCAGGAAATGTATCTTCTTGGGGTACGCTGATGGTGTGAAGGGGTATCGTTTGTGGGACCCCACTGCCCACAAATTTATCATCAGTAGAGATGTCATTTTTGCAAAAGATAAGGTGCAACTGACAACTGATCAAGACATGGAGAAGAAGAATACAGAAACTACAACATTCAAATTAGAAGACAAGTCCAAGGAAGAATCAGTTTCCTCTGAAGCATTACCAGAGCACGATGATCAAGTACCGGTTGAGTCTGGACCACGACGGTCAACTCGGGAGAAAAGAGCACCAATATGGCACTCAGACTATGTCACTGAGAGCAATATTGCATACTGCTTATTGAAAGAGTATGGAGAGCCATATTCTTTTATGGAGGTGACCCAGAGTCCAGATGTATCCTTATGGATGGCGGCGATGCAGGAGGAACTTGAAGCCCTGCACAGGAACAAGACTTGGGATGTTGTTCCATTACCTCGTGGAAGGAAGGCTATCGGAAACAAACGGGTCTTTAAGAACAAGCGGGATGGAAAAGACCAGGTGGAAAGATATCGTGCAAGATTGGTGGTCAAAGGATTTTCTCAGAAGGAAGGTATTGATTTCAATGAAATATTTTCTCCTGTTGTTAGACTGATGACTGTTCGGATAGTTCTGGCGATGTGTGCTACATACAGCTTACGTCTAGAGCAGTTAGATGTAAAAACAACTTTTCTCCATAGTGATCTTGATGAAGAGATCTATATGATCCAATCGGAAGGGTTTTTAGAAGAAGGCAAAGAGAACTTGGTTTGCAGGTTGAAAAAATATCTGTACGGTCTCAAACAGGCACCGAGGTGTTGGTACAAGAGATTTGATTCCTATATCATGAGCCTTGGATACAACAGACTTCATTCAGATCCTTGTGCATATTTCAAGGGTTCAGATGGTAATGATTTCATCATTCTTCTATTGTATGTGGATGACATGTTGGTTGCAGGCCCCAACAATGATCAGATCCAGGAGATGAAGGCATAGTTGTCTAGGGAGTTTGATATGAAGGACTTGGGACCAGCAAACAAGATTCTTGGGATGCAGATTTACCGAGACAGAAATAATGGGAAGATTTGGCTATCACAGAAGAGTTACTTACAGAGAGTCTTGAAATGCTTCAACATGCAAGACTGTAAGCCAATCTCTACCCCTCTTCCTGTTAATTTCAAGTTATCCTCCACAATGAGTCCTAGCAGTGAAGCAGAGAGGATGAAAATGTCTCGAGTACCGTATGCATCAACAGCGGGTAGTCTAATGTTTGCTATGGTTTTTACTAGACCAGACATTGCACATGCAGTGAGAGCAGCTAGTTGATACATAACGAATCCAGGACGGGAGCATTGGAGCACAATGAAGAGGATCCTGAGATACATCAAGGAGACCTCAAATGCTGCATTATGTTATGGAGGATCATATTTTACTGTCAGAGGATATGTTGATTCAGATTTTGCAGGTGATTCTGACCAGAGGAAATCCACTACTGGTTATGTGTTTACTCTTGCAGGAGGAGCTGTGAGCTGGATTTTGAAGTTACAATCATTTGTGGCTTTATCCACGACAGAGGAAGAATACATGGCAACTACACAGTCTTGCAAAGAGGCAATTTGGATGAGAAGGTTTTTGGAGGAGATCGGGCACAGACAGACGCATATTCCATTGTTTTGTGACAGTTAGAGCACCTTGCACATTGCAAGGAATCCATCTTTTCATTCCAGAACAAAGCACATTGGGGTATATTATCACTTTGTTCGAGATGTGGTGGAGGAATGAAGTGTGGATATGTAGAAGATTCATACTAAAGAAAATCTGGCAGATTTCCTGATGAAGGCGATTAACTATGATCAGTTCAGATGGTGCAGATCCTAGAGCGGCCTCGCAGTGAGCAGCATGGTTGGGCAGATAGAAAGGATGCGTGGAGATGTGATTGGTTCTCAATCAAATCTCCAAGTGGGAGATGTGTCGGCAGAGAATTTTCCACAAGACGGTGGCCGCCCCTCATTTGTCAAATGAGGTGGGCGTGGCTGGCAGGAGGCGGGTGGCCAACCCCCACCAAACCAAGCAACATGAGAGGAGCAGCAGGGGGTAAGGATTGCCTATAAAAGGCAAGACCCTCATCCCATATCAAATCACCCCAACACCTTCTCATCATCTATTTTCATCCCCAATTAGTTTCTCATCCATCATCTCTTATGTGTGGTATTTTCATGAGGCAGTTTTCCCCATTTATTCAAGAGAGATATTACGAGGGTTTTCTTCTTGTAATAGTGAGGGAGTGTGCAATGAAATACATTAATAAAATAATGGATTATAATTTTCATACAAATGTGACGAATAAACAGTAATATCTATTTTTCATGCATTCGAATACAATGTAGATGAGTTTAGCCAAACTGAACATGAATTGTCCTCATAATTGAAATTATAGAGACATAAATTATTAAACATCAATATATATTATAACATATACATTGTGCATCAACAATGAAAGATAATTTATTTTGTTTCAAAAACTCAAATCCATGTTTTGTTTATTACAACAACATATATTCATTCCAAAACAAAAACATACATAACAAACATATTATTGAGAAAAAATTCATTAACACCATAAAAAACAAAAAATTATAAATATTTTTAAAAAAAAATTCAATCTTCATTTAAAAATTGCAATCCAAATATTCATTGTTTAAAAACCTGAAACAGAAAACATATTCTCTCATAGAAAACCCTATAAATCTATTACAGAAAATAAAAAATCAATGTAACACAAAGGTAAAATTCTTTAACAAAAAAAAACAGAACAATTTGACGATTAATAAAAAATTAAAATGGAATCTTTAGTTGGAAATCAAGCAACAGATGTAAACTACATCAGTGAAAAATTTAATTAACTACTAATCAAAAAATACAAGGGATTTTCAGTTTGAAACAAAAAAATCAAAACAAAATATCTGTTTTGTATATCAACTAAAAAAACTGAAATAAACATGATTTCTCTTATATATAAATAAGAACTTCGTTAATATAAAAAAATGTAACATTGGAAACTATTGGAAAAAAAATACAATGATATTGTCAATTGAAAAGAAAAACTAAAAACAGAAAGCTTGTTATATTATTATTAATTCAACTTCAACAATAAAAAATCACACCTAATCAAACGAAAACTAAAAATGTATTGATAAATAGAGAAAAGAAACCTCTATGGTAGAATAAAAAATGATCAACATCATCCAATGAACAGAACTCAGGTGGGTGCGATCAATCATAGAACAACTCATCTGTAATAACAAATAATCAGCATCATCTAGTGAATAGTTGTTATTGAAATTCATTTTCAATGACTGTAATAGCAATGGATTACATTATTTTCATAGCATCATTCTCCTAGACAGTATGATCATCTTCATCATCATCAAAATAAATATTATGCAGGAAGATAATCAGAAACTAAATCAAAGGTTTGGACCAATACTAATGCTTGGAGAAATCTTGATTGGTATTCAGTGAGAACCTGATTGTAATCATTTTCCTCATTGTGCTCTTCATTCTCATTTCGGATCTCATCGTCTCCATCCTCATTTGAACCTTCCTTATTTTCCTTCAGTCTATCATCATCGTTCCCCTACCCAATTGGAATTAGTAACTTGAACCATGAAAAATAAGATAATAGTTAAAAAAATCTCAATGAACTTCTGGTAATTATGTGAGCAAGAATATTGATATGGTACAATTTTACAATATAAAAAAAATTGACATCATCACTTCCTATATAATTTATGGTCCCATAAAGATCTAGGGTGACTAAATACATAGTTTGTGAACTTAATTTTCCAGATGCATCTGTTCCAGTTTCTCAAACATATCAAACATTGTCAAATTTATAACAAAAGAACTCCATTCAGTAAATTTAAATACAATCTACAAATTTTATCCCAAAATATATTTGTAATTTATCTAAAACATACACAAATCTACAACCACATGTTAAAATTAAAAATTTGGAGAAAAACCTGAATCATAATTCCACTAAACTTGTTTTTTCTTTTGTGTTTGGAGTCTGCCTTAAATTTCAAAACCACATCCAGATAGAGCATTAAAAATTAGAGAAAAGACAGATGAAAACTACAAAAAACATATGAAACATCTAAATCAATTAGTCAACTCCCAATATTAATATAACTTTTAGATCACATACCAAATATTTCAAGAAGAATGTTATCCTTACTAAGCTCTAAATAATCCTAAAGGAAATGTTGGCCACTTTTTTTCTTCAGCACATTCTTATCCGATAACCTCTATATGTTAGCATCCTCGTCATCTGAAGAGTCAAGTAAAATGACATATTTAGAGAACCTTTTGGATAAAAAACACATGAAATAAAATACACAAACATATATTGAAATGCCATACAAAAGTTGATATATATATATATATAAAGTATCTACCATAAATAGAACATGTTATCAAAGATATGCAATTTCATTAAAATGGTAAAAAATTGGAAAATCTAGGTATACCAAACATGTTCAGCTAGTTTAAATTTAGCTAGAATAAAATAACAAAAGACCAATGGAAATTAGGGAAATTTTTGCTCTATACTATATTTGAAAACACATTGAGAACATCATATAATATGAGCATGAATTTTTAGAATACATATAATGCTGGAAACACATTTTTAATAGAAACACACCATATTATCAATGAAAAAACTAACAGTGAATACAATATTCAAATAGTTAATAGAAACACATACCTGTTGTGGGGTGAGCAACATGTCGTTTGAAACTCGATTGAGAAGAAAGAGTCGATAACTATAGATGTGGATGGAAATCACGAGCGGAAAGTTGATATTTTCTGGGATTGATTCACTAACAACCTGGATACTGGCCTCAACCAAGTGGATAGGGGCTTACCTATTCCCCTTCCACATCTTGGTGTCTTACTTATTTCCATCCAAGCACTTGAGAAAAGCTATAGTTGACACCCTTACATATAGAAATATATATTCATCTGTAAATCAAACCAACCATTTACTCAACATTTGCACAGATAATTAGAAATGAAGCCTACATGCAAGAGGTAACTTATCATTACTTAGAAATAGGAAATAATGTTGAAGATGTGAGGTGAGGTATTACCTTATGATTCAATGCTACATACCCATACTTCTAGATAAATTAAAATGTGGACATTAACTGAGAATATTTCCATCTTATGATCGAATAATGTCAAATAATAATATATTGGAATATGTAAGTAGTAAAATCATTGGAATCAAATAAGATAAGGCAACCTCAAAAGTAATGGAATAAATTCAATAGGGCATTAATCTAAGAAGAAAAAGGAATATGTAAGCATGTTTTTTATGGAATCAGTAAGCATGTGTATTTTGGAATAAAATTGTACAACATTTGGTTAAAGTTGAATACAAATAAGTTCAATGAATATGGGTGGAATTTGAATCATCCAATAAAAAGTAAGAGTCCCAACACAGGTAATTAGGGTTTATGAAAATCAATGAAACATGTCAAATAGAAAAGTCCATCCGTTGAAAGTGATGAATCATTCCATAAATCGAGACAAATTCCTTGTCATTGTGGGACCAATGTTATGTCCACCAAAGCACACAACAACAAACTGGATGAGTAACTGAAGTAGGGGAAAGGAGAGGAAAGGAAATCCTTCTTGAGATTGATCCAGTGAAAACCTGGATACCGGATTCAACCAACTGGATAGGGGCTTATCAGTTTACATTCCTTATCATGGATTCTTACTTACATGCATCTATGTATTTGAGAAAATATTTAGTTGACACAGTTACATGAAGAAATACATATTTATCAATAATTTAAATCAAACATTTACTAAACATTTTCACACATGTTTCAAAAAATAGAGAACCTAACAGTATCATTTCTAAAAATCACTTCCAGTGTTGCTTCATTTCTTTAGAGGAACATACACATGAGTAAAATTAATTAATTTTTAAGATCAAGTCATGATATCATTATCTATAAAAACATTCAATCTAATTAATGCAATATTAAAATCTACAAGGTTTAATGGATCTTGATTGAAAAATCATGAAAAAATGTAAACAATTCACAAACAATTAATGAATTACATAGTGTATAAATTTAGTCATGATACATTAACTTAATGACATGATCCACCATGAATTAATTCAAAGAAAACCTATATCTATTGAACCCGAATTAAATCATCCAAACGCAACTCCACAACCTGCATCTGAAACCAGACAAGTGGACAATGAGTCAAGATTTTAAAAGAAATAAATCATTTATTCCATCATAGAAAAAATGGTAATAGTAGTAATATGCAATGAAATAAATCACCCTAGTGCCCCATAAACCATCTAAGTTATCCTCCATAACCTGCAACTCCACACCTTGAACTACATTAATTAAAAATAAATATTATCAAGTTGGTAATTACTTCAATACAACCTATCAGAGTACCTCCATTGCAAATTAGACGGTAGGAATATGCAATGAATTAAATCACCTTGATGCCCTGGAAACCGTCTAAGTGAACCTTCATAATCTGCACCAACACACATTGAATTAAATAAGCTAAGTACATGAATTAATTCAACGATAACCTATATATGTTGAAGCTGAATTAAATCAACCAAATGCAACTCCACAACCTGCATCTGAAACCATGAAAGTGGACAACGAGTCAAGATTTTAAAAGAAATAAATAAATTATTACATCATATGAAAAATAGTGAAAATATTCCAGCTCATACCTATATTTAGAACCCTAAAATATATGTGAAAATGAAAGAAAAAGAAATAACATGAAGTAAAAAGATACAAAAAAACATGACATATCATTAAGAATTCAATGTGGTGTCTTTAAAAGGTATTGTAGTAGGAAGTTCATATTTTTAATCTGTCATCATCATACGTAAAGGTCACTTTATGATTGGAGAGGAGGATGAAATTGGAAGAAAAAAAGGATTTTACTGAAAGATGTAAATGAAGTGATGAATAGTGTCCTCACAACTATGTCAGATGAGCGGTGGAGGCAGAGGCAGAGCTGTAAGAGGAGGAAGAGGTGAAGGTAGAGGCAGAGTTAAAGGCCAATGCTAAGGAGGAGGTGGAGGCTCATGAGAAGGATACACATGGGGAGGGGGGTTATCAGTATAACATTAAATTTTGAAAGAGGTTACTGACCACTTAGCAAACATCTAGTTTTGTACAGAATATATCTCAAGGTAGAAATAAGATTTTATAAAGTAAATAGAATCATCTGAAAAAAATGAAAATAAAGTAATCTACCTCTATTTCAAAGAAAAAAAACTTTTGAACTACTTATTATGAATCAACATTCTATGGAATAAACCACAACTAGACTAAAATACAACACTAACACAAAAAATTACTATAGTAAAGACTCCATTACACCAATAATATTCAACTTGTTACCTTTTAGTAAGATACCAATATAATGAATTTTTCAAATCCACTGTAATGAATACTTTAAGACTCAGCTATTGATTTTTTTCCCTCGTACAAACCATCAAAATAATCAATACAGATATAATACAAAGCATTAAATCAGCACAGAAAGGCAGTATCAGTGTAGTGGTTACTACAATACACTTCGGGCTGCTATTTGAACCACTGAATCTTTGTATGAGCCTTCATACAAAGAAGCGATAAAATAAAAAAAAACATTTGTATTTTAAAATAATAGCATTAAAGGGAAATGTTTATATTGATGAAAAATCAATTTTAACAAATCAATCCCACAAATGATATTACTTCCCTCAAGTAAAATGCAAAAATAGATTTTTATATTAAAATAATATAAATTGAAAATCCAAAATTTGGATTTGAGTCTTTAAATGAAGTTATAATGTATGAGAAAAGCTGACATCAATTGTAGTTCCATATATTTTATTTAGTTAACCTTCTGTACTGTTCAACTTTTTTGGGGTGAGGTATGAAAATGGATTTCTTTCATTGGTGTGATATTGAGGATCTTCTTTCCTCGATATTCACTAGACTGGCTTGAGATGCCTATGCATCATTGATACTTCTTTTGGCAGTATCCCCTAATTTCCTTACCCACTCTCTGAGGGGAAGCTAGTTCAGAATTCTGATATGCCACTTCATCAGAAGCTACCTACTGCAAGAACACATCCAGGATTCCAGTGGATTCATAAACTCCTTCACAAAAAGAAATTGAATATCAAACACAGTCAGCATTGGCGTCTTGTTGATCCCAAATCCTTGAAAAGTCAACATGGTTTTCATACTGAATAAAAATATTTATAGTAGTATATGTGCATAAGAACTGAATAAATGTAAATAGATAAAACATTATAGAGATGTGAAAAAATATTAAAGTATTATGAACATGTTTTCATACCATTGGTTAAACTGACTGCAATGATATATTATTCAATCTTCTTATGTAGAAATTCACATTAGAATAGACACATGTGATGGAATAAATTGAAGAACTAAGAAATTACTACTCAATATAAACTTTCCAAATTTGTCCTAGTAAATGTCAAGATAAATTGGAAAGGGAATGTGAAAAACTGAAAACACCATATACAAATAACTACTTTATGACATGTAATAAAATGAATTTGATTAAATTGAATAACATCACACATGTATCTGGAGGAAGAACAAATTTGTATACAAAATACTAAATGTGCAAGTGCACAATTGATCACATTAGTATAAAACATACTGAAATATTTCAGTATGTTGTATACTAATTTGTTTTGAATGACATCACACATGCAATCACGATGCATGTAATTTGAAGCATGTGAAATATCATTGATCAGAATCACCATTTTTTCTAAGTTATGTTTCTTTGCTTCATCAACATGACAACTCCACAAGTCAGCTCTGCAAATGACTCCATGGAATCACATTCCAACATAGTATTTGGAATCAAATTTCTCTATGGATTAAACTATTTTCTCATAAAACAGAACCACATAAAACATTAGTGCTGAAAATAGATTGTCATGTACTGTTTCATGCAACTGATTATTCAAATTTCTTCCTCCACTTATTCCTCTTCCTTCATAGTGTCTCGGATCTTCCAAATAAATGAAAAATCATCTATAAAAAACCACTTTTAACTTGCAACAAATGCTTACCTATAAGCTGGAAAATGATAACAAACACACCCATAAAACTAATCCACAACATAAAAAATACGATGTTTTAACTGCTAGTTTACCTATATTTTGAATTCATTTGATTTTCTAACATTGGGGTGTGTTTGTTAGCACAAGGTTATGTTTGTTTGCATGCACCATTTTTTCACATAAGTACCTATACAGAATAAAAAAATTAAGTGAAATAGTGTTGGGAAATCTGTCTAAAGGCTGTAAACTGATAACTGAAACACCCATGAAGGTAATCTACAACAAAAAACACTATATTTAAATGGATAGTTTACCTATATTTTTCATTGATTGGATTTTATAACATTGGGGTGAGTTTGTAAATATAAGGTTCTATTTGGTTGCATACAGAAGTACCTATAAATAATAATAAAAATTAACTAAAATGATGTTGGGAAATATTATTATATGCTGAAAACTGATAAAAAACACACCAATACATGTAATCTGCAACATAGAATAGTTTATGTTAAAATCCAGTTTACCTATATTTATCATTCATTGGCTTTGATAACATTGGGTGTGATTGTTAACATATGGTTATGTTTGGTTTCATGTACCATATTTTCAAAGAAGTACATCTACATAATAAAACAAAATTAAGTGAAATAGTGTTAGAAAATATGCCTATATGCTGTAAAATGATAACAAA
The DNA here is from genome assembly GCA_963277665.1 of Viscum album. Lineage (NCBI taxonomy): Eukaryota > Viridiplantae > Streptophyta > Magnoliopsida > Santalales > Viscaceae > Viscum > Viscum album. Next base: position 548,037,615 of record OY728159.1, read on the forward strand.
CACACCCATACAGATAAACAGGTCATTCCAGATCTGTTCATTGGTAAGATTTTTTTGTACAGGTTAGATTTGACATCCAATTCATGCAACATGATCAAATAATAAAAAAAAATCCAATGTCAGTGCTGCAAATAATTTTTAAAGATCCATAGCTCCAAAATGTGTCGCTACCCCCCTTTCCCTTCCATGATGGGGTATTTCTCCATATTGTAGTCTAACTCCACCATGTGACCTAGTATATAGTACCAAGACCATCCCAACACTGGTAATGTTTATTAATGATTTATCACCCAATACCATTCTACCACAGTTTTAATGCTCATATCATATGTTCAAATTCTAAATTTGCATCTAAACAAATAACCTATAAATGAAGTAACAAACTATTAAAATTATAACTAATAGTTGTAGAAGTTTATAATACATCATCATAATTATAGAAAACAGAAATTTTATATGAAATGGAATACAAATTTATTTGTACCATTGAGAAATAATATATATAAAGTAAAAAACAATTCAAATAAGAATTAATATTAATGAACTTTGAAACAGGAACAATGTACATGTGAATTTCAACATATTGGAGATATTCTTGAATCCAAAAAAATGTTACAAAATGTTTTCACACAAGAATTTAATTTTGAAAAGAAGGGTGTGTGAGGTAACAAAAGTTATATCTTTTAAATGATATTCACATTGTACCATCCATGATGGTGTATTCCTCCATATTCTAGTGTTACATCACCCTGTTCCCTTGTATGTAGGATCAAAACCTGGAATTAAAATTAATTATATTGAATATATTTAATGCATAAATTAGTGGTACAAAATATTGAAATAAAATTAGATTAAATATAGAGACAGTAAAAATAGTAGAAAATAGAAAGGATAATCAATTTGTACCTTTTTACTGAATCTTCACCTTCAAGATCATCCGACAGAGTCAACAATATCTGCACAAAAAGGAAGGGCTACATGTAGACCATATTCATTAAGGATATCATTTCATGCTTGGAACATCCCTGTATTCACGTAACAATTGTATCAATACACACAGCTATATCAATAGATAATGTTGTAAATAAATGTTTCACGAAAAAATATAGTAGTTCCCTAATTACTAAATTAAGAAAGATGGATTCCAAATGGATTATAAAACATTATGGAAAATTCATATGAATAGAGTCAAATTAAAAGATTAAAAGTGGAGGAAATTTTTACAGAGTAGATAGGCAGACCATATTACTATATGAGTTATGAGTTTGGTAATGGGTTGAAGCTGCACAACAGGGAAATCCTGACCTATATTTGTGAGCTGTGAAGGAATAGATTTTTGTAGTTTCGAATAATATAGAAGGTCCCAACTACCTCAAACCATAAGTAATAACTGCTTGAATCTACATCAACATGTATCTGATCCCAACTCAAATGGAATTGAAAAACAACACATACTGAACTCCCTACTCTTGTAGTATCAAAATATAAGAAATGTTCAAAATCTACCTCATCTCCTCCAAAGATCTCTGAAATTTTTTTCACCTATTTTAAGGTAATCCCTAAAGTGATCCATTGGATTCCCATATAGAAAAGAAGACAAAATTTCAGCAGTTGTGAATAATTTGAAACAGAAAAAAAAATTTAGGAGATAAAGAATACACAGTAGCTTCAAAATACTGAAATGGTAGTAAAAACAGTGGTTATTAGATCTAATACCACACACAATAGTTAGCAAGAATATGAAGTTTACCATTTGAACAGAGATGAAGAAATAAAGTCTTTTTTAATTATATTCAATGAAAATGCATCTCTAAAAAAATTAGTAATGTCTACTCAAATGTTATAATGAAAATAAAAGACAATGAAGATAGAAATATTAATACCTTAGTGGATGACAAATTTTTAGTTGTTGTAACAAATCATCTGTCAGTGATGCCTCTGACTCCTAAAAATCTTGCACTTTCATGTCCCTATAACGTATTAGTACAACTTTTTTACAAAATTGTGGATTCTATTATTTCATAAAATGAAATAGAAATAGTCAAAGAAATCATAACTGCTCCTATTATGGTCAAAAGAAACTGTTCTTGAAATAATTTGTGAGCTTTAAAACCTTCCATCAGCTACATTTTGTAGATACAATAAGAATTAAAATGTTGAATATATATTAATTATATCAATTAAAATGTTCAACTTATAGTTACCGATAACCGGAATGTGTTCTTGAAATAAATCGTGAGGTTGAATGATATCGATTTCAAATAACGTTCCATAATAAGAATAATTAATCAGTATCATTTAACTCTGTTTGACCCATTCCCAACTGAACCCAAAAAATAAATTAATAATTCTCTAAATACCAGAGTAAAAACATTCATAAAATTTATCATACCTGAACTGAACAACCCATCACAGAGGAGCCTTGTACACATAAAAGGACCATTTTATGGTCACCAAACCGGAACAACCATCTTTGGCATGATCACTATCATTAAAAAAATGTGTTTGTCCACCAATTTTCTACAGTCTGTATTGTTTAATTAAGCATAAGTATAGAATAAATATTTCTTCTATGAATAGAAAATTGGCATTGGCATACCAGATGGTAGGATGAAACTAGCTCTGTTGACCTATAGCTATTTTCTTAGATAATATTTTAAGATGAATAAGCAGAGGAAAATCTTAGTAATCCCAACAAAAATTTAGAATCTTGCAATTGTATTTCTTGAATTCAGGTAAATAATGAAAGGTTTACCTTGAGATGAAATAGAATGTCATGTGTCTATTCTAATTTTCAACTTTAGATCAATGATGAAAGCACCATAAAAACAACCCAGAAAAATAATAGAGAATGATGAAATTTCAGGGATTTGATCCAGAAAGGTGAATTCTTCAATCCGCAAGGCAGGTTGTGGAATCATTATTGGTATTTTTTTGAATCATTATTTTGCACCCATCAAATGAACTCTACATGGATCGATCAAACTGGTATCACTTCATAGATTCAAATTGGAAACCACATAATGTTGCATGGTTATGCATCTTAGGTATATGTACATATATTAAAATGATACCTAAAAAGGAAACTTATTTCATACTATAACAAATACACATTGATAAAAAATATTAATGTTATGTAAGAAGAATATAATAATATGTAAGACATTTCAATTTGTACATTAATTTATAGTAAAAAATACCATTCTAGGGATGCTAAAAAATACAAGAAAAGTGAACTACATAATAATAGTGAACACAACATTCCAACCATGAAAAAATAGTGAACATAACATACTAACCAGAAACACGTATATAGTGTATTGGAAATATTAAATGTTCACAACATGACAATATTGAATGGAAACATATAATCAAAGAAAAAAACGGGGATAACAACCTGAGTTCACTGAGGCATTTTATAAAGGATGTCCAGTGCAATCAACTCCAAGCCTGATACAAAGTAGTGGAGAACCGTGGTGCCTCGCCGTCATCTTCAATCTGTGTAGTAGAAACTATGTAGTCAGAAAAAACAAATTCCTCTTCTCTAGTGCTATATACCTCATTATATGTTTTACAGTCAACAACATTCTGGTTAAAACAACTTAGTAGGAAAGATTACTATGTCCTCTATAATAATGGAGACACCTATGGCTACTAATGGCATATACAACATCATAATAACAGTACAAATAAAAATTGAGGGCTTAGAACATTGTAGGGTTTACCTCATCATTTTGGGCTCTGATTGGTGTAGGATTTTCCTCAATCACACCTCTTATCAGTGCAGTTTGATAGAAATAATTCAGTACTTCCATCATTCTCCATCAATCACACAAATTATTTGAGATCAATAAAACTGAATCTCAACAATAATATATCATTATAGATTTGGAATCAAACCTTAAAGACTTGTCATTCCACAAAATAGACCCAAGCATGAACAAAATTAGAGTGAATACAATGAAAAAACTAACAGTGAATACACCATATCAACATTGAAAAAACAAAAAGTGAATAAAACATATTAACATTGAACAAAATAACAGTGAATACAATATTCTAGACTGGTATAAAAACACATATTTAGTGGAATCGATTTGCAGTAAATATAACATATTAATAGTGAACATAACATACTAATAATGGAAACAAAATTCCAACCATGATCAAATAATGAACATAACATACTAACCATAAAAACTTATATAGTGAATTGGAAATATTAAAAGTTCACAACATGAAAATACTGATTGGAAACATATATACAGTAACTAACATTGGGATCCCAACTTAATTTCATGTATATAGTGTATTGGAAATATTAAAAGCTCACAAAATAAAAATAGTTAATGGATACATATATACAATGACCAAAACTGGGTTCCCAACCTGAGTTCACTGAGGCATTTTATAAAGCATGTCCAGTGTAATCAACTCTAAGCTTGATTCAAATCACGAGAGAACCTTGAGACCCCTTCGTCATCTTCAATCTGTGTATTAAGAAGCATGTAGTCAGAAAAAACAAATTCCTCTTGACCAGAACTACGTACCTCATCAGATGTTCTATAGTAAGCAAGAACCATGTTACTACAACATAGAAGGCAGGAGTACTATGTCCTCCCTAATAATAGAGAAACCTATGACCACTAGTGGTATATACAACATCATAATTATAGTATGAATAAATGTTCTGGGTTGTGACCAATGCATGGTTTACCTCATCATTCAGGGCTCTAATTTTTGAGGTACAAAGCTAATGTAGGAGGCAATAAGGGTTTCAGATGCAGTGATCCATATACTTAAACAACAAAGAAGATCCGGGATGGAAAATGGGTTGAGATGATAATTCGGAGGTGGCAAGCTGAGAATAAATAATCACATACTTGAACTGCAAAGCATATGCAGAATGGTAGAGGGGTTGCGATGTAGAGTCCGAGGTAGAGCTAATATTCTTTGTAGGTGGTTAAGCTAATGCTGAGACAAAGATATAATAGGATTGTGGTTTATATGAGATTTCGTGGATGATGCTGATGTAAGGACTCGACCCCAGTTTCCCAGAGCTGGTGCCTTATTTGATTATGTTGGCATACATACAAGGAATACGAATCTCGAAAGACCGAGTAGTTTAGTATTATTGGAAACAAGTTACATACATAAGTTTATCATTACAACATGAATGGAAACAAAAACACTATTTTATTCCACTAGAAACATCACGTCTCCTAGATTATGCTTTCAAGTCATTCATAAATTACTTCTTCATATCCTGAGAAAATGAAACATAAGAAAGGGGTGAGCTCAAACTCTTAGTAAGAGTAAGAAATACAGCGGAAGATAATATAAACATTAGAAATGGTGAATAATTGAAAACAAATGCCTTTAATAATAAATATGAACACATTATGGCAGGAAAATGAGGTGAGTAAATAATTCCATAATAAAACATAATCATGGGTATTCTACTAGTCAAATAACCACATGAAATTTCAATTACTAGCTTCATAATGAGGGAGGTGCATATTATGGATATTCTGAATCATTTTTTCATGGCCTCGGCCAAGACATCTAGTGATTAAGGCCTCAGCCAAAATCCATATCACGTTGGGAAAGGCCTCGGCAAATTCCACATCTATTTGTCTCATGAGACCTAGCGATGCATCGAGAGGCTATAGCGGGCCCCACCCATCACATAATAAGTCCAATTCATTCCTCATATTAATGGGGATAAACATAAACAATATATATATTCATATTAAAACTATCATATGAAATGTAACTATCTTTCCCCAATCATTAAACATAAAACACCAACCATTCCGAGTAATATGGTGAATGGTTTTAGGATAGATCATCCACAATAGATTTAGTCATAAACAATTAAATAAAATATGGTAGATGACTTAATAAATTATTAAACCCAATAATACAATGTAATCAACAAGAGTGTTGAATTAGATGAAAACACTCTTATAAAATCATTAAGCAATTCTGGAGATAAATACACTTTTATTTTGAAAAGAAGAGTTCTTTTGGAATTTTTTTTTTATAAAACCATAAGTGAAGTAAGAGAGTATTTTCATAATAAAATGAGTGATTTTATAAAGATAATGGTTTCCAGAAACATATTATAGAGTACCCTTGAAAATAGGTAAGAATTTGAGAAATTCCCTTGAATCGGGCTTGTATTTTTGAAATTATTTTGAAAGTTCCTTTTAAAACGTGTAACTATCCATGAAATAAGGAAGGATTATGGTTTTTAAACATATATCTGATACTAAAAAACATAACATATTATTAGTAAATAACAATACATAATAATTACATCGAGTTAATTAGACAATGAAAGTATCCCGAATGAAAATGGAAGTTCGGGTGGAAAAACCCTTACCTTAACTCCAAATGTGTTCCTCTCTTGTACTTAAGATCCTGGAATATGAAATTATACTTGTTAATAAATTATTTCAGAACCAATTATACATGTATTTAGTTTACCATAATTCTGGTTAGTTCATTTATGTCTTTATTGACAAGTTATTGTATTGAATTCCGTTGTTCTGGAGTGTTCATTTCCTTTATTTTCATATTCGGTTCACTTGTTTTTATATAATGAAGTTCATGTGGAATGGTTATAAATCTCCAGGATTGGAATTATATATTATTAATTAACATAAAAAATTGATAATGGTCATTTCTATCATTTGGTTACATGGAATGAGGATGAATCATTAGATGACCACCAATTCAATTATTCGACGGTATTTGGAATATTATGAACTAGTTTTTTCATATAACTTAATTATATGTACATATTCTGGTTCTTGAATATTAATTAGGTTATAAAAAATATATTATAGTCTGGTTCAACCATGAATATGGTTTTATGACCAGTAATGAAGAAGAAATTTAAGAACGAAACTTCATCATCCACGAAGGTTATAAATCGGAACCTCGTGGATGTCAATTTCATTTATAAAATAAAAGGGAGGGAGTAAGAATATTTATGATGGTTATTCCATTCACATGATATAAATCCAGTATATAGATGTTAGTGGAGTTATCATGATCATTTGGACAGAGGAGGAGAGGAGAGGATAGCAAAATAAGATAAATTGAAATGAAACCAAATGAAAAAGAAGGGTGCTTTACCTCTTGAAATAACCTCCTTGAGAAACTCCTTAAGGGATGGGGTTTTGGTATTTTGGAAAGAATAAGAGATTCCTGGTCATGGGGAGTGACTAGGGAAGGGTAATTGGGCATAACTTTGAGAAGCTTCAAGGCTTAGAGGAGTGAAGAAAAGAGGTAGTGGTGGGGGGTTTTATAGTGGAGGAGAGGAGTAATTTTTGAATATTTAATTCATTATTTTATTATTTCCCTCAAGAAAACCAATAGTATTGTTTCATGTGACCCCTAATAGTAATAATGACATGTGAGTTCGAACCAAGTGGGCTTAAATCATACTTTAATCACCTATGATGCAGTAAATCAAGTATTTAGCATTTATCGTATTTTATCTTATTTTACTCTTCATCTAAAATTCTAGAATTTCAGAAAAATCCCAAAAATTCACCCATACCATTTTTTGACGTATAGAATTTAAAATTGAATTCCATTTTTGAAAAATAATTTTCTAAATATTATTAATTTAAATTTTAAATAAAAGCATACTTAATTCAAAAATTAACAGTTTTAATTCTACAACTACTTCTTTATCATAATGAAAAATTAACCAAGATGTTATTATCTTATAGCCTTAAGAAAACAAAATAATAATAAAATTTACTATTAATTAGGGTCATATTACTATTAATATTACTATTTATAAGGGTATGTTACTATTCACTAAAAAAATCAAGTTTGTTCTATCGGACTCCAAATGACTTAATGAACACAACTCTAGATGACCATTTTTTGAAATTCAAAACATAGAAGAGGAAAATTTGTGTTTTAATGGATATATTATAAAATTTCATTCTATATTTATTTTCAAAACCTTGGGGTGTTACATTCTCTCCTCCTTACAAAAATTTCATCCTCAGAATTCATAGAATATTACCTAAAAAGATTTAGGTATGTCTATAACATAAGCTCCTCAGGCTCCCATGTTGCTTCCTCCATCTTATGGTTCCTCCATAGAACCTTCACCAGACGAGTCGTCCAATTTCTCAATAATTGTTCTCTAGTATCAAGAGTCTTGATAGTCTCTTCATAGTAAGATAGATAGGGCTCAAGTTCCACTTCTTCATAAGTGAGTACATGTGTTGGGTCTGGCATGTACTTTGTCAACATTGACACATGGAACACATTGTGAACCTTAGAGAGACTTGGAAGCATTTCCAAACGGTAAGCTACGGCTCTAATTCGGTCCAGAATTTCAAAAGGTCCGATGTACCTGGGACTTAACTTTCCCTTCTTACCGAATCGTATAATACCCTTCCATGGAGATACCTTTAAGAAAACATGATCACCTTCTTGAAACTCCAAATCCTTCCTTCAGTTACCTGCATAGCTCTATTACCTACTTTGAGCTATTTTGATATGGTTCTGGATAATCTTCACCTTTTCCATTATTTCTTCAACAAGTTCTGGGCCCATGACCTTTCTTTCACCAACATCATCCCAGCAAGTTGGTGTACGACATCACCTCCCATATAATGCTTCCTAGGGTGCCATCTGTATACTTGAATGGAAGCTATTGTTTTAGGAAAATTCTACGAGAGGTAAATACTGAGCCCACTTGCCTTGAAAATCAAGGGAACAAGACCTCAACATGTCTTCCAATGTTTGAATTGTCCGTTCTGATTGTCCATTAGTTTGTGGGTGGTAGGCATTGCTCAAACGAAGATCAGTATCTAGGGCCTTATAAAGACTTTTCCAGAATCTTGATGTCAAAAATGGATCACGATCAGAAACAATCAATAGGGGTACTTCATGAAGTCTCACAACTTCATTAATATATAGTCTTGATAGACGTTCAAGTGGTATATCTTCTCTTATAGCAAGAAATTGTGATGACTTGGTAAGTCGATCAACAATGACCCATATTGCATTGTTCCTTCTAGGAGTCTTTGGTAGTCCCATGACAAAGTCCACCGTGATATTATCCCATTTCCACTCAGGTATGGGAAGAGGTTGCAACACTCCTCCAGGCTGTTGCCTTCCAGGTTTCACTTGTTGACTCCGAATGGCCCGAAGGCCTTCTTTTTTAATTTATTATAGATAATCCCCCTTTTAAGGGTTGAAGGGGAACCCATACATGACCCGTAGGCCCAAGGCCCAAGGCCCGACATGAACTGAAATACATGACCCGAAGTCCCAGAGGCATACCATGTCCATAACATGACCCGTTGGCCCAACCCACTAGAACTGCCCCTCCCCAGCTTCTACATCATTGATCACCTTTAGATTCCCACCTACATTGCTAATCAGCTAGCATTGCCCCGTACGAAGTCACTCAATCTCCCATCATTCACATCTTTAATCTTCTTTTGAAACCCCTCATCATCAGCCTGAGAACTTTTTATCCTTTCTAGTAAAGATGGTTTGGAAACCATTTTAAAAAACATTGATGTTTCACCTTCCATGGTTATTACCATATCCATCTTTACTAGATCCATGAAAATAGGATCCCTTTCAACTCTCATCTTGTTCAAAACTCCATGATCCTTTCTGCTCAAAGCATCTGCCACCTTATTTGCCTTCCCCGGGTGGTAGTGTATTGTGAAATCATAATCCTTTAGTAGTTTAATCCATCTCCTTTGCCTCATGTTGGGTTCTTTCTGTGAGAAAATATACTTCAAACTCTTGTGATCAGTATAAATCTCACATTTTTCACCATAGATATAATGTCTCCATATCTTCAAAGGAAAGATTACAACATCTAACTCAATATCATGAGTAGGATAGTTTTTCTCATGAATTTTTAGTTGTCATGATGCATAAGTAATAACCCTATAATTTTTCATAAGGATACAACCAAGTCTTTTCTTTGAAGAATCATTATAAATAAAAAACCCGTCATTCCCTGATGGTAGAGTCAATATAGGAGCATTGACTAATCTTCTCTTTAGTTCTTCGAAACATTCTTCATAATCTTTTGTCCAAACAAATTTAACCCCTTTACGTGTGATCTTCGTTAGCGGGTTATCCAGTTGGGAAAAATTCTGTACAAAACGTCGATAATAACCTCCTAATCCAATAAAACCTCGTACCTCAGTTATGTTTGTTGGTGTGAGAAAATCTTGGATTGCCTTTGTCTTTGTAGGATCAACTAGGATTCCATCCTTATAGACAATATGGCCAAGAAAAGAAATCTCCTAAAGCTCTAATTCACACTTGCTAAACTTCCCATATAATTCATGTCTTCTAAGAGTCTTCAGGATAATGCGCAAGTGATTTTAATGATCTTCACAGATTTTGGAGTATACTAAGATATCATCAATAAATACCACTAAAAAATCATCAAGATATTCCTTGAAAACTATGTTCATTAGATCCATGAAGACAGAGGGTGCATTAGTCAATCCAAAAGGCATTATTGTAAACTTGTAATGCCCATACCTGGTTCGAAATGCTATTTTCAGAATGTCTTCCTTCTTCACACTCAACTGATGATATCCAGATCGAAGGTCAATCTTTGAAAAGTATTGATCTCTATGAATTTGGTCAAATAAATCATAAATGAGAGGTAGGGGATACTTTTTCTTTATTGTTACATCATTGATCTCCCTGTAGTCGATACATAACCCCATAGATCCATCTTTCTTATTAACAAAAAGGACAGGGGCTCCCCATGGAGAAACACTAGGGTGGATAAATACCTTATTACTGAATTCCTCTAGTTGTTTCTTTAGTTCCACTAATTAAACAGTGGCCATTATATAAGGGGTATTCGATATGGGCCTTTAACCAGGAATTAAATCAATGGAAAACTCAATTTCTCGTTCTGGAGGATGTCCAGGTAAATATTCTGGAAACACATCAACATATTCTCTCACAATAGGTACATCCTATATTTGAACATTCCTTTCTTCACCCATAGTTATTTTATTCTCTTCCTCCCCAATAATTGAATTTAGTTGAGCTACTGGGGGTGGATCTAGATGAGAATCAGGTGGTGACGATTCTACTCTAAAGATAAGGTGTTCTTTATCATCGTCATAAAAAATCTTAACCTCCTTCTTCTTACAATAAATATTTTCCTCATGATCCGAAAGCCAATACATACCAAGGATTATATCAAACTCAATCATGGGTATGACGATGAGATCAACAGATAAATAACATTTATATGCCTTAATAGGAACTGATTGACAAAACTTTGTATCAATGATACTTCCCATAGGTGTTTTGACTGACAACTCCCTTGTTAAATCAAATTGGAAGTATTTAATTTTCTTAGAAAACTAGGAAGATATGAAACAATGAAATGATCCAGAATCAAATAAAACATTTGCTAAACTTGAAGAAACAATTAAAGTACCTACCACCACGTCATTAGGAACTTAAACCTCTGTAGCTGTGATTGCATAAACTTGCCCCTAATCCCTTGGCCTTTTTTGTTGCATATTTCCTTGATGTTTTGGACATTCATTAGCATAGTGCACCATCTCCCGAAAACTATATTATTGAACATAATTGGCTTCCTTATTCCCTTTTCAATCACCAGCAAGATGGCATTTCTGACCACATTTGTAGCATACTCCTTTTCCTTTTAAGCATGCACCAGGGTGTTTCCTTCCACAATTTTCACATGGTGGAAATTCAACTCTTCCCTTCTTCCTCGTTTCCTTATTTCCTTTCCCAGGGTTTTCAGCTGCCCTCTTCTTTTCTTGATTTCCCTTAAAGTCATAAGACTTAGAGAATTATTTTTCTGTCTTGATGGCACATGAAACTATATCCTCATATGATGAAAAACTTTGGGATACCAGTGCCCACCGGAGGAATGGATTTAGACCATCAAAGAATCAACCAATTTTGCTCCTTGTATTTTGTATGTAGTCTACAACATGTCTTGATAATCTTGTGAAGTTAGCTTCATACCTTGCAACATTAACATCTTCCTTCTTCCTCAGATTCAAGAATTGTCTCTCCATATCTTCTCGATGCTCATGATGGAAATATTTTTATAAGAATATTTCCTTAAAATCCCTCCATTCCATCTCTTCTACCTCTTCCTCCTCCTTTGTGTTTTGAATTAATGACCACCACTGATCCGCATCTCCTGATAGACGATATACTGCCATAAAAACCTTCTCTCTTTCATTACATCCTAAAGTGAGGAATATCTTCTCAAGGGAACATATCCACTGCTCTTCTACAAACGAGTTTGTAGTCCCGTTGAATGATGGAGGCTGTTGTCGCATAAAGTGATCTAGCATGGCTTCTCCACGTGGTGTATCTAGATGCTCCATATGGGTAAGTTTATTATTCATAACCTGTGTAAGTTTTCCCAGTATAGTTATGAGTTGCTCAACACTAGTCACAGCACCAGAGCCAACATCATTGTCTTTCATCGGAGGAAAATCCCTACAGGGGACACATGCATTCATGTGATTTCTGTTCCGTCCACTAGGCACCATATCTAGATAATGGCATACACTATATTAGGTTATGAATCATAATGTATAATCTTAACTTAAAAATACTCAGAAAAATTGAGATCCTATGCATGGCTAATCCCATGTTCACAAAAGTGGTTTCTTTGAGGAATATTTTCATTAAACTCATTCATAATGTCTTGTAAAGAAAATTTGAATTATCCTAAGCATATCCCCCAAGAGTGTCATAACCAAGAGTCCAGCAAGGCCCATTGTTGTGCACCAGTTACTGTTTGAGTCTAGCTCAAAGCGATGTTTTCGAGTTTTACACCTAGATACATCTATGCCAGAGCTGGCTCTACCTGCTCGTATCCATACAGGGATGTATTGCTTGAAAGATCCATATAATCTATTCATTACCAAAATACCAGGATGTTATTTCATGTATATATTCAAATACTTACTTAGGGACTCTTCCCTAATTCTATATTTTCTAAATCTAGTTTCCAAATATTCTACTAAACTTCCTCTGATACCAACTGTAAGGACCCGACCCCAGTTACCCAGAGTCGGTGCCTTATTTGATTACGTTGGCATACATACAAGGATTACGAATCTCGAAAGACCGAGTAGTTTAGTATTATTGTAAACAAGTTACATACATAAGTTTATCATTAAAAAATGAAGGGAAACAAAAACACTATTTTATTCCACTAGAAACATCACGTCTCCTAGATTATTCTTGCAAGTCATTCATAAATTACTTCTTCATATCCTGAGAAAATGAAACATAAGAAAGGGGTGATCTCAAATTCTCAGTAAGAGTAAGCAATATAGCAGAAGATAATATAAACATTAGACATGTTGAATAATTGAAAACACATGCCTTTAATAATAAATATGAATATATTATGGAAGGAAAATGAACTGAGTAAATAATTCCATAATAAAACATAATCATGGGTATTCTACTAGTCGAATAACCACATGAAATTTCAATTACTAGCTTCATAATGAGGGAAGTGCATATTCTGGACATTCTGAATCATTTTTTCATGGCCTCGGCCAAGACATCTAGTGATTAAGGCCTCGGCCAAAATCAATATCACATTGGGAAAGACCTCGGCCAATTCCACGTCTATTTGTCTCATGAGACCTACTGATGTATCGAGGGAATATAACGGGCCCCAACCATCACATAATAAGTCCAATTCATTCCTCATATGAATGGGGATAAACATAAACAACATATACATTCATATTGAAACTATCATATGAAATGTAACTATCTTTCCCCAATCATTAAACATAAAGCACTAACCATTCCGAGTAATATGGTGAATGGTTTTAAGATAGACCATCCACAATAGATTTAGTCATAAACCATTAAATAAAATATGGTATATGACTTCATAAATGATTAAACCCAATAATACCATGTAATCAACAAGAGTATTGAATTAGATGAAAACACTCTTATAAAATCATTAAGAAATTCTGGAGATAAATACTCTTTTATTTTGAAGAGAAGAGTTATTTTGGAAATTTTTTTGTATAAAACCATAAGTGAAGTAAGAGAGTATTTTCATAATAAAATTAGTGATTTTATAAAGATAATGGTTTCCAAAAACAGATTATAGAGTGCCCTTGAAAATAAGTAAGAATTTGAGAAATTCCCTTGAATCGGGCTTGTATTTTTGAAACAATTTTGAAAGTTACTTTTAAAACGTGTAACTATACATGAAATAAGGAAGGATTATGGTTTGTAAACATATATCTGATACTCACACATAACATATGATGAGTACATAACAATACATAATAATTACATCAAGGTAATTAAACAATGAAATTATCCCGAATGAAAATGGAAGTTCGGGTGGAAAACCCTTACCTTAACTCCAAATGTGTTCCAATCTTATAATTAAGCTCCTGGAATATAAAATTATAATTTTTTAATAACTTATTTCAGAACCTATTATACATGTATTTATTTTACCATAATTCTGGTTAGTTAATTTATGTCTTTATTGACAAGTTATTGTATTGAATTTCGTCGTTCTAGAGAGTTCGTTTCCTTTATTTTTATATTCAGTTCACTTGTTTTTATGTAATGAAGTTCATGTGGAATGGTTATAAATATCTAGGATTAGAATTATATATTATTAATGAACATAAATAATTGATAATGGTAATTTCTATAATTTTTTTACATGGAATTAGGATGAATCATTAGATGACCACCAATTCAATTATTAGACGGTATTTGGAATATTATGAACTAGTTTTGTCATATAACTTAATTATATGTACATATTATGGTTCCTGAATATTAATTAGGTTATAAAAAATATATTATAGTATGTTTCAACCATAAATATGGTTTCATGACTAGTAATGAAGAAGAAATTAAAGAACGAAACTTCATCATCCATGAAGGTTATAAATCGGGACCTCATGGATGTCGATTTCGTTTATAAAATAAAAGGGAGGGAGTAAGAATATTTATGATGGTTCTTCCATTCACATGATATAAATACAGTATATAGATGTTAATGGACTTATCATTATCATTTTGACAGAGGAGGAGAGGAGAGTATAGCAAAAGAAGATAAATTAAAATGAAACCAAATGAAAAAGAAGGGTGCTTTACCTTTTGAAATAACCTCCTTGAAAAACTCCTTAAGGGAAGGGGTTTTGGTCTTTTGGAAAGACTAAGAGCTTCCTAGTAGTGGGGAGTGACTAGGGAAGGGTAATTGGGCAGAACTTTGAGGAACTTCAAGGCTTAGAGGAGTGAAGAGAAGAGGTAGTGGTGGGGGGGTTTTATAGTGGAGGAGAGGAGTAATTTTTGAATATTTAATTCATTATTTTATTATTTCCCTCAATACAACCAATACTATTGTTTTATGTGACCCATAATAGTAATAATGACATGTGAGTTCGAACCAAGTGGGCTTACATCATCCTTGCATCACCTATGATGTAGTAAATCAAGTATTTAGCATTTATCGTATTTTATCTTATTTTACTATTCATAAAAAATTCTAGAATTTCAGAAAAATCCCAAAAATTCACCCATAAATTTTTTCAACATGTAGAATTCAAAAGTGAATTAAATTTTTGAAAAATAATTTTCTAAATATTATTAATTTAACTTTTAAATAAAAGCATACTTAATTCAAAAATTAACAGTTCTAATTCTACAACTACTTCTTTATCATAATGAAAAATTAACCAAGATGTTATTATCTTATAGCCTTAATAAGAAAAAATAATAATAAAATTTACTATTAATTAGGGTCATATTACTATTAATGTTACTATTCATAAGGGTATGTTACTATTCAATAAAAAATCAAGTTTGTTCTATCGGACTCCAAATGACTTAATGAACACAACTCTAGATGACCATTTTTTGAAATTCAAAACATAGAAGAGGAAAAGTTATGTTTTAATGGATATATTATAAAATTTCATTCTATATTTATTTTCAAAACCTTCGGGTGTTACATTCTACCCTCCTTACAAAAATTTCATCCTCAAAATTCACAGAATATTACCTAAAAAGATTCAGGTATGTCTTTAACATAAGCTCCTCAGGCTTCCATGTTGCTTTCTACATCTTATGGTTACTCCATAGAACCTTCACCAGACGAGTCGTCTGATTTCTCAATACTTGTTCTCTAGTATCAAGAATCTTGATAGGCTCTTCACAGTAAGATAGATCGGCCTCAAGTTCCACTTCTTCATAAGTGAGTACATGTGTTGGGTCTAGCATGTACTTTATTAACATTGACACGTGGAACACATTGTGAACCTTGGAGAGACTTGGCAGCATTGCCAAACGGTAAGCTACGGCTCCAATTCGGTCCAGAATTTCAAAAGGTCCGATGTACCTGGGACTTAACTTTCCCTTATTACCGAATCGTATAATACCCTTCAATAGAGATACCTTTAAGAAAACGTGATCACCTTATTGAAACTCCAAATCCTTCCTTCGGTTATCTGCATATCTCTTTTGCCTACTTTGAGCTATTTTGATATGGTTCTGGATAATCTTCACCTTTTCCATTGTTTCTTTAACAAGTTCTGGGCCCACGAGATTTCTTTCACCAACATCATCCCAGCAAGTTAGTGTTTGACATCACCTCCTATCACATAAATGACTTATTTTGAAGTTAAATTTTATTTATTTTCCTTTCATTCTTTGTTTTGTATGGTTTCCAAAGGTTTTATGGAGAAACAGATGAGTTTTAATGAATTGGGCCAAACCGTGAGCCCAATTCCAGATTTAAAAATAATTTTTTTTTCCTTTATAACTTTATAACTTTTTAATATTTTTCCCTCATTATAATTCCTAAATTATCTCCTCTGACCTATTAACACCAAAATATAAATTTGGAGCCTTTATAAATCCATAATAATGGTGGATATGAGTTTTTATTTAAGATATTGGGCCTGCCCGAAGGCCCATTTCCTGCATTAAAAATAATTTTTAGTTTTTTTATATCTCCTTCACTATTTGTGTTTTTTCGGTGATTCTACATCCCCCTAGACCCTAAGAAACCCAGGCGCGCTCCCATTGCCTTCCCCCCCTCCTTGGAGATCTTTGAAATCGCGAATTAGGGCTGATCTTCATAGGGTGTCTCAAATCGGCCAGAATTGAAGAGGTAACTTCATCCCTTCTTAACTCTCTCAATTCTTACTATTTTCCCTCCATTACAGTTCCTAAATTACCTCCTAAATCTTGTTCGAACAATCCCTGAATTTTAGCTGTTTTCAATTTCAGAAACTATTGTTTTTGGAGTGATTAATTCAGGATACTTCAAGTAGGTGAGTCTATTTCTTTCCTCTTTCAAATTGCTCAGGGTTTCTTCCCTAATTCTTGAATTATAAAAATTCCAGAAGTTAGGGTTCGTGCCTAGGTTCTAAATTACTGTATTTTGGGTGAAATATTGAGGTTTTAGGTTTCTTTTAACTTCCTTGAGGTGCGGCGGTCGTGCGGTTGATGTTTCGCCCCAATATTTGAGGGTTTCGACACATTTGGTAGGTGATTCCGTGGGTAACCATTTAATGATGAGTTAGTTTGCTTGATTAAATAATTTTACATATTCCTTATGTGCTGTGAATTATGAGAAAACCATTTTTGGTAGCAATAGTAAAGAATTTGTTTTTAAAGTTACATTTTTGCTTAAAGTGTGTATTTTTCAAATGTATTTCATGTGTTATCTCTTGTGGTAGTTTTGTAAAATGTGTAAGTGATTTATTAGTTATTGAAAGGGTCTGCCAATTATGGTTGGGTAATGATATAGTTCCATGTGGGCCTAAAAAGGGGGTGTATTTGAATGGTTTTATTTGTATAACCTTGTTATACTCCTTGAAAGTGTTTTATGGATTTGTGTGTTCTCATGGGTATCTTTTGTGATATTATTCAAGGTGATTATATAACATTTGAAAGTGGATTATTACATGTTGATTGGGTTGCCAATTCTGTTTTGGTAGGGTCTTGGTGTGATTATGGCTTAAAAAGAGGTTTTTGAAATGGATTTTATGTGCAAAGTTTGGGTATATTCTTTATAATTGTTTTATGAAAGTTTTGAATGGTTTATTGGGTTGTGTAATAGGTGAAACTATATCAGCAAACTGTTTTGGTAGGAGTATATTTTTAAAAGGTCCATTTCATTTGTGAAAAGGCTGTTATGTGATATGTATCATCTTGGAAATATTTTATTAAATTGTTTGAAGGAGATATTGAGGAGTGAAAGTGATGTGAAAGTGATGTGGAGGGTTTTGTGTGAGTGTGATGTGAAAAATTGAATTTTTGATTATGAAAGAAGTGTTATTTTCCATGTGTGTGGGCTGTTATATGAGTTTAAATATCTTATAATTGTTTTATAAAATTGTTTAATGGTTTTGTGGAAGTGTTGAAGAAATGTGAAATGTGTTGTGGGCTATTTTGGTGTGATTCGGATTTCAAAATCATTTTGAATGAAAAATGGAGTTTTGTGACTTGTGTGGTATACATATGGGCTGTTTGGTGAATTTGTGATGTGGAAATGATATTCTCATGTTCAATGTATATTTCTTGACTTGTTGAACTTGTTTGAGCACAAGGGGAAAACCTGGGTATCTAGGTGGGTGGACGTGTACTAGTATGCTAGTGAATCCATTGGGTTTGGCCTCAGTTTCACTTAGCAAGATTGACGCTTACAACTCTAACTAAACTATGATGATGATGATTGGGGACCACTATGTTATGGGTATGTTCCCTACTAGTGTCTCGTGCACTAGAATGGATATTTGTGATGGTTACTCTCACCGAGATACGAGGTACCTGAGACCCACAGCTAGCTAGTGCCTAGGGGTTATTTCCTATTTCTTGTGATCATTATTTACTTTGTACTTACCGTCATCATACGGTATAGTTGGCTGGAAAATTCACTAGTGATTGACATTATTTTTAAAAGTGTCGATTCTTAATGATATCCCACTTGAAAATTGTTTTGATTCAAAGTTGCATCTTTTAGAAATTGTAACTAGCTTTTCATGTTTTTAAAAACATGCATGCTTTTCGTCTTTAAATGTTTATCACATGGAATCTATTAGTGGTGGTATCCTACTGGGAATTGGCTCACACCCTACTTACACCCTTGTGTGTAAGTAGACCTGGTTATTTTTGTTGTCGCAGGTTGGGTACAGTTTTTTGTTCCAGTGGTTCGGGTTTCTAGCAGGTCCTTGGTGGTGAAGTCTTGTGGAGGTGGCTTGAGGGCAGTGCCCCTTGCCATGAAGGTTCTTGGGATGTCCTTATTTGGTTTTTTACCTTTGGTATAGACCTTTTGAGTTGTTTTAAGCTATGTAATTCAGTTCTGAATTTTTTTAAAAGATTGTTTGGTTTGAAAAATCCAGATTTGTTTCATTGGATTCTTTTGTTGTTTTATGTTTATAAACTCGGGTAAATCGTTCCCAATTTTCATTTTATGATACCCGGGCACTTATGCCAGCCCGTGGGGATTGGGAACGCCCTTCGGGACTTGTCACGGGCTGGGTTTGGTGCCATTTTTGGTGGCGATCGATTCGGTTCATGACACCTCCCATATAATGCTTCATAGGGTGCCATCTGTATACTTGAATGGAAGCTATTGTTGTAGGAAAATTCTACGAGAGGTAAATACTGATCCCACATGCCTTGAAAATCAAGGGAAAAAGACCTCAACATGTCTTCCAATGTTTTAATTGGCTGTTCTGATTGTCCATTAGTTTTTGGGTGGTAGGCAGTGCTCAAACGAAGATCAGTATCTCAGGCCTTATGAAGACTTTTCTAGAATCTTGATGTAAAACGTAGATCACAATCAGAAATAATCAATAGGGGTACTCCATGAAGTCTCACAACTTCATTAATATATAGTCTTGCTAGACGTTCAAGTGGTATATCTTCTCTTATAGCAAGAAAATGTGCTGACTTGGTAAGTCTATCAACAATGACCCATATTGCATTGTTCCTTCTAGGAGTCTTTGGTAGTCCCATGACAAAGTCCATCGTGATATTATCCCATTTCCACTCAAGTATGGGAAGATGTTGCAATACTCCTCCAGGCTGTTGCCTTCCAGCTTTCACTTGTTGACTCCGAATGGCCCGAAGGCCTTCTTTTTTAATTTATTATAGATAACCCCCTTTTAAGGGTTGAAGGGGAACCCGTACATGACCCGTAGGCCCAAGGCACAAGGCCCAACATGACCCTAAATACATGACCTAAAGGACCAGAGGCATACAATTCTCATAACATGACCCGTAAGCCCATCCCACTAGAACTGCCCCTCCATAGATTCTGCATCATTGATCGCCTTTATCTCCCCACCTGAATTGTTAATCGACTAGCTTTGCCTCGTACAAAGTCACTCAATCTCCCATCATTCACAGCTTTAATCTTCTTTTGAAACTCCTCATCATCAGCCTGAGAACTTTTTATCCTTTCTAGTAAAGATGGTTTGGCAACCATTTGAAAAATCATTGATGTTTCACCTTCCATGGTTATTCCCATATCCATCTTTACTAGATCCATGAAAATAGGATCCCTTTAAACTCTCATCTTGTTCAAAACTCCATGATACTTTCTGCTCAAAGCATCTGCCACCTTATTTTCCTTCCTCGGGTGGTAGTTTATCGTGTAATAATAATCCTTGAGTAGTTCAAGCCATCTCATTTGCCTCATGTTGAGTGCTTTCTGTGAGAAAATATACTTCAAACTCTTGTGATCAGTATAAATCTCACATTTTCAACATAGAGATAATGTCTCCATATCTTCAAAGGAAAGATTACAGCAGCTAACTCAATATCATGAGTAGGATAGTTTTGCTCCTGAATTTTTAGTTGTCGTGATGCATAAGCAATAACCCTATAATTTTGCATAAGGAAACAACCAAGTCCTTTCTTTGAAGCATCACTATAAATAAAAAAACCGTCATTCCCCGATGGTAGAGTCAATATAGGAGCATTGACTAATCTTATCTTTAGTTCTTTGAAACATTCTTCATAATATTTTGTACAAACAAATTTAACCCCTTTATGTGTGAGCTTTGTTAGCGGGTTATCTAGTCGAGAAAAATTCTGTACGAAACGCCGATAATAACCTGTTAAGCCAACAAAACCTCATACCTCAGTTATGTTTGTTGGCGTGGGCCAATCTTGGATTGCCTTTTTCTTTGTAGGATCAACTAGGATTCCATCCTTAGAGACAATATGTCCAAGAAAAGAAATATCCTAAAGATCAAATTCACACTTGCTAAACTTCCCATATAATTCATGTCTTCTAAGAGTCTTCAGGATAATGCGCAAGTGATTTTCATGATCTTCATAGATTTTGTAGTATACTAAGATATAATCAATAAATACCACTCCAAAATCATCAAAATATTCCTTGAAAACTCTGTTCATTAGATCCATGAAGACAAAGGGTGCATTAGTCAATCCAAAAGGCATTACTGTAAATTTTTAATGCTCATACCTGGTTCGAAATTCTATTTTCAGAATGTCTTCCTTCTTCACACTCAACTGATGATATCCAGATCGAAGGTCAATCTTTGAAAAGTATTGAGCTCCATGCATTTGGTCAAATAAATCATCAATGAAAGGTAGAGGATACTTGTTCTTTATTGTTATAGCATTGATATCCCTGTAGTCGATACATAACCTCATAGATCCATATTTCTTCTTAACAAAAAGGAAAGGGGCTCCCCATGGAGAAACACTAGGGCGGATAAATCCCTTATTACTCAATTCCTCTAGTTGTTTCTTTAGTTCCACTAATTCCACAGTGGCCATTCTATAAGGGGTATTCTATATGGGCCTTGAACCTGCAATTAAATCAATGGAAAACTCAATTTATCGTTCTGGAGGATGTCCAGGTAAATATTCTGGAAACACATAAACATATTCTCTCACAATAGGTGCATCCTCTATTTGAACATTCATTTCCTCACCCACAGTTATTTTATTCTCTTACCCCCCAATAATTGAATTTAGTTGAGCTACTGGGGGTGGATCTAGATGAGAATCAGGTGGTAACGATTCTGCTCTAAAGATAAGGTGTTCTTTATCATCGTCATCAAAAATCATAACCTCATTCTTCTTACAATAAATTTTTTCATCATGATCCAAAATCCAATCCATACCAAGGATTATATCAAACTCAATCATGGGTATGACAATGAGATCAGCAGATAAAGAACATTTATATGCCTTAATGGGAACTGGTTGATAGAATTTTGTAGCAATGATACTTACCTTATGTGTTTTGACTGACAAATACCTTGTTAAATCAAATTGGAAGTATTTAATTTTCTTAGCAAACTGGGAAGATATGAAACAATGCGATGATCCAGAATCAAATAAAGCATTTTCTAAACTTGAGTAAACAATTAAAGTACCTAACAACATGTCATTAGGAACTTGAACCTCTGTATTTGTGATTGCATAAGCTTGAACCTAATCCCTTGGCCTTTTCTGTTGAATATTTCCTTGATGTTTTGGACATTCATTAGCATAGTGTCCCATATCCCAAAAACTATAGCATTGAACATCATTGGCTTCCTTATTCCCTTTGTAATCACTAGCAAGATGGCCTTTCTGACCACATTTTTAGCATACTCCTTTTCCTTTTAATCATGCACCAGGGTGTTTCCTTCCAAAATTGTCACATGGTGGAAATTCAACTCTTCCCTTCTTTCCCGTTTCCTTATTTCCTTTCCTAGGGTTTTCAGTTTCCCTCTTCTTTTCTTGATTTCCCTTAAAGTCATAAGACTTAGATAATTCTTTTTTTGTCTTGATGGCACATGAAACTATATCCTCATATGATGAAAAACTTCGGGAGACCAGTGCCCGTCAGAGGAATGGATTTATGACATCAAAGAATCAATCAATTTTTCTCCTTGGATTTTGTATGTAGTCTAAAACATGTCTTGATAATCTTGTGAAGTTAGCTTCATACCTTGAAACATTCTCATCTTCCTTCTGCCTCAGATAAAAGAATTGTCTCTCCATATCTGCTCGCTGCTCATAAGGGAAATATTTTTATAAGAATATTTCCTTAAAATCCCTCCATCCCATATATTCCACCTCTTCCTTTTCCTTTTTGTTTTGGATTAATGACCACCACTGATCCGCATCTCCTGATAGATGATATACTTCCATGAAAACATTCTCTCTTTCATTACATCTAAATGTGAGAAATATCTTCTCAAGGGAACATATCCACTGCTCTGCTACAAACAAGTTTTTAATCCCATTGAATGATGGAGGTTGTTGTCGCATAAAGTGATCTAGCATGGCTCCTCTACATGGTGGATCTGGATGCTCCATACGGGTAAGGTTATTATTCATAACCTCAGTAAGTTGTCCCAGTATAGTTATGAGTTGCTCAGCACCAGTCACAACACCAGAGCCAACATTATTTTCTTGCGTCGGAGGAAAATCCCAACAGGGGACACGTGCATTCATGCGATTTCTGTTCCATCCACTAAGCAGCATATCTAGATAATGGCATACACTATATTAGGTTATGAATCATAATGTATAATCTTAACTTAAAAATACTCAGAAAAATTGAGATCCTACGCATGGCTAATCCCATATTCACAAAAGTGGTTTCTTTGAGGAATATTTTCATTAAACTACTTCATAATGGCTTGTAAATAAAATGTGAATTATCCAAAGCATATCCCCTGGGAGTGTCGTAACCAAGAGTGCAGCAAGTCCCATTGTCGTGCACCAGTTCCCATTCAATTCTAGCTCAAAGCGGTATTTTAGAGTTTTACCCCTAGATACACCTATTCCAGAGCCGCCTTTACCTGGTCATATCCAGACAGGGATGTATTTCTTGAAAGATCCACATAATCTATTCCTTAACAAAATACCAGGACGTTATTGTATGTATATCCTCAAAGAATACCTTAGGGACTCTTCCCTAATTATATGTTTTCTAAATCTAGTTTCCAAGTATTCTACTAAACTTCCTCTGATACCAACTGTAAGGACCCGACCCCAGTTGCCTAGATCTGGTGCCTTATTTGATTACATTGACATACATACAAGGAATATAAATCTCAAAATACCGAGTAGTTTAGTATTATTGTAAACAAGTTACATACATAAGTTTATCATTACAACATGAAGGGAAACAAAAACACTATTTTATTCCACTATAAACATCACGTCTCCTAGATTATGATTTCAATTCATTCATAAATTACTTCTTCATATCCTGAGAAAATGAAACATAAGAATGGGGTGAGCTCAAACGCTCAGTAAGAGTAAGAAATATATCAATAGATAATATAAACATTAAGCATGGTGAATAATTGAAAACATGTTCCTTTAATAATAAATATGAACACATTATGGAAGGAAAATGAACTGAGTAAATAATGCCATAATAAAACATAATCATGGGTATTCTACTAGTCGAATAACCACATGAAATTTCAATTACTAGCTTCATAATGAGGGAAGTTCATATGCTGGACATTCTGAATCATTTTTTCATGGCCTTGTCCAAGACATCTAGTGATTAAGGCCTCGGCCAAAATCCATATCACATTGGGAAAGGCCTTGGCTAATTCCACGTCTATTTGTCTCATGAGACCTATCGATGTATCTAGGGGCCATAGCGGGCCCCACCCATCACATAATAAGTTCAATGCATTCCTCATATGAACGAGGATAAACATAAACAACATATACATTCATATTGAAACTATCATATGAAATGTAACTATCTTTCCCCAATCATTAAACATAAAGCACTAACCATTCCGAGTAATATGGTGAATGGTTTTAGGATAGATCATCCACAATAGATTTAGTCATAAAACATTAAATCAGATATGGTATATGACTTCATAAATTATTAAACCCAATAATACCATGGAATCAACAAGAGTGTTGAATTAGATGAAAACACTCTTATAAAATCATTAAGCAATTTTGGAGATAAATACTCTTTTATTTTGAAAAGAAGAGATCTTTTGAAAAAATATTTGTATAAAACCAGAAGTGAAGTATGAGAGTATTTTAATAATAAAATGAGTTATTTTATAAAGATAATGGTTTCCAAAAACATATTATAGAGTGCCCTTGAAAATAGGTAAGAATTTGAGAAATTCCCTTGAATCGGGCTTGTATTTTTGAAACAATTTTGAAAGTTCCTTTTAAAATGTGTAAATATCCATGAAATAAGGAAGGATTATGGTTTGTAAACATATATATGATACTCAAACATAACATATGATGAGTACATAACAATAAATAATAATTACATCGAGGTAATTAGACAATGAAAGTATCCCGAATGAAAATGGAAGTTTGGGTGGAAAAACCCTTACCTTAACTCCAAACGTGTTCTACTCTTGTACTTAAGTTCATGGAATATGAAATTATACTTGTTAATAAATTATTTTATAACCCATTATACATGTATTTAGTTTACCATAATTATGGTTAGTTCATTTATGTCTTTATTGACAAGTTATTGTATTGAATTCTGTCGTTATAGAGTGTTCGTTTCCTTTATTTTCATATTCAGTTCACTTGTTTTTATGTAATGAAGTTCATGTGTAATGGTTATAAATCTCTTGTATTGGAATTATATATTATTAATGAACATAAATAATTGATAATGGTCATTTATATCATTTTGTTACATGGAATGAGGATGAATCATTAGATGACCACCAATTCGATTATTCGGCGGTATTTGGAATATTATGAACTAGTTTTGTCATATAACTTAATTATATGTACATATTCTGGTTCGTGAATATTAATTAGGTCATAAAACATATATTATAGTTTTTTAAACCATGAATATGGTTTCATGACCAGTAATGAAGAAGAAATTGAAGAATGAAACTTCGTCATCCATGAAGGTTATAAATCAAAACCTTATGGACGTCGATTTCGTTTATAAAATAAAAGAGAGGGAGTAAGAATATTTATGATGGTTCTTCCATTAACATGTTATAAATCCAGTATATAGATTTTACTGGAGTTATCATGATCATTTGGACCTAGGAGGAGAGGATAGGATAACAAAAGAAGATAAATTGAAATGAAACCAAATGAAAAAGAAGGGTGCTTTACCTCTTGAAATAACCTCCTTGAAAAACTCTTTAAGGGAAGAGGTTTTGGTCTTTTGGAAAGAATAAGAGATTCCTGGTCGTTGGGAGTGACTAGGTAAGGGTAATTGGGTAGAACTTTGAGGAGCTCAAAGGCTTAGAGAAGTGAAGATAAGAGGTAGTGGTGTGTGTGTGTGTGTGGGGGGGGGGTTTATAGTGGAGGAGAGGAGTAATTTTTGAATATTTAATTCATTATTTTATTATTTCCCTCAAGAAAACCAATAGTATTGTTTCATGTGACCCCTAATAGTAATAATGGCATGTGAGTTCGAACCAAGTGGGCTTACATCATCCTTGCATTACCTATGATGCAGTAAATCAAGTATTTAACATTTATCGTATTTTATCTTATTTTACTGTTCATAAAAAATTCTAGAATTTCAGAAAAATCCCAAAAATTCACCCCTACCATTTTTTGATGTGTATAATTCAAAAGTGAAGTCCATTTTTGAAAAATAATTTTCTAAATATCATTAATTTTACTTTTAAATAAAAGCATACTTAATTCAAAAATTAACAGTTCTAATTCTACAACTACTTCTTTATCATAATGAAAAATTAACCAAGATGTTATTTTCTTCTATCCTTAAGAAAATAAAATAATAATAAAATTTACTATTCATTAGGGTCATATTACTATTCATATTACTATCCATAAGGGTATGTTACTATTCACTAAAAAATCAAGTTTGTTCTATCAGACTCCAAATGACTTACTGAACGCAACTCTAGATGACCATTTTTCAAAATTCAAAACATAGAAGAGGAAAAGTTGTGTTTTAATGGATATGTTATAAAATTTCATTCTATATTTATTTTCAAAACCTTGGGGTGTTACAGATAATACCCCAGTGGAAGGAGATGTTAGGGAGGATATTGGAGATGGAGATGTGGAGGTGGAGGAGCCGAAGGCAGAGCACGCAGAGGCGGAGGTGCGGCTGGAGGATGTGGTCTCCGGGAACCCTAGGTCGACTTGAGGTGTATCGTGTGTAGGAAGAGAGTCAGGAAGGAAATTTTGTTGTGGTAGTGAGAGGGAGTGAATCAGGTAGAGACGGTGGATCCAAAGGTTTTTGTAGGTGGAGGTGAAGCACAGGTAGATGGATTAGCTGATGGTGGAGCACGCAGAGCTGAAGGCGAAGCACGCAGAGAAGGCAGAGCCCACAAAGGTGAAGGTGGAGCACCTGAAGGCGGAGGAGTAGACGACGAAGCATGCTGAGGCGGAGTCATGGCTTGAGGATGCAGTCTACGGGACCCCTAGGAGTGGTGGTGGAGGAGAGCAAATTTGTGCGGGGGAGTGGAAACCCTAGAGCTGGTACGAGGGAATGTGGTAGGGGATTCAGCAAGGGTTAGACGTGGATGATAGGGAACTATGTAGCATGGAGGATTGTAGGAATGGCACGTGTCAGGAAGAAATACCTAAGATTAGTATATATATAGATTACATACCAGTCCTTAAATAATATAATTATTCTTAACAAACCCCATGTCATATAATAATAATAATAATAATAATAATATTATTATTATTATTATTTTATGACTTGTACTAACTTGCACTATGATAAATATTATTTACCAACTTTCAAATAAATATTCATCACCCGACATGATCTTAGTCCGCTCAAACTCCTCAACATTTATTGAATACTTGAATAGATATTTAATTAAATCTTTTATTCATCAATAAATATATGCAATTAATAAAATATGAATAAAATTATTCCCCGGTATTGTGAATAATATTTATTCTATCGATTAAATTCATGTATAATTTAATCAAAATCAACAAAAAATACTTGGTGTGTGACCCTCTAGGATTCTTTTATCATTGATCCTAAGACACCAACTCCAAAAAACTTCTACTTGGACTAGAGACAACTACATATGATGTTTAGTTCACTAGAAATCACATGATAACCATGTTTCTTTTGAGTCAAGACTTTAGTCAAGGGGTCCTCCATGTTGAATTTCATCGAAATACTGCTCACTTGACTTCACCTCTTTGAGAAAAATCACTCAAATGGTGATACTTCCGAAGTATGTGCTTCATCAGCTGATGTGACATTGTCTCTTTTGTGAGATTCACCACTATAGTATTATCACAATAGAGTGTGATATGATATTTACTGTTGGGTACCACATCAAGCTCTTGGATGAATTTGTATATCCAAATTGCTTATTTATCTACCTCAAAAGCCGCAATATACTTGGACTCTACTTAAAATATGAAACCAAAACTTACTTTGAGCTCTTCCAACTCACAACATCTCCATTTAAATTGAATATGTATCCCATTTGTGATTTTAGATCATCTTGATCTATTTTTAAATTATCATTTTCATATCCTTTGATGATCAGTTACTTATTTCCTCCATTGACCAGGAACATGTCCTCAGTACGTCTCAGATACTTATAGATAGCCTTAACTACCATCCAATGGACATCAACTGGGTCATCTTAATATATTCCTACCGCACTTAAGGCATAGGAAACATATAACCTAGTACATAACATAACATATACTATTGAACCAATCACTGATGCATATATAATCCTTTCCATCCAGGTCTTTCCTCATGTGTCCGAGAACACATTTTCCTTGAAATATGAATGTCATGTGACACTGCAAATAATCCCCTCTTGGATTGTTCTATACTGAATATCTTCAGTATCTTATCAATATATATACCTTGACTTAGGCCCAATAGTCTCTTGGATATATCACTATGGATCTTGATCCTAAGAATATATGTTGCTTCACCTAAGTCCTTTATGAAGAAATATTTATTCAACCTGGATTTAACAGACTGTAAAACATGCATTTCATTTCCAAGAAGTAATATTTCATTGACATATACTATTTAGAAAATTATCTCACTCCTACTAAACCTCTTATAGACATAAGGATCATATTTTTTCTTTATGAAACCAAATTATGTTATGGATTTATCAAACCAAATGTTCCATGACCTGAATACTTTCTTTGATCCATAAATTGATTTTTTCAATATTTATACCTTATTGACATCCTTTGGAGTCACAAAACTTTCATGTTGTGTCATATAGTCATCTTCTTGAAGTTTCTCATTAAGGAAATATATTTTGAAATCCATTTTCAAAATCTCATAGTCATGGAAGTCCACAATGGTAAATAGAATTCTAATATATTTTAACATAACAACTGGTGAATTTTTTTTATCATATTCAATGACTTGATGCATTTTAGACCCTTGTACAACTAGTCAAACTTTATAGGTACTGAATTTCTGATCCATGCTCAGTTTCTTCTTGAATACCCATTTACAACCAATGGTCTTTACATCTACCAGAGGATCTACCAAAATCCATGCTTGCTTTTGGTATATGGAATCCATTTCAGAAATCATGGCATTTTTCCACTTGGAAACATCTGTGTCAGTTACTGCTTCCTTATTGGTTATAGGATCATTATTATCAACTAATAATAAGTCATCATCCTCAGTGACTAGAAAACCATACCGTTATGGTTATCTAACCTATATTTTACTTCTACACAATATTTGTGTCTCTGGAATATCTTCTTCCATGGGGATTTGTGAAATTTGTTCATATAAAAGCTCTTATGTATCTTGAATCTAGACTTCATCCAAGTATATCTCACTCCCACTACCTATTTTAGAGATATGATCATTCTCAAAAAATGTAGGACATATGTCAACCACAACCTTTTTGTACGAAGGATTGTATAGGCCTTAACGAACACTTCACATCCCCACACATGTAAGTACAACAACACAAGTTTCTTTTCACTACACAGTAGATATAGAATACTGTCTGCCACTTTGGTTAGCACTCAGTTTAGTATGTATATTTTTTTTATAATGAGTATCCCTAAAAGGATAATTAAAGAATCACATTACTCATCATTGATCTTTAGTCTTCTTTCCAAGCTGGTTCTCAACTTCATTCTTGTATTCCTTGAATCTCTCAAAGGAATCTAACTTACACCTTATCAAGTATATATATCCATATCTACCAAAATCATAAATAAAAGTTATGAAGTATGAGTACCCACCCCTTTCATCAATAGTAAACAGTATACACGAATCAGTATGAACTAATTCAATAAGATCTTTATCCCTTTCACATTTTCCATTAAACAAGGCTTTGGTCATTTTGGCTTGTAAATAAGCGTGACATACACCAAGCATTTTTAGTTCTAAGTAATTTAGATATCCATCTTGGTGTAATTTAGTCAAAATATTTTCATTTACATGACTTAGCTAGTGATTCCAAAGTTGGGTGTGGTACGAGTCATGTGAAATAGTTTCATTATCGATTTTCATTAGTTGGTTTGTGTAGTTCAACACATAAAGACCATTATTTAAATATGCCTTGCCATAACAAATGCTACCTTTATGAAAGAAGAAACATTTATTACCAAATTTGAAAATAAATCCATTAATATTAAGTCTAGATATAGAAATAATATTTTTGGTAATGGATGACACATAATAATTTTTTATTTCAAAACCAAGATCATTATAGTCAGCAACATGAGGTGGTAGTCCGTGATGGCCACAATAAAAAGTTTATATCCATTGGTTACTCATAGATCTACCTCCTCTCACTTAATCCTACTAAATCTACTTGGTTCCTATATTTGAATACACATGTGAGTTCCAAAATTTGTATCTAATACCCAATTTATAGAAACATATAGACTGCATTCGATAACAAATACACTTGAAGCTTCCTCTTTCTTCTTTGAATGGGTGCAGTTTTTCTTCTAGTGGCCCTTCTTTCCAATGAGAAACAGATATCATCATACTCCCATTATTTCCCCTTGATCTTTATCTTCTTGGAAGGGTGTTTTAAAGAAGATTCGGTATTTGAGATATTCTCTTGGCCTTTCTGTTTGTTCACCATAAGGACAGAAGGATTTTCACACTTATTCTCCTTATCTACTTGGTGAGGAAGAGTGAGCAGGTCTAGGGGATACTTATCAATGTTGTTTATATTGAAATTAACAAAAAATATAGATAAACTTTGAGGGAGTGATTCAAAAATGATATTGGTGTGCAGTTCATCAGGAATTTTAAACCCTATAACCTCTTGGCTTTCAATGTAGCTAATGAGTTTGACTATGTGTGGACCAACTGGAGCACCCTCTCCAAGATTACTCTAAAAGAGTGACTTAGATATCTCAAATTGTTCCTATCTTTCTCTATCTTGGTAAAGACCATGAAGATGCTCAATCCTACTATAAGCATCCATGTTTTCATGTGAATTCATGATCTCACTAGACATAGATGAAAGTATTAAAAATTTAATGTCGACTATATCATTCAAGTGTTTTCCATAAACATAAAACTATTCATCAGTCTCCTCATTTATAGGTGGATCAGGAAATGAGGATTCTAGAATATAAGATTTCTATTCATGGTGCAACACAACTAGAAGTAATATAAACCATACATGGAATTTATTTATAGTGAGGAGATGGAATTTCTTCAATATTTATCGAAGGGATAATATGGATGATGAACTTTCCATTTAATCTATAATTTAAAAGAGAAAATTATTAGTACTTGAATTGATTACAATTTATACGAGACATAATTAAATTAATTTTATTTAGTCTCCCACTATTTTATCAATTCTCAATATCCCTCACCATTGAACTTAGAATGTCTTATCATACACAGAATTCTAGTGGAAAGGATCCATATATATCTTCATTATAATCCATAATTTAGCAATGAAAATTATGATAAGGTATTTTGGTAGGTATTCTTGCGAATTGTGGGATTGCAGCTCTATGATCCGTTTAGTGGACTCCCCAATATTGAAATCCTAACTTGGATTTCCTCAACACTCACCTCCAAATTTTTATTGAATATAATTTGGATTTTAAATTCAATACAAGTTCGTTTAAGTCAACCCACTACCTTAGTTAAGACTTCTCGATAATTAAAAGTTCCCCCGATGCTGTCCAAACCAACATTTTAACTATAATTTCATCTTAATTTAGATAATGGAAGGCATAATGACTTAATATTAACTTGATGTTTTTTTAGTTATGCATAAAAATATAATTTTTATCCTTTACATGTATTGTTAATATTAAGTGGATTTTACTTAAGTGATTAACCATGTTTAATAGAACATTTATGTATAATCCATTTATTTAAATTCCATATTTTCACATTAATTAATTTATTTATGTGATCACAGTCTTGAATCCATAAAATAAATAACTCATAAAAAATAAATAAATAAATAAATAAATAAATGACCCGATCATGAGCTTATTTAATGGTTTATTTATTGAATGAACAATAAATCAATCTATGACCTAGGGGAAAACTCCTTATACCAGTCTTGGCATGAGTTATAATATTCCACCTGTACACTTGTGTATCATCTTGGTTGGTATCATCTCATTTCTATCTTGAATCGCCTCCACATGCCTTAGGATACACCATTTATTACAAGTATTTTTAACTCACACATAGGTGAGGGGAACTAAAGGATTAGTTGAGGTGAATTACATAAATAAATTTGGACACACATGTCCTATATAATAAAGGAGATATGCATGAATCACAAACCATCATATTTAATTTAATAATTAATAATTAAAAAACCATTCAATAATTTAAATTAAATAATGCCAACACATACATAAGTCTTAGTTAAGCTCATGTCCAGTCACATACATGCAACGATTATGAAAAATTACACCAACTAACATTAATTTCTATTCATTTTTTATTATTAAGATAAATACACTTTCATTAATTAATTAATTAATTCTCTTTCATCTTAATGACCATCCAAATTCACTTGGAGATACCCATCATAAACACATTCATGAAAAATAAGCAGCAGAACCAATAATCATTGATAATTACAATAAATTAATTGATCATTTAATAATTCTTTAAAACCATTAGTAAATTATTAAACACTTCAGGTGATAATAAATATAATAAGGTTTTAATGATGTAGTTAAAAATTTAATATAATTTAATTTTATCCTTTATTTGGGGACTACATGATGTGTACTATTGAGCCGCACATTGTTGTACCTCATTTTCCGTGTACCTGGGATAAACACATGGGGCTTTGACATGTATCTTAGCTTGACTATATGGCATGTACTAGAAAACTGCATGCCATGTATTTCTCTTTCCATGTGTCGACACAACCCACAAAAAGGATCAACATGTTCTTTAGACGTTGGACTACATGACGTGTATGCCAACTACATGTTGCATGTCCCGTTTTCCATGTGTCCTCTTGACTCACCAAATGTCTCAACATATATTTTAGATGTGGTAAATAATGAACCACACTCTATGTATTCCAGATTCATGCTGTGTATGTCATTAATTCTCTAAGATATCAGTCTCATGTAGTTTTGACCGTGTATTTGACCACATAGTTTTCATGAATTTCATCACTAAACCATGTAGACTACATGATGTGTATACCATCTACACACCGTGTAATTCAATAAGTTGTGTTCCAGACTAGCCTGGTATACATGCGATGTGCAATAAATTCACCATGTGTAATTTCTTATTGGTGCATCGTGTATCACATGACATAGCCAGATGTTGTGCACATGGGTACACAATGTGTACTCTATATGCATGCCATGTAACCGAGTCATACCAGCTAGAATTCTTGGAACTTCCTGATGGAATATCTAGCCATTATTCATCTATTATTAGTCCTTTAAGAAAATGAAACATTGAATTATGATAATTAAAATGATAAAATCATGTTAACTAAAGATATAATTAAAGAATGAATATTCTTGAAATGAAATATCTAATCACTATTGTGCATATAGATCAAAAATAAAAAAAATAATTATAAATTTGAAAGGAAACTGCTTTGATAACAATTGAAGGTTCTTGGCACAACAAAAGTACCTTTGGTGGGTGATTAATTAAGATGGTTTTGTTGATTCAGTGGATCATTTACAATATTGTATATATGAAAATTTTCCACTAAATATTAACATAAAGAAAACCCAGAATCCAAAAAGAGAATATTTTCATGTTAAATTTATAATTAATTTATTTATGATCGAAAGAAAATTTTACCACATCTTATGATCTTTTTATGATGTCGATGTTGGTAATTCCAAAAAACCCTCTTTGGATTACCTTCATTGCGCTTGTAGGATCCAAGTGTTGAATACCTCTAATAGGGATCCACACATTCTCCTTTGACCACTAAATGATACTGATTGATTTTTGGGTGCCATCACAGTGAATCAATCATCTTGCATTTTTTGTTTTGATCACTTCAAGATCCTTTGGGCTCAAAGGAGTTCTTCTAATTTTTGAGAATATGAGTGGAAGAATTTGAGAGAGAGAATTCTATTGTGTGAAAGGATTATCTATTCTCAATTTTTCAATTAAACCTACACAATAGACATAACCATATTTTTATAGAGCTAGTATTTAGGTTAAGATATTATTTAACTGCATACCAGGTATTAAATAATAAATGTTTTAACATACCCCATTCCATATATTATTATTATTATTATTTTATTTATTTAGCTAACTTGTGCAATGATAAATATTATTTACTGGATTGAAATTAAATATTAATCACTAGACATGATCTTGGTCCACTCCAACTCATAGACATTTATTGAATACCTTAATAAATATTTAATTAAATGTTTTATTAATAAATAAATATTTGTTATTTATGGAATATGAATAAAATTATTCATCAGTTTTGAGAATAATATTTATTTCGTTAATTCAATTAAAATATAATTTAATTGAGATCAACAATAACACTTACTCTGTACCCCTATAGTATTCTTTCTCATTTTCATTAGGCGGGCTTACCTAAAGTCCAATATTACTATCTAGAAATGTGTCAAGGCACTCAAGAGAAAGAACTCGATGT
This sequence comes from Viscum album, assembly GCA_963277665.1. Lineage (NCBI taxonomy): Eukaryota > Viridiplantae > Streptophyta > Magnoliopsida > Santalales > Viscaceae > Viscum > Viscum album. The sequence goes on from OY728159.1 coordinate 548,072,744, forward strand.
CTCAATGTAGACAACCACATATAAGAAATCACTATGTAATATAATACCTTTTTAATAGTATTTCATCAAGAAGGTTTCATATTCATGTCACCAACCTATATGATTGATAAATATCTCTTTGAATATCTAAAATAAACATGTTGTTATACCATGGACATGAAATTTAATATTAAAATTCTATTACAATCAAAGAGATGATATATCAAATTCCATAAAGATGAAAAGGAAAAATCCTTCCTTGAATTATTCATTAATAACACATAACTCATGACACACCCAACATATCTAACTTCATCATGAACCGTATCATCATGGTTTAAGAAATACGTCTAAGTCCAAAATTTGTAATATGAATTAATAACAATCTTAACGTCTAAGATCCATCACACAAACTTGTAGTTAGGAATATCTGATGACACCAAGACATGTATAATTCCTATTGGTAGGTCTATTCTCATAATCTTTTGTATTAGAGATTACCAAGTGTGAAATTTATGAGAAGAAGTCACATCTTCTTATGAGTAATCACACCTGATAGTTACATTCAATGTGTCCCATCATAGAACCTTATCCTACTATTGAACTTCATTTAATAATATATTTATAGAATTTCAAGGTTTTAATCATAGTGAAGAACTACTATAAAATTATCAATGTGAAAAATATTGAATTACATTAATACATTAATGTTACATAGAACAATGAACAATATGTAACAAGATATTTTATTAACATTAAAATAGTAAAAAATATATATAATAAAAGTAAAAATAGTAGGTCCTAGGAAACCAACTACAACAAATCATGATATCAACATAATCATCAAGATTAACCTTGAGATAAATATCAGATAAAATTTCAGTAAATTCCTTGAATAATACTAATACTTTAGGGAAATTCTCAAGAAAGAAAAAAAATATATGTATCGGAAGAATCCCTTTTTAATAAACCAACTAGTGAATCTGTTCAATAAATAGACATAAATGATTATGATAAATATCTTAAGGATTCACTAGAAGCCTCCACACTTATGTTGGTGACCATAGAAGCTAAGTTTAAAAAATAAAATGTGACCATGGATGCCTATAAAATATAGAAAACCTGAAAATTCACTATCAAGAATAGGCTAGGAATGAATGGTATGAGGCCTTGAATTTGATTTGTTAGTGAAAATGGTGTAAGGAACCTCAGTATCAACTCATGTAATCAATATTATTGAGTTCATAAATGACTTGGAGATGCAAGGTTCACTTCTTAGGCTCATATTTACCAAAAAATTCATTTAACAATCAATGTCAAAATTGTTATTACAATTTATTATGAATTATAATATGAATGAGTTTAGTAAAAGTTTATGTCGTCTTCTTAACATGTTGAAGATAGATAAGTAGGACATGGATGGTCCAAGATCTAGTTCCATGATGATGGTACAAAAGGATTAGCATAAAAGTTTTTGGACATAAAGAGAAGGAGGTTGTGAAGTTTCCATGATGCTGATTAAGCTAAAGAAAAGGAAGGAGGGAAAATTCATTCATTATGGAAATACTGGTTATTGGAGAAGGAATTTTTTGGATTACCAAAACTTATTTTAAAATCCATGTGGAGGTCCCACTTCAAGTATTAATGTTATATAATTCAATTATTTTATTCTTAATGCTATATGATACCAACAATATATTTTATAAAAGTTGTAAATATGTAGGAGGACAAATGTAAAATAAGAAATGAGGATGGGGGTTTGAATTTTTCTTTCAAGTAATGGAGAAAAAGAGTTATTGAATACAAGCATTTTTTTGAGTCAGTATAATTTTTTGAAAAGATGTTTATTATTTGTAACATTTTCTTGAGAAGATCTTGTAAACATTCATTGATTGAATAAATTAGATTAAAGTTTTTTGGATACACATGGTTTATGATTCATCAATCCTATAATATGCTTGAAAAGGAGACAAGGATGAAAATAATTTCATCCTTGATAAAGTGTTTATCCAAAAAACATATATGAAGAAATATGATTCCATCACCAACAATGGAATATTTTTTAAATCCTTCTTTTCAGTTAAATTTTAAAAAACATAGAATACCATATATGACATGGAAATAATAGTTTATTTGTTAATTATTCTCACCAAAAGAAAATAAAATTTATTTCCTAAACACAAAAGAGTTTATGCATCCTAAAATGATATACTAACAAGGATATAGTTTCTAAGTGTCTAGTAGGAGTATGATTGGTCTTGATAAGTTCAAAATTAATAAATAAAGCATTATTCTAGGTAAGTTTTAAAGTAAATTTCACTTGATATCTTAACAGTTTTTTGATATGATGATAAAAAATGTAAAAGTTATATTGGTTATCATAATAAAGTGAATTTCACTTGAATCCTAAAAGGATTATGGTATGTTATTAATGATATAATGTAAAATTTTCATTAGTTATAGAATATTATGAGGGAAATTTTTTATGGAAATAGTTCCAAGGATAAGGATGATGTATTAGAAAAGTTATAAGTATACAATAGAAGTTATTAACACCAAAATATTGAATTTTGTTGAGTTAATGAATTTGATTTTTTTCATGGAGTTAAACATTATGAATATGATTCCTAAGTATAACCAATATTAAATATTGCTTACTTAATAGATGTTACTCACTAAAGAGTTTAGTGGGAGGATTTTATTAAAAAGACACATAGAGATGCGTTGGAAAATACATATAGATACAATAAGTTAATAAAAACCTAAAAATTAAAACAAACATAAGGATGATATGATGGTATATCATATTTGATATGTTATATATGCACTTATATATGGTTATTTTAAATATTCAAAATAGTTTAATAATATACATTTTATCATAAAAATGAAATCTATATTTTATCATTCCTTCACATTGGCTGCATATATGTATATATAGATATAAATTTCATTAGGTGTAATGATAACTGACATCTCAAAGTATGAATTTGATTTATCCCTAACCAACATTATTCATGGATAATTTTAGGTTATAATGAAATATTAAGGTTAAAATGAGTATGGTTCTTTTATTAGGATACAAAATATACTCATGAGGCACAAAAGTGTATTTTTTACTGGATGACCCACTAAGTATACCACATGGAGTGTCATGAATCATGTATTTATATACTAGGGTTTTATTATTTATATTTAAAGTTACCACTACCAAAGGTTTTAAATATACATAGCATGAGAACCATTATACTTTGATACCATTCTTATAAAATATATAAGGAACAACTAATCAGTGGGTGGTTGGGTATGTTGTTGATCACATCATCAGTTGTAACTCAACCAAGATGATATTTGTCCTCTTGTATGGTGAGTATGGAATCTAGGCCCTCAATTGAGATAAACTGAGGAAATTTATGGCCATACATAGAAGGTAATTATGTTGTGATTTTCTACTTATATGAGGGACTTATAATAGTCTCATCATCTATATGAATGAAAAGTGATGTATTCATCAAACTGGTTAGTCTATACTCAGAGAGTAGAGATTGTATGAGGCTATATGGGATTGGAATATACTGTTTCACATGTGTTGTGATGTGAATACAACTTAAATTCATTAAATATAGTGAACCATATATTCAATATCTAGGTGATACATCATTTGTGTTATTCAATCAGTGATAAAAAAACTCTCTAGTGAATGGAAGGGCATTCAGGTGGTGATATCATCTGATGGAAGTGTGTATGGGTGATGGTCCAAACATGGTGAAATTTTTTTACTATAAAAGTGTATATTTAATATGTTCATAAGGATAAGAGGTTAGTTTTATAGGGCTACTAGAGATTATCAACCATCATTCTAAATGTAGGGACCTCCATTAATATAAGAGTTCAGTGTTACTAGTATGATCAGCTAGATACTTCTATAAAAGGGAAGTAGGGACCTTTTTCCACAGTGATTAAAATGGTTGATTCCGATCTAACTTGATTAAAGAATTATAGAATATATAATTATAGTAATTAATTGATACTAGCTAGTTTTTTCAGTTGAAGTGAAATTTTATAACTTCCTTTTACAATAGAAAGAGAAGTAGTGTTTCTCCCATGGTAGTAGGACACATTGTTCAAACCATGTAAATCCCATATGTCCTTTCCTTCATCATTTTTTTCTAGAATATATTTTAGGTGTGTTTTTGTTTGAGTTTGTGCAATAATCGGCTTTATTTGGTGAGTGGGGTGTGTGGCTTCCTATCTTCCAATACACTCTATAGAGGGAGTCCATCTAGATGACATAGTTTTTTTCTACGTATTGTCAGAAATTTTGACATATGGTGATTGGATGTAGGGGTCTGAGATTTCCAAAAAGTGTTTTCAAAGATTTTGGTTTTTTCAAATCAATTAAATCACACTCAAAGTTAGATTATGTTCCACCCACTCTTTTTGTGATATTGTTTCATTTTTTAGTGGGATTACTGCCAATAGAAAGTATAGTGTCATATAATGGTAAGGTCTATGTCAATAAGTTTTACGATATATATATTTTTCTTTATGAAGAATGAAAATATAGAATAATATTATTTAAAAGGACATGGATGTTCTATTAACTAGAGTTCAATCAGAGAATATGGAGAAAGAGGAATGGGAAATATTGGATAGTAAGGCACTTGGGTTGGTGAGGAGATCATTGACACAAACCATGGACTTTAGTAAATAGGAAGTGAAGACTATGAATGAGCTCATTAAATATCTCATATATATGTATGAGAATCCTATAGAACCTAATAAAGTATCCATGATGTAAAGGTTATTCATCATGAGGTTATTAGAAGGAAGACTAAGGACAGATCATGCGAATTATTTCAATATGATCCGAGGGTAGCTCAAATATATAAAGGTTATAATCATAGATGATATATGAAAACTTTTACTACTATCATCACTACCAGAGTCATGGGATGATATAGTAAAGATAATGAGTTTCTCTTGTGGGAAAACTGATATGGTATTTGAGGAAATGCAGAACTTGGTCCTTAATTAAGAACCTTAGAAGAGGGAAGACCAAACACCATCTGGTAGTGCACTGAATTTAGATAGATGAGGATGGTCACCCAAGAGAATAAATCAGAAAAAACAATTAGATGATAAATTATGTGAGAGGATCTATAATGAACCATACTATCATGAACGAACCCAGAATACCCAAACAATCCATAACCCAAATCTATTTTAACACGACCCAAAGGGTGTTATCGATCCCCATGGGCTGGACATGAGCATCTGGGAATCAATAACTACCATTGGGAATGATTTCTCCATAAGGAACCTAAAAAAGTGATACATATAAAGAATGTGTCAGTATGCTAAAAATAAGACAACAACATATATGTGTAAACATTAGGCTAAACAAGTGCTGAGGTATATAAAATAACCAAAGTACACAAAAACCGTAGAGACCTGACTCCATGTTACATGATGTCACCTTCATACTCCCACACCCTTCTAATAAAAAACCTAAAATTTCCCTAAGGTTCCTTTAACTTACCCTCATCAGATAAAATAAAATCTATATGCACCCAAAGTCATGTGTAGGGTGTGAGTGCAAGCACTCATTAGAATCCCACCAAATTTTCATAAGCATACTTTATAAAATAAACCAATTATGATCAAATAATTTAAAACAAGGAACGATATACAGGTTAATTTAAAGATTGGATAAAACACCCCTTCCATAATTTAGAAAATCATGATAATAAATAGGTTTCCAAATAATTTTAGTAAACACACCAATAAAGCATTTCAAAGATAACTAATATAGAAAACTATCCCATGAGTAAAAACAATTATAGATCAATGAGGATCCTAATTACATTATAGTGATCAAATGGCCACCTAGTGTGCACATTATCCCAGTAGAACAGGTCTAGGGGGTAAGATGAAACTCCCAAAATTCACTCCTTACCACAACTTAGTAAACCTAGTTCACACATTACCCCAACATAATATATTTAGGAGGAAAGAGTTCATCCCTAAGGATGTACCCTTGCCTCATATTTAATCACATCTGAGTTTAAAACATTAAAATCATCCAAGGAAATTTCATATTTGAAACCACACAAATCATGATTTAAAACCAATTTTGTAATCCACACCAAAGGGAAAAACCATTATAAAAACTATAATCTTTTATAAAAAACATGGTTCATGCCTTTTAATAATTTTAGAAATAAATTTCAAATATCATGTAATTAGGGTTACCAAGATAAAACTATATCTCAAAACCACCTATCTTAAAACACTTAAAAATAACAACACCCACGATACAAAATAATCCATGATGATCCAAGTGTCTTAGGAATCAAGAAGGTATTATAAATCAATCATTATTAAATAATAATATACAATCCAGTATTTCTAGAAAAATGGGAGAGAGAGAAAACACATGCATTAATGATTCCTAAAGAACACACAACAAAAAATGTATATACAAACAACTAATCCCCATTCCAGTATGGATCTATAAGAACCCAATTAGATCAAGCCACCAATATTTTATCTAGAATCAACATACCTAATCTAAGGTTTCATTTTAGGAGAGGGGAGTAAATTTATAATATTAATTAATAATGATGAAGAATAGACACATACCTTTGAAAGACTAGACCCAACACCCAATGATCCATTAAATCACCCACTAATAGGAAAGGAATCTCCAAAATCTCCAATTGGAGTATCCTAAGTCAATATCTAAATTCATTAGAGGAATAATGATAGAAAACAGAGGTGTTTAGTGTCTAAAAATAATATTTTAGAACAATTAATATGAATCACAGGGTTTGACCACGTGGTTTTTCAAACCATGTTCCAATGGTGCACCCCTTTCTGGGCTAATAGAAGAGACACACTATTTGGTCATACAGTTTGAAAAACTATGCACTAACCATGCATAAACCTACTATCCCAAGCCATATGGTTTGATGGGTAGGATGAATGGTTCATACTAATCATTCACTTAACCATGAATCCTCCCATGGGACTCCAATACAAGGCACAAGGTTTCTAGGGTAGACCCACATGATTTTCTCTAACCATGATCCAACTGTGCACAGGACTAGAGACCCCCCAAAACTCCAAAATTCACCCAAAAAAACTATAGAGAAGACCCAAATAAAATAAAATCAAAACAAAATGTTATGAGTACCTGAAATTAATAATAGGATGTGACAATTCTCCCCTCTATATTTATTTCTTCCCCCAAAAAGATAATTCAAAGAAGGTTTCCCACCAAAGAGTTGATTCCACTGCCCCCTCATGAAAGAATCTCACTCACAAGCCTCATGAGAATAAAAACCATGATACACATCCCTCAAACCAACAATATAGACTCCCATATAGAACCTTTACTTGATAATCAATAACTTGAAGTGGTTGTTTGGTTATAGACTTATTCAGCTTTATGTCGAGGTCTTCCCAGTTTAGAACATAAGATGGGCCCGGTTGATACTTTTTGAGTTGAGACACATAGAAAAAACTATGGATTAAAGAAAATTAAGTTGGTAAATCCAAGTGGAAATCCACCTTTGTAAGTTTTCCATGATCTCAAAGGGTCAAAAAAACTTAGGAATGAGCTTCCCTTGATTTCTGAGCCATTAGTGCCGACTAGGGTGAGACTTTCAAGAACACCTAATCACTGACCAAAACATCCAATGGATAATGACGTCGATACACATAAGATTTGTATCAGCTCTGTACTATCACCAAATGTTGATGAACCAAAAATATATTTTCTATTTTCTATTGAACCAAAATTTATCCAACCAAGGAACCTTCTCCAACCTCAGACCAAAAAAGAGGATAACTACAAGGTCATCCATAAAACGATTTGAATGGTTCCATTTTGAAGGATGAATGGTAACTATTATTATAATAAAACTAAACCATCCCCAAATGACTATCACACACACCTCTAAATCCCAAGACACATGCACAAATCATATCTTCTAGGATTTGATTTTCCCACTTTGTCTACCCATCTATTTGAGGATGATATGTTGTTCTCAACTTGACATGAGTTCCCATTTCCTCCTAAAGGTACTTCCAAAACCATGAGGTTAAAAAGGTTAACTATATGAGATAATGGACATAGTGATCCCATATAGACTTAAAATATCCTGTACGTACAAATTTCCAAGGTCCTCTACTTCAACAGTGCCATATAATAGTATGAAATGAGATGATTTAGTCAACCAATTGATCACTACCTAGATGAAATTCTTACCTTAGGTATTTTGAAGTAAGCCAAAAATTAAATCCATAAAAGTTTCATTCCACTTATATATTGGAATGTAAAGAGGTTAAAGCAACATGGAAGGCTTATGATTCTCAACCTTAATCTATTAGAAAGTATAATAATGGGATACAAAGTTAGATATATATTGTTTCATACCAGGACACAAAAAATGATGTTTTATGTCATAGAACTTATTTTTGGTTCTAGGGTGGACAAACCATAAATAATAGTGACAATATATCAAAACATAATTTCTTAAAAAAAAGGGACAATATATCAAATTATAAAGAAAAGCATACCCTCTGAGGAAAGAGACCACTATCTGATGGTATCTCCACCATATAAAGAATCTATGATACTTTATAACTCATCATATTACTGTTTCTCTTGAAGAATCATCTCGATAAGAGAAGATATCGTAAGAAAAATTTCCATAACATGACCATAATCCTCTTCCTTAACTCCCAAGTGCAACTGAGAAAAAATTCCCATAAAGTTCCACTCATCCTTTAGTTACTTCACAACCTAATAAGGTATATTCTTAATAAGAGCATTATCCACTACATTACCTTTTACCAGTGTATAGGAAATGCGGAATTTTAATGACTATAATTATTATACTAATAAGGTTTAAATATTTATGAGAAAATATATAACCCAATTTTTTTTTCTCTGTATACAATAAAATTTTCACTAAAAAGGCAGTGAAACTAACTTTTGAGGGCACAAACAACTACTGAAAGTTCCAAAACATAAGTAGGGTAATTCATTTTGTAAGGTCAAAGTTTAAATGATCCATAATCCACTACATGACCCCCCCTACATAAGTGTGCAACCCAAACCCAATCTTGAAGCATCATAGTAAGCCATATAGCTTTGACCAGCCTCTAGTAAAGTTAGAATTGGTTCTACTGTAAAATTCCACTTTAAATCATTAAAGTATTTATTCCACTTAAAATCCCAAAAAAAATTCACCCCGTTTAGGTGAGAGTGGTCAAAGGATACATAAACTTTGAGAAATACTTTATGAACCATTGATAGTATCCTACCAAACCCAATAATCTATATATCTCAAATAAATTCCATGGTTATTCCCATGACATGATAACCGTCACCTTTTTTTCATCAACTGAGATACAATGTTTTGAGATCACATGTCTTAAGAACTTGACTTCATGGATCCATAACTAGAACTTTGATAATTTATCCTAAAGATGTCGATTTCTTAGAATTACCAAAACATTCCTCAAGTAACACACATGATCTTCTTTGGTTTTAGAGTACACCAAGATTTCATCCAAAAAAACTACGATAAAAGTGTCAACATTCTCATGGAATATTCAGTTTATCAACACCATAAAGATAAAATGAGCATTAGTTAGACCAAATGAAATCAAATGGTACTTGAAATGAACATACATTCTCCTAAAAGCTTTCTTTGGAATATTATACTCTTTGATTCCGAGTTGATGATAATAAAGATGAAGATCAATTTTATAAAACCACTTATCCCCTTTAAACTAGTTGAACAAATCATAAATGTGAGTAAAGGGATATTTATTCTTGACCATTACATGATTGAGATTATAATAACTAACTTATAAGTGAAGAGTTCCATCAAAAATCTTGGAAAAAAGCATAGTGGGTACCCAAGGTGACACAGTTGGTCATATAAAGACCTTAGACCTCAAATCATCCAACTAAATTTTCAGATCTTTCAATTCATTTGGAGACATACTGTAAGAAAACATCAATATCAATTGATATCTAGGAACCAAGTAAATCGATAATTCCACCTCTTGATCCATAGGAAAACCCAATAAGTCATTCTGAAACACTACATGAAACCCAATGAATATTGAAGGAAGGATACCACTGCTAGAATCTTATTCCAATACAGGTGTAAATAAAAACAAAAACTTGCTAATATATGGAATAAATGACTCTTCTTGACTAAACCTTGGATCTAATTCATCTTTAAACTAATGAGAAACCTCATCAGAAGTAGTAAATAACACCCACCAATGATAATAATCAATTCAAGACTTGAAATTCACTAACCAATCTTTCCTGATAATCACTTTGAAAAGGTCCAAGTTAAGAACCAAAAAATCCCAAACCATCTCTACTTCACACATAAAGAAAGAGAACGAGGGATAAAAAAATCTCTCCCCCTTCTTTCCTCAAGGAATTTACAGTTCCATAATTAATGGAATGAGCTTTATTGGATGTTTTATAAGATCCACCATATAATTAAATACAAAGGAGTTAGAGGTACTTGTATCAAATAGAGTAGTCTATAAGATATAAAAAATAAAAATGGTACCTCTCTTGGTCACAAGACCCACATCAACTTATGTTAGAAATTCCTTAACTACATGTAAAAACTTTAACATTTAGGCTTTTTTTATGGAAAACTATAGTCCATTAAGAATTTTAATGCACCATAGATCCTATAGGTGCTGATTATGTTGTACCAGAATGAGGAAGAGATTTATCTTGACAATTTTTTTTTCAGGTGACCTTGGTTCCCACATGAGTTTCAAACCTTCATAGGTGTAACACCCTGAGATTTTATGAGAATTTTTTTATGTCTTATGTTATATGCAACACCAAAGGAATATTTCACAGCACACAATACGGACTTGGCTTGCATTACACGCAATCGCGACCTTCCTCGATAGCGTGTGTAGTACGCAATACCGGGTTTCACTAAACAACGATATATTATTATGAACTAACCGTTATGAATAGTATTAAATACATTTTGAATTTTATTATTCATCATACACATTTTCTAGAACATGGTAAGAGAACAAAATAATTGTTTTGGGTAAAATAAGTATTTTTAAAAAAATGCAGTTTTGCCGCATTTTGATGGCACACCCACATTAAATCTAGTTTTTGACATGATTATAAGTTCAATTTGACAAAATAAAATTCTTCTTTTGAATCAGGGTATAATAATTTACTTTGGATAAATTTTTGATATTTTTCTGATAACTTTCATATTTTGATGAATAGTAAAAATACACTAATTTTTAATAAAAAAAAACTTTTTTCATTGAGATAATTTATATGGTTAAATTATAATATTGAATGGTTTTAAAGTATAAATAGAATATATTTTTACCATTTAATATAATTTATGTCATTAGCATTAATTTCACATTGAATTCATAGGTAAAAACATTTCAATCTTTGGCAATGTTTTAACTTCTAAAACCCGTTTTCTTAACAATGGGATTTATTTTAAATTAATTACTGAAACTTATATGTTTTGAATTTTGAAAAATAGATTCCATATTTGGAATCAGTGGTTCCAAATTATATTAATAGGATACTTTTTATTTTTGGGCATTATGAATAGTAACTACGGTAAATTTTGTTTACCATAGTTAAAGGTAAATCGGGTAATTAAGGGTAAATATAAGATTATAAAATTACCCTAACACCTGAAAAAATCCTATTGGATGACTAAAAGTAGACCCATATCACCTAAGGGTTGTATTAGATTCATTTAATAGACTTTTTTCCATGAAAATAATTTAATTATTATTAAAACCAAAGAATGTGTCAACATGTCACTTTCTTAAATCTTATAAGTATAATAATTTTAATTTATTGATAAACTTAATGAAAATTCAAACATGAATAGTCTTAAGAAAGCTAATAAAATTATCTACATCATAGTAATTTATTTATAATTTTTAGGGATTAAATAATTATCATTAATTATGACACAATAGTGATGTTGAAATTATTTTATTAATTAAGATATCAAATAAATGGTTTTAAAAATATTAAAATAAATATTATATGAAATATTTAATGTTTTCCACTAATTTTCTAGATACATATTACATTTATGAATATATTAAAGCTTTTATTTCGAACATATATTCTGTATATATTTTATTTAAATTAAAATAAATGAATAGTGTCAAAATTGACACTATTGTTATTTTATAAAAATAACATATTATAAAATTGTTTAAAAATCACAAAAATATTTAAAAATTATAAATTAAAATTTATATGGTCTAAAATGTCATAAAGTGTCAAATTATGGAAAATTAACAACACATATGTAATTATTTATAATAATTTAAAATTTAGAATATTATTACCACAAATAAAATAAAATTGATAAATAAGGATAAATCAAGTTGATAATGTTTAAAATAAATTACTAACATGTCTAAATTTTATTGGTTGATTAGATTACAACCCTATATAATCTAATATTCAGATATTAATCATTTTGGAAGTTTTTAAGGGGGGTTGGGATTTAATATAAACTAATATTTCTTATATTTCCAAAGGTGCCCCTCTCCTCCCTTATAAAAGGGAACCTCCTCCCTCTCCTCCTCACACCAATTTGAGCCTTCAAGCTCGTCCAAAACTTGCCCATTTCACTTCCCCACTTACCTAGAAACATCCTAGAGGTTCTGGTCTTCTTCAAAGACCAATTTTAGTGCCCTAAAAGGAGGTCTCAAAGAGGCGCTTCAAAGAAGAGGTAATGTCCGTTACCGATTCTTTCAACTCTATTTCTTCTTCTACATATTCTTATTTAGTTGTTCCATTATGAAGTAATAACATTAGTATAACTCATATACTGATATGTTATTATAAGTATGAAACAACCCTATTTCACCATCTATCCATCCTACGGAAAATGAAATCACCGCGCGTGCGTACGTACGGAATACCGTCTCCACGCCGTGGTGTAATCTATTTTCCATAAACACCTTACTTGGATGGGTATAATGGTGCAAATAAATAACTATATATTATTATTTTAAAGTGGTATTGATTCTGAAATAGTATACATACACTCCAATACAATTCCCCGATCAGGGGAACGATATCATCGCTCGTGCGTACGTACGGAATACTGTCTCCACGATGTGATGCGATTCATTCTACATGATCTTCATTGAATAATGATTATATAAATTAATTGAATGAATAAATATGATATATAGTACACTAATACCATTCTGGAAATGAGTTATCTATAACATAAAGAGAAGAATAAGAATTTATTCGACAAAACACGCATAAGAACAAAAAGTAATAAACACCCGAATAACAAGTAGCAATGAAATATTACTAATAAGAAGCTAAGAATATGACCATATATAATATAATAACAATGATTATGATTCTGGAATAAGTCAATGAAATTATTTAAATCATTATACAGGAGGTTCAGACACTTACGAAGCAAATCGAACCAAAGGTAAGGGAAAATATCACAATCTCATTTTTATCCGAGATTTTTTATACTTTGGTATTTACTGGGGTGTATTTTATCATCCAAATCTATGTTCCCTAAATATGAAATATTGTTTCCATCCACCTACAATTTTTTAAATCCAATTTTACCCTTCGGTGAGTTTTTAGTAAAGGATATGAAAGGAATCTTTTGTCGTTTTTCGTATGAGGTACTTTTTGACTTTTCCGACAAAAGTACGAGAAGAATGTTTTTTTAACTTATACGGCATGAATGGATTTTTAAAACATTATTTCCAAGAAGCTTCATTTACAAGTTTTCATGTTTATTTTTAATCAACTTTTTTTAGTTTAAAATTGTATGACATGTTAAGAAAGGAAAAATGTTTTTGAAGTAGAAAGGATATTTTCCTCAAGAATGGAGTTCAAGTGTTTTATCAAAATTATTTTCCATCTAAGATAATATAGGGTTATGTTTCTATCCTTATTATTACATTGATTTGATTATGTTGTGATGGAATTATTTTTATGAATTCATTTATCTTATATGAATTTTTTTATGATGTCACGATGTTTAAGAATCCCATTTTTATTACATGGGTTATGCAATGATGTATGATTTATGATTTTGTGGAATACATAAGAATGGTATCATTATGAGATGGTTGGTACCTATATATCCCTCCAATGCATTGGGTAAAGATTTTATATCTCATGAGATAGACATGGATGGAATGGAAGGTTAAACCGGTTCAGTGAAACAGGACTGAAACGAGGAGTGAACTCGGTTCAGAAATGGACTTTGTCCACTAAGATAGTCTTGGAAATGAGTCTTGACTACTAAGAAATGATTATTTATGATTATGTGTGTATTCCACAAAGTTCCATGTTGTAAGTTATGATTATTGTGATTACATTTCACTACCATGATTTATCCCATGTTATGAAATTATGATCACTTTTGCAGGGTAAGATTTCCAAAATGTTATGTTCTTATGAATTTGATGTGATTGATATTTCTTTTGTTTACCCTTATTGAGAATTTGAGCTCACACTTTTGTATGTTTTCTTTCCCCAGGTCAGGAAGAAGGGTATTAAGTAATATATTCCAAAAAGGGACTATAGATATGATGAAATAAATGGGAGACAGTGTAGATGCTTTATGAACCAGTTGTTTATGTTTCCTAGTTTCTAAAGACACTATACCTATATGGTCCTTTCATGGTTTTGTTATATATTATAATAAGTTTACTTCAATTTTGAAGTACTAACAATGTATGTAAAGTATGGGTCATTATATTTGGTATCAGAGGAAAGGTATAGTCAACCTTTGGAAACTAGGATGTGAAAGCCTTAGTAAGAATCCTAAGGATAAGTCTAAGCATAGAACACAATCTTAGTGTTTTAGAAATGACCATGAATAACCTAGGATAAGACCTTAAGTGTGAAATTTTATTCTTGATTATGTGGTTTTCCTATTATAATTAGTGTTACTCACACTATTCTTCTTGGTTTTAGTCAATGGCTGGAACCTGAAGGAACCGTGTTAATGCAGAATGCGACGGGAAATGCAATGATTGTCCCCCTGAGCAACCAAACGTTATGGGAGTTAGAATGAAAAATCTTGTAGCCATGATAACACAAATTTCTCAAGCTATGAATCATGCAGGACTTCCAAATGAGAAAAGGAAGGAGCAACATTCTGTTGAATCCTTCATGAGGCAGCATCCGACTTCATTCAGCGGGTCTACTGATCCATTAGTTGCTGAACAGTGGATCAGTACTACTGAAAAGATATTTTCAGTTCTTCAATGTTCTGAACATGATAAATTCATCTTATTAGTGTATCGTTTGGAAGGTGATGCTGATCAATGGTGTAATCTTATCTAGAATACGAGGCCAAGAGATGAAATTGAATCCATGGAATGGGATGAGTTCAAGAACTTATTTTTCAATAAGTACTTCCCTCGTATTCTCCGAACAAAGATGTAGAAAGAGTTTCTTGAACTGAAGCAAAAGGATGATGAATCTGTTGGTACCTATGAAGCAAATTTTACAAGACTTGCAAGGTACGCTTCTGGTATTATTATCCAACCTAAGAGTAAGATCGATCGATTCTTTAGTGGCTTAAAACCAAGTCTTTGAAGGGCGTTAGACATAAGGGAATTCAATAACTACGAGGAAATTGTTCGATGTACTCTCAAGGTTGAGATGGATATTGGTGTAACCCATCAGTCACATGGGTTTGATAGGAAGAGGAAAATGGAATTCAAAGGAAAATCTAAAGACCACACTGAAAAGAAGATGAGTTTTCCCTTATTCTCAAAGTGTGGAAAGAAACATGGAGGAAATTTTATTAAGGGGATAAGCAAATGTTATAAGTGTTGAAAAGAAGGTCATCGGGCAATTGAATGTCGAAATAATGGGAAGAAGATGTCTAATGATGCAAACAAAGGAAGGGATACACAGAATGAACCTACTACACTTCAATGTTTCAAGTGCAAGGAGATGGGGCATTATGCCAATAAATGCCCAAATCCAAGGGTTGATGATGATGATCGACGTCAACAAACTCTTAAGGCCAAAGACAAAGGAAATTCACATGCAATTACTATCGGCGATGTGGAGTACGACAACGAAGTGGTGAGAGGTACACTTACCATCCACTCTAAAGTAGAAAATGTTTTATTTGATTCTGGATCCACCCACTCTTTTATTTATGAAGAATTTTCTAAGGGTATCACCATATTAACCCAACAATTAGATGTTGAGTTGGCTGTGACAACTCCTAATGGCACAACAGTCGCATCAAAAGTTTACAATTCTTCTCCGATTAAAGTTCGTGGGAAAGTGCTTCCTGCAAATATTTTGATCCTTCCTATAGTGGAATTTGATGTGATTCTTGGCATGGATTGACTTTCTTTATATGGAGCTCATATCAATTTCTAAAGAAGGGAAGTCACATTTCATATTCCAGATCAATCTATGACCATCTATCGATGCAAGGATGAACATAACCTTCCAGTGGAAATTTCTTCCATCTTATGGGCCTTGATTCCACTAAATGAAGGTTATTTATCTCAAATGGTTAGTGAGAAACTCACGATTAAGAACATTCCCATTGTATGGGAGTTTGATGATGTCTTCCCGGAGGAATTGACGGGTCTTCCACCAAATCATGAAGTTGAGTTTTCAATATAACTCGTACCAGGTGCTTTACCTATTTCAAAGACACCTTATAGAATGGCCCCAATTGAGTTACAGGAATTGAAGAAGCAACTCCAAGAGAATCTTGATAAAGGATTCATACGCCCTAGTGCGTCACCTTGGGGAGCACCTGTTCTGTTTGTTAAGAATAAAGATGGATCAATGAGACTCTGCATTGATTATCAAGAACTTAACAAGATCACTATCAAGAAAAAATATCCTCTCCCACGCATTGATGAATTTTTTGAACAACTACGCAGAGCTCAATACTTTTCCAAGATTGATCTTCATTCAGGGTATCATCAATTAAGGGTCAAAAGGGAGGATATACCAAAGACGGCTTTCCATACAAGGTATGGACACTATGAATTTATAGTGACGCCATTTGGTCTTACTAATGCCCCTGCTATCTTCATGGATCTGATGAATAGAGTCTTTAGAGACTATCTTGATCAGTTTGTGGAAGTCTTTATAGACGATATTCATGTCTATTCAAAGAGCAAGGAAGAACATGAAGATCACTTGAGAATTGTATTGAAGACCCTGAGAAAGGAGAAGCTTTATGCCAAATTTACCAAGTGTGAATTTTGGCTTCAAAAAGTTGCATTTTTGGGTCACATAATCTCAAAAGAGGGGATATCTGTGGATCCAGCAAAAACAGAGGTTATCGAAAGATGGTCGAGACCAACAACAGTAACTGAGATCCGAAGTTTTCTTGGTTTGGATGGATATTATCGACGTTTTGTGAAATATTTTTCCCGATTATCTAATCCAATCACCAAGTTGACTCGGAAAGGAGTTAAGTTTGTTTGGATGGAGGAATGTGAAGAGAATTTCAAGGAGTTGAAAAGAAGGTTATCCAGTGCACCTGTACTCACACTTCCTTGTAGTGGACAAAGGTTTGTGATCTACAGTGATGCATCCAAGAAGGGATTGGGGTGCGTTCTTATGAAAAATGATATGGTGATAGCTTATGCCTCACGACAGTTGAAAATCCATGAGCAAAATTACCCAACTCACGATTTGGAGTTAGCTGCGGTAATCTTTGCATTAAAGATTTGGAGGCATTATCTTTATGGCGAAAGGTGTGACATTTAAACTGATCATAAAAGTTTAAAGTATATTTTCACACAAAAGAAGCTGAATATGCGCCAAAAAAGATGGTTAGAGTTGATTAAGGATTACGAATGCTCAATTCATTACCACCCTGGGAAAGAAAAAAAGGTGGCAGATGCATTAAGTCGACAAGACCATGCCAGTTTATCCGTGATGAGGACCACAAAAGATCCAATATTTATGGATTTACAAAGGATGTATCTTGGAATTATAATGGAAGGGGGAAAATCGTATCTTTCTCAAATGAATGTTCAACCATCTATACATGTGAAGATTAAAGAGGCACATAAAGAAGTTGTAGAGTTACAAAAGAAGGTGAGAAATGTTCCTGAATTCAACATTGATTGTGATGGGATAATAATGTTTAGGAATCAGGTTTGTGTTCCTCCCATCCCCAAATTAAAGAAGGAGCTGCTGGATGAGGCTCATAGTTCTTCATTCTCTATTCATCATGGAAGCACGGAGATGTATAGGGACCTGAAAGAGTACTTCTGGTGGGATGACATGAAAAGAGATGTTCCTGAATATGTCTCTTGATGCTTGGTTTGTCAGCACGTTAAAGCAGAGAGACATAAGTCTAAGGGGATGTTAAAACCATTACCCATACCTGAATGGAAATGGGAAAACATCACTATGGACTTTGTCACCGGACTTCCTAAAACATCCAAAGGCAATAATGCTATCTGGGTCATAGTTGATCGTCTTACAAAGTCTGCACACTTCATTTCTATTAGAGATGATTTCTCTCTAGATCAGCTTGCCAGGATATATGTAAAGGAAGTGGTAAGATTGAATGGAGTACCACTTTCTATTATATCTGATCGGGATCCGAGTTTTACCTCAAAGTTCTGGCGAAGTCTTCAGCATACTCTAGATACAGAGTTGAGTTTTAGCACTGCTTATCATCCTCAGACAGATGGTCAGTCTGAGAGGACAATTCAAACACTAGAAGATATGTTGAGAGCTTGATCTATAGATTTCAAAGGTGGTTGGGATCAACACCTACCTTTGGTGGAATTTTCTTATAATAATAGATTTCACTCCAGTATTCAGATGGCTCCTTATGAATCTCTCTATGGAAAGAAATTTAGGACTCCAACTTGCTGGGATGAAGTTGGGGAAAGAAAGCTATTAGGACCTAATCTTGTTGATGAAATGGCAGAAAAGGTCAGATCTATTCAACAACACATAAGAGCAGCTCAGAGTCGACAAAAAAGTTATGCCGACAACCGAAGAAAAGACCTAGATTTTGAAGTGGGTGATAAAGTGTTCTAACGAATATCTCCCTGGAAGAGGGTCATGAGATTTGGAAAGAAGGGAAAGTTGAGCCCTAGATATATCGGTCCTTTTGAAATTATGGATCGTGTTGGTAAGGTAGCTTACCGATTGGTGCTTCCACTGAATCTCTCTCAAGTTCACGATGTGTTCCATGTATCTCTCCTGAGAAAGTACATACTTGACCCTTCACATGTACTCAGCTCAGAAGTTGTACCGCTGGAACAAGATATTTTTTATGAAGAACAACCGATAGAGATTCTCGATCGTAGTGAAAAAGTCCTATGGAACAAGACCAATCGCTTGGTGAAAGTTTTATGGAGGAACCACCAATTAGAAGAAGCTACATGGGAGCTTGAGGATATGATGAGGGAGAGGTATCCTCATCTGTTTGTTACAAGTGACGAATTTCGAGGGCAAAATTCATTTTAAGGGGGTTAGAATGTAACACCCTGAGATTTTATGAGAATTTTTTTTATGTCTTATGTTATACGCAACACCAAATGAATCTTTCACAGCACACAATACGGACTTGGCTTGCATTACACGCAATCGCGACCTTCCTCGATAGCGTGTGTAGTACGCAATACCGGGTTTCACTAAACAATGATATATTATTATGAACTAGACGTTATGAATAGTATTAACTACATTTTGAATTTTATTATTCATCATACACATTTTCTAGAATATGGTAAGATAACAAAATAAATTTTTCGAGTAAAATAAGTATTTTTCAAAAAATGCAGTTTTGCCGCCTTTTGATGGCGCACCCACATTAAATATAGTTTTTGACATGATTATAAGTTAAATTTGACAAAATAAAATTCTTATTTTGAATCAGGGTATAATAATTTACTTTGGATAATTTTTTGATATCTATCTGATAACTTTCATATTTTGATGAATAGTAAAAATACGCTAATTTTTAATTAATTTTTTTTTTCATTGAGATAATTTATATGGTTAAATTATAATATTGAATGGTTTTAAAGTATAAATAGAATATATTTTTACCATTTAATATAATGTATGTCATTATCATTAATTTCACATTGAATTCATAGGTAAAACCATTTCAATCTTTGGCAATGTTTTAACTTCTAAAACCCATTTTCTTAACAATGGGATTTATTTTAAATTAATTACTGCAACTTATATGTTTTGAATTTTGAAAAATTGATTCCATATTTGGAATCAGTGGGTCCAAATTATGTTAATAGGCTACTTTTTATTTTTGGGCATTATGAATAGTAACTACGGTAAATTTTATTTACCATAGTTAAAGGTAAATCGGGTAATTAAGGGTAAATATAAGATTATAAAATTACCCTAACACCTGCCAAAATCCTATTGGATGACTAAAAGTCGACCCATATAACATAAGGGTCATATTATATTCATTTAATGGACTTTTGTCCATGAAAATATTTTAATTATTATTAAAACCAAAGAATGTGACAACATGTCACTTTCTTAAATCTTATAAGTATAATAATTTTAATTTAGTGATAAACTTAATGAAACTTCGAACATGAATAGTCTCCAGAAAGCTAATACAATTATCTACATCATAGAAATTTATTTATAATTTTTAGGGATTAAATAATTATCATTAATTATGAAAAAATAGTGATTTTGAAATTATTTTATTAATTAAGATATCAAATAAATGTTTTTAAAAATATTAAAATAAATATTATATGAACTATTTAATGTTCTAAAATAATTTTTTATATACATATAACATTTTATTAATATATTAAATCTTTTAGTTTGAAAATATCTTCTGTATATAGTTTATTTAAATTCAAATAAATGAATAGTGTCAAAATTGACACTATTGTTATTTTATAAAAATAACATATTATAAAATTGTTTAAAAATCACAAAATATTTAAAAATTATAAATTAAAATTTATATGGTCTAAAATTTTATAAAGTGTAAAATTATGGAAAATTCACAACACATATGTAATTATTTAAAACAATTTAAAATTTAGAATATTATTACCATAAATAAAATTAAATTGATAAATAAGGATAAATCAAGTTGATAATGTTCAAAATAAATTCCTAAAATGTCTAAATTTTATTGGTTGATGATATTACAACCCTATATCATCTAATATTCTGATATTAGTCATTTTTTAAGTTTTTAAGTGGGGTTGGGATTTAATATAAACTAATATTTCTTATATTTCCAAAGGTGCCCCTCTCCTCCCTTATAAAAGGGCACCTCCTCCCTCTCCTCCTCACACCAATTTGAGCCTTCAAGATCGGCCAAACCCTGTCCATTTAACTTCCACACTTCCCTATAAATATCCTAGAGGTTCTGGTCTTCTTCAAAGACCAATTTTAGTGCCCTAAAAGGAGGTCTCAAAGAGGCGCTTCAAAGAAGAGGTAATGTCCGTTACCGATTATTTCAAATCTATTTCTTCTTCTACATCTTCTTCTTTAGTTGTTTCATTATGAAGTAATAAAATAAGTATCACTAATATACTGATATGTTATTATAAGTATGAAACAACCCTATTTCACCATCTATCCATCCTACGGAAAACAAAATCACCGCGCGTGCGTAAATACGGAATACCGTCTCCACGCCGTGGTGTAATCTATTTTCCATATCCACATTACTTGGATAGGTATAATGGTGAAAATAAATAACTATATATGATTATTTTAAAGTGTTATTGATTCTTAAATAGTATACATACACTCCAATACAATTCCACGATCATGGGAACGATATCATCGCTCGTGCGTACGTACGGAATACCATCTCCACGATGTGATGCGATTCGTTCTACATGATCTTCATTGTATAATGATTATATAAATGAATTGAATGAATAAATATGATATATAGTACACTAATACCATTCTGGAAATGAGGTATCTATAACCTAAAGAGAAGAATAATAATTTATTCGAAAAAACACGCATAAGAACAAAAAGTAATAAACACCTGAATAACAAGTAGCAATGAAATATTACTAATAAGAAGCTAAGAATATGACCATATATGATATCATAACAATGATTATGATTCTGGAATAAGTCAATGACATTATTTAAATCATTATATAGGAGGTTCAGACACTTATGAAGCAAATCAGACCTAAGGTAAGGGAAAATATAACAATCTCATTTTTATCCGAGATTGTTTATAATTTGGTATTTACTAGGGTGTATTTTATCATCCAAATCCATGTTCCCTCAATATGTAATATTGTTTCCATACACCTAAAATTGTTTAAATCCAATTTTACCCTTCGGTGTGTTTTTAGTAAAGGATATGAAAGGAATATTTTGTCGTTTTTCGTATGAGGTACTTTTTGACTTTTCCGACAAAAGTACGAGAAGAATGTTTTTTTAACTTATATGACATGAATGGATTTTTAAAACATTATTTCTAAGAATATTCATTTACAAGTTTTCATGTTTATTTTTAATCAACTTCTTTTAGTTTAAAATTGTATGACATGTTAAGAAAGGAAAAATGTTTTTGAAGTAGAAAGGATATTTTCCTCAAGAATGGAGTTCAAGTGTTTTATCAAAATTATTTTCCATATAAGATAATATAGGGTTCTGTTTCTATCCCTATTATTACATTGATTTGATTATGTTGTGATGGAATTATTTTTATGAATTCATTTATCTTATATGAATTTTTTTATGATGTCACGATGTTTAAGAATCCCATTTTTATTACATGGGTTATGCAATGATGTATGATTTATGATTTTGTGGCACACATAAGAATGGTATCATTATGAGATGGGTGGGACCTATATCTCCCTCCAATGCATTGGGTAAAGATTTTATATCTCATGAGATAGACATTGCTGGAACGACAGGTTAAACCGGTTCAGTGAAACAGGACTGAAACGAGGAGTGAACTCGGTTCAGAAATGGACTTTGTCCACTAAGATAGTCTTGGAAATGAGTCTTGACTACTAAGAAATGATTCTCTATGATTATGTGTGTATGCCACAAATTTACATGTTTTAATTTATGATTATTGTGATTACATTTCACTACCATGATTTATCCCAAGTTATGAAATTATGATCTCTTTTGCAGGGTAAGATTTCCAAAATGTTATGTTCTTATGAATTTGATGTGATTGATATTTCTTTTTTTTACCCTTACTGCGCATTTGATCTCACCCTTTTGTATGTTTTCTTTCCCCAGGTCAGGAAGAAGGGTATTAAGTAAGATATGCCAAAAAGGGACTATAGATATGATGAAATAAATGGGAGACAGTGTAGATGATTTATGAATCAGTTGTTTATGTTTCCCAGTTTCTAAAGACACTATACCTATACGGTCCTTTTATGGTTTTGTTATATGTTGTAATAAGTGTACTTCAATTTTTAATTACTAACAATGTATGTAAAGTATGGGTCATTATAATAGGCATGGGGAAAAAGCTCTTCATGTGTCTAGTCTAGCCACACTGATAACATTCCAAGACACTAACCAATGATGATGGTGCAATAAGATAATTTGAGAAGTTCCACTACTTTTTCCCTCATGTAACTCACTCTTTTTCCTCTTACCCTTGAAATAACCACTAGTGTTAACACTAGAGGGATGATAAACTTCAGTCAATAATGTCTTAACTTTTAGTTTAATATTTTCTATTAAGGCACCATCCACCACTTCAGTATATGTGGAAAACTTTGACATGAATTATTATGACTAGATATTATGTCTAATACCTATTTTAAACCTTTGAGACTTCATCTTCTCAATAGAAACAACCTCAAAAGAAAACATGGAGATATCAATAAAGCAATTAGAATAATCCATCAAAAAATGATATCTTTTATAAATCTTGAAAAACTCTATGGATTTCTCCATAGTCATATAATCTGGGTAGAACTACTCAGTGAAAATGGAATTTAAGTCCTTCCACTCCAATACCTCATTCTTCCTCATCAAGAAAATTTCGTCTTGCCACCTTCTACTCAGACCTTCCAGCTTGAAAACATCACACTTCACTTTGACTGAGCCAGGAGTCCCCATGAATTCAAAAAACCTCTAAATCTTTCCCAAATAATACCATTACTTATAAGTATCATTATTCCCTAGGAAATATGGTGTCTTTTGGTGAATAAATTTATGGGATTGAATACTATCCTCATATCTTTGAGGTTCTGCCTCTCTAGCTTGAATAGGGGAATGTTCCACACCTTGGTCCATAGTTTAGAACATGGGAAACACTACTTCAATCTGGTTTTGATCAACTAGAGGGTTTTCCCTATCATTATTAATTGGAAGTACCCTCTTGAGCAATCTCTATAATTCTTCTAGGGAGAATGGTACTATACATCAATAGAAAAAGAGGCACAAGAACATAAAACCCATGAATCAATTCCAGTTTAGAATAACATAAAACAAAAAAAACTATCAATAGACAATAAAAAGAAAGTATGGGATTAAAACTATCAAAATCCCGAAAGACACATTTCCCAACAAACCATGGTAACTTAAGGCTCATCATGTTGATACATGCCTGAAAAATTACTCAAAAACCACCACATAAGTTCCCACATTCCTACCTATTGTCTACCAAGACATCCTAAAAATGCACACCGATAATGAAAATAGGTCAAAAACCCTTTGATAAAATTTTTTCATGAACCAATATGGATTACTGAAATAATCCATAACCCAATTCAGTTCTAACATGGCCTGAAGGGAATTCTCGATCCCTATGGGTTGATTATGATCACTTAGTAATCAAGGACTAGCTTTGAGAATTATTTTACCATAAGGAACCTGGAAAAAAGTGATACGTATATAGAATGTGTCAGAATTATAAAAAAAATACAACATTAGATAGGTATAAATGGAAATATAAACAAGTGTTGAGGTATATAAAACAACCAAAGTACTCAAAAAATGTAGATACCCAACTCCATGTGACATTATGTCACCTCTAGACTCCCACACCCTCCTAATTAACAAACCCATTTCCTCCATATGGTGCCTTGAACTTACCTACATTAGATACAAAAAATATCCACATTCACCCAAAGGTGTTTGTAAGATGTGAGCACTCGATCTTAGTAGGATCCCACCAAGTTTTTCATAAGAAGACTTTATAAAATAAACCAATTATGATAAAATAATTTAAAACAAGGTATGTGATACAGTTTAACATAAATCATGGATAAAACACCCCTTCCACAATTTATAAAATCATGCCAATAAACAGGTTTCCAAATCATTTTAGTACACACACCAATAAATCATTTCAAATATAACCAATAGAGAAAATTATACAATGAGTATAAATAATTCCAGTTCAATAAGGACCCTCTTTACATTATAGTGATCAGTAGGCCACCTGGTTTGTACATTACCCTAGCATAATAATTCTAGGGTTTAAGAAGACACTCCCGAGAGTGACTCCTTTCTACAACTTTTGAACCTAGTGTGCACATTACCCTAGAAGAATAGGTCTTGAGGGAAAGATTTTATCTCAAAGGATGTATCCATACCTCATTTTCAATCAAATTTGGGTTTAATATATTAAAATCATTCAAGGGAATCTCATATTTGAAACCACACAAATCATTCTTTAAAATCAATTTCATAATCCGCACCAAAGGGAAAACCATTTAAAAAAACATTATAAAAAATGTCACTTTTTATGAAAAACATGGTTCATTCCATTTAATAATTTTAGAAATCAATTTCAAAGAGAAAGCAATAAAATTTCCCAAGATAAATCCATATCATGAAACAAACTACCTTGAATCAATTGACAATAACAACGCCCATGGTACACAACAAGACAAGATGGGATGAGGATATTAGGAATTGAGAAGTGATCCTAAATCAAGTATTCCCAAATAATAATTTCCAAATAATCATTTCTAGAATATTGCAAGAGAGATAAAACATATACATCAATGATTCCCGAAAAACACACAACAACCAATATAGATTCAGACAAGGAATCCCGATTCCACAACAAATAGATAAGAAAATCAATTAGATCAAGTCAAAAACCTTTGATCTAGAATCTTCAGCCCTGATATAAGGTTTTGTTTGAGGATAGGGGAGAAGATATATAAGATCAATTAAGAATGATAAAAAACACACACATTCCTTTTAAATACTAGATCTAACACCCAAATATCCATTGAAATCCACCACCAAGAGGAAAGGAATATCCAAAATCTCTAAGTGGTGTCTTCTAAGTTGAGATACAAATTCATCAAAGGATGAATGAGAGAAAATTTAGGGGTTTTGAGTATATAAATAAAAATATATAATAATTAATATTCATTACATGGTTTGGATGAAATTTTTGTCAAATCTTGCACCCTTTTCAGGCTAATGGACGAGCCACATGGTTTGATAAACCATGTTCCGAACATGCATTTACCCACTATCCCAATCTACATGGTTTTATTGGAAAGATACATGGTTTTTATTAACTATGCACCTAGCCATGAACCATCCTTTGGGACTCCAACACAATATTCACAGTTTCTTGGGTAGACCCACACATTTTTCTCTTACTGTGCACCAACCATGCACAGTCCCAAAAACCTCTTAAAAACTCCAAAATTAACCCAAAACAATCCAAGATAATACCCAAACAAAATATGATAAAAAGGTTGTGATTATTAGAAAGAAACACTAGGATGTGACAAGATTGTGTGATCAAATCTTATGGGTTGTCCAACTCATTAAAATTTTAGGATTTTTCCAAAATTACATTTTCAGATTTATCCCAAACTTTTATCTATTACTCCCCATTTATGAAATATCCTCCATCCTTGTATTAGATCTTATTCTTCCTTGATTTCATAGTGGATATCCATTGAAGTTTTGTTATTTTCTTCAAGGTAATATTAGGTTCTCCTGATTTATTCATCCTCTACCCTCTTTCTTTCTTTATTATTCCATTTTATGGAGTTATGAAATCTATCATGCCATGTGTATAAATATATGGTTATGGATGGGTGATTTATGTTGTTTCTTGGTGGTTTAGGTTTGTGAGGACTAATCCTACTCATTTCTAGTTTTATTTTTTAAAGGTGACACATTCACATTTGGTTTCGAGGTAGGTGTCGTTATTTGGGGGTGATTTTACATGGATTATATTTGGTTCTTATTTTCATTTGTTTTTTATTCATTAAATCACATTTCAATTGTATTGATAATGACTTTTTTATCCATTATTGTTGTGATTTTTGAAATGAAATTTAAATTTTGTGGCTTAATGTGTCTTTTCAAAAGGATGTGGTTTTAATGTATGCAACGTGTTTGATAAAATGCATTAAAGAGGATTTATGGTTTAAAATGGATTTTAAAAAGGGGTTTTGAAAAGTATTTAACATTTTATTGGTTTTTAATTATTAATTTCATGTGTGGTTTATGAAATTGGCACTTATTAGGGATTTATTTGTTTGTAAAAGTGTATCACATGGGAGAACCTGGGTGTGTGATTGACTTAGTCACTTGGCATATTTCATGGACTAGATAGGGAGTGTTACCCAAGGGATCGAGTGATCTCTTGGAAAGGATGTTACCTAAGAGACCAAGTGATCTCTTGTAAAGAATTTTTACCATGTGAATCGAGAGTTTCCATGGAACATAGGTTCCGGGGAATACCAAGAGAGCTTCCAAACTTGTTAGAAGTTCTTAGATGGCTAGAAATCCATGTATTATACTAGTCCATACTCAATACCATTGGTTAGATACCATGATTAAATATTTCTTATGCCTTGTTTTATTTGGATGTAATTATTCCTTAAATAATAACAAGTCATTTAATGGTTTTTTTTCTTATTCTTATGCCATGCTATTTCACTTCTTGATTATTAAGCCTTGTTTATACATGTTTTTATCACATGGGTTGTTTTGGAAAACTGAATAAATTTATAAAGAACTATTTTCAATGTGAAATTAATTTAATATTTGGTTTTCAAACTAGATTTATTGGTTTTTATGGATAAAGTTCTTATGTAGATTCCTGGTGGTATCATAGTGGGATTTTTCATCACACCCTGTATATTCCTTTGTGTGTATACAATTGTTATTTTGTATGAAACCGGTAAAATTAAGGGAACCATGCCATTTAGTGGCTCTTATTGATTACCATTGTTAGTGGTTATTTTGGGTTGGTAGAGATTATGGTCTCATAGAGTTTAACTTGTGTAGAGCATCTTGAAAATTTGGTTGGTTTGGGATGTTATGTATCATCCACGTTGGACCTTTTCCCATTTTGTGATTTTATTTATATTAATATATAGATATATTGTATATGTTTTATTTAAAAATTATGAAATAATGTTGATTATGATATTTTCTATTATTCATTTCTGTGTATACTCTGTGGAAATATTTATATGTTGATGATTATTATTTGATGTCATGGATGTCTAATTCATGGATGGGGAATGATGGTTTTTTTTCAAGGGTCAAACCATTCCCAAATAGATTAGTGTTGTAGAGACCCAAAGCTTGACGTACATGGAAATTAAATTACTTTATCAGAATACTTAATACATAACAAAAAATAGACACACAAGGACCGTAATAGTTTAGTGTCTTTAGAAACTTAGAACGTAATCTTCTAATCGTGGTGAAATATCTTCAACATCTCCCATAAAGATCTTCCCCTTTTATTTTCTTACCTAAAACCTTTATTTATATCCTGGGGAAAATAAAACATAAAAAGGGTGAGCTCAAATGCTCAGTAAGGGTAAGAATGGATAAAATAAAACATACCATATACATTTGAACTTAAAAACATGAACACAATGTTTAAACATCAAAATCTTGAGCAACGACATAAAACATGGAAGTACATAAGGCATAGATCATATTAGAACATAAACCATGATAAAATAGCATGGGAATAAAACATGTAATTGTGGCATCCATTAAGCACATGTAATGATTTCCATAGTAGCCAAGGCATTGCTTCCAAGACCATCTTAGTGGACAAAGTCCCTTTCTGAATCGAGTTAACTCCTCGTTTCAGTCCTGTAACACTGAACCGAATTAACTTACCATTCCAGCCATGTCTATCTCATGATATATAAATCTTTACCCAATTCATTGGATGAAGTTATAGGTCCCACCCATCTCATAATGAAATCATTCTTACTTGTGCCACAAAATAAACATACATCATTCATAATAACCCAATGAATAAAATGAGTTTCATAAACATCATCCCATCAGCACATAATCCATATAAAAGAAATGGATATCATTTCATAATAAGAAAATTGAAACCATGTAAATCATAGAGACATTATACTTGAAACATACACATATGAAATAATGTCATCTTAGATGGAAAAATGGTTTTGATAAAACACTTGAAATGAATTCTTGAGGAAAATATCCTTTCTTCTTCAAAATCAATTTCTTTTCACAAAACGTCATGAAATTTTAAAAGAAAGAGTTTTTTTTAAAAATAGTCATGAAATATTTTGGAGGAAGCTTCATGAAAATAAGGCTTTATAAAACCATAAAAATCCGTTCACACTGTATAAGTTAAAAATAACATTTTTCTCGTACTTTTGTCGGAAAAGTCAAAAAGTACCTCGTATGGTAAACAAAAGAAAGATTCCTTCCATATGATGTAGTAAAAGTAGAAAAGGGTAAAAATGTCTTTAAACATACATGTAAGTAAAGTAAACATTTTATGAAAACATTTTGAGAACATATGGACATGGATAATAAACATAACCCCCAGTAAATACTTACGAATAAACAATCTCGGATAAGAATGAGATTGGAATAATTATCCCTTACCTTAGGTTTGATATGTTTCGTACATATCTGAACCTCCTGTATAGTGATTTAAATAATGTTATTGACTTATTACATAATCATATTAATTGTTATGATATCATATATGGTTCACTTATGACTTTATATTACCCATTTTTTTGTAAATTCCATGTTAAAGAGCGTTTTGGGTAAAATCGTTTCATTTGTCGTCCATGTTTTGACTTGTAATTATTCATATGATTACTTAGATCATGATTAATTACATAAAGAATGTAAAACATGATTTATATATAATATATATTCAGAATATACATATATATAATAGATCAATAAATGGAAATAAATACACCGTTCATGGAGACGGTAGGTCGTACGTACGCATGAATGTTGTTTTCGTTTCCTCATTGAATTGAATGGAATTAATTGGATGACATACATATATATATACATAAATCCAGTATCATTATTATTCCATATATTCCATGATTACTTATTATATATACTTTATAATCATTTATGAATGGTTAATCATTGAGAATGAATCTCATCGCGTCGTGGAGACGGTATTCCATACATACGCACGAGCGATGATATCGTTCCCATGATCGTGGAATTTTATTGGAGTGTATGTATACTATTACAGAATTAATATCAATTTAAAATAATCATATATAGTTATTTTTTACACCATTATACCCATCCAAATAAGGTGGTGGTGGAAAATAGATTACACCATGGTGTGGAGACGGTATTCCGTACGTACGCACACGCGGCGATTTCATTTTCCGTAGGATGGATAGATGGTGAAATAGGGTTGTTTCATACTTATAATAACATATCAGTATATGAGTGATACTGATGTTATTAATTCATAATGAAACAAACTAAGAATAAGAAGCGTAAGAAGAAATAAAGGTGAAAGAATCGGTAACGGAAATTACCTCTTCTTTGAAGCGCCTCTTTGAGACCTCCTCTTAAGGAACTAAAATTGGTCTTTGAAGAAGACCAGGACCTCTAGGATGTTTCTAGGGAAGTGGAGAAGAGAATTGGGCAGGGGTTGGCCGAGCTTTAAGGCTCTAAGTGGTGTGTGGAAGAGAGGGAGGATGTGCCCTTTTATAAGGGAGGAGAGGGGCACCTTTGGAATTCTTAAAAATATTAATTTATAATAAATCTAACCCCACTTAAAAACCTCCAACTATGACTCATATTCGAAGATTAGATGATATAGGGTTTTAATCGCATCAAAAAATTAAATTTATACCTGTTTGGATCTTATTTTAAACCTTATCATTTTGATTTATCCTTATTTAATCTATTTAAGTTTATTTGTGGTAATAAAATTCTAAATTTTAAATTATAAAAAATAATTACTTATTTGTTGTGAATTTTCCATTATTTTTTACTTTATAAAATTATATACCATATAAATTTAAATTTATAATTTTTAAATATTTTTGTGATTTTTAAACAATTTTATAATATGTTATTTTTTTTAAAATAACAATAGTGTCAATTTTGAAACTATTCATTTATTTGAATTTAAATAAAATATATAAAGAAGATATGTTCGAAATAAAAGCTTTAATAGATTAATAAAAGGTCATATGTATCTATAAAATTAGTGGATCACATTAAATAGTTCATATAATATTTATTTTATTATTTTTAAAACCATTTATTTGGTTTATCTCTTAATAAAATAATTACTACAACATTTTTGTATAATTATTTAATATACTCACTTGTTGCATAAAAATTAAAAATAAAATCCTATGATTAAGATAAATCTATTACCTTTCACAATAATGCTTGTACTAGAATTTATCATCTTAAAATCACAATATTTAAATTGTTATATTTATTAAATTATGAAGGTGACAACTTTGGCATCATTTAAAATAAAATAATATAAGTGTCATAATCACTTTTATAAGGCTCCAAACGGTTATATATTAGGTCATTGGATGATTAAGGTGTATATATACACTACCAATAAGTTTTGGTCAGGTTTGTGGGCCTTTTAATGGGTATTATTATTTCAATAAAAACTATATTACTTATTTTCCACTTAATAAATAATTTTTTTATCATTAATGTATCACCATTAATGACAATTATTTAATCCCTAAAAATTATAAATAAATTATCATGATGTAGATAATTTTATTATATTTCTGTATACTATTCATGTTTGAAGTTTTATGATGTTTATCACTAAATTAAAATTATTATACTTATAAGATTTAAGAGAGTGACATGTTGTCACTTTCTTTGGTTTTAATAATAATTAAATTATTTTCATGGTCAAAAGTCCATAAAATGAATCTAATCCGACCCTTAGGTTATATGGGTCTACTTTTAGCCATCCAATTGAATTTTGGCATGTGTTAGGGTAATTTTATAATATTATATTTACCCTTAATTACTCGATTTACCTTTAACTATGGTAAATAAAATTTACCATAGTTACTATTCATAATTCACAAAAATAAAAAGTAGCTTATTAACATAATTTGTAACCACTGATTCCAAATATGGAATCCATTTTTACAAATTCAATACAAAAAAGTTGCATAAATTAAATTAAAATTAATCCCATTGTCAAAAGAAAACGAGTTTTTCTTTAAAACATTGCAAAAGATTGAATTGATTTAACCTACGAATTTAATGTAAAATAAATGCTAATGACATACATTATATTAAATGGTAAAAATATATTCTATTTATACTTTAAAACCATTCAATATTATAATTTAACCATATAAATTATTGCGATGAAAAAAGTTGTTTTTAATTAAAATATAGCGTATTTTTACTATTCATCAAAATATGAAAGTTACCAGAATAATATGAAAAAATTTATCCAAAGTAATTTTTTATTTCTTGATTCCAAAGAAGAATTTTATTATGTCAAATTGAACTTATAAACATGTCAAAAACTAGATTTAAAGTGGGTGTGCCATCAAAAGGCGGCAAAACTGCATTTTTTGAAAAATACTTATTTTACCCAAAAAATTTATTTTGTTCTTATACCATGTTCTAGAAAATGTGTAAGATGAATAATAATGTTATAAAATTAAAAATTTAGTTAATACTATTCATAACGACTAGTTCATAATAATATTATAATAATATATCGTTGTTTAGTAAAACCTGGTATTGCGTACAACACACGCTATCGAGGAAGGTCGTGATTGCGTGTAATGCAAGCCAAGTCAGGGTTGCGTGTTGTGTAAGAATCCTTCATTGTTTCGTATAACATAATCCAACCATATTTTATTTATACATTGAATATATATATATATATATACTCAATGTTGCGTAGAATAACTATTATCAAAATTGTGTGTAACACGATCCAAGAATAGTGTTGCGTATACTACAAGCTAATACGGTGTTGCGTATAGCGCAAGGTAATCTTGGTGTAGCATAAAAAACAAGAAATTAATTAAATTAAAAGAATAATTTTCATAAAATCTCATGGTGTTACAAGTGTGATACCCTAGAGCTTGTTTCCAGCCTTTGGAAATCAATAATGTTCTTTGAGACTTATGGTGAACTAGAGAGGGTGACATGTTAGGTTGACCCAGACCTATTCTTTATAGAAGCTAAGGAAATTTAGCATGGGTCCTATATTAAGTAGTTATGGGAAGAAGGGAAATATAAATAAGGGTTATAAAAGTCACAAGTAAATATCTAGAAAACCAACATCCAAAATTTAAAAATCCATAAGTATAGCTGAGGGTGGAAACTATGTGTTTCTTAGTGTCAATAGTCATGGGTGATTAACTAAAGGGAATATTTGCAATTAATTAAAGAGTGGGGATGCATGGAGAATTATTTGTCCATGATGTTTGAAAAGGTTCATTTGGTAGATGACAAGGCTCTAGAGATCACAAGAAAAAGAGATATTAATTTCGAGGTGAAAAATGGATGATTTTTAAAACTAAAAGAAATTAGACACATCCTAGGGATATATAAGAACTTAATTTCTATAGGGTAGAATGAAGAGGCAGGCTATGATACTATGTTTACAAATGAAGTTTGGAATATAAATCAAGGATCCATGGTGGTTGTAAAAGGAGTAAAATATGGGACCTTGTAGTTTACCATATGATCAGACGGAGTAGTATTTTCTGGAGAAAAATTTCTAATACTCTAGAGTTTTGGAATTTCCAACCAAAACTTATCAGTGAGAACAATATAAATGTTTTAATAGAGAAATGAATTTTTACATTGGAAGTTTTTAGATTTGTGTGATAGGAAAATATATACAGGTTTCATTCAAATTTAATGGATAAATCCTAGAGATTAGAGGTTAGAATTGGTTCACTCAAAAGTTTGGGGACCTGGCTCGGTCTAATATCATGATGGGTTACTTTACTTTATGAAATTGATTTATAATGATACTAAAAAATTATGGGTTTAATTCTTGAATTTTAGGTCTAATTTTTTTATCATTCAGTAGATAAAATTCCATGAGATAAAGGGAAACAAGACATAAGTTAAATTGACTTAGGTCTACAATGGTAGTGAATGCAACAAACAAATCTTTTGAAGATTTTTTAGAAATAAGGGGATTAGTATGGAGATAACTATGTTCTATACACTCTAAAATAAAATTTTGAATGAAATGATAAACCATAAATTTATGAAAAAAATTAAGGAGTATGCATGTACACTCATGAATTCCAAAGAAAATTTGGAGAAAATTTGTGAACACGACTGCATACTTGATTAATTAAAGAATGCTTGTTCCAATAGGGTAAGGAGTTCTCAAAAAGCTATGGTTTGGTAAAGAACCAGATATTGGATACCTCAAAATTTTTTATAATCCTTTCTTATAATCATTTTTATTCTAAGGGTAGAGATATGATCAAGTAAAAATTCAATTCATGCTTTATTTTATGATATGTATATGAAAATTTTGGATTTTAGCCATGGGATGATTCCAAGAAAAAGTCATCAGGTGTTGGGATGTTCGCTTCAATGAGAAGGTTTTTTTGGAATGATTATAACTTTCTTGAGAATGAAGTTAAAGGTGAGAAATAAATTGAACAAGTCTAAGTTGACCTACAAGGGAGTACCAGATAGGGTTAAGTTCCAATAAAATCTGTTGTTAGCACTAGAAGTCCAAAAGTGATATCGGTAGAAGATGTTCCCGAGAGCTTAAGGGATATTGAGGCTCAAGGGAGAGAATTGGAATATATGTATATAGAAGTTAGAGAATCAAACATTACAATACCAAACAAAGTTTATCCAAATATCTCATAGAGTTCTACTAGAGTCATAAAACTGATACATAGGTTTGGGGTTGAAATGAACTTCTTGCTTCTTATGCACAATAGGGAATTAAAAATATTGAATGAGGTGGAAACTTCTAGTGACCCCATAAAGTTTGATTCAACTATGAAAAAATAAATATGTTTTTTTCATACCATACAAATATGGGATCTGATTGAAGTACCACAGAGGAGAATTGAACTGTAAAATAAGTGAGTTTTCTGGTTGAAAGAAGAAGATTATAGAAGAAAAAGTTAAAAGGCATGACTGGTGGTGAAAGGGTTTTAACAGAAGTAAGGAATTTAAATTTTAGATATATTCTCAATGGTAGTTAATAAATATACCATTAAAATAGTGTAGGTCATGGTTGTGTATGATAATATATACTTATAATATATGGTTATAAAGATAGCCTTTCTTCATGGAAATTTGGAGGAACATATTTACAAAAAAGTAGCTGATGAGTTTTTTGGATGATTTAATCTAGAAAATGGTGTGTGAACTAAATAAAAGACTTTATGGATTTAAGAATATTATAAGGTAGTGGAATCAAAAGTTTTATATATTTATAGTGGGTAAAGGATTAACTTTGATAAATGAAGACCATTGTTGCTACTAGAAGACATAGAATGATGGAAGATTCATCATTCTTCTCTTGTAGTTTAGGCAGTGGGATAGAATCTATCCAATGGATAAAAGGGTGTTCAGATGTGATACCATCTTATATAAGTGTTCATGGTTGATGATCTATACATGGTTAAAAAGTTTATATAAAATAATATCTTAAAGACATTAACTAGGAAAATAGGTTAGTTTCATAGGGCTACTAGAGACAAGTAGTCACCATTCTAAATGGAGGGAGATCCATAAATATAGGTGGGTAGTTATACTGGCATGAATGGTTGGATACTTATATAAAAGGGTAGTGGGGACCATGAGAACAATGATTCAAATTATTGATTCTATTATAAAAAGGATCAAATAATTAAAAAATAGATAATTACTTTAATAATTCCATACTGACTAATTTTTTAGTAAAAGTGAAATATTATCACTCCCAGTTGTAATTAGAAGAGAATATGTGTTTCTCCCCTGGATATGGGGAACATTGT
Source organism: Viscum album (assembly GCA_963277665.1). Classification (NCBI taxonomy): domain Eukaryota; kingdom Viridiplantae; phylum Streptophyta; class Magnoliopsida; order Santalales; family Viscaceae; genus Viscum; species Viscum album. The sequence goes on from OY728159.1 coordinate 548,109,023, forward strand.
TTGAACCACATAAATATATGTGTCCTTACATTTATTTTTATGTTTTTCACTTTAATTTTTGTGAGGTGTGAGTTTTCATGAGTGTGTTCAAGGATTGAATTTATATGGTGAGTAGGGTACATGGATTCCCATCTTCAGATACACTCTTTCAAGGGAGTCCATCTAGATGATATTATTTTACACTGTGTATCATGCAGAGGTTTAACATCAGGTGATTGGATACTAGTGTATGGTATTCCCAACACCATAGTCACTCGATGTATTATATAAAGAGAATTTATAAAAATTCATGATAACATGTGATATAGATGGTGGACATAGTATAGTGATACATGTGTTTTATGGAGATCACACTAGACCCCTTTGCAGCTTCAGTAATATTAATTCTTTTCTAGAAGCTACAATTTTATTAAATTTATATATCCAATGATTCATATTTATTACCAACACTATAGAAATCCATGGGGTCACACATTTTGGTTGACCAAATGTGGAATAAGTTTTACTTAGATATATTTTATAAAAGTATTTTATAGTTTTATCCAAAAGAGTTTTGGATGGGATTTTCATAGGGTAATGTTGTTGGTTATGCACAAAAAGAACATATGTATATTATACATGTGATATGATACATTTAACCCAATATTTAATTCTATGTGAATGTATCTTCCACCTCACATGTTGAGTGCATTTATCTACCACATATTCATGGATTTCGGTACATACATCTTCCCACATGGTTTCATCAGTTATAATCTAATATAAATGGATTAAATGGTTCTTATTTCACTAAATTAATTCAATGAATAATTAAAACATGAATAAACACATACTGATACATTAAATATGGCTAAAACATCTCATCAAATGAAACATATCGAGGATGGATATATAATGGGATGATATGCCTCCTGTTGGGAAAGATCGATTGTATGCAAGCATCACGATAACCTATTCCTTATGAAATTCAATTTATCACTAGGTGAAGGAACTATCACCCATTCTACATTTAGGGATTTATAAGAAATATTCCCAACATGAACTTACCCACCAGTGCCCACCTAAATGATGATAAACCTAGTATGCCACCCCAATCCCTCCTTTAATAGGCCAAGGGTTGGTGACTAACACTGAATTGGAATATCACATATATGGGAAGCCTTATCTTAATTAACTGGTACACATACACACACACATCACCAAACATACCATAAAAATTTATAAAATTAAAAGAATAGAATAGTAAATGCATGAAAAACCTTTATCAACCCACAAAAAGTATGGCATGTCATAAATAAAGAATAACAGAAAAATAGGCCCAATAACTAGAAAGTAGGTCCATCCTGGAAATAAGAGGGAATGAAGTCTCAAAACCTAACCTATAGTTTGAAAACAATATTTATACCACAGGAACCAAGCACCATTAAGCACCACCCACACAAGGTCTATCTTAATCTCCATCGAACAATATGTCATCTATATAAGGCACAACATGTGCGGACATAGCCCAATGCGGAGGTGAGTATATACATACCTAGTAAGATACCTAGAAATAAATAATGAGTAAATCATCAAAATAGATTCATCTCCAAACCAAAAATAATAGGGTGAAGGGAGAGGAAAACCTAAATATTCTCCTAGAGGGTACGTAGGCCTCAAAGTATGATTTCAGTCTTTATAGCCAGCCCAAGGATTATGAATGTCTCTCAAGATCACTTTATCATCTGCTCCTTCAACACACATAACCTATTTATACCTATAACTGAGGATAACATTCCCATAGTAGTGTAGGGGGGATGCTAACCCTAGTAGAGTATCTCACACCTAATCCAAGCTCACAAGATAGGGGGGCACCGACCCCATAGATAAAAAATTTGATTCCCTATAATAATAGAGGGATAATGACACTATCTGATCTGTAGGTAGAGGATACCACACCCAAATATCATTGGGGGGGGGGGATGATTACCAAAACTATATAGGTATGGTAAGAGGATACCGAACCATGACACAAATATCCTATCAGGGTGGGTTTCCACACACTAAGAGTGTCCCAAAGAAAATTCAAATATCCAAGATGCTAATGTGGTTGACCATTCTCACTTTACCTTAACTCTCATAATTTACTTTGATCTACTTAGAAGGGATTTATAAAACATCCTAATCTAAGTGAAGGGTAAGTAAACAATGTTTCCAAGGGATACATGGGGTGTCAACCCAAGTAAAAAATCAGGATTTGTACTAACAATCAATATTGTGTGTGAAAGACCAACTACACAATGTATAATACAATATATATGGTGTGTGGGAATAGGCATGGAACTCGGTTTACACTTAAATTATGAAGTTGTTTTCCACTGAGAGGTACATGGGGTATATCATATGCATACATGACCATGTATAACACCTAAGTTCCCTAGGTGTGTACTTCATATACATGTCGTGCTATCTTTCTAGGACCATAGAATGTGTGAGTCCAACTACATAGCTGTGTGTAACACCTTGAGATTTTATAAAATATATATTTTTCAAATAAATACAACATTTTAAATATTTTTCATTACACACAACACCGAGTTTATCTTTCATTCCACATAATAATGAGTTTATCTTATGTTACATGAAACACTGAGTTTATCTTGTGTTACATGCAACACCGAGTTTAAATGAAACATTACATACTATTAAAATATTATTATTTAATATGATAGTTATCACCTAGCTGTTGGAATGGAAGGTATGAATGAGATTAACTAAATTATGAAAATATATGTTTTAAAAAAGCATATAAAATTAATTATAGGGTGACCAATTAATTATAAATTAAAATAAAAACTATTGGAAAATAAATGAATTCTTTTTCTGAAAAATTATTCTTATGCACAAAAATTCATTTTTCCTCAATAAATTAAACAAATCACTTTTGGTGAATTATTTTAATTAAATTTATATATTATATATTCAATCAAATGTTTAACATTCATATTATGCTAATTTTTTTTTATAAAAGTCAATTTTGTCACCTTTTTCACAACTATTTTTAAAATTAATTTTTTCCACATTCAGAAAATTTATTTGAAAAAATAAAAGTTTCTTTTGAAATATACATGTAAAAATTATCTTAGGAATAATTTTTGATAATTTTCAGAAACGATTTTTTGATGAATAGTGAAAATACTGGTTTTTATTAACAATTTTCATTTCTGTTAAAGAATTTAAAAACATAATTTTTTTAAGATGGTTTTAAAAGTAAAACCAGTTAAATTATATATCTATTAATCCAATTTATGTCATTTTAATCATTTTCATATTTAATTTTATATAAAAACTTTTTAAACTTTTTAATATCTTCTCTTTAAAAACCCGCTTTCTCATCGCGTCTACAGGATTAATTTTTAAATTCAAAATTTACACTTATTTGAATGGAATTTGAAAAAATGGATTTAAAATTTTGAATAAACATAATTTAATAATCTAATATGGTTAACTTAATTTTTTACCATAATTAATAGTAAAAATAGTAAAAATTATTTACCGTGATCAAGGTAAAAATGGGTTTACCAAGGGTTAAACTAAAAGGATAAGGGTTGAAAATGACCCAAAACTTGTACAAAAACCATTTTATTTTACATATTTAGACCTTATATCTTATAGGTTTTATAATTTCCCATTTTATATCTTTTTTCATGTGAAAAACATGGGTAAAAATTTTTATTTTAAAAAATTGAAGGCGCGCCACTCACTTCACTTATAAAAGTCAACCCCCTCTTCTCTCCTCTAGACACTTCCAATACCCATAGTTTCGTCCAATAACTACCCAATTAACTTACTTAATTACCTCATATCATCCTATAATCCTTATTTATCTCATAAATCAAACCTAGTATGGATTTTGGTGCAAACCAAAAGAAGTTGTTTGAAGAATAGGTAATGTCCCTAACCGAGTGTTTTATTTTATTTCTTTCTCCAACTCATTAAATTATTATTAAAAAATTCTGGTATAATAACCTAATAATATTATATATTCTAATATTTTTTATGTTAATTTAATGACCTATATCCATCTACTATTCCATCAAATGGGTTATGAAATCATCATTCGTGTGTAGGACAAACAACCACCTCGCGAACTGATGTTATTATTTTTTCCAAAACCACATATCATGGATGGATATAATGATATATTTATTAATTATATATTATATTTATGATAATAAAGTTCTTTTGGAATCATGATATCACATATTAGTTCTTACTTTTCATTCTATGGGAACATGATAACATCATTTGTGTGTACGACAAACTACCACCTCATGAAGTGACGTGATTCGTTATTCACACACGCTTTAAATAGAAGGTACAAAGGGTGAGTTTAATGAAAATATGTAATATATTTGGCATAAAAAATATTATTTACCATTTTTTTAATTTGTTAGGAAAATAGAAACAATGTTCAGACGTACGTACGACCTACCGTCTCCATGAATGGTGTATTTCATTTTTTATCTGTAACTTTTATGGATCACTATAAATGAATATATACTGAATATATATGATATTTATATCATGGTTAAAATTATATATATTATGTAACTATGATAAAATTAATAGGATAAAAAATAAAAAATAAAAACATACATGAATAACAAAGTAGCTATTGCCTGAAACGTGACTTTAACATAGAATTATTAATAAACAAGTAATAAAATGTCATAAGTAAATAATATATGGTATGATTTATATGTATAATTATATAATATTTTTATAATAAACACATATTTATTATACATGAGGTTCGAATGTGTACGAAGGAAGTCAAGACTTAAGGTAAGGGATTTCCGTATCACTTTTTAATTTTATGAGACACATGCCATATTCACCACCTATTTATTTTATATGGTGTATATACTTACCATGAGTATATTTTATGATTATTATACTAAAAATTATGGGTATTTAAATATCAATTTTAGGATCTCTATTTCACAGGGCTTACAATTTAAAAATTACCAAAGCGGTAAGTGATTTTTGTCTCAATTTTCATTCTTTGAGACATGTGTTGTGTTATGTACCTATCTTCTTTTATGAGATGTATATACATCAAATTTGACATGTAATATCATAAATTTATTTATTATCATTATATTTTATGTTTCATTTAATGTTATTTTTTCAGGTTTCTTATGATTCTATGTTACCAAATGGGTAATGGTTTTACGATACAATCTCATCTTTTATTGAGATTATTTATGTTTATGCTTATAATGATGAAAAATTATAATAAATCTCTTAAAAAACTCATTAATTTTATTCTCCTATGGTTATTTAATGAGAATAATTTTTTTACCTTTATCTTACTCTTGTTATATGCTTTATTTCAAAATAATGTTTTTAAAGAAAACAAACTTTATTTCTCTTTTCGGTCAAAAACCACTTCTATTATATGTACATGATTTATAAAAATATTTAAAAAAAATGTTTTAATGTTACTATATTATTTTTTGAAGTCATTTTTACCCTTGTTTTAATTTTTTATAATTTTTTTGAAAGGAACGTTTATTTCATTTTCCAAACAAGGCCCATTTGGCTTTTATCAAAAATGTAAAATAAATATTTGTTTTTTACATGTATGGCATGAATGAAATTTCACACCATCATGACCATTATTCTATTTGAAGATAAATTTTTCAATTTTAAAGTTTATTTTATTCTATTTTGATTCAAATCTTATGAACTACCAATATTTATTCCATGACTCATGTTTATGATCTATGATATGAAAGGTATGGGTTTCAAATGTTATTCTCATGTTCTCATACCCATATGCTCATGTTATATTGATATATCTATTATTTACCCTTTCTTATGTTTCTTTTACCTAGTATATAAAGAAAGGTATTATGTATGATATGTTTAAAAAGGGTGATAGTTATGAAGAAATTAGTTGGAGATTATGTAGCTCACTTATAGACCAATTGTTTATTTTTCTATGATTCCAAAGGCACTAAACCTAAATTATTCACACATGAATAATTGTGTTATGTAATGAATATTCATCTAATAAGATTTAATATTATGTATAAGAAGTTTGGGTCTTTACAGTTGGTATTAGATCAATATTTAGATAGATTTAGAGACTAGGACAAGAAAACATTTGTGAGATCCCTAGGGATATTTCTAAGGATATGTCTAGGGATATACCTAATGATAATTATAAGGATGAGTCAAATCATAGGAAAATGTTCTTGAATTTTGGTGAAGGATAGAGTGAGTGGTTTCTAAGAAATCACATCCCTGCCTAAATACTATAAGTGGATGTGGCTCTAGCATAGAGGTACCTAGGGGTAATAACTTTGAAAAGGGGGAATTGATATGGACTCGATCTTCAACCAGTGCATGAATTTAGGCCTTGATAAACACCTGGTTTGAAACTCTTGGGGGATATGTTCTAAAAATTCACAGTCTTTATGAACCATCTTGAAGGATTTAAATAATAACCACGAATAACTTAGTTTATGAAAAAGGTTCCATATATTATAAAGAAGGTGTCATGATTTATACATACTATAATCTATTCTTCATGATTATGTGGTTTCCCACTATGATTAGTGTTGATCACTCTATGATTTTTTTTATTCAATGGATGGAACCAGGAGGAATCATGTTAATAATGAATGTAATGGAAAATTTTCTAATTATGGGAAACCAAATTGTATGATGACTGGAGAGAAAGATATTGTGATTATTCCTAATCAACTATCATGATATATGATTAAAAAAATGAACTTTAGATAGATTCCTAAATGTAAAATAAGAGGAAGATGGACTTTTTTGAAAGTTTATATGGAGATGAACATAAAGGAAAGAAGATTCATATTCCTACATGACAAGAAGGTGGGAAAAATAACCTGGAATAATATCTCAAATATAGGTTAATATGTTTTCTATGTTAAAATTAAGGTCATATAGCAATTAACTTCTAATAAATTAGATGTCTTATATGCAAGGAACTTGGGAATTATCCAAGTAAATGACCTAAACAATGGGTTAAACCCTAGAATAAGGAATGAAATATGTAATACAAAATCATTGAAGTAAAAGGGTTAAAGTGTTTATGTATTAGATTTCAAGAATTTTAAAATATATAGGGATTATTAAGTATTTTTTTCTTTAAGTATTTACAATAATATGTTGAATGGTGATGATGACCTAGAAAAGTGATTTAATTGCAAGGTGATATTTCATGAAAAAACACATGATTAAGGGAAATATGACCCTTAATATGTTCATAATATTGAGATAATGATGTTGGGATAAAGATATGGTTGATATGGATAAAATAAATTGGATAACTATGATTACCTTGGAATTGATTAATGATTTTTTGATAAAGTGGTTTATGCTATCATTGATGGAGTTTACAACATTTTTTTATTTAGGGAATATGTATGATAATACATGTTTTATTTAATAAATAAGGAAGCATGTATGTTTTCAATAAGGTTTTATGTTAACTTAGGAAAATTACCATGTTTTTAGAGAATACGTCATAAAGGTATTCAGATGTTTGGTATGTAAAAATTAAGAGCTATTTCATTTTGTTTGGAGGATTAATGATAAGTTAATTTTGGAAATTTAGTGACCTTCTTTCTAAAGTTTTGTATTTTAATCTTTTAGAAGGGTGATAAGGTTAACCATTTATGAAATGGTTTAAGTTGAACTTTTAATGGGGTTTTAGATTTTAATGTATTACTTCTCCAAATTAAGATTTATCCAAATTGGATAACTAGCACTAACCATTTTGTTATAACTAGAGATAAAAGGAATTAATTATCATTCTATAATTAATCTTTTGATTTGTTAGTGATTTTGGAAAAATAAAATCCATATTAATTTCTTGGAGTAATAAATGAAGTGTAAATTGATCTAAGCGCAACCAAAGGATGAAATTGTGCTTATGATATAAAGGAAAGCTAAGCCTTAGGTATATCAGTCCCTTTGAAAATCCTGATTATTTCAAGATGGTAGCATATAAATTGGAACTTTCACCAAACCTATATCAGGTTTACGATGTGTTCCATGTATCTCTCATGAGGAAGTATATACCTAATCCATCACATGTACTAAACTTGGAGGTTTTACCACTGGAGTAAGATTTTTCTTATGAGGAACAACCGGTAGAGATTCTGGATTGAATAGAGAAAGTTTAATCGAACAAGACCACTCACATGGTCAATGTTTTTCAGTGAAACCATCATCTTGAGGAAGATATTTGAGAACCTAAGGATGTTATGAGGTAGAAGTATCCTTATTTTTTGGTACCAAAGTGATGAATGTCGAGGGTGAAATTTATTTTAAGGGGGGTAGAATATAACACCCTGAGATTTTGTGAAATATATATATTTCAAATAAATTTAAAATTTTCAATATTTTTCATTACACACAACACCAATTTTATCTTGTGTTACATAAAACACTGATTTTAGATTTATTTATATGAAATTATGAGTTTAGATTTCATTTTATGCAACACTAAATTTAAACAAAATGTGATATACTATTAAAATATTAATATTTAATATGATTGTTATTGCCTAGCCATTGGAATGGAGTGTATGAATATGATTAACTAAAATATGAAAATATATGGTTTAAAAATGTATATAAAATAAATTATTTGGTTACTAATTAATTATAAATGAAAATAAAAACTATTTGAAAATAAATAATATCTTTTTCTAAAAAACTATTTTTATGAAAAAAATATGTTTTACCTCAATAAATAAATAAAATCACCTTTTTAAATTATTTTAATGAAATTTATATATTATATATTCATAAAATTTTTAAAATTAATCTTATGTGTTTTTTAGACAAGATATGAGAATAAATCCAATTTTATGCTTAAAAACGGTATTTTTTTTCTTCTAAAAAGCGGTTTTCTAACCTTTCACACACCTATTTTTAAAAATATATTTTTTTTAAAATTTTCAAAAAATTATTTTAAAAAATAAAATTCATTTTTCAAATAAACATACCAAAATTATCTTAGGATAACTTTTTATAATTTTCTGAAAAGATAATTTTTTCAATGAATAGTGAAGAATACTGGTTTTTATTAAGAATTTTCATTTCTATTAAAGCAATTAAAAACATAAAAATTGTTTTAAGGTTGGTTTAAAAGTAAAATAAGTTAAATTATATATATATATTAATATAATTTAGGTCATTAAAATCATTTTCATATTAAATTTTGAAATAAAAACTTTTTAAACTTTTGAACATTTTTTCTTTGAGAACCCGCTTTCACATCACCTTTATGGGATTAATTTTTAAATTAAAATTTGACACTTATGTGAATTGAATTTTAAATAATAGATTAAATATTTTTAATAATAATAATTTATTTTATCTAATAATTTCAACTTAATCTTTGACCATAATGAATTGTAGAAACATTAAAAAATATTTACCGCGGTAAAGGTAAAAATGGGTTTACCACGAGGTTAAACTAAAAAGATAAGGATTAGAAATGACCCAAAACTTGTAAAAAACCTATTTTATGGCCATATTTCATCATTAAATCTTTTATTTTCTTGAATTACCCATTTTGGATCCTTTTTTCATTTAAAAACTTGGGTACACCTTTTTCTTTTCCAAAATTTCAAGTGTGCCACTCACTCACTTATAAATGACCACCCCATATACTATCCTCTTCACACTTCCAAAACCCATTTTTTAGGTTAATAACCAACCAAATAACTTAATTAATTCTCTAATATAATCCTATAATCCTTATTTTGTTCATAAATCCAATCCAGTAAGACTTTTGGTGAAAACCAAAGAAGTTGTTTGAAAAAGAGATAACGTCCTTAAACGGGCATTTTATTTTATTTCTTCCTCTACCTACTTAAATTATTATTAAAACATTATTGTATAATAAAATCAGTATATTATATATAAATATATTTTTTATTGTTAATTTCATGACCTATATATATCTCCACTTCCATCAAATGGGTTACGAAATCATTATTCGTGTGTACCAGGGATTAACACCTCACAAACTGATGTTATTCATTTTCCATCACCACCTCTCATGGATGGATGTAATAATGGACTTATTGTTTATATATTAATTTTATGATTTTAATTTTATTCTATATTATCATATCACATATTATTTCTTACTTTCCATCCTTTGGGAATACGATAACGTTGTTCATGTGTACGGTTGTACTACCGCCTCACGAAGCAATGTGATTTGTTCTTCACATACGATTTACATAGAAGGTAATAAGGATAATTTTAATGAAAATATGATATATATTTTACATAAAAATTATTATTTAATCTTAATATGTTATTTACCTTTCTTTATTTTAATCCTTTGATAAAATGGAAACATCGTTCATGCATACGTACGATCTACTGTCTCTATGAATAGTGTATTTAATTTTATATCATTTACTTTTATGGATCAATATAAATAAATATATAATGAATATATATGATATTTATATCATGGTTAACATTCTATATATTATTTAACCATGATCAAATCTAGAGGACCAAAAATAAAAAATTAAAACATACATGAAAAACAAAGCAGTTATTTCCCAAAACATGACTTTAACAAGGAATTGTTAATAAACATGTAATAAAAGGTCATAAGTAAACAATATATGGTTTAATATATATAATTATGGTTATATAATATATTTATAATAAAATTATATTTATTATACAGGAGTTTATAATGTGAATGAATGATGTTGAGACTTAAGGTAAGAGATTTCTGTCTTACTTTTTACTTTTACGAGACACATGCCATTTTCAGCACCAATTTTTTATGTGGTGAATATAATTACCATGAATTTATTTTATTATTATTATCCTTAAAATTATTTGGATTTACATATACATTTTATTATCTCTATTTCATGGGTTTATGGTTCAAATTTACCAAAGTAGTAAGGGATTTTTTCTCAATTTTCCTTCTTCAGGACATGTGTTGTGTAATGTATATATATTCTTTTATGGGGTGTATATACAGACCTTTTGACATGTAATATCATGAATTTATTTATTCTCATGATATTTTAAGTTTCATTTAATTTTATTCTTTTATGTATCTTATGATTCAATGTTACCAAAGAGGAAATGGTTTTACGATACAATTTCATCATTTATGAGGACTGTTTATTTTTATGCTTATAATGATGAAAACTTTTGATCCATATCTCAAGAAACTCATTAATTTTATTATCCTATGGTTATGACCTAAGAATACATGTTTTTTATTCATTTTCCTCTCTTTATATACTCCATATTTCAAAATAATATTTATAAATAAGACTGACTTTATTTCTCTCTTCGATCGAAAACCCATTCTCTTATATATCCATGTTTTCTAAAAAAAATTATTTTTTTAATATTCCTATATGATTTTTTAAATTCATTTTTACCCTTGTTTTACTTTTTTTACAAAAAATTTAAAAGTAATCTTTATGTTGTTTTCCAAACAATTCCCATTTGTCTATTACTGAAAATGTGAAAGGAATATTTTTTTAATGTGTATAACATGAATGGAATTTCCTACCATCATGAATGTTATTTTCATTAAAGATTCCTTTATTTTGAGCATAGACTTAATTTTTTTAAATAAGTCAATATGTGTTGGTGGATGAAGTAGTGATACCTGGATAATTGTTTTGGATTAATATAATGACATTGGACATCACACTTGGACAATTCTCTTTGTAAAAACTCTAATGATTTTTTGTTCTATTCTTAAATGGACAAAACATGTGTTAAGGGGGAAACATTGTTTATAAAAATGTTTGGAAGATTAAATAAAGAAATGAAATGGTGAATTGAAGTTGCTATGAAAACATTAATTATTAATGCATGAGTAAGTAGGATATGGTTGAGATATGGGTTGGTATTTTGGGCTTAAGTATTCTACACTTAGAATATTTTTTATGGGTGTTTGATAGAAAAATTGGGCCAAACACACAATACCTAATGGGATTGCATAAACCACTCATAGAGGGACCCAAGGGGCCAAATCTTATGGGAGATCCTACCCAAGGAGGCGGAATATAGTCTAGGGATGTGTATAATCCCTGAAGAGAATAATGCCCAAAATTCACAGGAGGTCCCATGTATAAGGATCGTGGTGCACCAGCGCAGAGGCATGCATAGTTTGGGCTGATCGCCCACTAGGAAAAATCTCTTGGTGGGTGTGTCCAATGTATGTGGGTGGTGGACCTTATAGCAGGATCATGTAAGAGGTGGTCACAACTTTTCTTATAAAGCATAGGGAATCCACTGTGTGAATTCGATGTGGGATAGGGAATGCATGAGAACTATTCATCCATGTTAAAAATAAGTATATAACCAAGTACATTCGATCATGATGATCTATGCCATCCATCTAAATCCCACACCGCATATTTGAAATCAGCTGTCTCTAGATATCTTACGCAATGTACTTTTGAAATAAGATGCACGTATTTGAAATATGATATTGTCTTGTATGTCTACAATTGACAAGAAGACATCACAATAAAAAGAGAATATCTCAAGATTCCATCCCATAACGATGTCTTGTATGTCTACAATTATCAAGAAGACATCACAATAACAAGAGAATATCTCAAGATTCCATTCCATAACGATATAAAGATCACACAACAGATTGGAGATGCTCAATGTGTCATCGTAAGAACACGATACATTTTAAGAAGCTGTCGCGAGAACCAACATGAAAAAAGGAAGACAGTTGTGAAGCTATCACATGAAATAAATCGATTTTCTGATCACTTGAACCTTTTGATTTTTATATATATTTTGACATGATTAATTTAGGATTATTTGGATGATTTCCACTGAGGAATCTCATGATCAACAAATTGATCATGCAAATCCATCACGAGGATCGCGTGATTGTTCCATATATGAACACAAAATATGAAAGAATCAACATTAATGGTATCACAAGATACTCAAGAGTTTAAAATAGGTCCTTGAAACACATTAAAAATCATAGAACCTCTACCTATATAAACTGAGGCATAGTACAGGGAAAGTTTGATGCATTTCTATGAACTCGACATAAACTATTGAAACAAAGCAAGCCTGTGTGATCCAATCATGTGAAGGAGTATCCTGAAAGACATCTAATCTTAGGAAGGAATTTTTAGAAGGAATCAGTGGATAGAGAGCATTGTAACATGAAGGTGAAATTCATGAGACATTGAGGTCTTATGAAGTGTTTAAGATAGATTGAGATCTTGCGAACCATTTGAAGAGACATCACAGACATTACCTACTATCATGTGATTATCTTATGTGAAGGTTGTATGATCCAGGGAGAAATATTTGTATAATCCTCACCTAATCACATAGAGGAGGAAGTAGGGTTGCAATATACCTTCATGAAAAATAGGATTAGAACCCACAAACCTTTCTAGGTTCTCATGAGAATAGTGTGTTTGAAGGAGGAGAACCCAAAGCATGTGGAATACATTCCTGAGATCCCTCCTTAGTCACATGAATGAGGTAGTAGAAAATAGGATGAGGAAGTAACAATTAACATGTAACCCATGCATACTTAAATGTATATTTTAATGAAGGAGGATAACCCATGAGTTGCACTAGGTCAATACGAAGGAATGTGTGATTGAATAATAATAATTCGTGTGAACTTCACCTAGTCATGCGAAGGAGGTAGTGAGATTGTAATATATCTTTATTAAAAAGCATACATGTGGATTATCATTGATCTTGAAAAGTACTTGATTGTTTATGTGAATACACTTGGTGATCCATACTTGGATCATGTGAATATAGTGAATAGATTGTATAAATTTTTATAGATCACGTGATTTTCATGATACAGTAATGAAATGAAGAAGGGGAAAGTTTCATGCAATACATGAAATCCACACAATCCATGCATGAATACATAAAGAAGGATTCATTGAGAAATAAATGTGGATGGTACATGAGCACATGCACACCTACATAATCACTTGATAATTTGAGATACCCAAAACATAATTGATAAGCACATAATAATAAAATTAATAATTAAATGTGTTAATGTTTCGGATGCCATTAAATCCATGTATAAAGTGTTCTTAATTTGATACTGAGACATACAGAATATCAAAAGAGATTTCATTTGAGTTGATAGTGTTTTAAGATTTAAGAAGACATATTGGGATGGAATTGTGCAAGATATTTCTTATAAATAATATTCTTGAAGAAGTTGTGTGAAATGCTTGCACACATTTAAGTGAGGCCGTGAATTCATCATCATAAGGAAGCATAGCCTAAGAATTTGTTTCACTGAGGTAATTAATCAAATAAAGTTTATTAGAATTGATTGATAAAGACCAAAAGTCTCAACTAGTAGTTTATTAACATACTTTAAGAGTACATGGGAAAGTGTGATCCAACAATATCATAGAATAAGATCAATATATCAACCTATAGTGGATGAATCATTTAAGAAAGGATTAAGACTCTCACGTGGATTCAGGAGAAGAAGTCTCTAGTATGGATTCTGGAGTAGCCTAGTTTGGATTCTGGTAACAATGTGAGATGAAGTATAAAGAACCTCTAGTTCAGATTAAAGAGAGTTACAATGTGACTCTGTATCAAACATTGTAATCATTGAGATAATATTATAGTAGAGAATCCATTTTGGGGTAAATAACTAACACGACAAAGTGTATGTATTTGTACCGAACCTTGTAAATATTATGTGTTGTACTCTATCTTATTAATTATAAATATAAAGTGATACTGTGTGATATCATTAAGTGGATTGATAACCTTAACAAGTTAAATATTTTTAATTCAAAATAAATAATTTTTAAAAATTAAACCACTGATTCACCCCCCTCTTAGTGGTCAATCCGACCTCGGGCATTACAATTGGTATCAGAGCATAGGTCACCTCTAAAGATCCAAGAGAGTTTTTATGAAGTGAATATTCTAGGAAATGAGTGAGCTACCTCATATGGAGAAAAATTAAGTTACCCTTGAGGATACTAATTTGAAATTTTCTACCAAGACTCAGAAGAATAGAAAGAAGATACAGGCAAGAAAGATGAATAAGAATCTTACAATACAGATGAAGATACCTCTAAGTGAATATAATCAAAATGGTATATATTGCAGTGATTCTTTTTAATATTATTCTTCTAATGATGTTTTATAAAGCTATGATTATTATGGACCACTTAGTGATATAATTTTTGAATTCAAAGAACATATATATAAAGTTACCAAATAAGTTGTAAAGAATATTTTTGAAGGTTTCAAGGGTCTTCAGGATGAAAAATTATAGCTATAAGAAGAGGCTAATGCTATGGAAGAGGCATTGGATAAATTTTTTTGATATATAAAACTCTCACAAAACTTATGAAATCAAAGGAATAAACAATTTTAATTTTTAATGAATGATATGCTAAAACTATTGAATAATTGCAATAAAGTTTTAGTGAGAAAGAATTCTTTGAGATTGCATTTTTATAATCTTTCTATGCATTTGAAAAATTTCACAAATTTTCTATGGTTTTCAAAATTTCTCAATTTGAGTATAGTGATAACAGGTTAAAGGAGATTGAAAATTATTTGTAATAATAAAAAAGTATACATGAAGAACAAATGAAGAAGATGAAGGAGGATTGGAAGCCAAGAAAAGATCAGTTGAAGATGATAAGAACTCCCTCAACCTGACGTGTTAAAGATGGAGGTGAGACTGAAAAATTAGGAATCACCACAAGATGGAACATCCCAAATAATTGAAAGAAGATATGCCGCCACTCAAGTTTTTATTGAGGATCATGATTCTATAAATAACATGATATCAACCTCTAATAAAATGGAACCATACTCCAAGAGGAAGGTACCCCCTATCCTAGAAAATGTTTTATATACTAATGATGTTTTAAGTGACGGTACAAGTTTTAAACCAAAATATAGAAAAATATGGATGGTGAATTTTTTTTTTAAATCTAAAAAATCAAGGGATTATGTGAAAATAGTCATGGATAACTGTTACCCTAGAATAATCCCAAATAATGGTTATGTCACTCAAAAGCATCAAGGTTTAAAATCCATGAGAACTAAAAAGATTACACCAAAAAATAAAATAAGAAGGTTCATTGGATATTGTTGGTGTTGCTGGAAGTTTAGATATGAATATTTTGAATGTTGTAACAACATAATAAATCATTAAAATAATAGAAGGACTATATTTAGGGGGATTAAAGTTGAAGAAAAGAGAAAACTTGAATCAAAGAAGAAAAATTCACAAAAAATGAATCTCTATACAAAGAATAGATTTGAATGCTTTGAATATTTCTATGAGTGATTCAATACAGGTGGTCACTATTATGATAAGTTCTGGTATGTACCTATCATTCACAAATCATATGATGATGTGAAGAGAAGACCACAAAAAAGGGAATGAAGGTAATAAAATAGGATGAAATGTAACACCCCAATATTTCATAGTACGTTATTTCTTCAAAGTAATTCAATAACTTTCACTACATGCAACACCGAGTTCAAGCGCACCACGACTTACCAATCTAGCCGTTAAAAAGAGGTTATGAATAGTACTAACTGCGTTTTGAATTTTATATACTACATATAATTTTAACATCCATATTATGTGTTTCTTAGACATAATATAAAAACAAATTCATTTTTTTAGATAAATGAAGTATTTTTCATAAAATGAAATTTTACCACCTTTTGAGGGAGAACCCTTTTTAAATCCAATATTTGACACTTTTATGTATTCAATTTTACAAAATAAACTTCTTTAGAATCAGGAGATAAAAATTTAGTTTTGATAAATTTTTTGTTTTTTCCGATAACTTTCATATTTTGGTAAATAGTGAAAAATACTAAATCTTAATTAAAAACAACTTTTTTAATAGAAATAATTTATAGTGTTAAATTATGAATTTGATTGGTTTTTAAGTATAATTATATTATATTTTTATCATTTAATACAATTTAGGTCATTATAATTAATTTCACTTTGAAATTGGACATAAACAAGTGTCAATCTTTTGATAGATATTATTGCTTAAGAACACACTATTTATTTTGACAAAGAGAATTAATTTTAAATTAATTAATGAAACTTATATGTTTTGAATTTGGTAAAATAGACTTCATTTTTGAATTCATAATATCAAATATATCTTAGGCTGAATTTTTGGTATTTTTCTGAGAAACATCAATTTTTGATGAATAGTGAAAAACACTGAGTTATTGGTTAAAACTGAATTTTTATTTAAATAATTATTTATTTTATTTAAATTTTATTTTAGGTAAAAATAGATACATAATACCTATATATGTTCAAAATAATTCATTATATTCATTTTATAATAATTTTAGATATATAAAATTTTTTTTAAACTTTTTACCATCTTTTATCCATCTCCTAGGAGTATTTGAAAATTTGCAAAAAATTTAATTTTACCACTTCTGTGAGTTAAATTTCAAAAGTAAAAGAGACCCAGTTAACCTCCGTAAGTAAAATGTGATTTAATAAGATGAAAATAATTTTTTTGTGAATAGTAACTTTTGACTTTTATTTTCTGCGGTTAAAGGTAAATAAGGTAATTCAAGGTAAAAAGAATATTGTAATAATTTAAAATTACTTTAACACATGTCCTAACCTTATTTGATGAGTAATGTCCAACCATGGGAATCCTTGGGTCGATTTTGGGACCCCATGGAGCCGCTTATGAATGATAATGACACTTTAGATTAATTAATTTAAAGTAAAGGCAAAATTGACATAAACAAAAATATTTTAGTAATTAATTTTTATTTGGTGTTATATAAGTAATATTTTTTACTATAAATATTCATTGGAAATCTAAAACGATTTCATACATCATGGTATTTGTTTTATAACTTTTAGAAATCGAATAAATTAAATTATTTATTACACAATAATGATGCAGTATTTACCTCATTAATAAATGATTTAAATAAATTAGATTATAAATATTAAAATAATATCCAAAACATTTCCAATTCTTATTGGATGATTTTATTTCGACCATGAGTCATCTTATATTCTACCCTAATTATTTTTGGACCTTTATAAACCGAATATCATTATATAATTAAATAATATTTTCACACTTTCCTAAAGAGCCCCTCATCCCCCTTATAAAAGGAGACCACTTCTAAACAATTCCTCACATCTTTCAAGCCTTTAGGATCATACAAACTCTGCCAAATTTATCTCCCTACATCCCTATCCTCCTCCTAGAATCCTTACCTTTGGCAGAAGGCACTTCAAGAAGTACTTTTGGTTCAAACAAAAGGAAGTTACCCAAATTAAAGGTAACAATTTATATTAACTTATTTTCTTTTATTTTACTTCTCCAACCCCTAAAATATTTTTATTACTTTATTTTATAACAAAAACAATATCCTCAATATACTAGGATGTTGTTATGAGAAGTATTCTAGCTACACTTACACACACCTCCATCTAATGGGTGAAGAACATAATGTTTCTGTGGATAGAAAACTAACGCCTCACAAAACGATGATTGTTTAATTACCTCCTACCACCTCTCATGGTGGAAATTATGGTAGAAATGTATTTATATATTATATATATTATTTTTATGTTTTCTTCATGCTTCTGTATTTTTCTTTTATAGCATACCTTAATGGTTTCCATTATGGGTAAACACGATAATTTCATTTGAGGAAGTGCGGACTACCGCCCCCTCAAAGTGATATGCCTCGTTAATAACATATGTGGGATGTATAAAGGACATATTTAATGATATTATATATGATATTATACTGGAATTATAATATAACTATGTATCATTATGTTTTAATTCCATTAAAATAAGAAATAGAAATGAAAGTAGCATTCATGCGTACGATCGGGTTATCGTCTTCATGAACGGTGTATTTCATTTCTTACCCCAAAATGATATGTACTGTTATAAATACATGTATATAATGGATATATATGATATATATGATATCTAAATCATGAATATCATTCTGGATATAATAAACTTTTGACCATGTGAACAACTTGTAACTATAAGGTGTTCATTTTTGACTCAAGTGCCAAATATCGAAAAAATGAATGTTATTAACTTAAATGATTACATAATGTTTATAAAATGGTAATAAGTGATATAAAAGGAATAATAAACTTGAAAAAGGGTCTTAATCAAGTATAAATTAACTTTAGTTTATTATTTAGGATATTAAAGAATGAACGGGTCAAGTCGGACACGAGGTAAGGGGTTTCTTATCAAACTTTTAATTCCGTGAGATTTCCATTGTTCACAACTTATTTATTGCATGTGGTGTATTGTGTACTGCCATTTGATATATATTGTCATTATTATCTTTATATTCATGATATTCTATGATTCATTTGGTGGTTATTGACTATTGTTCATACGACTCGATTGATTACAATGAGGTAAGGGTTAATCTCACAATCTATTTATTATCCAAGGTTGTTTTTATGTATGTATCTACTGAGACATATTTATTATCCATGGACATGTTTTATAAAAGAGTTTTCAAAGGGATTATTTTAAGGTAATTTTTTACTAAAACATCATTTTAAATGTTTTAAATATTTATTCTTCTAAATCATTATCATTAATGTCCATGTTTTCAAAATGGGTTTTAAGGATTTATTTATATGGACATGAATGTTTTTAAAATGTTAATTCCTTTCAAAAGTTTAAAAGTGGCATGGGAAACTTTGATTCAGAAATGTATTTAAATATCTTCCTTTCTAAGTTGTGTTACTTTTAAAGGATTTCATGAAAAAGGGGTATTTCTCTCAAAGTATTTTACTGATCATTTTCATCTATGTCAACATCCTTTAATGAATTTTAAACTTATTTGAAGTTTATTTATTATGATACAAAACTTCCATATTGTATTTAATGTTTTTTGATATGTTTGACTATAGATGTTCTATTCATATACCATTCATGGTTTATGGTTAAAGTATTGACATTTCGTATGCTAGTTTTAATACGAATGTTTATGTTATATTTCAACCATTTCTTATGATGAATGTATTGGAATAGTATGTTCTGGGTTGGGGACCGGTAAAAGTAAGCCCTCCGGGTTGGGGTCCGGTTACAGGAGACCCTCTGGGTTGGAGTCTAGTTATAAAGTCTCTCTGGGATGGAGTCCGGTTACAGAGGCTCTTCGGGATGGATTCCAGTTACAGAGGCTCTCCGGGTTGGAGTCCGGTTACAAAGGTGCTTCGGGATGGAGTCCATTTACATAGGCTCTCCAGGTTGGAGTCTGGTTACATAGGCTCTCCGGGATGGAGTTAGATTACAGAGGCTCTCTGGGTTTTTGTTTGGTTACAGTTAGACCATAGGTCTTGGCACGAGGCCTTGAAACATAAAATAAAGTCTGGTATTATACATTTCTTCATTATGAAAATAATATTGATGGTTCATGTGGTCATTAGACTAGTAGAATACCCATGATTATGTTTTATTATGGAATTATTTAATCATCTCATATTCCTTCCATAAAAGTATTCATGTTTATTATTGGTAAAGGTATGTGGTTTCAATTATTCACCATGATTAATATTTATGTTATCGTCCGCTGTATTTCTTACCTTTACTGAGCATTTGAGCTCACCACTTTCTATATTTTATTTTTCTCAGGATTCCAAGAAGTGTATTGTGATTGATATGCATGGATTAAACTAAGGGAATAATGGAATTCATAAATTATTATTTACGTTGTGTTGTATGTTATAAAGTGTAATGTTACATTCATCTATGTAATCTATTTCCAAGACTACTAAACCGATCGGTCCTTCGGGACTTGAGTCCTTGTAATCATGAAAATGTATTAAAATAATGCACCGACTCTAGGTAACTGGGGTTGGGGCGTTAGAGTTGATATCAGAGGAAGTTTATCAATAACCTTGGAAACTAGATTTAGATAAACTTTGATTAGAACACATAGCCCTAAGATATACTTTGAGGATTAGGATAGAAGAACTTCCTATAATTTTGGTAATGTAGAGATTTTGTGAGTTTTCCAAGAAAATACATCCCTATATGGATATGAGCAGGTAGAGATGGGTCTGGCATAGATGTACCTAGGGGTAAAACCTGAAAACACCGCTTTGAGCTAGACTCGAACGAGAACTGGTGCATGACAACGGGCCTTGCTGCACTCATGCTTACGACACTCCTAGGGGATATGCTTAGGATAATTCTCATTTTCTTTACAAATCATTATGAAGGGTTTATGAGTATATATTTCCTCAAAGAAAACATTTTTATGATTATGGATTATATCCATAAATTGTTCAATTTACGTTAAGTGTTTTACAATTTTTGAATTATGTATTTCGATTCATAAACTAATCTAGTTTATGCCATTGTATAGAAATGGCACCCAATAGAAGGAATGTGAACTCCAACAATACGTATGATCCAAAGAGTAAGAAGGATCATATCTTTCACGGTATTAAGCCAACATTTATAAGGGAAATAGTCTCTCATGTATTCTAAACATATGAAGAAATAGTATCATGTGTTAATAAGATAAGTAAATAATTCTCTAAGTCCTATGGATTTGAAGGGAAGTAAGAGAAGAAAAGGATGGAAGAGAGAAAAATGGATAAAGGGAAGAGGGAAAAGAAGGATTTTCCCATATGTGATAACTATGGAAAGAATCACCTTGGTAAATTCTTGAAGGGAATGTGAGTTTGATATAAGTGTGGAGAAAATGGACACCAAGTACTTGATTTCAAGGGTAAGAAAAAAGTTTCCAATGTACAATGCTTCATCTTCAAGGAGTTGGGACACTAGGTGAATAAATGTCCAAATCATCAGAGTATACCCTAAATGCTGCTATTAGATAATAATAAAGTTATGATACTACCGAAGATGAAGAGAAATAATTAGATTTATTATGTTGTTTTTAAAGTATTGTGTCATTTGAGTATTGTATTAATGTTGTACATGTTATAAGAATTGTAGAGTATATAAGGATTGTACTGCAGTACTATTTCATTAAGGACTTGAGATTGTGTGGAACCAAGAAAAGTGACTCAATTGCAGGTTAAATTTTTGGAAAATATATGGTTGATAGAAAGATAAACCATAATATGGCTCTGATACCAAGGTAGTGATTTTGGAATAAGAGATGGTTGATTTGGATAAATTATATTGGATATTCTTGACTTCCTTGGAACTGATTAATAGTTTGTTTATTTCATCATTGTTAGAATATTCAATATTTTTGGATATAAGGAATATATCCAATATTATATAAAGGATAAGGGAGCATGAATGTAATCAATAAGGTTTTACGGTAATTCAGGGTGTTACCAAGTTTTAAAATAATACACGATGAAGGTGTTCACATGTTATTATGTATACAAAAGGATCTTCATTATGTTTAAAGTCCTTATAAATTTTGGACTATGAGTTTTGATAGATTTGTTTTGAATAAGTCAAAAGGTTGGAATGGATTAAGATACTATTGTTAAGGTTATTTTTGGATTTTTATAAAAATGACAACACGCAGACCGTGTGACAACCCATCGCGTCGGACAAAGCTGCGGGAATCGAACCCACAACCATAGTGCGATTGGGATTTATTGCCTATCACTGGACTAAGTGAAGTCCCTGGATTGTATAATGTAGTTTATTTGTTTAAAGGGTATGATAGGTGAATTATAAATTCATATTTTTTGAACCCTATATGAATAGGATAAATAGAATATTTTTTTAAGTTCTATTATATTTTAGAGTGAAAGATGAGTTTGTGGTAGAAATTAGTTAAAGGATGGAACTCTACTTGTCAAGTATATATTTTTTTATTCTATTATTCTATGAAGAAATTAATTCTTAAAATTTATGTAAGGGATCTTAAAACTAAAAATGTGTTATTCTAATACCTTATGTTTTGTTGAACCGATGATATTTTAAATCATCATAGATTGATGGATTTTAGGCCCTCAATTCTACATTTTTTTGTGACTGATGACCTCAATCACTCCCTATAAATATTTAAATTTTTCCTCCAATCACATGTCTCTAATTTCAACCAATTTTATCCTAATAGAGATCACAATTTGGTGGTGATGTTTTCATTCCCCCTTTCCTCTTATTAAGACTAAATTTTATTAACCCAATTTCCGATGTGGGTTTTCCCACAAAGGTATTTTATATTTTCAACCTTCTATTTTCGAAGAACAATTTCAAATTTCAAGGATACAATTTATCTAAGTAGGGAAGAATGTAACACCCCAAAATTTCATAATACATTATTTATTCAAAGTAATTCAATAACTTTCACTACACGCAACACCGAGTTCAAGCGCACCATGACTTACCAATCTAGTCGCTCAAAAGAGGTTATGAATAATACTAAATACATTTTTAATTTTATATACTCCATATAATTTTAACATTAATATTATGTGTTTCTTAGACATAATGTAAGAACAAATTCATTTTTTTAGATAAAGGAAGTATTTTTCAGAAAATGCAATTTTACCGCCTTTTGAGGGAGAACCCTTTTTAAATCTAATATTTGACACTTTTATCTATTAAATTTGAAAAAATAAACTTCTTATTTATAATTGGGAGATAAAAATTTAGTTTTGATAGATTTTTGGTATTTTTCTGATAACTTTCATATTTTGGTAAATAGTGAAAAATACTAAATCTTAATTAAAAAAAACTTTTTTAATCGAAATAATTCATAGTGTTGAATTATGAATTTTATTGGTTTTGAAGTATAATTAGATTATATTTTTATCATTTAATACAATTTAGGTCATTATAATTAATTTCACTTTGAAATTGGACATAAACAAGTGTCAATCTTTTGATAGATATTGTTGCTTAAAAAAATGCTATTTATTTTGACAACAAGAATTAATTTAAAATTAATTAAGGAAACTTATATGTTTTGAATTTTGTAAAATAGAAATCATTTTTCAATTTGGAATATCAAATATAGCTTTGGCTGAATTTTTGGTATTTTATTGAGAAACATCAATTTTTGATGAATAGTGAAAAACACCGAGTTGTTGGTTAAAAACAACTTTTTATTTAAATAATTATTTATTTTATTTAAATTTATTTTAGGTAAAAATAGATACATAATACCTATATATGTTCAAAATAATTCATTAGAGTCATTTTATAATATGTTTAGATATATAAAAATTTTATTGAACTTTTTACCGTCTTTTATCCACCTTCTAGGAGTATTTGCAAATTTGCATAAAACTTAATTTTACCACTTTTGTGAGTTGAATTTAAAAAATTTGAGAGACACGGTTAACCTTAGTAAGTTAAATATGGTTTAATAAGATGAAAATAATTTTTTGTGAATAGTAACTTTTGACTTTTATTTACCACGACTAAAGGTAAATAGGGTAATTCAAGGTAAAAAAAATATTGTAATACTTCAAAATTACCTTAACACATGTTCTAACCTTATTTTATGAGTAATTTCAGACCATGGGAATCTTTAGGTATATTTTGGGACCCCATGGATCCACTTATGAATGATAATGACACTTTAGATTAATTAATTTAAAGTATAGGCAAAATTGACATAAACAAAAATATTTTAGTAATTAATTTTTATATGATGTTATATAAGTAAAATTTTTGACTATAAATATTCATTTGAAAGATAAAAATATTTCCTAAATCATGGTATTTTTTTTAAAATTTTTAGACATCGAATAAATTAAATTATTTATGACACAATAATGATGCAGTATTTACCTCATTAATAAATGATTTAAATAAATTAGATTATAAATATTAAAATAATATTCAAAACATGTACAATTCTTATTGGATGATTTTATTTAGACCATGAGTCATATTATCTTTGACCCTAATGATATTTAGTCCTTTAGAAACTGAATATCATTATATAATAAAATAATATTTTCACACTTTCCTAAAGAGCCCCTCCTCCCCCTTATAAAAGGAGGCCACTTCTAACCAATTCCTCACATCTCTCAAGCATTTAGGCTCGTCAAAAATCTGCCAAATTAATCTCCCTACATCCCTCTACCCCTCATAGAATCCTTACCTTAGGCATAAGGCACTTCAATAAGTCCTTTTGGTTCAAACCAAAGGAAGTTACCCAAATTAAAGGTAAAATTTCTCTTAACTTATTTTCTTTTATTTTACTTCTCCAACCCCTAAAATATTTTTATTCATTTATTTTATAACAAAAATAGTATAAAAACTATTCTAGGATATTGTTATTATAAGGATTCAAACTATACTTACACACACCTCCATCTAATGGGTGAAGAACATAATGTTTCTGTGGATGGAAAACTAACGCCTCATGAAACAATGATTGTTCAATTACCTCATACCGCCTCTCATGGTGGACATTATGGTGAAAATATATTTATATATGATATATATTATGTCTATGTTTTCTTCATGATTCTGTATTTTTCTTTTATAGCATACCTTAATGGTTTCCATTATGGGTAAACACGATAATTTCATTTGAGGAAGTGCAGACTACCGCCCCCTCAAAGTGATATGAATCATTAATACCATATGTGGGACGTATAAAGGATGGAGTTAATGATATTATATATGATATTATACTGGAATTATAATATACCTATGTATCATTATGTTTTAATTCCATTAAAATAATAAATAGAAATGAAAGTAGCGTTCATGCGTATGTATGACTTACCATCTCCATGAACAGTGCATTTCATTTCTTACCCAAAAATGATATGTACTGTTATAAATACTTGTATATAGTGGATATATATGATATCTAAATCATTAATATCATTCTGTATATAATGAACTTTTGACCATATGAACAACTTGTAACTATAATGTATTGATTTTTGGCTCAAGTGCCAAATATCGACAAAACAATCGTTATTAACTCAAATGATTACATAATGTTTATAACATGGTAATAAGTGTTATAAAAGGAATAATAAACTTGAAAAACGTTATTAATCAATTATAAATCAACTTTAGTTTATTATTCAGGACATTAAAGAACGAACGGGTCAAGTCGGACACGAGGTAAGGGGTTTCTTATCTCACTTTTAATTCCATGCGATTTCCATTGTTCACAACTTATTTATTGCATGTGGTGTATTGTGTACTAACATTATATATATATATTATCATGATTCTATTTATATTCTTGACATTATGTGATTCATTTGGTGGTTATTGACTATTGTTCATATGAATCGATTGATTACAACGAGGTAAGGGTTAATTTCACAATCTCTTTATTATCCAAGGTTGTTTTTACATATGTATCAACTGGGACATATTTATTATTTATGTCCATGTCTCATAAAAGGGTTTTCAAAGGGATTATTTTAAGGTACTTTTTTACTAAAACATCATTTTAAATGTTTTAAATATTTATTATTCTAAATCATTATTATTCATGTCCATGTTTTCAAATGGATTTTAAGGATTTATTTATATGGACATGAATGCTTTTAAAATATTAATTCCTTTCAAAATTTTCAAAGTGGTATGGGAAAATTTGATTCAAAAATATCTTTAAATTTCTTCCTTTGTAAATTATGCGACTTTTAAATGATTTCATGAAAAAGGGGTATTTCTCTTAAAGCATTTTACTGATCATTTTCATCTATGACAACATCCTTTAATGGATTTTAAACTTATTTGAAGTTGATTTATTATGATACAAAACTTCCATATTGTATTGAAGGTTTTGTGATATGTTTGACTATGGATGTGCTATTCGTATACTATTCATGGTTTATGGTTAAAGTATTGAAATTTCATATTCTAGTTTTAATAAGAATGTTTATGTTATATTTCAACCATTTCTTATGATGAATGTATTGTACTAGTATGTTTCGGGTTGGGGACTGGTAAAAGTTATCCCTCCGGGTTGGGGTCCAGTTACACCAGACCCTCCGGGTTGGAGTCCAGTTATAGAGGCTCTCCGGGATGGATTCCATTTACAGAGGCTCTCCGGGATGGAGTCTGGTTACAGAGGCTCTCCAGGATGGAGTCCAGTTACATAGGCTCTCTAGGATGGAGTCCGGTTATAGAGGCTCTCCGGGTTGGAGGCCGGTCACAGAGGCTCTCCGAGATGGAGTTTGGTTACATAGGCTCTCCGGGTTTGGGTCTGGTTACAGTTAGCCCATAAGTCCTGGCACGAGGCCTTGACATAGAAATTAAAGTATGGTATTATACATTTCCTCATTATGAAAATAATATTGATGGTTCATGTGGTCATTCGACTAGTAGAATACTCATGATTATGTTTTATTATGGCATTATTTACTCAGCTCATATTCCTTCCATAAAAATATTCATGTTTATTATTGGTAAATGCATGTGGTTTTAATTATTCACCATGCTTAATATTTATGTTATCTTCCACTGTATTTCTTACCCTTACTGAGCGTTTGAGCTCCCCCCTTTCTATGTTTTATTTTTCCCAGGATTCCAAGAAGTGTATTGTGATTGATATGCTGGGATTAAGATAAGGTAATAATGGCGTTCATAAAGGATTATTTATGTTGTGTTGTATGTTATAAAGTGTAATGTAACATTCATTCATGTAATCTATTTTCCAAGACTGTTAAACCGATCGGTACTTCGGGACTTGATTCCTTGTAATCATGCCAATGTATTAAAACAATGCACCGACTCTAGGTAACTGGGGTCGGGGCGTTACATGAAAAGTTAGTCTTGAGATGTGAACATAATAAGAATACTATTAAACCAACTATCCGCAAGAATAATAATGAGATATCCTCTCCTATATCAAATGGATAAATAAATGAGTCAAGGAAATCACTACCTCTATAAAAAATAAGGCCTAGTTTGAAGAAGTAAAAAAAGGTTTTTGAATAGAATACATATCAAGTTGTAACATCTTGGTTTAGTGGTTTTTACTAGTGATATGAAACATATGGTTAGAAATACTATTCTTGTTGGTATGACATGTCATTGTCAAAAAATAGAAATTAATTAAGGGGGATTCATGGTGAAAAAACGAGAACAGACTCCCAGATAAGGAATGATGTGAATGGAAATGCATCCAAGTTACCAAGATAAAACATATATGGAGGCTTAAAAGAAGTTGGTGGAAGATGTAACAAGAAGTGTAAAAAAATTGAGAAATTCATGACAAGAATTCCAAGAGATATTCCTTAGGCTAATAAATAGAAGATTATACAATAGAAAAGTATTGGTGAGTCATGTGAAGATAATGAGAATATAGAGAATTTAAATAATGATTTCTTATTTGTCTGGTAAAATCAATGAAAATTGGATAAATAATTAGAGGAAGTTGAAAAAATTTATGAAGCCAAAAGAAATAAAGTTTCTATAGAAATTGAGGTGAAAATAACTATTCCACACAAATATGGTGACTTTTGTTTAAGGTGTGCTAAATCTTGACATGCTCCACATGAATTGATGGATATTATCCCTAATTAGTCGGAGCTATTTAAAGTTAAAATGAAATTATAGGAGACCTGATGTACTCAAATGACTACAATGGAAAATGAGACTTCACAAAATGGAAATATTGATATTGGGAGAAAAGAACGTCCAAGGTTGAGATACAACACTCATCTTGAATGTTACTCTTAATGAATAAGATGGTCCCTCCTTATTACCTTATATATATAAATGCTTTTGTATTAACATGATGGGAATTTAAGGAGATGGATGAATCCCTTGAGTGGGGGAATTGATAATTTGAAGATATTAAATCTTCACTACACGGTGAATGTGAAAATTCTAAACAACTTTATAAAATTGGAAGTTTAGGAATGAAAATCACACTTTCATCCCTTGCTCTTAATTATATTAATCATATCAATTAACGTGGAGTGCTTTATTGACATCATAATAATACAAAGGGGGATATATATTATTTACACTTGAATTTTTTGTTGTGTTTGTTGAAGTATGCAAAGGATATAGTATTTCATTGATGAATCTAATTATTTTCGATCCCTTAAATTAGAATTGATAATTTCTAAGTATGATTTCAAATGCATGGTGTTTATGGATTTCTTATACATCCTTGGTTATATATCTCTTGTTTTCTACATCGGGTTAGCCCACATAGGCTTTGAGTTGATTAACTAAAGGTTCTTTGATAAGAGAACCATGTGAGATTATTCCTATCTTAGAAGTTATCTTGAAATTTTAAAAAGAGAGATGATCATTCTTTTGAGAAGAAAGATAAATTTATAAGACCCCATTTTACCTTTGTATATTGATTTTCAATAAGGGGGAGAAAATTTAGCACCGCATATTAACTAATGACATGTGTTGATATTGAAAAAAAATACAAATGGAGATATTGTTGAGCCTAGATTTCATTTGTTATAAATAAGTCAATATGTGTTGGTGGATGAAGTGGTGATTCCTAGAGAATTTTTATGGATTCATCTAATGGAATTGGATGTCACGATTGTAAGATTATCCTTTTAAAAACTCTGATGATTTTTTGTGGAGTTCTTAAATGACTAAGACATGTGTTAAGGAGGAAAAATTGTTTATAATAATGTTTGGTAGATTAAAAAAGGTCATGAAAAGGTGAATTTAAGTTCCCATGGGAAAAAATTATTAATGCATGAGGAAAGAGGAGATGGTTGATATATGGGTTGGCATTTTGGGATTATGTATTATACACTAAGAATATATTTTTTATGAGTGTTTGATAACAATATTAGGGAAACCACACAATCCCTAATGGGATATCCCTAAACCACTCATAGGGGGACCTAAGGGGTTAACCCTCATGGGAGAGCCTACCCAATGAGGCAACATGGAGGTTGGGGCTGTGTATAAGGCTAAAGGAGAATAGTTACCAGAATTCATGGGCAAGACCATGTATAAGACCGGTGGTACATGAGCCTGGATTCACACATAGTTTGGAATGATCGCCTACTAGGCCAAAGCCTATGGTGAGTGTGTGCAGTGTATTTGGGTGCTGAACCCTGTAGCTGGCTCGAGAAAGCAACGATTATGACTTTTCCTATAAAGCAGAGGGAAAAAGATGTGTGAATTCAATGTGGGATAGGGAATACATAGGAACTGTTCATCCATGTTAAAAATATGAATATAACCCAGGTCATTCAATCATTATGATCTATGCCATCCATCCAAATCCTGCACTGTGTATTCAAAATCAGCTATTGCTAGATCTCTCATGCATCTCACTTTCAAAATAAGCTACACATATTCAAAATATGCTATCATCTCAAACCTCTCAATGATGCGTCTACCCATGAAATCTCAAGACAATCGACCATCATCACTCAAAATATCATAGGCTTGATACAATATTGATATAACCAAGACAATACATGAAATCATTATCTTGCACGCTTGTGATTGTTAAGAAGTCATCACAAGAATAAGCGATTGTCACAAGATGATATCGCATGATGATATGAAGATCACATGATAGATTAGTGACTCTCAATGTGTCATCGTAAGAACATAAGGCATCATAAAAATTTATCATGAGAACCGGTGCGACATAAGGAAGATAGTCGTGAAACCATCGCATGAAGAAGAAACATTTCCCGATCACTTGAACCTTTCAAATTTCATAGATGTTTTAACATGTTTATTTCAGGATTATTTGGAGGATGTCCACTGAGGCATCACATGATCAACTAAGTGATCATACAAATCCATCACATAGATCATGTGATCATTTAATTGGTGAACACAAAAACCAAAAGACACAACATTCATGATATCCTAAGATCCTTTTGAGTTTAAAATAGGTCCCCAGCACAACTTAAAAATTGATGCGCCTATGTCTATATAAATGGAGGCATAGTAGAGGGAAAGGTTTTTGTATTTCTGTGAACTTGAGATAATATATTAAAATAGATAAAGATTTCATGATCCGATCATGTGAAAGAGTATCTCACAAGAAATCTAATCTCTCGAAGGAATTTTTTTGAAGGAATCCACATACAATGATCATTTTTTCATAAAGGTAAAACCCTTGATATATACAGGTCTTGAAAAATGTTTAAGAAAGATTGAGATCTTATAAAGCATTTAAAGAGACACCACAGACAACACCTATTATCCCACGATTGTCTTAAGTGAAGGCTATGTGATATAGAGAGAATCATTCAAATAAGCCTTACTTGATCTCATAGAGGAGGTGGTGGGATCTCAAGATCCCTTCATCCAAAAGAGGAGTATCACCCATAATAATTTCCAAATTCTCATGAGAAAAGTGTTTTTAAAGGAGGATAACTCAAAGGATGTGGAATAAATTCACGATATCCCTCCTTGGTCACATGAATGAGGTAGTAGACAAGTGTAGGAGGAAGTAACAATTAGCATGAAACCCATGCATGCATAAACGAATATGTGAAGGAAAGAGGAGAACCTATGAGTTTCACTAGGGTTATGTGAAGACAAGTGTGATTAAATAAGAATAATTCACATGAATCTCACATGGTCATGAGAAGAAGGTATTGAGATCAAAATATCTCATCACGTAAAAGCATACACATGAAGCATCTTTGATCTTGCAAAGCTCTTTTTTATTTATGTGAATATACTTGGTGATCCATACTTGTATCATAAAAATACAGTGAATAGATCACATAATATTTTATAAATCATGAAATTTTCATGATACATTAAATAAAATAAGTATCAAGTTTCATGAAATACATGTAACCCATGCAAACCAAGAATTCATATATAAATAATAATTTATTGATAAAAAAGTGGAAAGTGCATGAGCACGTGCACACGTTCTTAATCACTTGAGAAGCTGAGATAAACAGAACATAATTGTTAAGAACATAATAATAAAACTCATAATTAAATGTGATAATGTTTCAAATTCCATGAAATCCATGCATGAAGTGTTCTTAATTTGGGACTGAAGTTGATAATAATATCAAAAGAGTTATTATCTGAGTTGATAGTGTTTGAGGATTTTAAGAATACTCATTGGGATGAAATTATTAAAGATCTTTCTTAGATATATTATTCATTAATAATTTGTGTGAAACATTTTCACACATTTATATGAGGCTAATAAATCATCATTTTAAAGAATAAAAGCCCAAGAATCTGTTTCACTAAGGTAACTGATCATATACAGTTGATCAGAATTGATTGAGAAATACAAAAAAAAACCAACCAGCAGTTGTTGAAGATACTTGAAGAGTACATGGGAAAGTGTGATCTAGAAAGATCATAGATTAAGATCAACAGATCAACCTATAATGTATCAATCCTTGAAGAAAGGAGGAAGTCTCTCATGTGGATTCAAGAGCAGAAGTCTCTAGTGTAGATTATAGAATTGGCCAGTGTAGATTCTGGTAACATTGTGGAATGAAGTATAAATAAAATCCTGTGTAGATTTAGGATATATAAAATGATACTCTATATTGACCATTATAATCACTGAAATAATATTATAGTGGAGAATCCGTGTTGGGGTGAATAACCAACAAAACAAGTAGTAGGTATTTTTACCGAATGTTATAAATATCATGTGTTGTGATCTCTCTTATTAATTTTTCATATGAAGTTAGACTATGATATATCACTGAGTGAATTGATATCCTTAACAATTTCAAGAGGTTGAATTCAAAATAGAGAATTTTGAAAAAGTAAACCACTAATTTATCCCCCCTCTCAGTGGTCAATCCGGCCTTGGGCACTACACTTCATAAGTTTTCAAGGTATTTCTCAAAGAAAAGGATTTTTAAAATGTTTTATGTTTAATTTTTTTCTCAAATTAAAAAGGATATTTTCCTCAAGAAAATTTTCAAAGTTTATTTTCAAAGAAAAGTATTTCCAAATTATTTTATAAATTTTATTTTTAAAAAGTTAGTTTCAAAGAAAGGTTATCTTCCTCAAGAAATTTTCAAATTGATATTTCAAAATTATTTTACATCTAGTATGACATCCTTTGATGTTAATTATGATTTACTAGGGATATTATCCAAGGATATCATTCTTATTCTTTCTCTTGATGATTTATGTTTATGATGACATGATCCTTATGGAACCCATTTATCTTCCATGGGTTATTCCATTATAAAATTCTTATGAAACCTGCTTCTTTTTCCATGGGTTATACTTTAATAGAATGATGAAAATATTATAATATTTTTTTCTTTTCCACAGGTTATGTTATGATAAAATTTTTATTAAACCCATTTTTTTTCATGGGTTCTGATATGATGAATGTTTTATGATCTTGGGGAACATGTATGTGTGATTTTCATCATGTGAAAGGTATAACCTATATCTCCATACAATGAATTGGGCAATTATTAATGTTATATGATCTCAAATGGTACAAGAGTGGTTATCCCAAGCCTGAAAGATGGTACATGATAGATTATCCAAATCCATAAAGAGGTTACATGAGAGGTTATCCCTAGCCCAAAAGAGGGTACACATGAGGTAATACCCAACCTAAAATTGGGTACATGAGAGGTTATCCCAAGACCAAAAGAAGGTATACAAGATTTTATCCTAAGCCTGAAGCAGGTACATGGGTGTTTATCCCAAGACTAAGATGTTATGAATGTCTTGGTGGGTATCCATGACATACAATTTTATATGCTTATGAATATGCCACAAATTTATTTCTTATGCCAATGTTATTTCCTCATGGATCATGTTCTTTGATTTTATTATGATTCATATCTTATAAACTTCTAGGATTTATCCCACAACTCATGTTTATGATCTATGATAAGAAGGGTGTGGTTTTCATATGTTATTATCATGTTCTCATACCCATATTCTCATGTTATATTGATATCTCACATTTTTAACCTTATTAGGAATTTAACATCACCCTTTATTATGTTTCCTTTCCCCAATATATGAATAAAGGTATTATGTATGATATGTCTAAGAAGTGTTCTAGTTATGAAGAACTTAGTGGGAGATGACGTAGCTCACTTATGGACCAGTTGTTTATGTTTCCAAGTTTCCAAAGTCACTGAACCTAAATTATTTTGGTGTGGATTATTATGTTATGTAATGAATATTCATCTAATAAGATGTAATATTTAGGTATGAGAAGTTTGGGTCTTTACACGTTGTGATATTTAACTTGGTTGGATAACCTAGCACCACATATTTTAAGAAACTGGGTGTGTTTTCTTCTAAACTACATGCCATGAAGTCAAAAATTTTATATAAAGATTAATTTATCCTAAATATTCACAAGTACCTCTAACCCTTCCAAAATTACCAATGGAGAACTCACAATCCATGTTGTCTACCATCAATACTGAGTTAGGAGTAAGATTTAATCCACCACTCATCAGAAGTTCAAACTTCCATTATCTCCCTATGTCATCTACATGTCCTAGATCACAAAATGATTATATTTGATCCCTAAAGAATTCCTATTGTTCTAAATGACACTTTTCTATACTGAAAGACCTGATATCATGCTCATAACAATGATTCATGGAACTAATAATCAATTTCACAATGATATAGTTTGTGAGAAAAAGTTGAATCACCATCCAAACTGAATATCAGTGATGAACATATGAAGAATTAAAGGAGAAATCCATAAAAAAAAATTAAATTCAATAACGATCATAAAATTTTTTCCATCATTTATGGTTAAATTTTTTGAAGAGACAAATAAATATTTCAATTTTTAAAATCAATGATTTCCAATATATAGGTTAAAAAAATATAATTTAACAGGGTTATGCATAGTCTGATTACTAATTATTTTTTTGGGATAGATAAGACATAAATTCAATGATTTAAAAAATGGGATAAATACATAAAAAAGTTCCCTCTATCAAAATTGGTTTGATTATTGATGATAAATGGACCAGTATTGATGTCATTGGCGATTCTCATTAATTCCATTGACAACCTACGAGTTTCATTAAATTTTATTGTCACCCAATGTATTCCCCTTACGGTGGCTCTACCTCTTAAAGGATATATCATGGTTATACATATAACCCTAGAGATCCACCATATCTGGGTTTAAATTGTGAATTTCTAGGTTTAGACATTTAATTAGAGAATTAAATTAATTATTTAATTTAAATAATTTAATTCCTCTATTATTCTCCCACAACTATACATCAACCATAGGTCCAATGCAAATGAAACTTATGTCATTCCTAGTATAAAAACCATGTTCTATATTCAATAGAGTTATTTTTTCCCATATGATACCCCATTCAAATATAAATCCATTGTTTTTGAATTTATATGGCTGTGTGAGTTAATATATTTAATAAATTTAATATATTAACATCAAGGATATACAATTCCTGAAACTCCATGAAAAATCCATGAATAACTCTATAAATATTATTTAAAACATTCAAAGGATCTAAGCACAAAAACTGGAGCTATTAAATGTTCCATACCTTTAAATATTTCCATCTCAAAAAGTCAGATATTCTCAAATAGGCAAGGATAATGTGCTAGCATATGGTTATACCACTCCCATGAGCTCTCATAAAGATTAACATGATTCCAAATTACATGAACAAGCGGAATCACTTAACTGTGAAGGGTATTCTCATGCGGATGCTAGATTTACACTTGTACTCTGAAAAAGAGTCTTCATCTTTGATGTACATATTTCCCTAGTCAATAACATGTGACATATCATACATATACCTCCATAGCTATGACATGTGGAGGATATTATAAAATTGATCTAAATATGATGGTAAATCCAGGTAGTATGCAACCTCACTGACCCTATGTTGAATATTAAAACGACCAATGAACATTGGAAATAGTTTTTAACCTAGCCAAATCTCTACAAACCACATTGAGGTGTGAAAATCAGAAACATGCGATCTTCATTGCGGAACTCCAAAGGCCTATGTCTCTATTTATAATAGAAATTTTGATGGATCTAGAATGTACTTATACACTCTAATATGATCTATATTTATCTATTGTTTCCTATGCCATCTCCATCCCCATAAGTGTTGATTC
The DNA here is from genome assembly GCA_963277665.1 of Viscum album. Taxonomy (NCBI): domain Eukaryota; kingdom Viridiplantae; phylum Streptophyta; class Magnoliopsida; order Santalales; family Viscaceae; genus Viscum; species Viscum album. Next base: position 548,145,109 of record OY728159.1, read on the forward strand.
TCCCAACTCTAAACAACACATTGGTGATCTACAAGTTCTCCCATATAGGGATTGAAATAGTGTTATACAAATAGTAGAGTGATATATGTTGATTTATTAAAACTCAATTAAGGGTATTTGATCTTACCAACTTCATATAAATTCCAATATGTAATCCCATAACATGTCCTCTAGGACTTGAATGATCTGTTCGATCTGACCATCTATTCGGGGATGGTAAGTTTTTCTCATTCGCAAATGAGTCTCAAAATCCCCCTACAAACCTCTCAAAAATTGATGCATAAAATGAGTATCCTGAACTAAGAAAACTATTAAGGAAACACTATACATTTGGATGATCACCTACACATACAAGCATCTCATGCTTTCCATTAAAATTTACTATCAGATCGTGAGGAAGTGGTCTATCTTAGTTAGTCGATCCATGATCACCCAAATAGCATCATGATCTATTTTAATTTATATAAATACTATCATAAAATAAATTAATATACTTCTATACTTATATTTCGGTACCTGAAGTATCTATTCCAATCCCACTGAAACCTGATGCTCGACCTTCACTCACCGACTGCTAAGGTAGTGAGAGATGAACTCTATAAAATTCTTCTTCATCTGAGACCACCAAAACTACCATCAAAGTTCCTGGTACATCCTTTAAAATATAGATATACCACTAAGAGATACATATGAAGTCTCTCAACCCCTCAAATCAATGTGAGATAGACACCACAATCCATCCTTGGAAGAGGATGATATTCTCCCCACCTTTAGAGAATCCATCAGGAGCATGTCCAATGAAAATTTGGTCATGAAAAACCTCATAATAAATATTTACAAGTTGTTATTCCCTCACACAATATATAAGAATATGGGTCACAACCATTGATCTTAGGTATTCTTATCCTCAATCATCCACCAAGGATAATTTCAATGAGGCTAACTGATATGACACCCCACTTAGAAATTGGGAATGAGATTCCCAGCTGAGAGAATCTACCACCACATTCCTCTTATTAAAAGTATAGACTATATTGAATTTATATTCCTATAGGAACTAAAAACATCAACTCTATCTATGGTTGAGATATATCTAAGTGAATATTTATTTGAGAATCTTGTGTTTTTTATAGAAAACAAAATGATCACCAATAATGTAGTTTCATAAAGTCTTTTGTGTGAATAATACCATTTCTAGTTCCAAGTCATGGGTTGTGTAGTTTTTCTCATGGGGTCTTAGCTACCTATACTTATAAGATATCACCACTTACCTATACATTAATATATACCCAAGCTCAGACCCAAATCCTTAAAATAACATGATGTACATAACCCTATATTTTAGAAACCTCAAGGTGGGTGCACTAGTTAACCTATTCTATAACTCCTCAAAATATTTTTAGCACTTTTCTGACCAAATGAAAGGATACCACTTTCAAGTTAAGGTAGTTAAGGGAGTCACAATCTTGGATAAATCTATCACAAATATATGGTAATATCCATCCAACCCAATGAATACCCTTACCTCTATCACTCTCTTGAGTGGATCCAAAGAAATCACTACCTTGATCTTTATTGGGTCTATAACTAATCCCTCCTCTAAGATGACATGTCCCAAGAAGTGGTCTTATCTATTCCAAAATTAACACTCCAAGAGTTTCCCATATAAATGATTTCCTTGAAGTACATATAGAACCATCATAAAATGATTTTTATGCTCACCCTATGGTCCTAATTATATGATAATTTTATCAAAAATGACCACAAAAAACTAGTCTTGTAAAGGTTGAAAGATTCAGTTAATGAGACCCATGAAAAATATTGGGGAATTCTTCACATAAAAGGGAATCATCCAGCACTCATAGTGACCATAGTGAAATTGGAATGTTGTATTTTTTATGTCCTCCCTATGAAATCACAACTGGTGATAACCTGACCTAAGGTCAATTTTTCATAACCACCATTCCCCTTTTAGTTTGTCAAAGAGGTCATAGATTCTTGGAAGTGGATAAATATTCTTAATGATTTTCTAGTTCAGGTGATGATAATCTACACAAAACCTCATGATCTTATTATAATTCTTTCCAAATAATATCGAAACTTTATAGGGGGAAACATTCAGTCTAATAAATACTTTTATTTAAAGGTCCTCCAACTACACCCTCATCTCTCAATGCTCAGTGAGATCCATCTGATATGATATTCAAGATATTAGAGTGGTCCCAGGATGTAAGTCAATACATAAGTCAATATTACAATGAGGAGGTAAGTTAGGTACATCCTTAGGGAATACATATGAGTACTCCTCCAATATTTTAGATAATCAAACATCCATTGAGTTTTCTACACCAAGAGTCAAGTTAGAAAACTGATGAGAAATCAGCTGTAGCTTCCTGCACATGATCCTGAACTGCTCTGACTGGAATTCCTTCTCACCAGTGAAGAAAAATCTTGATCTGTTAGCTCAGATACACTACAACTTATACCATAAAAAATCAATTTGGTCATGGTTACATACCAATAATTTCATCATATGGTCTCATCACATTTATAAAAATATCTCATTATAATTTCTCTCATATAAGATCCAAGTAACAATGTTGATAAAAGAGTGTCATCATAGAATCCCCTAAAAAATAAGTCTTCATCCATAAGTCTCTGGCTCGAGGATTTTCTGGAATATCCAATTATTGAACAAGGGATAGGTACAAAAAGGAATAGCTTATGCATGTGTCTATCAACATTTATTCTTGGGTAGAGAAGACACAAATCATACCTCATATAATTATGGGACCCACTAGGTTATAAGCCTCTATTTCTTTCAACTAACTATGTACCTAGCCTCTAGATCATTTATCCTAATGTAAAACACCTAGAGGTAATTTTTTTGGTATCATATCATAATTTCAGCCACATTTTTCAGCCATCCTAACTCTTATACTGTGAACACCTCCCTACATATCACCTTTCTCCTATTATTACCTCTGCCTTGGTGACCCATCTATTGTCTGTCTATCTACTACTGTATAATCAGTTAGGAAGTCTCATGTGGTATGAACCCAACCATCATAGGTGAAGCATATCATGTCCCATGGTTGAATCAATCCTCTACATGATCCCTACACTACTAATCCCTATGTTTGATCCTGGGAATGCAGTCACCTCTTATATTAGACCCACTTACCTGTAGTTTTCCATTTGTGAATGAAAAATACACTACATGATGGCTAATAACCTCCCCTACCACATACTTCCCTTTATCCAAAAAGTTATCCACTACCAGGGCTCAATCCATCACCCCATTATAGGTAGGTATGTATAGGGGCACTACTCTATCTCCATTATCTCAACTAAGTCCGCACTCAAACTTCCATGCTCAAAAGTACCCATCACAAAAAATATCAAGAGAGCATCTCGTGAGGTTGGTAAACCTCAATGAATACTCAATGTCTAACATGCTACCATTATGTAGCTTAATAATATCCTAGATGATCATTGATTATTGAGTCACTAGGAAATACTCCTCCTGAAAGAGGTACTCAAACTCAGTCTATGGAAGGGTCATCTCATCATGCATTTGAGTCACAAAACTCCACCATCATCTTACTAATCCATGGATAATACTAGATAATAGAACCATCATTTAATCTGGAGGGGTCCTAATAAGGTGGAATACCCAATCCTTCACCTCTAGCCATTCCTGAGTTTCTTATGGGTTTGGACCATCCTGGAACCTAAGTAGAATTTGTCTCTAGAGATCATGAAGTATGATCAACCTATGTACATCATCATCCTAAACTGCTTGAATGATATACTTCCAAACATGAGGAAAAAAAATAACTTGTTTCATTTGAGCCATGTCTACTTACTACTTAATGGGTGGAAGCACCTCTCATTTTCCACTAGGAGGAAATACCTCTTAAACATGTCCTTGAACCGAGGCATAATCACTAATATGATCATCATCATGATTTGGGTGTGAAACCTTGGATGAATGTCAATGTGGAGGCTTCCTACAATAGTCAAGATTCACAATAATCAAAGATCATATTTAGTGATTTGACTCAAGAAGGATATGAAAATCACAAACCATTCATATATGATGAATTTACCATTTTTTTCCTAAAATCAGTGTCTTAGTGAACTGATTTGATAAGTGAGTTATCTGAATCCTGGGGAATAGATATATTAGACTCTACACCATTACTGGGGTCCCCATCCTAAAATATGAACTCAAAACACTTCAACACCATTTCCATAAATCCTAAACCAATCCTCACAACAAATATATCTCCAAAATCTATCCTAGGACAACCTAGGATTTGATACTACTTTGATATGACCTAATACACTCAGACCTACATGACCAACGTTATGCTGAGTGCACCACCCCAAGACCATATCCAATAGGTCAAGGACTGGTGACTAGAACCGAGTAGTTATGTCCTACATATGGGATGTCTTATCCTAATTCACATGTACACATGAACACATATCTCCAAACACACAAGAGTAATGAAAAAAAGTAAACAAACAGAATATTAAATGAATGAACCACCTCTATCAACCCACAAAAACCATGATAGGTCATAACTAAAAAACAAGGGAAAAAATACAAACCCAAAACTAGAAAGTGGGTCCATACTGAAAAAAAGTGGTAATATATCCTCAACATGAAACCTCTAGTCCAATAATAATCCTACTACCATAACCTCCAAACACCACTAAGCACCACCCACACCAAGTCCACCTAGTTCTCCATCAAACAACCTATGATCAAAAATTGATTTTTTTATTATATAATATGGGAAACAACCCATTAGAAAAAGGGATCATCACAGAGGTATAAAATAATGCAATCCAAGGGCACACCCTTGCACAAAATTATTACATTCCTGAGGCAATGATCCCAAACTAGAAAACACAATCAACGGATCCTTCGGACTACTCCCTTGAGAAAGGGAATTCACAGCGAAGTTGGCCTCCCTATGCACATTTAGAACCGAGAAACCACGCCTAAGATCCAAGGAGAAACTACAAACAAGGTAAGTTAGGTGACAAGGAGGTTCCACCTATCCGTTTAAGACTCATACAACAGTTTCAGAATCTGACTCCACCTCTGAACACATCAACACTAAGTTTTTGAAAAGCATGATACCGATGTGAATCGCCTTCAACTCCACACCCAATGAACTCCTCGGACCATAAAAACTGCTAAAGGTGAACATCAATGAACCATACACATCCCGTAGTAGAATACCCCTAAAAATTTTACCATTCATAAATGATCCATCCACATTAAGTCTATATCCATGAAGCGGTGGTCTCTATCTGATCCAGCTTCCCTGTGGCCTAGTCGAGTCAAGTGTCCTATTGAGTAACCTACATATGATATGAGACTGCTATCTACCTTTTACTAGAGAACCCAGATCGTGGATCAACCCCTTCATTCTAACATGGATAAAGGCAATCGATGGTCGTACCTCTATCCTCGCCTTATTTTGTGCTTCCCATAATGTCTAAAAAATAGAGATAACAATAATTCCATGGATATTGAATTCCATTTCTTGATTTCCCACTCCCATAAACTAGATAATGATAAATTCATTCATGGAAGAGCATGATGAATTGAAACGACCCTAGTTTCCCATGATAGATCATAATCTATTTTCACATTCACTTTTGATAAAAACATGGAAGACCGACTCGACTGCGAGTTAGTACAAAAATATCAGCGTGAGGCCATGGAAATCTACTTCTTATGAACATTATCCTCCATTGGAAATGCTTGATTCCACACCCTCCATACCAGAAGATTCATTTTGGTTGGAACCTCTTTGCACCATAACCAAGCATCCCATTCATCACAATCCCCTCCATGACTAAGAAGCATCCTATACTCATGCCCATTGAAATGACCTGAAATAGAACCTATAAAACAAACCAGATCGACCTCCTCATTAAACACAATATCCCTGAAGGTGGATATCTTATCCTCACTTAGAATAGAGTCCATAATTCTAGGAAATCGTTAAGCCTCCTTAACCGTCATATCTGGCACACGACAGAATGGAAAAAACAGCTTCTCACCGACCCATTTATCACACCATAAATTGATCTATCCTCTACCCACCACCAACATGGGTGAGTATATACATAAAAAATAGGATTACCCCTAAATAATGAATAAGTAAATCATAAAAATATAGTTAGCTCCAAAACACAACCAATAGGGTGAATTGGGGAACCCAGATAGGCTCATATAATGTACCCAAGCCTCAGAGTACAGTTTTAATCTTTAAAACCATCCGAAGGATTCTAAATGTATCCCAAGATCATAGTATCATTTGATCATTTAACCCAAATAACATATATATACCTATAATAGAGTATCCCAGGCCCATAGTAGTGTATGGAGGATTCCAACACTAGTATTATACCCTGCACCCTGTCCAAGCTCATAAGATAGGGGGATACTAACATTTTAGACAAAGGATACCACACCTTGTAATAATAGGATGATACCAAACCTATCTAATCCATAGGTATAGGATCCCAAGCCCTACTACCAAGGTGGGTGGTGGGGGGTGGATTTTTGAACCTACATAGGGATGGTAGGAGGATATTGATCCCTGACAAAACTATCCTATTAGGGTGGGTTTCCGCTCACTAAGAGTGCCTAAAATAAAATATTTATAACTAATAAAATGACATGATCAATTATTCTCAATTTATCTTAACTCCCATCACTACCTTCACTCTACTTAGAAGAGACTGCTTTAATGTCCTAATCTCAGTGAATGGAAAGCACATGGTGTGTCTAAGGGGCACATGGGGTGTCATACCAAGTTGATAACTGAATCATGAACTAACAATCAAAATGGTATGTGAATGACTAACTACATGATGTTTAGTATGAACTACATGGTTTGTGGGTTAGGGTTCAATACTCAACTTGTGCCTCACTTCCTAAGTTGGGTTCCATCGAGAGGTACACATGTTGTAGACCAGAAATACACAACTATGTAGGCTACTCGGGTTCCCTAGGTGTGTACTTAGTTTACATGTCGAATTTTCCATCTATGGTCACACAACATAGGGTCCTATACACATATCCATATGATATTTAATTCATTTGGAAACCCTAACACCACATCTTTGTAGAAACAAGACACGTGTTCTTCAAAACAACATGTCAGGTAGTTAGGAATTTTCCAAAAAGTTTTCTTTCACCTAAATATAAATTTTATGCCACTATCCCACTATGATTTCCACCAAATAACTTTCAATACATGTTTAATAACATCAACTATGATCCAAAATTCATATTTTGGTCACCACTCATTAGAAGTTAAAACTCCCATAATCTTCCAAAATCATTTGTACATCCTAGCCCATGAAATAAATGTCTTTTATCCCTCTAAAATTACAATCATTACGAAAAATACTTTTCAATACTAAAATCCCCAATTCTATGCTCAAAACAATGATTCATGGAACCAATAATTGATTGTGTAATAATTTGTTCTATAGGAAAAAATTTGAATCACTGGTCAAACTGAATATCGATGATAAACACATAAAGAATGAAGGGAGAAATACAAAAACCACAAAATTGAAATTCAATTATGACCATAAAAGAACAACCATAATATATTATTGGAAAATCAGAAGAAACAAATAAATATTTCAAGTTCCTAAATCAATGATTCCCAATTCATAGTTAAAAAAAATATAATTTAATAGAGCTAAAAAAATGTCAATTATTGATTAATTTGTTTGGAGAATTAATCTTTAATTACAATGATATAAAAATAGATATAAATCCATAAAATATAATCCCTACCAAAATTTTGGATTGATCTCAGATGAAGAATGAACCCACATCAATGTTATTGGTGATCTCTATCAATTCTCTTGATGATCCATGAGTTCCTTTGAATCTAATTTTAATCCCACAAATTCTACTGATTGTAGTTATATCTCTATATAGATCTCTCAAGGTTATGAAGATAACTACAAAAATCCCCTATAACAGGGTTTAAATAAAACTTTTATAGGTTTCAAAATTTAATTATAGAATTAAATTAATTATTTAATTAAATTAATACAATTCCTCTATTATCTGACCATGATTGCACATTGACCAGAGGTCCAATGTGAATGAACCTTATATCACACATAGGGTGAAAGCCATGTCTTGGTTTGAATAAAAGTCTTGTTTCCCCATCAGATACCCCATTCAATGGAAAATCCATTAAATTATAATTTATATGCACACATGAGTTAATATATTCATTATTTTTAATATATCAATATCAGGGATATATGGCACCCAAAAATCTATTGGAAATCCATGACTAGTTCGATAAATGTTATTTAAAATATTCATTGAGTCTAATTACAAAAACTAGTGCTGTTGCAATTTTTGGATTCTTTAGCTGGTGTAATACCCTTAGAGGTAAGATGATTTCTTTTTATACTATATTGATTGAAATCAAGCTTGCCCCATTAAATATTGAAGATGTATCTTATTGTTATCCATGTTTATGTTCTTAATTTATATTATATATTGATTCTATAAAGGATATACTAGGCACATATATAGGTTTTCTTCCTTTTCTTTGTTCATATGATGAACCTTTAGAACCCATTAGTGGTATCAGATCCATTTTCCTCATCGAATCAATGTGATTATTTCACTATTAAATGAATAACACATTTTGGGATAAAGTAATTAGTTTTATACCTCTCAAAATTACATTATATAATAACATAATGTTAGGATCACCACTTGAAAAATACATTAAGATGAAAACATAATATGGAGTGGAAGATTTGGTTTACATTAAATAGTTAACATAGTCTGTGTCACAAGTGTGGGAAAACAAAGCATCATATTTTCAGGTCATTTATCAATAATAGAATAAATCTTTTTGGAGTATTTCTAGTATTAATAAAAGTGTTTTGAAAACTAATTAACTATAAAATGTATATGGTTAATGGTTTTAATATTTTTGAAACAATTATTGTAAATGTTCCATTATTATTAAAGTGATAATATTAATAATTTATTTTCAAATTTATAAGGTTTATAAATCATAGTAAAATCTACTTTACCTTTGACAAAATCATATGGCATGCATTGTAATTTTTAAATAAAGTGTTTATTAAGAAATTATGATGGTAATTTATAGAGAACTCATAAATTATAAAAGTAAGGCCAAAATATAAAGTTTATATTTAAAATTATGATTATTTCATAATTAATTAATTTTAATTGTTTGAATTAAGTGGGACATTATTTAAGATACTATTTAGACCATATCAAAATTGTTTTGATAATATATTTGTTTAGGGTTTAAATAATGTTAAAATATATTATATTTTGATTATAAAATAGTTTTCATAATAGAAATTGTATTATAAAATGTTTATAATTCATAATAATATCATATATTTAAAATGAAATTTTGTATAATGATTAATATAAAAGATTTCAGATTGAAATTAGATATTAAGTGTTTATATCCAATATAATGGAATATCCATAATGTATAGTTTAACTATAAATTTTTTATAGAAATATTTTTTTATGAATAGTTTATAATAGTTTATCTCATGTTTAAATTTATGAAATATTTATTTATATATAAGTCACTACATACTTTATTCATCCATATAAATTTTATACATAATTTTAATAATGTGTATACTTTATTTATTTGAAAAATAACTTCTAGTAGATAGACCGTTTCATTATATGTTAGGTGTGATTCCGTAAAATTTAGTTTTTCATATACTTCTACCTTGGCATTTTTATATATTTATGAGCTAAATAATAGTTTTTGAATATTTTTTGTGCATTTTAGTTATTAGAGATATCATGAATTGAATTGTCTATTTTATAACTCCCTGATGAGAGTGACTTGGGTTCATACTACAGACTAGATTGGAGGCTTATGCCTTGATCTAGAAAAGTGAGGGGTTGACTATCTGTCACCTTGGGATTAATCATGTGAAGATTACCAATATCATAAAATTTATTCCATTAAATGAATAATTCATATACATTATGTATAATATGTATTTGTATATATATGAATATACTTGGATTTTATTTTTTGGTGAGTAACACAAGATTGTGGGTTGTGTAAAAGTTACACGTTAATGTAGTGAGAAAAAATTAATTTAGTGGATGGAATATGGATTTTAAAACTAAATTATTAGAACCATGGATACAAAAAAGAATAAAAAAGATAAGGTAAATATCAGATAAGATGAAATTTTTATGAGTTTAATATGCATATTATGTATATTAAATTGGTGAGACTTTTTTAAAATCCCACTTAAATACTAAGTTTAATATTCCTTCCAAAAATGATTTTTTGAGACCTTTATCATCTAAACATATAGTTTCTTACTAGAGTTGGGTTCCCCTGTATTATCTTGTGTAAGGAAAGAAAGTAATGAGTGACTTTGGATTATCCTACTAGGTGGTTTCACACCAAAGCAGAGTGCCCCTAGAATGTCTTGCGTTAGCTCATTTTTTATTTGGGTTACAATTAGCAGGTAAACCATAAGGTTTGGGGTACTACAGAAAGTGAGTTAAATATTATCCATATAATGGATATAAACAAAGTGTTTTCCACTAAATTATCTATGAATCACCATTATTGTGATTGGATTGATATCCAACATAAATAACTAAAGTAATTAGTTTTATGAAAAAGTAGGGTTATTGGTTATTGAAATATAGATATTGGATGACAAAATGGATATGATGTACGAGGTAATTATTTTTAGTTGGTTCACTTTCATTAAAATTACTTCATGGAAAGATTCAAAACATGACACTCACTCACTGATATGTCTTGATTGGAAATTATGGCCTTCTTAATGATAATAATATTGAGATAACTTATAGGTATGACCTATAAAAAAATTAGATATTGGTATTTAGGGTTGAGAAGTGTTCTTAAAGAGAATTATTTTTAGAATGTAAATTTAAATTTTATATAGATAAATTTCACCAAATCTAATTCATGGGTATTAGATATGGGGATTGTATCACACATTTTTGATGACAAATATAGACTCAGAGATAAAAGGGAACTAAAAAAGGGTGAAGTAGATATTTATGTTATAAATTGAGCAAGAGTTAATACATTATAGGTTAGAACTTATGATCTATGTCTACATATTGGATTAGTTACAAAATTAGAGGACTGATATTATATTCCCTCCATAAACTAAAAGTTTATTTCTGTATGTTGTTTGGAAATGAATGGATTTTCCTTCTCTATTAAGAAAAAAAGTTATTATATATATAAGAATAAATCTTTTTATGGAAGGAATATAATAAAAGGCTTATAAATTCTAAATATGGATAATACTATTTATAACATCTAGAATAATAAGTTTAGGGTTGATTCTAATCCCACCCACCTTAAACATCATCGCCTTGGACATATAAATGAGAGACACATCTAAAGACTCCATATAGATGTATTGTTAGATTCATTTGGCTATGGATCATTTGATACATGAAAATCCTATTTATTAAGAAAGATAACACAATCACCTTTTGGGATAAAAAGTGAAAGGGGTAGTGGATTGTTGGATATTATATGATGAAACATGAGTATATTTTTTAAAAAATTTAAAATAATTTTAAAAAAAGTATAGAATTAATTGGGAAAAAGTGTTAATATTATTTAATAAAATTTGTATGGTGAATACTTAATCTGGGAATTCATTAATCATATGATATATTATGAAATTAGTTCATAGATAAACCCTAATAGAATACCATAATGTAATGGTGTGTCTAAGAGGTAGAATCATACCCCATTGGACACGGTTTAACTAATAACGAGTCTATGTAACCTTCATATTTTATTATGGAGTTATTCTATAGATATTGTTTTAATTTTTATAAAATGTGTTCCATCTAAAGTAGTCATAAAGACACTGATATCTCTCCTGCTTGGAAAGAGTGTAAGAATTAGGAGAAAGAAATGTTCATTTTTCACCCTTTACTGGTGCAAAATCTTCTCGTATTCCTATATCAACCACATCCAACCTAGCCATAATTCCATCCTTTGTTTTTTAGGGTGGATTTAGAAATGTGCCGATGATACTATCACATACATTTTTTTCAACATGAATAATATCAAGAAAATGTCTGACATATAGAAAATTCTAGTATGGTAATTAAAAAAAAACTTATCTCTTTTTAAAACTGATTTTCGTAAGGTTTTTCTAAAACAGTTTACCAAAAGTAGTGTCCACATATTTTACTTTCTCAAAAAATTGATCACCTTTTAATAAAGATGGTGCTGCATGTTCTTATGAACTTCCATCAAATGATGTCATCCAAGATTGGTACTTATGCCATCGGGGTAGAAATCTGCAATGTCCTAGAAACACGGTTTTCGACGAATGTTTCAACCTAATTGACTGTGTAACTTGTTCAAAAATGGGAAACCCTTGAGTTTCTTTAATGATACATTCTAACAAATTTTCATAAGTAGGAAAGTCATTTATCTTCCTGAACAACATTGATCTCAAAGTGAAATCTTCATTTTTGTAATCATTATACAACGTAACACTTGAATCATATAATAATTTCAAATCCTTGATCAATGGATCCAAATAAACATCAATATCATTACCCAGTTGTTTTGGTTCTGATATAAGCATAAATAACATGATGTATTTTCATTTAATGCATAACCACAATGGTAAGTTATAATTTACCAACATAACCAACCATGTACTGTGACTGCTGCTTTGAAAAACAAAAGGATTCACTCCATATGTAGATAATGCAAGATGATGGTTTCTCGGATCATTTCCAAATTTAGGATACTCATGATCAATTCTCTTCCACTGAATAGAGTCTGACGAGTGACGTAGTTTCCCATATTTAATTCTTGTATCTTCTTTCCATGTTAATTGTCCTGCAGTATCTTCACTTCCATATAGTCACCTAAACCTTGGAATGATTGGAAAGTACCATAAAACTTTCATAGGACTGGATTCATCTTTCTCGTATCGAGAATCACCACACTTAGGGCATTATTTAAGTGATTTTTGGTCCTTTCAAAATAGTATAAAATCATTTGGGTATGCATTTATTCTTCCAAAGATCATACTCATCGATCGTAGCATTCGTTTGGCATCATAAGTTCGCCTCGGGAGATCATTATCTTCTAGGAGTATGTCATTAAAGAGAGAAAGTAGTTCTGTAGAACTAGCATCACTCCACCAATTTCCTACTTTCAAATTATATAGCTTTAGTACGGCTGACAATTCTGTATATTTAGTGCAACAAGCATACAATGGTGTCTTTGCACAACTCTTTAACTTCTCAAACAATTTTGGAAAATCAAGAAGTTAATTTTCAACTATCCTTTTCATTTAATCAATGTAATCTTCAGCATCATTCACATCTGTAATCACATCCTCCATACGGTAATCTTCATTATTCACACTTGTAATCATATTAGATGATCCATAAAATGCAGTGCTATCCCATCCACTACCTACATTCATTTTCCCCCATGTTTATTCCAACATGTGTCACTTTGATCTATTCTATGACTGATCAAGTGTTCTTCCAACTCTTCTAGATTAATTTGTCTCAAATAACAATACTGCAAACACAAACAAAGGATTTGAGAAGGGTCATATGCATGGTCGTTTTCAAACATGATAAAATCTTTCACACCATCTTCATACTCTTTTTTCAACCGATTGACATTCATCCATTATTTATTCATATTCATCCTATTTGATTTAGTAATATTAATATTTAACAAAATAATTACACAAAATATGTTCAACTAGGGTCACCATCCAACTATAATCAATGGAAATAGCCATGGTAAACAATAACTTTACCTCTCCATGCATTACTCATGACCAAAGTAGATCACACACATCTTCCCAACCACCTGATCAATGGAACTATCTATGAGAATCCATTGTACTAGAATGTTTTAGTATCCCACATGTGATCTATATGCATTTTTGTAAACCAGTTTTTTAGTGTTTATCTAGAAACATAATGTATCAAGTCAAGAACTATGGTACTAAACTAATAAATGGTATGTTTTTTCCATAGAGTGCTTGTGGGTGTAAGGATTCATTACATGTGATGTTATGGTTATTTGACTAGGGTGTCTATAAAGTGTCCCATAGAGTCCTCTAGTGAAATGGTTTTCTAATTCAGTGGAACTACACTAGTAACAAAGTGGTGGAGCCATTGAAATGGGTAAGGTTTGGATTTATATTCAATGGTGGAGGAACTAGAACATGTAAAAAAATAGCATACCAATCATGCCAACAACCACAACACCATACAAACACACAATCATTCTCACAATCACAACACCATACAAACCAAACAAACACAATTTCAGATTTTACAAAGCATCCCTTATTCAATTACACTTGTTAATTTAGGGGTTATCACAAAAGTTTTATCATCATTGATAATTAATTAATTATTCAAGTATATGTAAATTACTAATTTCTATTTTCAAATGTTCAACATGAACCAACCAATATACAATTCATTTAGTGTGCAAACAAGGACCACCAATAGCCATGATTTTTAGTGGGGAATTTAGACCGAACAATTCAAAACATAACCATCAATATCAAACAATAATAACATGTGAGCAAGAGGAAACCAATGAGTAAGAGGAGAAAAATCACCGTGAAGGTGTTGTTCAACGCGCGACGGAGGTGCGTTCGCAGCGGAGGAGAGGCATGCGACAGAGGAGATTTCCAACTGAAAAGAAAACATAAAATAAGAAATCATATGTTATACCTATCCAAAATAGGTCCAATGAGATTTAGGAATGGGACATGTTTGTTTAAACAGTTTTATTAGTCAATAGTGGGATTTAATTTTCCATCTATGATATCTACTTCCTGTTCATTTATTTTTTGTGTATCTATTATTTTACTAGATGTTCAACTTATGAATGGGACATGTCTGGTTTTCAGGAGAAATATCATTTTTAATTTACTCTAATTTAGGGGTAAAATATTCCACATTAATTGTATCTTTTTCCTAGGGGTTCATTTCTATCCTATAGGGATCATGAATGCCACTTAGGTTAGTGGAAAGTTAGGTTAGTTGTTGGTTATGATACCATCCTAGGCCGTATCATTACATTTCCAATTGTAACTGACCCATGTCCATTTAATTATAGGATGGGGGTGGGGAAGACACTAATATATTCCCAACTCCACTGGAGTTCCTATGGGGGTGGGTCCTGATAGTATCGTATCTGATAAATATTTTATAGATTGGACATTAGAGTAGTCACTACTAAGTATTTCCTCATTTGTATGGTAGTAATGTTTATTGAACCTAGTGTGTGAAGTAGACATTAGAAACCAATAGGTGATTAAAACTTATGTGATGAATTCATAACCTATGAAAAAATACATAGGAAATATCTTAAAAACCTCATTTAATCTTAATAGGTTTAGTTTCATTCATAATATAGTTACAAGTGATGTGGAATGTGTAAATGATAAGCTTGGGGGCGGGGGTGAATGATGTAGAGATGTTGATGGAAATGATGATGTGGTAGTGTGTTTAAATATTAATTGTATATTTTTCATTAGAATGAGGTTGGTTTAAGTAATTATATTTAGGTGAGTTATGTTATTCCATCAGGAGGTTCAATAAGAAGAGGTTCATCAAGCATCCAAGGATGTGCATCATAGACTAAAACTAGAGGCTGAGAATATCAAACACTCAAAGCATATGAAAGTGCCAAATGTGCCCTTGAGTTTCAAACACACACACACCCAAACATTTCACAATTTCCAAGAAGGCCGTTATCCTTTCCAAACACACACCAAATCATTTCCATAAAAAATCCATCAAAACTCTAAAATTATGACACCTTTATAAAACAAACAAAACAATTTATCAACAATTGTAAAAACAAACCAAAAAATTTATAAAAAATTATATAAACAACTCAACCAATTTATAAACAATTTTATAACAAGATAACCAGTTTATGAACAATTTTTTTTACAGTCCAAACAAAGTATAAATAATTTTATAAGCAACCCAAGTCAATGTGAAAGTTACTTTGAAGTACAATGGACTTCATGAGAGAATCCATTGAAACCTTTAATTCTATTGCGACCACTGAATATTTCACCATATACCACCAATTTCTGGAAATAATTCACACAACAAATATTTCTCAACCTTAATTCTCTCTCACTACAGTTCACTCATGACCCACATACATCAGATTCGTTCTTCTAGTCATCTGATCCCTCATATGCCAATAATCCAATTTCCAGAGCTTGAAACTATCCACAATTCCCATAACCATGAATCCCCCCCATGTGAAACTCCCACACCCTTCAAAAAAAGCCTATACTTCCATCAAATCTTCTTCTGAAGAATGTCCCACACACCTTTTGATCCTTTGTCCATATTGATCCATCACATATGAAAGATTCTAAAAAATATGACACCAACTCCTACTCAATGGGAGTTCATTGATTTGAACCCATAATCCAAAGTCTAACTCAATATTTGGTCTTGGAAAATCACTTGGAAACAAATTCAGTCACCCCCTCTAGATGCAGGTTATAGAAACCTCTAAAATTTGAAATTCTATGAAATAGATCCTTTGATGTTCCATTCATAATACATGTGATTTATGTAATAGCCTTCAAGATCATTGTTTTCTACTTCAAGCTAATGTACCCATCTAATGGAACACCGAGATCCTCCCAGAGCAGTGAACGAATGAACTCCAATATCTGAATCTTCCACAATCATGTCATTAATCCACTCCTATCATAATTTCAATGATCTTACAGAAAGATCTATAATGCCATGTGATGAACAAAACATGCCACACAACACCTATGGCCAAAAGACTTTTGATATCTAGGAAAACCCATGGCACTACCACCATCTTCTAGTGAAATTATTTTGAAAACCTAATAAACCATATGATCGTTAGAACCCAGTAGTCTTCCAGTCAGAATCCTTTCAATTATTTAAAAAACTAATCCATAAAAACTCTACATTCGTGCTCTATCATCGATCACTACAACCAATTTTTGAGACATAAAAAGGGAACACAAGCTTTAATACCATTTATTGAGGACAAGTGTAAATTTTTAGATCATCGGTAGTTTTTACTAATGATTCTCCAACATAGTGGAACTTCATCCAAATTTCTCATATTAGCCACTGATACTTGAATCCATAATGACTTAAAATACCAAAACTGGGATGACCACACACCCCGACCACCACACCTATTTTTCCTCCAACTTGGATTCCCCTAGTTTTAGTCATCTCAGTATCCTTATTTCAATGATCATACAAGAGAACAATCATACGTAGAATATATAAACAGGTAAGGACAATGTAAAAAGAAAATTTTATATAGGGATTATTTGATTCATACGTTAATCTAATGTGTATATTAGAACAACAACATCACATTTTTATTCCATTGAAAAAAGAGAACATGATTTACAAGGTAAAGTAAATTTTTGAAAACCCTAATTAGTTCTCTAGAAGATGTATCACCAATACCATATTTCAATCATTTCATATCATCTATGCTCCTTCCAGTGCTTTAAACATATCCTTTTTAATTTCAGCCTACGGGAATCTGGATGTGCTTAAGTGTGCTCCTCTTACTATAGCCACCTACTTTCGGTACATAGACCTCATCTGTGTTTTTCAAATCATCTCTTACATTTATTTCTACAAGAATATATACTTAAACATGTAGTTCATACCACTATTTTTAGTGGTCCTAAACTAATAAACTAGTAACAACTTCCCTCCTAGAATTTTAGGCATCCTTCCATTGGCATGAGTAATTGTTGATTTCTAGTAGAAACTTCATTTATGACCACCAACACTAGTGAATGGTGTATGCCATATCCACTTCACTCTAATGAATTTTATGAACTATTACCTTTTAATTTTATAGGAGAGATTCCCATGCACCATCATTAGAGTTCATGGAACTCATGGACTTCTACACATCCATCACCTCCTCTGGATATTCATTAAAATACCAGTAGCTTCCCCTACCATTCACCTCACTGCATTTATTTAGATCCATAACCTATGTCATGGGTACTTGAATAGAATGTTCCACCTCGATATTTACACACTTGAACTCAACTATACTCCATAAACTGAACTCATTCATCCAACTACTCATTCTAAACTTCCAGTAGAGGCACTATTGCTGAAAATTCAGTGAAGGAACCATCTAGCTACCTGCATCCAGTGAGATAACATTTTCAGGATTCATTGAAATTTAATTAAATTGAAATTGCTACTATAGGTGAACTGATAGATCCAACTTCTAAACTTCTAGTGAACTGAATTGAGCTTCCTAAACTCATAATTCAATGGTTCTAGTGAACTACTCTTTATCCAAGATCTCCCAAGTGAACTTTCAAAGAATGAACTTCCAGATCTTTGACACTTGACCAAGAAAATAGTTATCACACAAACCCTAACATAGGGCTCCTCAAGGGGTGGAAATTAACTAAATAAATAACATTTTTATCAAATTTCAAACAAGCCTTTACTATATATATAGTATTTATACATTTGAAAATACCTATTTGAAACCATTTGAGAAAAGTGTAAATCTAAGGGAATACACCAATAATACCAAAAAAAATCATAATCAATCCATGGAAGTCATTAAATAATTCCATAAATCAAACACACACCCATGTAATAATATAAAAAACCACTAAACCAAGAATCACCCCACTTTAAAAATTTTCATTGTTCTAATAAACCATGAACAAATAATTTATCTTCAACAAAACCATCATTTCTATTTTATTAAGAATTTAGAATAAATGAAACACAATTTTGAATAAAATTATCATTGAATTATTAAAATATAACCATTATATCAAATGAAACCTGAAAGTGATCATGGAAAATCTTTGACCAGTCAAATTTAGATAATATATACTTCATTTATCTAATTAAAAATCATGTTTAAAACATATAACATCAATGGAAGTCTCAAATAAATGGAATAAAATTTAGTTACCTACATCAACCGATGTAATGGTTCAACCAAACCCTAAAAAACCTATGGAAACTAGAAAAAATGCAATAGAGACTCACCGGGAGGAATCTGTGCGCTATAGAGGAGGCTGCCGGGATGGTCATCGGATGAGGAGGGTGTGCCGGAGGAGGTCAGGTGGACAAGGGGGCCACACAAGGAGGAGGAGAAGGAGTTGGAGGAGGAGGAGGAGGTAGTGGTGGTGGCAGAGGAGGATGAGTTGGTGGCCTCAGAGGAGGAGGAGGAGGAGGCAGTGGCGGTGTGGGAGGAGGAGGGGTCACTGCGGAGGAGGGCTCGACGATGCAGGGGTTAGCTTCCATGAAGGCTTGAAAGGGTGAGAGGGAGGAGGTGCCTGTTAGGGTTCTTTTATAAAACCAACTGGAACTTTTATCAGTGCTAGTTAAAAGCACTGATAAAGGTATGTTTTATCAGCATTAAAATAAAAAGTGCTGATAAAAGACCTATTTATCAGTGCTAAAATTATAGCGCTGATAAAGACATCTTTTATCAGCATTTTTTTAGCACTGATAAATGCCATATTTATCAGCTCTAAAAAAGCACTAATAAAGGTATAATTTTAATAATTTATTTATATTATTATATATTTATTTAAAATGATATATAGGATAAATATATATATATATATTTATTAATAATTATAATTATAAATAAATATATATTTATTTATACTTATAAAATTATAATTTAAGTAATTATAAAATTATAAACAATATACTTATTATATTTATAATAATATAAATATATAAAATAAATATATTAATTATATATATTTAAAATATTAAAGATATATGTAACTATATTTCTTTTAATTTTATAAATATTTTTTTGAAAAATATATATATTTGTAAATATAATTATAAATAAATTTATATATATTTATTTAAATAATTATAAAATTATAACAAATTTATATATCTAATATTTATAATTTTTTTAATATATATAATTAATATATTTATTATAATTTTAAAATTATTTAAATATATCTGTACTTATTTATAACTATAAATAACATTTGTATTTATTTATCAATATTTGTATAAATATTTATAAATATATTTATAAATATATAATTATTTAATTATATATAACATATTATATATGAAATAATAAATATATTCTTTATAAATTAATAATTATTTAAATAAATATATAAATATTTGTACATATTTATAAATATATCTATTTAATTATATATTTATAACTTTATAAGTAGTATAATAAATATATTTATTACAATTTTATAATTATTTACACACACACACATATATTTATATTTAAAATTATAACTATAAATAGTATATATATATAAATATTTGTATATAATTGTTAATATATATATATATTATAATAAAATTATAAAATTATATGTATAATTTTATAATTATTTATATATATATATAATTTTAATTATAATTACAAATGTATTTTAAAAATATTGATATATATCATTAAAAATGTAATAAAATATATTTATTATTTAAATATATTTAATGTAATTTTATAAGTACATTTTTTAGAACATATATAGTTTATATGGGTAACATTATGACTTAATCTATATACCACATCAATGGACAATGTGACGTAATGTATAAATGAATAGTCATGCATAATACATAACATATACGCAAGATCAATATATTCATTGACCAAATTCATTGGAAAACACATATATATTAAATAATTTTATTTATAAATATATATATTAAAAAGTATTATATATTTATAAATAAAATAAATAAAATAAATATATTAAATATAATAAATATAACAAATATAATAAATATAATGAATTAATATAATAAATATAATAAATATAATAAATTAATCTAATAAATCTAATAAATCTCTAATAAATCTAATAAATATAATAAATATAATAAATATCTTTATTATTTAATGTAATTTATTATAATATTATAATTATTTAATTATATATATATATATTTAATTATAATCTTAGAAATACTTTTTTCAATTAAAACTTTATATATATATTTTTGAATTATTTAAAAATATATATTAATTATAAAAATTTGTTTTTTATTTAGTGTATACAAATAAACATTATTTTTTGAATATAAATATAATAATTTTATATAAACTAATAATATTTTTTATTTAAAACTTTTATCAGCGCTAAGAAAAACATTGATAAAGGATACACCTTTATCAATGCTTTTTTTAGTACTGATAAAGGGTATATTTATCAGTGCTGATAAAGGCCCACCCCTTTATCAGCGCTTTCTGCTTAGCACTGATAAAAGGTAGTGCTTCCCTTGACCTGTTTTTTGGTAGTGAAAGAAAGATTCTTGGAGTTGGAATATTAATCATTTTAATGATGAAATAAAAGAGTTTAGTTTTATAAATAATGTAAATGATTCCTATATATATATGAAAATTAGCGAGAGCATAGTAGTGTATATGATATTATATGTAGATGAAATACTACTTATCAAAAATGAAATCGCGACACTTCCCTCTATGAAGACATGGAGGGTAAATTATTCTTGATGAAAAACATGGGTGAATCCACCCACATACTAGGTATGAAGATCTATAGAGATATATCTAATAGGTTTCTTGGACTTAGTCTGGACAAACACATTAGTAAAATGCTAAAGCATTTTATTATGGAGAACTCCAAGAATGGGTCTTTACTAGTGTTTCATGGAACATATATTAGAAAGGTTCAGGATCCTTCCAAGGAGTTAGAAAGTATGGATATAATTACCTATACATCTCCTATATATTCTATCATGTAACATCCTCACTCAACCCATGGGCTTGAGCCAGGTCAGAGGTGATACTAACCTTAGGTGATATCCTAAAGACACCAAAGGCAGAAAATAAATACCAATGGCTTAGTAAAATGTGGTGAGACAATTTTTCCCTAAAGAAAAGACATAACCTTATAAGATAAAATATGAAAACAAAATCAACTATATGATTAAAGAGTATCAATAATACAACTCAAATAAAAACTGATAAAACCGTAATATCATAGTAGAAATGGAAAAGTTTAGAAATGAGACATAAGAAAACCAGAAGACATCTTGACATAACATCACTAATGTGGAATCACTCTAATGACTCCAAAAGAGAAACTCCATACTCCAACTACATATTGATAGATTATCATCAATATGTTTCACTAGAGAATCACAAGACCTTTATTTTACCTATGTTATGAAGAATAAAAATTTTATATACAAAAAAGTAAATATGCAATGGGTGAGTAATCATAACCAGTAATATTTTCCCAAGAGACTTACCAATACATGCCAATAGGACCATAAATAAGTTATCTCATAGTTTAAATGAAACAAAGGGTGAGAATATCAAAACAGTTTACCATAATAAAAAAGTTAAAGAAAAAAACAATTAAACTAAATCAATTTGTTCATTATTTATTTCCACTTAGAATACCCATCCTATGTTTCACACTTATATACATATGCTTGTCAGATGAAAATCCCAATACTAATGAGTGGTGATACATCCTTCACCAAGTTGTCACAAGGTGATAATCCCATGTGAATTTCTAATCAGCACCAAGAACAAAGTCCCAACCAACAAGTCTATGTACAATACAATATGAACACTCACCACCATGTATATGATGACCATATTCTATAATTTTTTTATATCAAAACAAAAACTTATCTTTTTTACAAAAGAATTGAAATATAAGATTCATTATCAAACCATTAAAAATAAGGCTTCTACAGGGTTAAAAAAAATACATTTGAGTCACAACTAATAATCAAAAAAGTACTATAAATTTTTTAAAGCCATGGAAACCAAGATTTTCAAAATGATAAATAGAAATGAATTTTAGTTGAAAATCATAGTAAATGAGTTTATAAAAACAAAGCCTTAAAACTACAAAAACAATATAGTGAGAGAGAAGCCACCCACCTCACAATGAGTGACAAAAATGAAGAACAAAACTTCAAAACCTCTATATACAAGCTCAAAACCTACTTCCTTAAATAGATCTTACCAATATCTCATCAAAACACATTTTAGAACATAGATATATCCATAATGTATTGGATCTAACATTATAGGTGAGATAAGATAAGGATATGTAAAAGGAAATAGTGAAAATAGAGACTTACCATTGATTATAAAGATCTAACACATATAGATCTATCCAAACTGGCCTCCAGTTATAAGGGAACCACCAATAAGGTTTAGGGAATGATATGAGTCTGATATCCTAAGATAATATAAAGAGATAAATGTTTTGGGGCTAAAAAATGAGTTAATATATAATTTTTTGTTCATCTAATGCATGGTGCTTTGTTAGGCCACATGGTTTGGGAAACCGCTTGCTAACCGTGTGAATTCTATTGTCTCAAAAATACCCCCTCACATGGTTAGCTCGCATGGTTTGAAAAACCAAGTGAAAATGTGATTTTCTCCTCTGTCTCCACTTGCATGGTTTCTCCCAACACCCATATGGTTTGTAAAAACAGTGCACCAACTGTGTGCCTACCCGGCGACTCCTAGAATCTCTTAAACAGATTCTTGGAGAAGTTTCATGGTTTCCCCTAACCATGATCAAACCATGGACCCCTAAAAATGATTCCAAAATACTCCAAAATCTTCTAGAAATACATGAAACTCAAACCAAGTATTATATAAATTAATTATACAAAATAAATGTGTAAAGTAACTAAAATTGAGAGTGTTACATTATATCCACCATTAGAATTTCCATACATATAAATATATAGATTTACAATGATTTAGAATAGTTTATTACATTGTTCCAATATTTCATTTTCATGTTCCAAATTTTAATCTTGAATTTGACCATGCCAGAAAAAATGTTTCCCCAAATAGATACTCTTTTACCACAATACTTTCTCTTATATATCCAAAATCTGTATTGATACATGTAACAAAGTAGAATCCAATGAAAGATCAATGTGGCCCCACAAAATCACATTGTTAGGACCAATCCAGTACTTATTCAATTGAGATATATGGAATACATTGTGTACTGAGATAAATCATGGTAGTAAATATAACTAATATGCTACATCACCAATCCTTTATAGTATTTCAAAAGGGATGATGTACCGAGGAGACAATTTATCATTCTTAGTCATGAATATGAAATAGATTTTTCAAAATAGTAGATTAAAATTCATGTTTAAAGGGTTACATGAAATCTAAATGAATGTTTTCCACACATTAAAAACATTAAAAAAAATTTCAGCATGAAAAAAAGTTCATAACTGATTACCACTTGAAAAATTAATCATGAAAATATAATGTGTATATTAGTTCATTTCCAAGAAATGTGTAGAAAAATTTTCATCAAAGCACAAAATTATTTATCACCAACACAAAAAAAAAATCAGTCAATGAAAGTGTAGAACCCATAATATTTAAGTACTAGTTTTCATCATAAAAATTTTTCTTTCATTATAATTTTTTTCAAGAATTTAAGACCAAAGTATAAGCAGTGATTTTTTTTACAAGTATAAAAAAGTGAGAATAATTTTAATGAAAAACTCCCCTAAAATAGAAGCTTTATCCTTCTTCATATCCAATAAAATTCCCCCATATTTACTTTAATAAAGATCTTATAAATAGCTTGGAAACTCTTAAAAATGTAAACAGATTAACATTAAATTCAAGAAATATTCAGCTCAAGTAAAATGTAACCAATGTTTAAAAATTAAGGGATTAAATCAAGTTTCTCAATCTTGTAGCTTCTTTTGATCATTGGTAATTATAATAAATCTTCTCCAATGGGAATATTAAGAAGAGAATCCTAAAGTGAATTCCTCATGGTGAAAAATATGAAAATATTATCTCATTAAGGTTATGTTATTCTCTACAAATAAAAATTATTAAACAAAAAGAACAATTCTAAAAAATACAAAAGGTTAAAACCTTCCCCCACACTTATTCAAAATAGAAAATAGGAATTAAGGGAAGAAACACCTGTTTATTCAATGGTATTCAACATCTAAAAAAAATAAATCCTCCCCCAAATATTCCTTATTACCTTATCTAAAAAGTCTTAACCGATGTACATTGATAGTAAATGGAACATCCTTCCCAGGATTTTGATTCTTTACAACACCAAAAGATAAAACATGAGTTACAATAAAATTTCCATCCCATTTGGAAAGAAATTTACATGGGAAAATCTTCAACCTAGAGTTGTACAAAAACACCATATGTACAATATGAAACTATTTGTTAAAAATCATCTTATCATGAATAGCTTTGGTTTACTCCTTCAAAATCGTTGAATTTTCATAATAACTATTTCTTATATCCTCCAACTCTTGTAAACTTAACTTCCTCTATTTTACAGGCTAAAAAATATTTAGATTACATGATTTGATAGCCAAAAAATATTTATAATCAAGCTCTATAGGAAAATGAAAATCTCTTCAAAAAACTAACTCATAAGGAAACATCCCATTTAGAGTCTTATAGGTAGTCCTATACGCCCAAAGAGAATCCTCATGACCCAAGATCCAATATTTCATATTCGGATTAACATTTTTATCAAGAACATGTTTAATATATCTATTTGAAACCTCATACATTCTATTCTTTTGAGGGTTATAGGGTGTATAAACTTTATGAATTACCCCATATATTTTCAAAAAATATTCAAGAGTCATATTACAAAAACAAGTTCCCTAGTTTGTGAGAATATATCTTGGCATCCCAAATCTACAAAATAAATTTCTCTTAACAAACTAGGAAACCACCCTAGCATCATCCATTATAGTTGGAATTGTTTCAATCCACTTCAACACATAATCAAACACAATAAAAATGTATAAGTATCCAAAGGAATTAGTAAAAGGTCCAATAAATTTCATTCCCCAAACATCAAAGATGTCACAAAACAACAATGGTTGTTGTGGAATATCATGTCTTTGAGAAATGTTTCCTTAGAATTGGAAAGATGTATAATTCATAAAATACTCATGGGAATATTTGAAAATAGTGGTACAATATAATCCTAAATACAACACCTTTTTACCAATCCTTTATTTCCCAAAGTTCCCTCCACATCTCAAAGTATAGAAAAATTTCAGAACTAAAGGTATTTCAGAATTAAGAATACATCTCCTAATAATTTGTTCACTACTCAAAATCCACAAGTAAGGATCATCCCAGAAATATTTCCTTGGATCAAAAATTATGCTTGCAACTTTTTTCGTGGAAAACCAATGTGGAATAATTTTAGAATCTAAGTAATTCACAATATTTGAAAACCATGGCCTCTTTTCAATAGTAGTATAATACAACTTTTCTCTATGAAAAATATCTCTAAAATGTTTTAAAAAATATTTATCTTGATAAAATTAAGTAGGTATCCTACTCAAATGATCATCCAAAGTGTTCTAAATTCCTTTACTATCTTGGATCTCTATATAAAATTCTTGAAGCAATAAAACCCATATAACCAGCCTTAGTTTGAATCTATTTTCTTCATGAGATACTGGATAGAAAAATGATCAGTAACAACCAAAAATTTAGATCCCAAGAGATAACTTATAAACTTATCAAGGGAAAAGACAAATAATAACAATTAATTATCAATTTTAGAGTAATTATATTGATCAACATCTAGATTCCTAGAAGCATAATCAATGATATGCAATTTCCTCTCCAATCTTTGCCCAAGAGTATCTCTCAAAGATAACTCTGAAGCATCAATTATCAAATAAAGAGGAAAACTCCAATCATTTGGTTGAACTATTGGTGGAGAAACATGATTTTATTTTATTTCATTGATGTATTACTTACACTTATCATCAAATACAAAAGGAACTTCTTTCTGACGTAATCTCGTCAAAGGAAAAGTGGTCTAACTAAAATCTTTTATGAATATTCTATAAAAATCAGCATGGCTAAGAAAAGATCAGATATCCTAAATAGTCTTAGGAAAGTACAATGAAGAGGTGATGTAAAACTTAGACTTTTCTACCCTAATTGCATTCTTAGGCACTTCATGACCAAGCACTATTCCACTTTCAACCATAAAATGACATTTTTCATAGGTCATAACAAGGTTCTTCTCAATAAAAACTCTAAGAAAAACTCCTAAAATCTTCAGAAAACTCTCAAAAGATGGAAAATATACTATAAAATCATCCTTAAACACTTCAATGAATTCCTAAATAAACTCAAAAAATTTCTATGCATGCATTTTTAGAAGATGGAAGGAGCATTACAAAGTCCAAATGACATTCTCCAATATGTAAAAGTACCAAAAGGACATGTGAAAGTTGTTTTATACTAGTTATATGGAGCTATGTGAGTATTGAAAAAACTATAAAATCTATCTAGGAAGAAATAATGGGATTTATTATATAAACTTACAATGATTTGATCAAGAAAAGTTAAGGGAAAATGGTCCATCCTTGTCACTAAGTTGATCCTCCTATAATGGATGCATACCCTACACTTGTTGGGTAACATAGTAGGAACTAGCTCTTCAAATTCATTTTTAACAACTGTGAATCTAACCTTTTTAGGAATGATTTGAACTGGACTTATCCATCGACTATGAGAAATGGGGTAGATTATACCCATGACCAACAAGGTAGTAATCTATTTCTAAATTACTTTTAGAAGGATGGGATTCAATCTCCTTTTAAATTGTCTAACAAGTTTTCAATTATCCTCCAGAATAATCCTATGCATGCACAATGAAAGAATAATACCTATAAAATAATCTAAAGAACATCTTATAACCTTTATATTCTTCTTAGGGACCTCTAAGAGTTGATTTTCTTGTTCATTGGACAACCCACATGTAATTATAATAGGAAATTTTTGTTTGTCCTATAAATAGGAATACTTCAAATTTATAGGTAAAGGTTTGAGTTCAAGCATATATGAGATTTCTTCTTTAGATAAAGTAAGTCCTATGGGATCTTTAAGTTCATTTTTATCCACTAAAAAAATCATTAAGAATAACATAATCATAAACTCCTAAACTAGAATTACATTAATTTTCAAGAAGAAAATTTGTGTCATCCTCTAAAGAATTTTTAGATTCAATTTCATAGATATGGGGTGACTTTTCAATGAAATTTTGAGAATATTTTGAGTCTATTTCAACAGAATCTAAATTTGTTTCAGTCATTAGATAATAATTTTAAATAGTAGAACAAGTTTCAAAGGTTTTAGAAAAAACATCATCATTTTCAGTAAGATTTTCAGCAAAAACTTCATTCTTGACATGTTCATAAATTCTAAAATAGTGTACAAATTTTAAATTTTTATATTTTTTTGATGCATTAGTAAATTTTTTTTAGAATTATCATATTCAAAATATTATTCAGTAGATAAAGGTTCATTTTCAAAAGAATTTATATTTTCCAAAGAATCTAGAGGTTGGTTATCTTGAAAAGAATCAGGAAGAAAATCTGTAGAAAACTAGTCAATCATGTTAACTTGGTGTCTAGAATGGTATTCCATAGGGCATATCATTGATTTAATTTTTTTAAAATTTACCATATTACCTACAAACTCTAAAGAAAAAGTAACTTTATGAACATTGATTATTACATTAGTTGTTTTCAATAATGGTCTTCCTAATATTAATGGTGCATGTAAACTGAAATGACCATTTTCCATGTATATCATGTAAAAATTTGTAGGGAAAACTAAATATTTTACCCTTACCAACACATCTTTGATAACTCCATATTTCTTAGTTAGGCTCCTATTATCTAGACGGATGAAAATTCTATATTTATTAAGCTCTCCAACCTATATAGATGAGAAAACAGAATAAGGCATCACATATATGGAATCTACTAAATCTAACATCGCATATTCAAAATGATTATTACCAATGAAACATGGGATAGAAAAAATACCCTGATCTTTGAATTTAACAGGGAGAGTTTGTTGAATCATGGAAGAAAAATTTCTTCCCAAATTAACTTTATCACATCCCTTGAACTTCCTCTTATGAGAGCACATTTATTTAAGGAATTTTTCATAATGAGGGATCAATTTTACAACATCTAACAAAGGGATATTAACTTGGACTTTTCTAAAATTTTCAAGTACCTCCTTTTCCATTTCAGTTTCAACATTGGTCTTAATAGGAGAGCTATCCAAAGGGTAGGGTGGTGGCTCCCTATACATTTTAAGATCAACATTAACTTTTTTCCTTTGTAATATACCATTAGATTTATAAAATATATAACAATTCTTTAAAGTTGATTTTACCTATTCTTGTTCATTTTTTCTTATTCAACAGGTAAATGTACAACAGATTGTTGTAAAGATTCAACAGTTTCTTCAAAAATTTCATCAAGTGGTTTTGAAACTTCTTCATGTGAGTTGACATTTATTTTAAAAGTTGGAACATTTTTTTGAAGTTCATGTTATAAATTTTCATCTTGTATATTTTTAATTTTAGTTCCACTTCTCAATACTATAGCATTCACATTCTCTCTTCCTCTCATATTCACTTCATATTGGGAAAGAAAATTAGCACTTATTTGGTTATTTAAAATACTAATTTTAGTTTCCATTTAACCCATTTTTGTAATCATATTTTGTAGTAACACATTTGTTGTTGTGAAATATCTTGTTTATTTTTAACCGTGTCTTCCAAGTGTGAATCGTTTCTTTGATTAACTTATTGATTTTGATTTTCTTGATTCTATAAATTTGAGAAATTCCCAGCATAATGATTTCCATACTGATTTTGGTTATAACTAGGTTGTTGATAAAAAGTTTGGGGATATAAATTCATGTTTGGTTGATCATTAGGCCTAAACATATTGTTCTGTTGGTTGTTCTAGGCTTGGTTGAAGTTCAAATTCAATTAAAATGGCCTATATTGGAAATTTTGATTGGGAAATTCACTGTTTGAGTTGTTCTGGAAAAGTTTTCCAAGAAATATCCCATTGCATTTTTCAGAAGTTTCTTGAAGCTATATAAATTGATTATTAAAATCATCAGTGGAAAAACAAAAGTCACAGTGCATTTGTATGGGATAAAATAGTTCAAGTTGGGACTGTGAAGAAGAAGAATTAGTCAACATTTGTTTCATCATATTATCAACTTCACTCGGTTGACTCTCTATTCGACTATTTTTATATTTGGAAAAAGACACTTCCATAATAGATTTGACATGAATTAGAACCCCAATACTGAATTTTTGTGAATTTTGGTCCATGTTAGAGATCATCATCCTAGAATCAATGGAAGTTTTATTATCTAGCGCTCCTCCTACAGTAGAATCTATCATACTTTTATCCATCAAGACTAAAACTTTTTAAAAATATTAGATTAGGATTTGGTCAAAAGTTTTGGTGATGAGGGTAGCTAGATCAAAGATTCTTAAAAATATCCTAGTATTCATGGAGAGTCTCCCCTTGGAGTGGCCTAATGCCACAAATGTTATTCCTATGTGAATCTGTAACAACCCAGGTAAATAAAGGATATGACATTTTCATATTTATCCATATTTGTGAATAAAATATTGATATGACTTTAAAGGGGACGCTATGCTCGATGGCGTACCCAACACGCAACAACGAGTTTTTTTGGGAATCTTACGTTGCACTCTAATAATAAAATAATATTATTTTAAATGGTAGTTAACATGTAGCCGTTGTATTGGCGGGAATGGATAGAAATAACTAAAATATGATTATATATGTTTTTAAATGTTTTTACATTTATCCAATAGAGGATAGAGGCTTAAAATATGGAAAGAATTCAATTTTAGCCGTATATGCCATAGTTTTCACTAAAGGTTCACTTATCACCTTTTGATGTTGAACCATCATTAAATATTGTTTTGTTCACTCTTAAACATTCTTTTGGACCAAATAAAACTCTTATTAAGAATCGGGATATCAAAATTTACTTTGTGTAAATTTTTGGTATCTTTCCGATAAAGTTCATTTTTTAATGAATAGTGTAAAATGTTGTATTTTAATTCAAAACCTCTTTTTAATCTAATTTATTTATATGATTAGATTATATTTTTAATTGGTTTTAAAGTGAAATTAGAATATATTTTTACCATTAAATCCAATAGTGGTCGTTGGAATTAATTTCACTTTGAAATCAGTCTTAAACCAGTGTCAATCTTTTGATACTTATTGTTTCATAAAAACACGCTATTTGCTCTGACAGCGGGAATTAATTATTAAATTAATTAATGTGACTTATATGTTTTGAATTTTGTAAAATATACTTCATTTTTGAATTTGTAATATCAAATATAGCTTAGGGTGAATTTTTGGTAATTTTCTGAAAAACTTCAATTTTTGATGAATAGTGAAACCACTAAGTGGTACTTATAACGACTGATTTTCCGTTTAAATGAAATTTTGCCATCATTGTGTTTTGAATTTCAAAAATCCGACATACATGGTTGTCATTAAGAAGTAAAATGTGGTTCAATGAGATTATAATAATTTTTTGGTGAATAGTAACTTATTAAGTTCTTAATCGCGATTAGTGGTAATTAGTGTAATTTAAGGTAAAAATGATATTATAAGAATGTGAAAACACCATGACACTTGTCCTACACCTATTGGGTGAGTCATGGATGACCAAGACAAGCCATGGGCCAACTTGGGGACCCCATGGAGCCACTTTAGTTGGAAAATGACAATAATATATTTTTATTTAATGTTAAAATTAAATTGACACAAACGTGATATGTTTTACTAAAACAATTTTTAAGTGGGGTTATACAAGTCATATTTTTGATTATAAATAGTCATTGGAAATATAAAAAGATTTCATACATCATGGAAGTTTTTTTATAATTTTCAGACACTAAATAAATTAAATTATTTATGACATCATGATGATGCAGCGATGACCTCATTATTTAACGATTTAAATAAAATGGAAAGATAATGTAAAATCTATGAACTACACATGTCCAAAACTTATTGGATGAGTTTATTTCGAAGACTTATCACCTTATCCACGAATTTTATCAATGTGGGACCTTTTAAAACCGAAACACATTTTCAAATAAAGTAATATTTCTTTACTTTCCAAAAGTGCCCCTCCTCTCCTCTTATAAAAGGCCCCCACCTCTACCACCTTACACACACTCCTCAAGCCTTTGGCTCGGCCAAACCCTGCCCATTTACTCTCTCCACATCCCTCTCCTCATCCTAGAGGATTACCTTTGGGAATAATCTTTTCAAAGGAAGCCTTTAGGCTCAAATAAAAAGGAGTTACACTTTTAAAGGTAATTCATTCTATCATGTTCATTTGTTTTATTTTGCTTATCCAACCCCCTAAACTCTTTTTATTTACTTCTTTTATAACAACAACAGTATCTTCAATATACTAGGATTTTGTTATAAGATTTATTCGATCTACACCCTCACACAACCACATCAAATGGTTAAAGAACATACGGTTTCCGTGGATGGCAAAATTCTACCTCCCGAAACGATGATTGTTCAATACTCATTTAACACCTTCAAAGGTGGCCATTATGATGTCACTATTTTTATATATGATAGATAATATGTTTATGTTTTACTTATGCTTCTGTATTTTTCTTTCGTGTCTTACCTTTATGGCTCCCATTATGGGTATACGCGATATCTTCATTTTAGGAAGTGCGGACTACCGCCCCCTCAAAGTGATGTGATTCGTTAATGCCATACGTGGGATGTATAAAGGATGGATTTAATGTTATTATATATGATGTTATACTGGAATTATTATATACCCCTATATCATTATTATTTATTTCCATTAAAGTATGAGATAGAAATGAAAGTAGCGTTCATGCGTACGTACGGCTTACCGTCTCCATGAACGGTGCATTTCATTTCTTATCCCCAAATGTAATGTACTATTAAAAGTACATGTATATAATGGATATATATAATTAATGATATATCTAAATGATGAATATAATTCTGTAATTAAAATATACATACCTCTCATTTAGTTTTAATTCCATTAATATGACAAAGAAATGAAAGTAGCGTTCATGCGTACGTACGGCTTACCGTCTCCATGAACGGTGCATTTCATTTCTTACCTCTAAATGATTATGTAATATTGTAAATACATGTATATGCTGGATATATATGATATATATGATATACAAATCAGGAATGTCATTTTGGATATAAAGAACCTTTGACCACACGAACAACATGTAATTGTAAGAAGTCCACTTTCGACTTAAGAACCAAATATCGACAAAACAAACATGATTAACTTAAATGATTAAATAATGTTTATAACATGGTAATAAGTGATATAAAAGGAATAATGAACTTGAAAAAGGTTCTTAAGTAAGTATAAATTAACTCAAGTTTATTATTCAGGAGATTAAAGAACGATCGAGTCAAGTCGGACCCGAGGTAAGGGATCCTACAACTCTCTTTCTTTATAAGTACACTCTTTTATGTCATTTCTTTTAAGCTCATATTTCTTATGATTGGGATGTTCTTTTATATTACTCCTACTGTAATTTTTATGTTCATGTGATGAGAGACCCTATTATCTCTCATCAATCCATTTTGGAAGTTTTGAGTGGCGCCGTTAGGCTGCCGAATTTTCGTAAGAGATCTAACCTCTCTCTTTCTTTTTAAGTACTCTCCTTTGTGTCACTTCTTTTAAGCTCCTCTTTGTAATGTTGGGGGATGTTATTTTATATTCCTCTTTCTGTAAATTTTATTGTAATGTGATGAGATACCCTATTTGATCTCATCAATCCATATTCGGAAGTTTTATGTGGCGCCGTTAGGCTGCCGAGTTTTCGTAAGGGATTTTTCATCTCACTTTTATTCCCGTGAGATTTATGCTACATTTGCCACAAATTCCATTGAGTGGTGTATGTACTGACCATTATTCTAATCTTTGTGTAATATACTTTCGTTTATGAGTATTTACATCAATGATCTATTGTCCTTCTTTCATGGGGTGTATGTTTTGAAAGATACCCAAGTTGGTAAGGGAACCTTTCACCCTCCTCTTTTTTAAAAGACTTCTTTTGTTGGGTCTTTTAATTTACATATTGTTATGTTGGGATATGTTCTAATATATCCTTATTGATGTAAATTTTATGTCCAAGTGATGAGATACACTTTTTATCTCTCATCAACTCATTTTGATGTGATGTCGTTAGGCTGTCAAGGGAACTTTTTAACCCAATTTCGATTTCTTTGGGTTCAACATGTAGTCATTGAATATGTCATCCATTGAATATGTGTGAATGACCTTTTATTGTTTTACACTTAATATACACTTATATTGGGTGTATTTATATTTGTCACACATATTTTTGAGATTGATTTGTCCTTAATTTAAGGATACCTTCTTTATAAGGGATTTCATCACATTTGACATTTCTATTGAGGGTTCATTGTTGTTATGCACCAATTCACTCTTATATGGTGTATATACTGTCCTTTGGAGTATTATATCATGAATCCATTTATCCTCATGATATTATAAAGTTCTGACTAAATGTTATTCCTCAATTATTGTATTCAAGTGTTTCTAATTTTGGTAAAACCCCTTTAACCAAAATGTCATTTTAAATGTTTTAATTATTTGTTCTTATTAATATCCATGTTTTCAAAATGGTTTTAAGGATTTATTTATATGGATATTAATGGTTTAAAATTTTAAGCTTCAAGGTGGTATGGGACACTTTGATTCAAAAATCTCTGTATTAAATGTTTTAAAGGGTTTTGAAAATGGTTTTGATAAAGGATTCTATTATGATATATTGTGATGTGGAAATGTTATCATTCATTTATATTGGTTTTATGTTTTATGATTTTATATTGGTACTTGGACATTTTAACGGGTGGTTACGTTATAAACCATATGACGGGTGGTGCCGTGAATACCAGGACGGGTGGTTACGTTATAACCTCCAATGCATTGGGTATGGAAGTCGGCCGTATGGCTATTCCATTAAGTATGTATGGAAATTGGCCGTATGGCTATTCCATTAAGTGATATGTGTGGGAGTCAACCGTATGGTTATTCCACTTAAGTATGTTTATGTCCCAAGTTACCTTTATATATGTTATGTGTTCTTTATATGGGTTTTATGGTAATCCTTTGGTTACAAAAAGGTAAGTAATGATACTTTTTTTTCAGTGAAAAGTTTTTACTACTTCATGAAGGTGAAAAGTATTACATTGATAAAGTATTCATGGTTTACTTGTTGTTTTGAAAAACTAACAGTTTTCATTCTTTGTGTATCCCTTACTGAGCTTCTTATGCTCATCCCAAGTTTTTGAAATGTTTTTCACAGGACATAGCGTGGAATAGGGTCAAGGATGGGATCAAGGGAATGTCATGCTACCTAAAACATGGAACTATACATGTTTCTTTTAAAGAGTTTTTATTTTATGGAAATTTAGTAGAAGTGGCTACTTTGTAATCTTTTGAGATGTAATAGTTATGTCCTAATTCTCTAAAACACTAAACCTGAAAAGATCCTCAATGTGAATTACTCATTTAATTCAATATTAAGTAAGGTTTAAGGCTGGGGCCTTATAGAACCAGTCCTAGATGCCGAGAAAATGATTTTTAAAGACATTTTATTAAATTAGTTCCAACTTCATATGGTGGTGGATTGTGAGTTTTAGAACCACTCCTTTGTTAATCCATCCAAGGAAAATAGAAAATATCTCATTTTAATTTGTTCCTCACTTACCACTTGGGGATTCATGGTGATACACACCATGTGAAATTATTATAGGTTTCTATGAGGGTTCTCTCTGGGAAGCCCATGAAATTTTGGTAGATAATGGATTACTCCTAATCTTAGTTCAAAACTAAGAGTAATATGAGGGTATCTTAGATAGTTTTGATGATTTTATAGATAAGGAGTAGTGAAATCATTAAAGTTCCTTTGATTAACCATGATTTCTAAATTTTTTAAATTTTCTTTTTCAAATGAAATTATTTTTGGTGTTTCTTTTTGTGATGTTTCAAATTTTTATGAATTTTAAAACTCTAAAACCAGTTTAATTTTTTTCACTATTCTAGTCCTAAAATTGTAAAAAAAAATTTCCTGAATTTTCTTCGTTGCGGGACATGCAGTAGAATTTTTTTAAAGATATTTTATTTAAAATTTTTATGTTTTATTTTTCTAACAGAAAATGTTTTTTTTAATTTTTAAAAAAAACCTTGGTAGCCTCTCTGAAAGTAAAAAAAAATTGATGATTATAATTTTCACAGTCTCTTAAAACCTAAATCTGAATTTAAAACCTAAGAACTGTAATAAAGTAGTGGCCAAGGTTTTCTCCTAATTAGGAAGCCCTGTAGGGGTTATTTTTTAATGTTTTTTTATTTTATACTTTTAAAATTTTAATTGTTTTAGGAGGTATTAAATAAAAATATAGAAATATAAACAAGATTTAGTGCATGAAATAAATTACAAAAAATGAAAAAGATAAAAATAGAATAAAATAAAGCATCAATAGTATTTAATAAACAGGAAGAAACTATTTCTTAACTGGTGTTTCAAATGGATCTGTCTTTCTTCATCATTTTTAAAGGTTTTCAAAACTGTAATTATTTAAATTTAAGTCTTAAATATTAATCCTTTCATTTCATTCAATTAACTAAAATTAGTTTACAACTGATATCTTGGAAGCATATCGCTTTTCTGAAGGAGTTGGCCAATACTGACGATAATTGTCGAAATCAAAGATATAAAAAATACTCGATGTACTCGCAATTCTTCATTCAAAGAATTTGAAATTTAAATAGCATGAATAGTATTAAAACTCAAAATCATCTCAAATTAATGATACACATTCATATTTTCTTACATTTTAATAGGAAATGTATCATACTCAAAATGGAAGAGAAATGAACAACAAGATAACAGATCAATGAAAATTTAAGAAGCAATCACATTTCGAAAATCAAGAACCTAAAAATAGTTACATTTTCAAAAAAAAAAAATGAATTGAAAACTTGGAAATAGTTAACCATGAGAAAATACTAGTTTTGGATACTAGGAATCTATCTAGACATATCCCTTGAGCAGTAGTGCACTTCTATCTTCATCTTCATCTTCATCGGATCCCGGAGTTGTAGTGGCTTCCTAGAAAATATACAGGTTTCTCTCTCATCTCCACTTACGGCATATCCAAAAATTATCATAAGTTATTCTATGTTCATATCAGAATGAAAATACCCCTAGAACTATTAAATTACTTTATTTATTATTAATATTATCTTTTTCATATAGAATGGATCACCTCTCTTTCTTTCCAGGTGGAAACTCCTAGTTGTCTTACATTAATTGACTGTATAACCAACATGTGAAAGCATATTACCTCTTCAAATAAACATAAATGTGATTCCTTTTCAGCATGCACCTATACCTTCTTGTACTCAAAAACCTTCCAATATCAACTTCCATTACTAATAAGATTCAACAAAATAATTTACAAGCCCAAACTTCCCATGTCCTAGATAAAGCTCTCCTCAAGACAATATTTCTAAAACAAATCCTAAGATCAGATTTCCCTTCGACCATATTTAATAAAAACTCAAAATGAAAAAAATGTCCATTGATAAATTCATCAGAATATCTCACATGCATTCTTCAAAAAGACTCACAACCAAAACATTGAGAAGTATCAAATACCATTATCTTAATCAACCCAACTGTAAGAAAGATCATTATCCAGCAACATTTCAATGAAATTAAAAAAATAAAACCTAAGACCTCAAATAAAATTGGAGAATCCATAATTTTTTTCCTATATCTGGTTCTAATTTGGTTCTTCAGTACATCCTTGTAATGATGATAATGATTAGTTTTACTACAACATTGGCATGGTTGATTAAACTTCAACAAAATTACAAATCTAAAAAAAATTCCCTATCAGTATTTAACACCAAATCACCTATTACCAAAATTGAAAGCTCGAAATATCCCGAGTCTTCTTTTTTGAGCTCAAGTGGTGTAGAGGTTCGGGTTATAGAGGTTCATTCAGCTCAAATATGGGATCGTAGGGATCTCAATAGCTTAAAACTAAACCCAACTTGGTTTTCAACTTTAGTTGTTCCCAAAATTTTCCATGATGGATCTGGTTCATCTCCTTTAGAACTTGTTCAGATTTGGATCTTGATTCAAATATTAGACAAACATTGATCCTCTTCAACCAGTGTGCCACAATCAGGTTCTTCACCGATCTCGATGGCAGCTCATTGACTTCTTGGACAAGACCAACAACTGCTCAAATTTGATCATTGCTCAAGAGTATTCAGCATGGGGCTCAACATAAGATCACAATAGAAGCTTCTTCTTTAGGCTATACTTCTCTAATGACGGTGGTGACCATCAAAACCTCGATCTAGTTGCAGGTGAAGTCATGGAAATGGCTTCAATAGGGTAAGATTTGGACTGGTTTATGAACTTAGATTTAGTTTCTCTTACTTCTCCATATGGCTGAGGTATAGTTATTGAAGAAAGAATAGGTTTAGGTTGGGTTACCTCATAGAATAATTTACCCTATGAAAAATTATATTACTCAGGTTATACTTCAAAATATCTAAAGATAATTTTTATATTACGAAAACTGGATCACAATATATTACACTGTAATTAATTCTCTTAGGCTGAGACTCAATTATCTTACTCAGGCCATGGTGGAAAATTATCTTATGCACGATTCTTCCAATTTATGTTATTCTTGTACTAAAAAGCTCAAAATAAAATTGTCTTCAGTAGAATGCTAGTTCTGCGAACAAATAAAAAAAATTTAAAAGAAACAAATAAATAAAAACAAAATAACTAATTAATAAATTTCAAACTACAAGTTAGATTTTAACAATTTACAAATGAAAAATTAATTGAAAATACAAATAAAATAAAGACTAAAATAATTAATTTGATAAAAATTTTTCTAAAAAAATAATCAACTTCTTAATTAATTAACTAACAAAATAAATTATAAAATTTATCAAATAAAATAATTAGAATACATGCCCTCTAATTATTAAGTTATTTAAAGAAATTAAATCTATTATTAAACTATAATTAATTAACTAAATATAAAAAAGGAAAATTTTAATTAAAACAACATAACATAAATTTAAAAAATGATATTAAAATAATATTTTAAAAAGAACTTAAAAATTAAATAATAAATTCAAAGTTAAATATAATTATAATTAAAATAAAAGGAAACATTTATTAAACATGAAAACATCATTTCAATAGTTTTATTATTTAAATAAAAAATTATCCCCAAAATAAATTAAATAATTAAAACATTATTTTAACAACTAAAATATAATTAATTAAAGATATTATGCATAAAAATGTATCAAAATATGTCTACATGAGTAATATAGAGGAAAACTATATTATAATAAATCTTCATTCAGAGTCTAGACTTAAATATGCATGCCTTCAAGGATACACTAGCATCCATTTCTTTGAAACAATAGACTAAGTCCATAAACATAAATTCAAAATCCATTATTGATAGATTCTATTGCTTTAGGATGAAGAAATATATTGTTCTAGATATCTTGATGGTGTAAATGTATAATTTTTTATTGAAAAATTCTTCAAATTCTTCCAATGTAAGGCCTTGGTCACCTTTAACTTGAATATCTAAATCCCACAATTGGCATGAAAGATCCTCTATCATATTTACTTCTAACTTTAATTTTAGGTCAGATGGTGTCCCTAGGAAATCAAAGATCTTGTTCATTCTGTTAAGAAACACCTTTACCTTTTTAGGTCCTGAATCAAAATGAAAGATTGGTGGATTTTTTTTCTAAATTTTATAGAATGATCCACTTGTGTTGGTTCATCATTTAAATTTCCCATGTCAAAAACTTGAAAATATTGAACAATTCTATGAACAAGCTATTGATTCACCCGTGGTTTAAAAGAAAACATGTTTTTTGTAGCCTATTAATGATGGTTTCTATATCTCATAATTATTTCCATTTATTTATATACAGATTCGAAACACCACTTAGTCATCAATGACTTGTAAATTTAAGGCTTAGAATATTCTAAATCATCGAAAGAAAAAAAAATCACAACCAATTTCTAATAATTATCAACATATTTGGAATAATGTAGTCCTAGTGGGAAGTCTCATTACTAATGCATGGTATTATACACTAATTAGGTAAACACATTATGATGAGATGAAAACATACCTATAAGTGTTTTAAAATATATTTTTTACCTGGACCACCCAGGTAACTTGAAGTTCATCATAAATAGGTCAGCTACATATTTGTATGAAATGAATTTCAAGTTTCGGCATTCCTATCTACATGTCACCATCCCAAGATGATGAACCAACCAAGATTGATACCATTTGTAACATCCCCGCTCAACCCATTGAATTGGTCCAGGTATGTGGTGTTATTGACCTTAGGTGACATCCCTAAGATTCCAAAGTATTATTAAAATCATTGGGTAAAAATTTACCTTAAAGAATAAATAGAACCTGAAAAGATATTTATAAACATCCAAATCAACTATATGATTCTTGAGTATCAAAAATACACCTCAAATAAAAATTAATAAAACAATAATATCAGATTAGTAACAAAAAAGTTTAGAAAAGTGACATAGGAAAACTAAAAAATGTCTCAACACATCAAGACCAATGTGCCATCACTCTAATGAATCTAAAAGATAAAATACATGCTCTAAATCCATCTTGATAGATTCGTATCAAGAATATTTACTATATAAGTACGAGACCTTTCTTTTACCCATGTAATAAAGAATAATGTCTTTATATACACCAAAGTGAATATGCATGGGGTAAGTAGTCATAACTAGTAGTATTTTATCAAGATAATTCCCAAAACATGGTACTAGGACCAGAAACAAGTTATCTCATAGTTTATATAAAATATAGGGTGATAATATCAAAATATTTCACCATAATAAAACAATTTTAGTAAAAACAATTAAACTAAATCATTTTTTTAATCCTTTCTTTCCACCTGGCATACCCATCCCATGTTTCACACTCACACACATTTTCATGTCTAATGAAAATCCCAATTCTCATGAGTAGTGATCCTTCCTTCACCAAGTTTTTACAGGGTGATAATCCTATGTGCCTTTCTAGCCAGCACCAAGCACCAATTCCCAGCCAATAAGGCCTTATACAATGAAATATGAACACAAAAAACCATATATTACAAGACCATATTCCATAATCTTTTTTTATCAAAACTAAAAACTTTTATTTTCATAAAATCATTAAAATATAAGATTCGTTCTCAAACCATTAAAAACAAGGTTTGCACAAGCTTAAATTAAATTTTTTTGAGTTATAACCATTAACTAAGAAAGAAGTATGAGTTTCTTAAATCCATAGAAAATAATATTTTCAGACTAATAAGTAGAAGGGGATTTTATTTGAAAATCAAAGTGAGTTTTGGAAAACTTATCCTTCTAATTCTAGAAATAATTAAGTGATAGAGAAGACACCTACCTTAAAAATGGGTGATGATAATGAATAAAGACACTATAAAACCACTATATTTGGGATAAAAACCTCTTTCCTTCAATATATATAACTAATATCTCATCAAAACACATAAAAACTAATTGATCTATCCATAATGGATTATATTTAACATTTAGAATGAGAGGAGATATGGAGATCTAAATTTAAGTAGAGGAAAAACACTTACCATTGATTCAAGAGATCCAAAACACATAGATCTATAAAACCTAGACTTCAGATTAAATGGAACCACCAAGAACACTTAGATAAGGAGAATAGTTTTATATCTTGAGAGAGGATAAGAAATATAGTGGGTTTAGTGATAAAAAGTCGGTTAAAATCTAATTTTATATCATTTAATGCATGATGCAAAGTTAGGCCACACCATTTGGGAAACTGTGTGCTAACTGTAGACATGATATTATATCCAAACCAACACCTCGCATGGTTGGATCACATGGATTGAAAACAAGTTTACAAACAGTTCTTTTCATATCTGTCTCCACTTTCAAAAATTCTCCTAGCACCCGCATGGTTTAAAAAAACCATGCTCCAACCATGTACCTTCCTAGTGAATCCTAAAATCTATTTCATAATTTATTAGAGAAGTTTCATGGTTTCACCTAACTATGCTTAGACCATGAACCCCCCAAAAAATGCATCTAAAACACTCATTAACTATCCAAAAACCCCAAAAAACTAAACACAAGTATTATATAACCTAAAAATAAATAATAAAATGGTAAAGAATATTAAATAGGGGGTGTTACATACCATGTATTCCATGTTGTGTACTCAACCTGATGTTTCCTATTATCTTATAATAACAAGTAGATGCCAATATAATCCTAGTGAGAATCATTAGATTACCATGAATAAAATTATTTAGTAATTGAGAAGGATTGAGGATATATTCTTTCACTTTTGAGGAGAATATGAGCTTTATGTAAAAGGTTACATTGATGTAAGTTTTCAATCAGATTAAGATGACATGAAATCTAAAAAAGGTTTCATAAATAGTGGATAAATCAATTAGAAGAGTTCCAAAAAAGACACTATAACAGACTCAATAACAAAATTAGACTATATTATAGCATTTGATGTTGAGAAGAAAGTTATTTTGATTAGTAAGCTCATTTATTAACATGACTAATCACTATTCCACTTTCAACCATAAAATGACATTTTTCATAGGCCAGAACAAGGTTCTTCTCATTTAAAACTCTAAGAAAAAATCCTAAACTCCTCAGAAAACTCTCAAAGGATAAGGAATACACTATAAAAAAGTCTATAAACACTTCTATTCATTCCTAAATAAAATCAAAAAAATTATAATCATGAATTTATGTAAGGTGTAAAGATCATTACAAAGTCCAAATGACATTCTTCGATAAGTAAAAGTACCAAAAAAACATGTGAAAGTTGTTTTATCCTAGTTATATAGAGCTATGTGAATCTTAAAATAACCATAAAATCTATATAGAAAGAAATAATGGGATTTATTAGATAAACTTTCAAGCATTTTATCAATAAAAGTTAAGGGAAAATAGTCCATCCTTGTCACTAAGTTCATCCTCCTATAATAGATGCATACCCTCCACTTGTTGGGTAACTTAGTAGGAACTATCTCTCCAAATTAATTTTTAACAAATAGGAATGTACCATTTTTTAGAATTATTTGAACTGGACTTACCCATCCACTATGAGAAATGGAGTAGATTATACCCATGACCAATTGGGTAGTAATCTCCTTCTCAATTACTACTAGAAGGGTATGATTCAATCTCCTTTGAAATTGTCTAACTGGTTTTCAATTATACTCAAGAATAATACTATGCATGCACACTAAAGGACTAATACCTGGAAAATCATCTAAATAACAACCTATGACCTTTATATTCTTATTAATAACCTATAAGAGTTTATTTTCTTGTTCATTGGAAAACCCACTTGTAA
The DNA here is from genome assembly GCA_963277665.1 of Viscum album. NCBI lineage: Eukaryota > Viridiplantae > Streptophyta > Magnoliopsida > Santalales > Viscaceae > Viscum > Viscum album. Next base: position 548,188,718 of record OY728159.1, read on the forward strand.
TCATAATAGGAAATTATTTTTTCCCATCTAAATAAGCATAATTCAAATTTCTAGGTAAAGGTTTGAGTTCAAGTGTGGAAAAGATTTCCTCTTTTGACAAAGTAATTCCTATGGGATATTTAAGTTCATTTTTAGACACTAAAAAATCCTTAATAATAACATAATCACAAACTCCTAAACTAGCAGTACATGAATTTTTAAGCTGAAAATTTGTGTCATCCTCTAAAGAATTTTTATATTCAAGTTTAAATATATGTGGTGACCTTTCAATGAAATTTTTAGAATATTTTGAGTCTATTTCAAAATAATATAGATTAGTTACATTCACTAAATAATAATTTTAAGTAGTATATATAAGGCCCGAAACTTAAAAATTACATAATCTTTAATTAAGTGAATAATTCACATTGATGATCTTTTTAGGTTTAGAGTTTTAGAGAATTAGGACATAACTATTAAATTACATCTCAAATATTAAAAAATAGACACTTATACTCATTATAATTTTTTTTATAAAATAAAAACTCATTAAAATAAAACAAGAATTATTTTCTTGATATAAATCTTCTTGAATTTTTCTATTCTCTTACCCAACCTTACACCATATGAAAAATATTTCAAAAACTTGGGATGAGCATAAAAATCTCAGTAAGGGTTATAACTTAAATAAATAAAACATTAGTCCATCAATACATACAAAACATAATCTCTTTAACAAACCTCATTAAATCATAAGATTTATGAATAACACATAGAAATCATAAATCATAAAGGTAACTTGTAGCATCCATAACATACTTACAATGTAGCTTTCACAGCTATAGGGAGTTACGTTTGGAATAAACATCACAGTATATTCCCTAAATATATTAGGAGAAACATTAAATTTTACCTCCATCATGTTACCCAATTCATTGGAGAGCTATCTCAGGCTCACCCACCCTAGGTTTATCACCGAACCACCTATATGCGTAAACAATTCCCAAGAACTATAACATATTCACAACACATAAAACAAACATAAAGGAAAGATAACATTTACACATGGAAATAAAAAAATATAATTTAAATATATTGACATAATAAATCCATTATCAAAACCATTTTCAATACTAAAATACGTAATAGAGTATATGGTATTTATTTTCCTTTTAAAAACATTACGGCTTGTTAAGGAATCCAAATATCAAATAATGCTCATGACAACGAATAGGTCATTGTCAACACGTATGTTAAAAAGAAACGTTCCCTTTTTATTTTAGTAAAATTATATGTATAAAAATATTCCCTTTGAATGAAATGAAAAGTTAATGGTTTTTATACACTGTATAAAAGAATGTTGTGTATAAACCAAAATATTCCTCAATGAAAAGAGATTGAGACGAAGTCCCTCACCTCGTGTCTGACTTGACTCCTTCATTCTTTAATCTCCTGAATAATAAACTAAAGTTAATTTATAATTAATTAAGAACCTTTTTCAAGTTTATTATTCCTTTTATATCACTTATTACCATGTTATAAACATTACATAATCATTTAAGTTCATAACGGTCGCTTTGTCGATATTTGGTACTTGAGTCAAAATTGAATTTCTTATAATTAAAAGTTGTCCATGTGGTCAAAATTACATTATCTACATAATGATATTAAATATTTAGATATCATATATATCATATATATCCATCATATATATGTATTTATAATAGTACATAACATTTGGAGATAGGAAATGAAGTGGACTGTTCATGAAGACGGTAAGCCGTACGTACGAATGAACGCTACTTTCATTTATATTTCATATTTAATAGAATGAAAAATTTATGATACATAGGTATATTATAATTCCAGTATAATATCATATATAATTTCATTAATTTCATCCTTTATACGTTCCACATATGTCATGAATGAGTCATATCACTTTTGACGGGCGGTAGTCCGCACCTTCTCAAATGAAATTATCATATTTACCCATTATGGAAAGCATAAAGGTATGCCAAAAATGAAAAATATAAATGAATAGAGATAATATAAATATAATATATATCACATATAAATACAGTTCTATATTAATGGCCACCATGAGAGGTCGTATGATATAATTGAACAATCATCATTTCATGAGGTAGTAGTTCACCGTCCACAGAAACAGTATGTTTGTATCCATTAGATGGAGGTGTGTGGATGTGTAGTTTTAATAATAATCATAAAAAAATCCTAGTATATTTTATATAAAAGTTTTTTTATAAAATTATGGAATAAATAGAGTTTAGGGGGTTGGATAAGGAAAATAAAAGAAAAGAACTTGGGAGAAGACATTACCTTTAAATCGGGTAAATCCCTTTGGTTTGAACCAAAAGGATTTATTGAATTGCATTATTAAAAAATTAAGGCTACTAGGTAGAATATAAGGATGTTGGGAGCTTATTTGGGCAGAGGTTGGATGAGACAAGGGGCTTGAGAGGTGTGGGTAAAAGGTTAGAGGTGGTGTCCTTTTATAAGAGGGAGGAGGGGCACTTTAGGAAAGCTTGAAAATATTATTTTATTATAAACTTAATTTCGATTTCAAAAGGTCCCAAACTCATTTAATTAGAACATAAGGTGAGTATTGTTTGAAATACTCTCATATAATGAGGTTTATAAAAGTTTAGGGCATAAAATTAACCTTATATTTTAGCTTTAACCTTTAGTTAACTAATTTAACTTTTACCATGTCCTCTTGTATATTCATACTTTATGGTTAATATATTTACTATAAAATGACAAGAGACCAAAAAATGTATTATTAATGAAATTAGTAACATCATATATGTCAGTTTCCTGAATCCTAAATTTTTAGGATTATTTTATCATTTAATAAAATAGTATTCATTTTAAAAACTCATTTATGTCAATTTATAAACTATTCATATCAAGACTTTTAAAAAATCTATAAAAACTTGATTATTTTGAATAACCTACATTAATTCAAAGATAACAAGTTATCACCATCCATAAATTTTCTTTATGGAATAAAAAGTTTCAAAATAAATTTATTTTAATATTTATAATCTCATTTATTTAAAACATTCATTAATGAGTTAATCATTACATCATCATTGTGTCATAAATACATTTATTTATATGATGCATAAAAATTATAAATAAAATACCATGATGTAGGAAATATTTTTATATTTTTAATGACTATTTATAGTAAAAAATATCACTTATATAACCCATTATAAAAATTGTTTTACTAAGAGATATATGTTTATGTTACATTTTCCTTAACTTTCAATTAATTTTTATAAAGTGTCATTTTTAGTTACAAGTGGCTCCATGGGGTCCCAAAATCGACCCAAGGATGCCCATGGTCTGACATGTATCATCCAATATTATTAGGACATGTGTTATGTTAATTTAATATTATTATAATATTATTTTTTTACCCTTATTTACCAGATTTACCCTTTAACCATGGTAAATAAAATATTTACTAAAGTTACTATTCATAATGTCTAAAAATAAAAGTTACATATTTAACCACTTTGGACCTATTGATTATAAATATGGAATCAATTTTTTCAAATTCAAAACATATAAGTTTCAAAAATTAATTTAAAATTAATTCCCATTGTAAAAACAGAAAAGCGTGTTTTTAAGAAATAATAACTATCAAAAGGTTGACATTTGTTTATGTCCCATTTCAAAATGAAATTATTTCCAATGACCAAAATTGTATTAAATGGTAAAAATATAATATAATTACACTTTAAAATCAATTAAAAATATAATCTAACCATATAAATAAATTATATTAAAATAAAGTTTTGAATTAAAATGCAGTATTTTCACTATTCATTAAAAAATGAACATTATCAGAAAAATACCAAAATTTCATCAAAAGTAAATTTTGTTGTCCCAATTCTAAAGAAGAATTTTATTTTTTCAAATAGAACATATAAAAGTGACAAAAACTAGATTTAAAAAGGGTTCTCCATCAAAAGGCGGTAAATCGACCTTTTAAGGAATATTAGAGTATTTATGCTTAAAATTGGATTCATTCACATTTTAAGCCTCTAAATTTTATTGGATAAATGTAAAAACATTTAACAAATATGTGTAATCATATTTTATTTAGTTCTATTCATTCCCTATAATAAAATATCTAGGCGGTAACTACCATTTGAAAATAATATTATATTATTATATATTTTTTATCAGTATGACTCAGCATTGTGTGCAACATGAGATTTCAGAGAAACCCATTGTAGCATGTCGGGTACGCCCTAGAACATATCATCCTATTTAATTTAAAACTAATATTTAATTCAAAAATATTAATAAATATGAAAATATCACATTCTTTATTTACCTGGCATGTTACATCTTTCCCCCCTTTTGGGAATTTCATCCCCGCAATTCTATTCACTTGTAAAATAAGTGAGGGTATTTATCCCTCATATAATTTTTAGATTCCCACGTTGCCTCCACAACTATATGGTTTTTCCACAAAACATTTACCTGATGAATTACCTTATTCCGCAACACTTTCTTTCTACGGTCAAGAATTTAGACTGGTTGTTCATTATAAGAAAGGTTCTCTTCCAACTGAACTACCTCTAGACTCAAAACATGAGATGATTCCAACATATATTTTCTCAACTTTGAAACGTGAAAAACAATCTGCACCTGGGATAAACTTGGAGTTAAATCCACTTTGTAGGCTACTGATCCAACTTTCTTCAGGATTTCATAGGGTCCAATGAACCTTGGACTCAACTTTCCTTTATTTCCAAAACACGCCACACTTTTCTATGGAGAAACTTTGGGAAAGAAATGATCACCTACCTCAAAAGAAAGATCCTTCCTCTGGTTATCCGCATAACTTTTCTACTTACTCTGAGCTGTTATCATGTGCTTCTGAATCAATTGAACCTTTTCTGCCATCTCTTATACCAATTATGGTCCCATCAAATTCCTTTCACCTACTTCATCTCAAAAAGATGGGGTTCGACACCACTTTCCATATAATGTCTGAAATGTAGCCATCTGTATACTAGAATGAAAACTGTTATTATAAGAAAATTTAACCAAAAATGATGTTGGTATCAACTTCCCTGGTAATCCATTTAACAAGCACATAACATATCTTCTAATTTCTAAATTGTTCGTTCTGACTACCCATCTGATTGGGGATGAAAAGCTGTACTAAAATTTAATTCAATGCCCAACAACTTCTGAAGGCATTTCCAAAATTTATAAGTAAATCTAGGATCATGATCATATACAATGGAGATGGGAACTACATAAAACCTAACAATCTCTTTAACATACAACCAAGAAAGTTGATCAAGATACAAAGTATCTCGAATAGGAAGGAAATGAGCATATTTAGTCAATTGATCAACAATAACCCATATTGCATTATTACCTCGAGGATTATTTGGTAATCCCATGAAAAAATCCATGGACATATTTTACCATTTCCACTCTGGCACCGGTAAAGGATGAATAATCCCTTTTGGCAACTTCCACTCTACTTTAACCTATTGACAAGTACAACACTTCTTAGTAAAGTTAGCAATATCTCTTTTCATTCCATCCCACCAGAAATACTACTGAAGATCTCTGTATTTCTTAGTACTGCTATGATGAACTAAAAATAGTGTACTATGAGCTTCACATAACAACTCATTCTTCAACTGTGAATCATAAGGCACACATAATATCTTTCCAAATCTCAAAATGCAATCATTATCAATGTTAAAATCAGGCAACTTACCCTTTTGAACCAACTCTACCTTTTTTGTAACTCATTATCTTCCTTCTGTGATTTCTCAATTATGTCTAATAGAGATGATTTTACTAACACCTAAAACAAAACAGTGGAATTTCCTACACCAAAAAATTCTATTCCAAAGTTCCACCAATCTTTAATCAAAGTATCTTGTTCCAAATGTAACATGGTTAATGTAGCATTACTTTTTTGACTCAAAGCATATACCACTTTATTTTCCTTTACTGGATAGTAATGAATTGTGAAATCATAATCCTTGATTAATTTCATTAATCTCCTCTGTCTCATGTTCAATTATTTATGAGTGAATATATACTTCAAACTTTTATGGTCAGTATATATTTCACATTTTACTCCATACAGATGATGCCTCAAAATTTCTAAAGAAAAAACAATAGTAGCTAATTCTAAATCATGTCTATGGTAATTTAACTCATGAGGTTTCAACTGATGGAAAGCATAAATAATTACCTGATCATTCTTTATTAGGACACAACCAAGTCCTTTCAACGAAGAATCACTATAGATAACAAATTCACCATCTCTGGAAGGCAGTGCCAAAACTGAAGCATTCACCAATATTCTTTTCAATTCCTAAAAAAAATCATCACATTCTTTTGTCTAAATGAACTTAAAACCTTTTCGAGTTAACTTAGTCAGTGGGATAGATAACCATGAAAAATTTTCAACAAAAATCTAGAAATAACCTACTAAACCAAGAAAACTACAGATATCAGTTATATTTGTGGGTCTTGGCCATTCTTTCACAACTTTTGTTTTAGCAGGATCAACAGTTATGCAATTTTTTGAAACAATGTGACCAAGTAATAATATTTTCTACAACCAAAACTCACACTTGCTAAAATTCCCACACAATTTCTTTTATTTTAAAGTTTTAAAGATAACCCTCAAATGTCTTTCATTCTACTCTTTACTTTTATAAAAACCAAAATATTATATATAAACACAGCCAACAATTATCACCTGAGTCTACTAATCCATGACTGCAACAAACTATTCAGTTCAGATTCTGACCATCTCGAGATGTTAATTTGGAAGTTCATTTCCTAGGGTATGCCAACCCAACACAACTTCCATGTTTCCTCTATGAAAAACCATTTTGAGCACCAAAATATCTTAGGCGAACCAACATGGTAATCTGTAAATTCTATATCATTTAAATATAACCATAAATTAGTTTATGGATATTAATTTAACAATACCCTAACTCATAAAGTTATCTAAACCATCCTTTAATACCAACTATAAGACCCCAACCTTAAACATTACATAATCTTGAATTAAGTGAATAATACACATTGAGGATATTTTTAGGTTTAGATTTTTAGGTAATTAGTCCATAACTATTACACTACATCTCAAATATTACAAAATAGATAGTTCTACTCAGTATCCATTTTTTTATAAAATAAAAACTCATTAAAATAAAACAATAATTCTTTTCTTGATATAAATCTTCTTGAATTCTTTAATTCTCTTACCCTGCCTTACACCCTGTGAAAAACATTTCAAAAACTTGGGATGAGCATAAAAAGCTCAGTTAGGGTTATAAAGTAAAGAAAGCAAGCATTAATCTATTATTACATACAAAACATAAGCTCTTTAACACACCTTATGAAATCATAAGATTTATGAATAACTCATAGAAATCATAAATCATAAAGGTAACTTGTGGCATCCATAACATACTTACGTTGTAGCTTTTAGAGCTACGCTGGGAGTTACGTTTGGAATACCCATCACAGTATATTCCCTATATCTCTTAGTAGAAATATTAATGTTTACCTCTGTTACTTTACCCAATGCATTGGAGAGATATCTCAGGCTCACCCACCCTAGGTTTATCACAGAACCACTCGTATGCGTAAACAATACCCAAGAGCCATAAAATATTCACAACACATAAAACAAACACAAATGAAAGATAAAATTTACACATTGAAATAACAATATATAATTTAAATATACTGAAATAATAAATCCATTATAAATACCATTTTCAATACCAAAATACATAAAAAATTATGTGGTATTTATTTTCTTTTTAAAAACCTTACGGCTTGTTAAGGAAGCCAAATATCAAATAACGCTCGCGGCGGTGAAAAGGTCATTTTCACCATATATGTTAAAAAGAAACATTCACTTTTTCATTTAGTAAAATGATACATACAAAAATATTCCCTTTGAATGAAATAAAAAGTCAAAGGTTTTTACACTGTATAAAATAAAGTCGTGTATAAATCAAAATATGCCTCAATGGAAGGAGATTGAGATGAAGTCCCTTACCTCGTGTCCGACTTGACTCGTTCATTATTTAATCTCCTGAATAATAAACTAAAGTTAATTTATATTTTCTTAAGAACCTTTTTCAAGTTTATTATTACTTTTATACCACTTATTACCATGTTATAAACATTACATAATCATTTGAGTTAATAATGATCGTTTTGTCGATATTTGGTACTTGAGTAAAAAATGAACTTCTTATAATTACAAGTTGTCCATGTGGTCAAAAGTCCATTATCTCTAGAATGATATTCAGGATTTAGATATCATATATATAATATATATCCTGTATATATATGTATTTATAATAGTATGTATCATTTGGAGATAAGAAATGAAATACGTTGTTCATGGAGACGGTAAGCCGTACGTACGCATGAACGCTACTTTCATTTCTATTTCATATTTAATGGAATGAAAACTTTATGATACATAAGTATATTATAATTCTAGTATAATATCATATATAATTTTATTAACTCCACCATTTATACATTCCATGTATGGCATGAATGAGTCATATCACTTTTGAGGGGGTGGTAGTCCGCACTTCCTCAAATGAAATTATCGTATATACCCATTATGGAAACCATAAAGGTATGCTATAAATGAAAAATGAAGAAGAATAAAGACAATATGAATATAATATATATCACATATAAATAAAGTTCCATCTTAATGTCCACCATTAGAGGCCATATGAGATAATTTAACAATCATCGTTTCATGAGGCATTAGTTCACCGTCCACAGAGACAGTATGTTCGTATCCTGTAGATAGAGGTGTGTGGATGTGTAGTTTGAATACTCCTCATAAAAACAACCTAGTTTATTTAATATACTTGTGTTGTTATAAAATAATGTAGTAAATAGAGTTTAGGGGGTTGGAGAAGGAAAATAAAATAAAGGAACTTGAGAGAAGACGTTACCGTTAAATCGTGTAACTCCCTTTGGTTTGAATCAAAATGATTTATTGAATTTACTTATGCCCGAAGTCAGGATTCTAGGTGGAATATAAATATTTTGGTAGATTATTTGGGTATATTTTGGATGATAAAAGTGGCTTGAGAGGTTTGAGTAATGGGTTAGAGGTGGTGTTCATTTATAAGAGGGAGGAGGGATACTTTAGGAAAGCTTGAAAATATTATTTTAGTATAAACTGAATTTTTATTTCAAAAGGTACCCAACTCATTTAATTAAAATATAAGATTATTATTGTTCTAAATAATCTCATCCAATGGGTTTTAGAAAAGTTTAGGGCATAAAATTAACCTTATCTTTTAGCTTTAACCTTTAGTTAACTAATTTAACTTTTACCATGTCCTCTTGTATATTCATACTATATGGTTAATATATTTACTATAAGATTCCAATAAACCTAAAAAATGGAGCATTAATGAAATAGTAACATCATATATGTCAGTTGATAGAATATTATATTTTTAGGATTATTTTATCATTAAATAAATTAGTTTTCATTTTAAAAACTCATTTATGTCAATTTATAAACTATTCATATCAAGACTTTTAAAAAATATACAACAAATTTATTCTTTCTAAAAACCTATATTAATTCAAATATAACAAGTTATAATCATCTATAAATTTTTATATGACATAAAAAGCTTCAAAATAAATTTATTTTAATATTTATAATCTCATTTATTTAAAACATTCATAATGAGGTAATCATTACATCATCATTGTGTCATAAATAAATTTATTTATATGATGTATAAAAATTATTAATAAAATACCATGATGTATTAAATATTTTGGGATTTATAGGGAATATTTATAGTTGAAAATATAACTTTTATAACCCATTATAATTTTTTTACTAAGAGATATATATTTATGTTACATTTTCCTTAACTTTAAATTAATTTTTATAAAGTGTCATTTTCACTTACATGTGGCTCCATGGGGTCCCAAAAATCGACCCAAGGATGCCAATGGTCAGACATTTATTATAAAATAAAATTAAGACACATGTTAGGGTAATTTATATTTATTATAATATTATTTTTTTACCCTTATTTACCAGATTTACCCTTTAACCATTGTAAATAAAATATTTACTAAAGTTACTATTCATAATGTCTAAAAATAAAAGTTAACTATTTACACAATTTGGACATCCTGATTCAAAATATGGAATCCATTTTTCAAAATTCAAAACACAGAATTTGCAGAAATTAATTTCAAATTAATTCCCGTTGTCAAAACCAAAAAGTATATTTTTAAGAAATAATAACTATCAAAGGATTAACATTTGTTTATATATAATTTCAAAGTTAAATTACTAAAAATGAAAAAAATTGGATTAAATGGTAAAAATATAATCTAATTACACTTTAAAACCAATTAAAAAGATAATCTAACCATATAAATAAATTAGATTAAAAGGCAGTTTTGAATTAAAATGCAATATTTTTCACTATTTTTTTAAAAAATTAAAATTATCAAAAAAATACCAAAATTTCATCCAAAGTAAATTTTGATGTCCTGATTCTAAAGAATAATTTTATTTTGACAAATAAAATATATAAAAGTGACAAAAACTAGATTTAAAAAGGTTTCTCCATCAAAAGGAGGTAAATCGACCTTTTAAAGAATATTAGAGTATTTATGCTTAAAATTGAATTCATTCACATTTTAAGCCTCTAACTTTTATTGGATAAATGTAAAATCGTTTAACAAACATGTGTAATCATATTTTATTTAGTTCTGTTCATTCCCACCAACACAATGACTAGGCATTAACTTCCATTTTAAAATAATATTATATTATTATATATATTTTTTCAGTATGACTCAGCATTGTGCGCAACATGAGATTTCATAGATACTCATTGTTTCATGTCGGGTACACCATCAAACATAGAATCCTATTTGAAGTAAAATTAATATTTAATTCACAAATATTAATAAATATAAAAATATCATATTCTTTATTTACCTAGAATGTTATATCCTTCCCCTCTTTTGGGAATTACATCCCCACAATTTTATTCACCTGTCAAATAAGTGAGGGTATTTATCCATCATATAATTTTTAGATTCCAACATTGCCTCTTCAATCATATGGTTTTTCCAAAAAACCTTTACCTTATGAATTACCTTATTCCACAACACTTTCTCTCTATGGTCAATAATCTGGACTGGTTGTTCCTCATAAGATAGATTCTATTACAACTGAACTACCTCTGGACTCAAAAAATGAGATGGATCTGGTATATACTTTCTCAAAATTGAAACGTGAAAAAAAATGTGTACCTGGGATAAAATTTAAGTTAAATCCACTCTGTAGGCAACTGATCTAACTTTTCCAGGATTTCATAGGGTCCAATGAACCTCGGACTCAACTTTCCCTTCTTTCCAAAATGCATCACACTTTTCCATGGAGAAATTTTGAGAAAGACATGATAAACTACCTCAAAAGAAATATCCTTCCTCTGGTTATCTGCATAACTTTTCTGCCTACTCTAAACTATTCTCATGTGCTTCTTAATCAATTGAACTTTTTCTTCCACATATTCTACCAATTCTAGTCCCATCAACTTTGTTTCCCCTACTTTACCCCAAAAAGCTGGAGTTCGACACCTCTTTCCATATAATTCCTCAAATGGATCCATCTGTATACTGGAATGAAAACTGTTATTATAAGAAAATTTAACCAAATATTGATGTTGGTCCCAACTTCTCTGGAAATCCACTGAACAAGCATGTTACATATCTTCTAATGTATGAATTTTTTATTCTAACCGCCCTTCTGATTGAGGATGAAAAGTTGTACTAAAATTTAATTCAGTACCCAAAAACTTCTGAAGGCCTTTACAAAAGTTATAAGTAAACCTATGATCATAATCAGATACAATAGAGAGGGGAATTCCATACAACCTGACTATCTCTTTAACAAAAAACCAAGAAAGTTGATCTAGAGACAAAGTATCTTGGATTGGAAGAAAATGAGAATATTTAGTCAATTGATCAATAATAACCCAGATTACATTATTACCTCGAGAAGTATTTGGTAATCCAATGAAAAAATCCATGGACATATTTTCCCATTTCCACTTTAACATTGATAAATTCTGAAACATCTCTCTTGGTAATTTCTTCTCTACTTTAACCTATTGACAAATCAAACACTTCACAGGAAAGTCAGCAATATCTTTTTTTTTCATTCCATCCCACTAGTAATACTTCTGAAGATCTCTCTACATCTTAGTACTGCCGGGATGAACTAAAAATGGAGTACTATGATCTTCACATAACAACTCATTCTTCAACTATGAATCATAATGCACACATAATATATTCTCAAATCTCAAAATACAATCATTATCAATGTTAAAATCAGAAAACTTACATTTATAAACCAACTCTAACTTTTTTTGGAACTCACTATCTTCCTTCTGTGCTTGCTTAATTCTATCTCATAGAGATTATTTTACTGAAACCTAAAACAAAATAGTGGAATTTCCTACACTAACAACTTATTTTCCAAAGTTCAAAAAATATTTAATCAAAGGATCTTGTTCCAAACGTAACATGGTTAATGTGGAATTACTTTTTTGACTCAAAGCATCTACAACTTTATTTTCCTTTCTTGGATGGTAATGAATTTTGAAATCACAATACTTGATTAATTACATCCATCTCCCCTATCTCATGTTTAATTATTTATGTGTGAATATATAATTTAAAATTTCATGGTTAGTATTTATTTCACATTTTACTCCATATAGATGATGCCTCCAAATTTTTATAGGAAAAACAACATCTAATTACAAATCATGTGTAGGGTAATTTAACTCATGAGGTTTCAACTAAAGTGAAGCATAAGTAATTACCTGATCATTCTGTATTAGGACACAACAAAGTCCTTTCAACTAAGCATCACTGTAGATAACAAATTCACCATCTCTGGAAGGTAGTTCCAAAACTGGAGCATTCACTAATATTATTTCCAATTCCTGAAAACAATCATCACATTATTTTTTCCAAATGAACTTAAAAACTTTTCGAGTTAACTTAGTTAGTGGGATAGATAACTATGCAAAATTTTCAACAAACCTCCGGTAATAACCTGCTAAACCAAGAAAACTATAGATCTCAGTTATATTTGTGGGTCTTGTCCATTCTTAAACAACTTTATCTTTAGTGGGATCAACAGTTATACAATTTTTTAAACAATGTGACCAAGGAATGATATTTTCTGCAACCAAAACTCACACTTACTGAATTTCCCATACAATTTATTTTCTTTTAAAGTTTGAAAGACAACCCTCAAATGTATTTCACACTCTTCTTTACTTTTAGAATAAACCAAAATATCATATATAAACAAAACCAACATTTATCACATGAGTATACTAATCCATCACTTCAATAAACTATTAAATTATGATTCTAACCATGTTAGGATGTTGATTTGGAAGGTCATTTCCCAGTTTATGCCTAACCAACACAACTACCCTCTTTCCTATATGAAAAACCATTCTGAACACAAAAATATCTTAGGCAAAGCAACATGATAATCTGTAAATTCTATATCATTTCAATCTTACCATAAATTAATTTATGGATACTAATCTAACAATACCCTAACTTCTAAAGTTATCTAAACTGACCTTTGATACCAACTATAAGGGCTCGAACTTAAACATTACATAATATTGAATTAAGTGGATAATTTATATTGAGGATATTTTTAGGTTTATAGTTTTATATAATTAAGACATAACTATTAAATTACATGTAAAATATTACAAAATAGACACTTCTAGTCAGTATCCATTTTTTATAAAATAAAAACTCATTAAAATGAACAAGAATTCTTTTCTTGATATAAATATTCTTGAATTATTTCATTCTCTTACCCTGCCTTACACCCTGTGGAAACATTTCAAAAACTTGGTATGAACATTAAAAGATAAGTAAGGGTTATAAAGTATATAAAGAAAACATTAGTCTGTCAATACATACAAAACATAAGCTCTTTAACACACCTCATGAAATAATAAGATTTATGAATAGCACATATAAATCATAAATAATAAGGGAAACTTATAGCATCCATAACATACTTACATTGCACCTTTTACAAATACTTAGGGAGTTACATTTTGGAATACTCATCACAGTATATTTCCTATATCTCTTTGGAGAAACATTAACATTTACCTCCGTCATATTACCCAATGCATTGGAGAGATATATCTGGATCACCTTCCCTAGGTTTACCATGTAACCACTCGTATGTGTAAACAATGCCCAAGAACCATAACATATTCACAACACACAAAACAAACATAAAGGAAAGATAAAATTTCCACATTGAAATCAACATATATCATTTAAATATATTTACATAATCAATCCATTATCAAAACTATTTTCAATACTAAAATATGTAAAAGAGTATATGGTATTTATTTTCCTTTTAAAAACATTACGTCTTGTTAAGGAAGCAAAATATCAAATAATGCTCACGGCGGAGGAAATAAAACATATCTGAATAATTATTTGGGAAAACTAAAAGTAGTAGGGAAAACTAAATATTTTCCCATTACCAACACATATTTGATAACTTCATCTTGCTTAGTTAGGCTCCTATTAGCTAACTGGATGACAATTCTAGATTTCTTGAGCCCTCTAACCTATATAGATGAGAAAATAGAATAAGGCATCACATATATATAATCTCCAACATCATATCTTCTAAATGATGATTACCAATGAAACCTAGGATATAAAACATACCCGAATATTTGAATTTTATAGTAAGAGTTTGTTGAATCATAGAAGAAAAATTTATTCCCAAATTAACTTTCTCACATCCCGTGAAATTCCTCTTATGAGTGCACATTTATTTATGAAATTTTTCATAATGAGGGATCAATTTTAAAACATATAACAAAGGGATATTAACTTTTACTTTTCTAAAAGCTTCAAGTACCTCATTTTCCATTTTAGTTTAACATTGGTCTTAACAGGAGAGCTACCCAAAGGGTAGGGTAGTGGATCCATATACATTTTAAGATCATCAGTAACTTTTTTTCCTTTTGTAAGATCGCATTTGATTTCTAAAATATTTGAAAATTATTTCAAGTTTAATTTACCTCTTCTTTTTCATTTTTTTCTTATTCAACGGGTAAATGTACAATAATTTGTTGTAAAGATTCAACAGTTTCTTCAAAAATTTCATCAGGTGGTTTTGAAACTTCTTCATGTGAGTTGACATTTATTTCAAAAGTTGGAACATTTTTTTTGAAGTTCTTGTACAATGTTTTCATCTTGGAGTTTTTTAATTTTAGTTACACTTCTCAATAATATAGCATTCAGATTCTCTCTTCCTCTCAGATTCACTTCAGATTGGGAAGGAAAATCAGCACTTATGTGGTTCTTTAAACCACTAATTTCAGTTTCCATTTGACCCATTTGTGTAACCATATTTTTTAGTAACACTTTTTTTATTGTAAAATATCATGTTTATTTTTATCCATGTCTTCTAAGTGTGAATAATTTCTTTAATTAACTTGTTGCTTTTGATTTTCTTGATTCTGGAAATTTGAGAAATTCCCAACAGCTTGATTTCCATACTGATTTTGGTTATACCTAGGCTATTGAACAATTTTTTGGGGCTAGAATTTATATTTGGTTGATCATTAGGCCTAAACCTATTATTTTTTTGGTTTTTCCAGCCTTGGTTGAAGTTATAATTTGATTGAAATGGCCTATATTAGAAATTTTGATTAGGAAATTCACTGTTTGATTTGTTCTGGAAAGGTTTTCTAGGAAATATCCCATTTTATTTTTCAGAAGTTTCTTGTAGTCATGGACATTGATCAATAAAATCATTAGTAGAAAAAAAGTCAAAGTACATTTATATGGGATAAACTAGTTCATGTTAGTATTGTGAAGAAGAAGAATTATTCAACATTTATTTCGTCATACTAACAACTTCACTCAGTTAAATCTCTATTCGACTATTTTTAGAATTGGAAAAATACACTTTATAATCTATTTGACATAAATTAGAACCCCAATACTGAATTTTTGTGAATTTTGGGTCATGTTAGAGATCATATTCCTAGTATTAATGGGAGTTTTATCAACTAGCACTGCTCCTACAGTAGCATCTATCATACTCCTATCCATCAAGACTAAACCTTTATAAAAATATTGGATTAGGATTTGGTAAAAGATTTGGTTATGAGGGTATCTAGATCAAAGATTCTTAAATATATCCTAGTATTAATGGAGAGTCTCCCCTTGGAGTAGCCTAATCCCACAAATTTCATTCCTAAGTGAATTAGTCCTAGATAATTGGAAAATGTTTTTAAAAAATATTTTCTTAAATTGGTTCCAACTTCATATGGTGGTGTATTATGAGTATTTGAACCACTAATTTGTTAATCCATCCAATGAAAATAGAAAATCAGTCATTTTAATTTGTTCCTCACTTACCCCTTGGGGCTTCATGGTGATACACACCATGTGAAATTATTATAGGTGTCTGTGAGGGTTCTCTCTTGGAACTCATGAAATTTTGGTAGATAATGGATTACTCCTGATCTTAGTTCAAAAATAGAAGAAATATGAGTGTATATTGGATATTTTTGATTATTTTATAGATAAGGAGTAGTGATCTCCTTAAATGTCCTTCGATTAACCATGTTTTCTAGTTTTTTTAAATTTTCTATTTCAAATGAAATTATTTTTGGTGTTTCTTTTTGTGATGCTTCAAATTTATTATGAATTTTCAAACACTAAAACTAGTTTATTTTTTTTTGACTATTCTAGTCCTAAGATTGTAAGATTTTTTTCCTGAATTTTATGGGTTGCGGGACATGCAGTAGAATTTTTTTAAAGATTTTTTTTTAAATTTTTTATGTTTTGTTTTTTTTAACAGATTTTTTTTAATTTTTTTTAAAAACCCTTGGAATCCTCCTTAAAAATAACACCAATTGATGATTATAATTTTCACTGTCTCTTAAAACCTAAATCAGACGTTAAAACCTAAGAACTATAGTAAAGTAGCAGACCAGGTTGTATCTTAGCGAGGAATCCCTTTAGGGGTTATTTTTTAGGATTTTTTTATTTTATACTTTTGAAATTTTAATTGTTTTAGAAGGTATTTAAATAGAAATATAGATATATAAAAAAGATTTAGTGCATGAAATAAATTACAAAAAAATATAAATGATAAAAACAGAATGAAATAAATAAGCAGTAGTATTTAACAAATAGGAAGAAGCAGTTGCCTAACCAGTGTTTCAAATGGATCAGTCTTTCTTCATCATTTTTAAAGGTCTTCACAATTATAATTTTTTAAGTTTAAGACTTAAATCATAAATATTTCATTTCATTTAGATAATTAAAATGAGATTACAACTAAGATCTTGGAATCAAATCTTCTTTCTGAAGGAGTTGTTCAATGATGGCGACGATCGTCGAAATCAACGACACAAACAACACTCGATGTACTCATAATTATTTGTTTAAAGAATTATAAATTTAAACAGCATGAATCATCTTCAAACTCCAACTGATCTCAAGTTAATGAGACAGATTTAGATTTATTTACATTCAAAAAATAAATGTATCATACTTGAAATGGAAGAAAAATGAACAATAAGATGACAGATCAATGAAACTTTAAGAAGAAATCACATTTTGAAAATCAAGAAACTAAAAATAATTAAATCTTAAAAATAAAATGAATTTAAAACATGGAAATAATTAACCACGTTAAAACACTAGGCTTGGCTACCAGAAATCTAGCTATGCATATCTTTTGAGCAGCAATTCAATTCCATCTACATCTTCATCTTCATCGGCTCCCAGAGTTGCAGTGACTTCCCAGAAAATCTCTAGGTTTCACTCTCATCTCCACTTATGACATATCCAAAAATTATTGTAAGTTATGCTATGTACACATTAGAATGAAAATACCCCTGGATCTGTTAAACTCTTTTATTTAATATTAATATTTTCTTTGTTATATATAATGGATCAACTATCCTTTTTTACAGGTGGAAACTCCTAGTTGGATTGCATTAATTGATTTTATAACCAACATGTAAAAGAATCTTTCCTCTTCAAATAAACATATATCATTCATGTGATTCTTGCTCAACATGCACCTGTACCTTCTTGTACTAAAAAATATTCCTATATCAAATTCCATTACTAACATGATTCAACAAAATAATTCACAAGCCCAAATTTCCCATGTCCTAAATAAATCTCACCTCAGGAAAATATTGCTCAAACAAATCCTAATATCAGATTTCCCTTCGACTATATTTAATGAAAAACTCAAAATGAGAAAAACATCCATTGATAAATTCATTGGAATATATCATGCGCATTCTTAAAAAATATTCACAATAAAAACATTGAGAAGTATCAAATACCATTATCTTCATCAACCTAACTACAAGAAATATCATTATCAAGCAACATTTCAATGAAATTTAAAAAATAAAACCTAAGAACTCAAATAAAACTGGAGAATCCATCAAATTTTTTCCTATATCTATTATGAATTTGGTTATTCAGTACATCCTTGTAACGAAGACAATTATTAGTTCAACTACAACAATGGAGAGATAGATTCATCTTTAAAAAAATTACAAATCTCAAAAAATTTCTCTCTCAATATTTAACACCAAATCGACTATTACCTATATTGAAAGCTCAACATAGCCCGAGTCTTCTTTGTTGAGCTCAATTGGTGGTGAGGTTCGGGTTATAGAGGTTCATTCAACTCAGATCTGGGATCCTCGAGATCTCAATAGCTTAAAACTGAACCCAACTCGATTTTCAACTTTAGTCATCCTCAAAATTTTTCATGATGGGTATGGTTTATCTCCTTCATAACTCAGTTAGATTTGGATCTTGATTCAAAGATTAGACAAACATTGATCCTCTTAAACTAGTGTGTTGTGGTCAGGTTCTTCACAGATCTCGATGGTAGCTCATCGATTTCTTGGAAAAGACCAACAACGACTCAGATTTGATCATTTCTCAAGAGTATTCGACTTGCGGCTCAACATCAGATCACAACAGAAGCTTATTATCTATGCCCGACTTCTATAATGATGGTGGTGACCATCAAATCCCATATATGGTTATGGGTGATGTCATGGAAGTAGCTTCAATTGGGAAAGATTTAGAATGGTTTATGAACTCAGCTTTAGTTTCACTTACTTCTCTACATGGTTGAGGTACACTCATCGAAAAAAGGATAGGTTTTGGTTGGGTTACCACGTAGGAAAATTTATCCTATTCCAAATTATATTACTTAGGTCATACTTCACAATATTTGAAGATAATTTTTATATTATGAAACCTAGTTCACAATATATTACACTGAAATTAATTATCTTATGGTGAGACTTAATTATATTACTTAGGTGGTGGCGGGAAATTATATTATGCACAATTCTTCCAATTTATGTTATTCTTGTACTAAAAAGTTCAAACTAAAATTGTCTTCACTAGAATTCTAGTTCTGTAAACAAATAAAAGAAATTTAAAAGAAACAAATAAATAAAAACAAAATAACTAATTAATAAATTTTAAACTATAAGATAGATTTTAAAAATTTACAAATGAAAAATTAATTGAAAATATAAATAAAATAAAAACTAAAATAATTAATTTGTTAAAAACAAATTGATAATGATAAAATAATAAACTTATTAATTAATTAAATAACAATGGAAATTATAAAATTTATCAAATAAAAGAATTAAAATACACCACCTCTAATTATTAAGTTATTTAAATAAATTAAATCTATTACTAAACTATAATTAATTGACTAAATATAAAAAAAATAAAAATTTTAATTATAACAAAATAACATAAAATTAAACAATGATATTAAAATAATATTTTAAAAAAAACTTAGAAATTAAATAATAACTTCAAAGTTAAATATAATTATAATTAAAATAAAAGGAAACATTTATTAAACATAAACACATAATTTCAAGAGTTTTATTATTTAAATAACAAACTAACACCAAAATAAATTAAAGAATAAAAACATTATTTTAACAACTAAAATATAATTAATTTAAATATATTATGCATAAAAAAGTATCAAAATATGTCCACATCAGTAATATAGAGGAAAAATACATTATAATAAATCTTCAGTCACAGTCTAGACTTAAATATGCATGCCTTCAAGGATACACTAGCATCAATTTCTTGGAAAAAATAGACTAAGTCCATAAACATAATTTCACAATCCATCAATGATAGATTATATTTCTTTTGGATGAAGAAATATGTATTTCTAGATATCTTGCAGGTGTAGGGGTATAAGTTTTTTTTGAAAAATTATTCAAATTACTCTTATGTAAGGCCTTGGTCACCTTTAACTTGAATATATAAATTCTACCATTGGCATGAAAGATCCTCTAGCATATTGGCTTCTAACTTTAATTTTAGTTCAGATGGTGTCCCTAGGAAATCAAAGATCTGATTATTTCTGTTAATACCCACCATTTTATTTCTAAATTTTATAGAATGATCCACTTGTGTTGGTTCGTCATTTCAATTTCACTTTTCAAAAACATAAAAAGATTGAACAATGCTATGAACAAGCTATTGATTCACTTGTGGTTCAGGAGAAACCATGTTTTCTGCATCCTATTCATGATGGTTTCTAAATCTCATAATTAGTTCCATTTCTTTATAGACAGATTCAAAGCACCACTTAGTCATCAATGACTATTAAATTGAAGGCTTAGACTATTCTAAATCATCGAAAAAAAATCATAACCAATTTCCAATAATTATCAACATATTATAAATAATGAAGTCCTAGTGGGAATTCTCATTACTAATGCATGGTATTATACGCTCATTAGTTAAACCCATGATGATGAGATAAATAGCAACCTATAAGTGTTTTACATTATTTTTTGCACCTGGACCACCCAGGTAACTTGAAGTTCATCATAAATAGGTCAGCTACATATTTTTATGCTATACATTTCAAGTATCGGTATTCATATCTCCATTTCATCATCTTAAGATGATGAACCAACCAAGACTGATACCATTTGTAACATCCTCACTCAACCCATTGGATTGGTCTAGGTATGAGGTGTTACTGACCTTAGGCGACATTCCTAAGATGCCAACATATTAGTAAAATAATTGGGTAAAAATTTACCTTAAAGAAAAAAACATAACATGACAAGATATTTATAAACAACCAAATCAACTATATGATGCTTGAGTATCAAAAATACAACTCAAATAAAAATTGATGAAACAATAATATCTGATCAGTAACAAAAAGGTTTAAAAAGTGACATAGGAAAAATAAAAAATGTCTTAACACATAAACACCAATGTGCCATCACTCCAATGAATCTAAAAGATAAAATCCATGCTCCAACTCTATCTTGAGAGATCAGTATAAAGAATCTTCACTAGAGAAGTACAAGACCTTTCTTTTACCCATGTCATAAAGAATAACTTCTTCATATACACCAAAGTGAATATGCATGGGGTGAGTAATCATAAATTGTAGTATTTACTCAAGATAATTCCCAAAAAATGGTACTAAGACCAGAAACAAGTTATCTCATAGTTTATATAAAATATTTGATGAGAATATAAAAATATTTTACCATAATAAAACAATTTTATCAAAAAAAATTAAAATAAATCATTTTTCTATCCTTTCTTTCCACTTGGGATACCCATCCCATGTTTCACACTCGCACACATATTCGTGCCTAATGAAAAATCCCAATTCTCATGAGTAGTGATCTTTGTTTCCCCAAGTTTTCATAGGGTGATATTCCCATGTGACTTTCTAGACAGCACCACGCACCAGTTCCCAACCAATAAGGCCTTATAAAATGAAATATGAATACAAAAAACCATGTATTCCCAGACCATATTGCATAATTTTTTTTATCAAAACTAAAAAATTTTATTTTCATAAAATCATTAAAATATAATATTTATTCTCAAACCATTAAAAACAAGGCTTCAATAAGTTTCAATAAATTTTTTTTAGTCACAACATTTAATTAAGAAAGCAGTATGAGTTTCTTAAATCCATAGAAAATAGTATTTTCCGACTGATAAATAGAAGGGGATTTTATTTGAAAATCAAAGTGAGTTTTAAAAAACGTATCCTTCCAATTATAAAAATAATGAAGTGAGAGAGAATCCACCTACCTTAAAAATGGGTGATGATAATGAAGAAAGACACTATGAAACCACTATATTTGGGACCAAAACCTCTTTTCTTCAATATATATAACTAATATCTCATCCCAACACATCAAAAATTATTGATATGTGTATAATGGATTAGATTTAACATTTAGAATGAGAGGAGATATGGAGATATAAATTGAAGTAGAGGAAAAAACACTTACTATTGATTCAAGAGATCCAAAACACATAAATCTATCAAAACTAGTATTCAGATTTAATAGAAGCACCAAGAACACTTAGATAAAGTGAATAGTTTGAGATCTTGAGAGAGGAGAAGAAAAATAGTGTGTTTAGGGACAAAAAGTTGGTTAAAATCTAATTTTTAGAGCATTTAATGCATGATGCATAGTTAGGTGACACCATTTGGGAGATCGTGTGATAACCATAGACATGATACTATATCCAAACCAACACCTCACATGGTTGGATCACATAGTTTAAAAAATAGTTTATAAATAGTTCTTTTCCTCTCTGTCTCCACTTTCATGGTTTCTCATAGCACCCGCCTGGTTTGGAAAAACAATTCTCCAACCATGTACCTTCCTAGTGAATCCTAGAATCTATTTCACAATTTCTTAAAGAAGTTTCATGGTTTCTCCTAACTGTTCTTAAACCATGAAACCCCCATAAAATTCATCCAAAACACTTTTTAACTATGCAAAAAACCCCAAAAACTAAACCCAAGTATTATATAACCTAAAAATATATAAAAAAGGGTAAAGAACATAAAATAATGGGTGTTACATACCATGTATTCCATGTTTTTTATTCAACAAGATATTTCCTATTAACTTATAATAACAAGTAGATACCAATATAATCCTTGTGAGAATAATTGTATTACTATACAGAACATTATTTAGTAATTGATAAGGATTGAGGATATGTTCTTGCTCTTTTTAGGAGAATACGAGCTATGTGTAAAAGGTTACATCGATTTAAGTTTTCAATCTGATAAATATGATATGAATCTAAAAAAGGTTTCTTATTTTTCTTAAATGGTGGAGAAATCAATTAGAAGAGTTCCAAAAAATACACTATTGTATAATCAATAACAAAATTAGAATATATTATAGCATTAGATGTTGAGAATAAAGTTATTTTGATTAGGAAGTTCATTTATGAACATTAGGTGGTTCTCAGTATTCAAGGATCAATCGATCTATACTGTAATAAAAATGAAGCTATCGCTCTGGATAAGGAAACCTAGCCTTACCAAAGGACTGAACATAATATTTAGAAATACTATCTCATAATGGAAACCATTGAGAGTGGTGATATAAAGATCTATTAGGTGGATGCAGAATACAATATAGAAAATCCATTAATGAATCTATTAATACAACAATAACATGAGGATCATGTCTTGTCTCCAGGTATTTGATAATTGAGAAATTTATATAACGTCTATATAATGTATCATGATTTTATAATAAAGTAAATATCTATTTATCATTCATTCATGCATTCTGTAATTTATTTTATACAAAAAATCTAATGATAATATATCCTCAATGTAAAACTTTGTATTATACCTAATCGATGATCATCATGGACTTTTATGGGTTTTGGTGATATGTTAAGATTATAACGGATAAAATATTTCACTCATTGTAAAGGGTTATATATGAAATTCAAATAAAATATTAATGAGGCAATAAGTAGAGACTTATTATTTGGACCGACCTGCTAAAGTATATCCCATGGAATGTCATATAATCATTGATATACTTAGGGTTGTATTATTATTGTCAATCCTCATAACTTTAATCTATAAAGATACTTAGCATGATAAAATTCATACTTAGATACCATTTTCTATGCAAGTCAAAAGTGACTTAGCTAATTAGGAGGTGGATGGGTATGTTGTTGATGACACTGCCAGTTGGAGCACCACCAAGATGGTATTTTCCACTTGTAAAAAAAGTAAATACATCTTGACCATGATTGAATTAGATTGATTAAATTCATGGACATTCTTATTTGAGTCACATGATATGTGTCTAGATACTTGGATGAGTGAAATGTTCTATGCTCATCCACAAGATGACTGACATTTGATGTATTCATCAACCTGGTTAGTCTATTTCAAAGAAAAAAAGGACGAGTTGTACAATAATATATTGACATGTTTCATGTGTAGTGGTTACTCATCCTATAGATCACAAATCCTTCCTCTCTTAAAAAGTATCACCTGACCAGTTTGTACAACTTCACTTAAAATTTGTTGCAACGGTTATCAACATGATACTCTCCATTCATCTTCAAAATCAGATATCTGAGGAACAATAGGGCTTCGTTCATGGAAGATCTGCATAAGTTTCCGTTGAAATTAATCATGAAATGATAAGAGATATTAATAAGAAATCCCATAGGTCTAGTATTGATATCAATATATATATGGACAAGGAATATGGTAGGATGTAGTGGAGCTTCATCATTAGAGTTATGCACTGAATGGGGTTCTCAGAACATGATATTGATATCCTCTTCAGGTTCATTTTCTCCCCTGGTTCTCTATCAATTTTATAGGGAGAAGTTATAGATTATTCAAGTCATTTAGAGGACTAAGATAAGGGGATCCCCTCTCCCCCAGTTTCTTCATTCTCATATAGGATGTGTTTAATAGATATCTCAACAAGAGCATTGATGTGGGCCACATGAACCCTTTCTGATGCAAGACTAACATCATAGGTCCCTCACACATTTTATTTTTAGATGATATGATTATCTTCCTAAATGGTAATATAAGGTCTATCCAATATCTTTATTGTATCCTTGTTTTATATCATAAATGGAGTGGTTAATTCATTAACTGGGAGAAGAGTCATGTTTACCTCCCCAATTCATATCCCGATGCAATGTGAAAAAGAATTATGGATAAACTGGGAATACAAAAAACCCTTTCCCATGGACTATTTAGGGGCACTAATTTCCCCAAGTAGAGTTCGAATACACCAATATGATGGTCTTGCTGATAAAATCTCCAACTGTATTATCAACCAGAAAAATCACTTCCTATCATTCGACGGTCACATCACCCTGGTTTACAGTGTTCTCTCCTCTATCCCCATGCACGTATTTTCCACTCTCATTATTTATAAGGATGTCCTCCATAACATTGAAATAACTATTTATGGTTTCATTTAGGATGCACAGGGTTAAGGTAAATACCATTGGGCATCATGTCATAGGATGAATCACGACTCCAAGTGTGGGGGCGTTGGCCTAAGAAGTGTCACTAAAACCATGGATAGTCTCCAAGAAAGGTTATCATGGGATCTTATGGAAGGAACATTTTTGTGGGAAAATATTATGTACAAAAAGTGTGAGGATGGTCTGGTTGAGTCATGGGGTAGGAGTTCTAGGATGGAAAACTCGATCTAGCATCACTTACCTACCCTACATCAACATTCACATTGAATCGTTGGATATGGATATATTAGATACTGGAATACTAATTCGATGGGAAGGGTTTTAGATTTTATAGGATTCCCAGTAATAGATTTATCATTTTCATAGGCCAAAAAATATCCTTGTTTTATCCGTGATACTCTCAATAATCAAGAGAAAGAAACCAATAGAAATATTATGATCAGTATGGATCCCGATAGGCTGGTTTTTACCCCCTCCTAATCCAAGTTATTCTCAATAAAAGAATATAGACAGATCCTTTATGTGTATTATGAACATGATGCATGAGTAGATACACTATGGTGTAAGGAAATACCAGTTAAACTCATCTCCTTGCTATGAAATATTCAAAACCATGAATTTCCTACAAATGAGTTGGTGCAATGAAGGGGTGTTTCTCTCAGCTCCCAGTATAGCTGTTGTCGTCGGCTTAATGAGGATACCACCACATATCTCTTATTTGAAGGGGAATTAGCATCCTATATGTGGATTAGACATGGAACCTATTGTGGGTAGTCTGGTTAGGCGATTCCTATAAGAAATTTTCTTCACACTTGGTTTTACAACATATAGGAAATCACCCGATAAATCAAAGTGAGGGCATTGCTCATGGCCACTAGATGCTGAATAATCTGAAGCACCCAAAAAAGAATCAATATAGGGGGAACTTGAGTTAGACTCTAGTAGTTATGGTTAGATCCCTCTCCATGGAGGTCGAACTAGACCCTCTAATTAATCATTGGGATACTTCCCCTTCCCTCCATAGGCTCATGCACAGTAAAGTTTCTGAAAACATGACTCACAAAATTTCTTTGAAAGGAAAATGGGTTTGCTGTATTCCTCCTAGTTTTGGTCTCAAAATGAGTATTGATGGGTCATGTATCAATGGTAACATGTGGGGGGAGGTTTTGTTCAAAACCAAGACAGATATTCCATCCTTACATTGGGTGCTTATCTTAGTCAAGGTTATTCTCTCCTTACCGAGGCATTATCCATGTTCAAGTGACTAAATTTTTTCCTCTATCATGATATCTCACTAGCTGGGGTGGAAATGGATTCATCCATTCTTCAAGGGGACATCATAGCGTCTATCTCAATACCTTGGGTTATCACCTATCTTGTTCATAGTTATAGAAATATCCTCTCCAGTTGCATGTATATTTCACATACATGGCGAGAGGGTAATATGGCAGCAGAATTCCTAGAATACTGAGACACCCTTATCAACTCATGTATAATCCTTAATACCATTGGGTCCCTTCCCTTGTAATTTTTGAATCTTGTGCAATATAATGCTATTAGGATCCATTATTTTAGGCCCCCATGAATTTTTCAGGCATTTCCCCTATCAATAAAATCTCTTAACGTTGGATGGATAATACAAGGTAAATCTAATGATAGTTTTCCAAGAGCATTTTGGAAGATATCTAAAATATTTTTGGATATTATTTCATAAGATAACATATATGATATGATATAATGTGAAAATACATGAAAGTCTTTTAGAATTTAGTACAAGTAATATATTTAAGGAGATATTACCTAAAGAAAATTTTCACGTGATTCAATATGGATAATCCTATTTTATGATACATATATATTCCCTAAATCATATACAAAGAAGATATTCCATAAACTATGTATGATTTCATATAGCTAATCATTTCAATAATAAGGTATGATTAGATGAATATCATAAGGTGTCATTTCCATCAATATTTATTTTATGGTACCGACTAACACAACCTTGAGTAGAGATGTGAGAATATGTTGGTTCCAACATAATATGATATTAATATAATTAATATATTTAGATTTAATTACCCCTAAAATATCATCGAATTATAATTTGTAGTGGCCTAATGTTATATTTTTGTGTTCATTTAATCTTCTAAAATTATCTATAATTAAGGAATGAGAGATTTAATGACCATAGGTTACATGGAATGTAACTTAATAAATTACTCATACATTTATGAAACATATGATTAATTTCCTGGAATAATTTTTTGGCTTGAGGATAATACCCATAGCCAGTTTAAACGAGGCTAATTCTTTAGACAGTTAGTGCAATCATCACTTGAAAGCCTCAGGTCAAAACTCTCCTCTCCCAAATATATTCTTATATTATTCAATTCTTAGAATATATTAGTTTATCATGAAGAGTTGGAAGGTATTGGAAAAATTAGTTTTAGTAATTTGGAACTTCTCTTGGATATACCTCATAGGAAAGGACCTTTTGGTCATTCCTTTGTGATCTTCATCAAGTACAAACAAATACATTTGATGTAAAAAATATAATTAGTAGGTTAAAGAAACAAATTATTCATTTATAATTTTATAATATTTCAATTTCATACTCATGTTGATATTGTTTCAAAGGTTTCTTAATCTCTTTCATTTCTTTGATTAATGGTAAATATATGCTTCGAAACCTTTTAATAAAATTTATACAAACACAGTGAAAATACACCAATCTTAAACCTAAAACCACATAATCTTCCATACATATTGTATTTAATAAATGAATAAATATAGAATTATGTTATTTAAGTATTCAATTCCTATTTTCTATAGGAGTTTGATTTATATCCCTAAGAAGTAGATAAAAGAATAGTCCCTCTTAGGGTATCCATGGATTGCATGAATCTCCTGATGCCCAGGATGTATATCCCTCAAAACATATTTATATATAATAGTTGTTTTAAAGGATTGTGGGAAATGAGAGTTTGATAATTTTATCCTTGAATAGTTATAACTAGAGTAACCACTTGCATGAGGATTGAATCGATTTATATAGGCCTCTAAGAACAAAAAACATTCATACTATTTAATTTGAGTGTTTCATAAAATTATAAAACATTTAAATTTTTTTAATGTTCAGTTTTAATATTTATATTGATTATTTAAGATTTAAACAAACATGTTATACATTTAAAATCTTCATAATCATCATATTATGATGAATAGATGACCATGATTTCCTTTGGATCAAGAAGATGGTCAATGAAAGCATTAGTATAAAACACTATAATTCATGAAAATAACACCACAACATAGTGACTTATATATAGAACCCTAGAAAAGGCCATGAAAAAATAAAAATAATTATACCATGGTTGGGAAATTTTAGTTTATATTCCCATCAATTTCCCACTTGAAATAAAATCTCATAGATTGAGTACTCTTTCACCTTATGTCACATCACATGTGAAAATTTGTAAAATCATATCCAAAAGTCATTTTAGATATCTTTTAAAACTCATTTTGGAAAATAAATTATACATTTTCACCTTATGATACATCATATATACAAACAAATGAAAAAATATCCAAAAATTCATTCAGATACCCTCCAAAACACTTTTTGTGGTAGCTTTCAAAGTTTCATAAAGTTGACCCTCATCCATATCACTATAGAGTGTGACCTCATGGGCCTTTTTAGTGTTGAAAAAAATTATTAATTACCAAACACATATATGTAAAAAATATTATCCTCTATAAAATCATCAATACTACTCAAGCTACAAATGGATATAACATGATTTTCATCAAATACATGCATCTCCATACCTATATCCACCAGTTGTATCTTATACAAGTATGAATAATCACATAATACATTTTTCTAAGACATAAAGTAACCATATGAAACATTATAGGTAAATCTAATATAACCAATAATACCATAATGACCCTCACCTAGATTAACTAATGATACCTAAATCAGAGTGCCGCTACTCATGGAGTGTTCCCTATTCCATTGGGCTGGTGACTAGAACCATGGGTCTCAATTTTTAATTGGGGAATGATTTACCTGCATTGAATTAAACAATAAGTCACAACCAGTTTCTTCTATGGAACTAATTTGACTCATCCATAGATTGGGAACCTCTAAAAGAAAACAATAATTTGTAAAAAAAAATAATAACATAAAGGAAAAATGACATATCTATATGAATGTAGTCAAACCACATAGGGTGTATTGCAATGTATAAAGATATTTCAATATAAAGTCAAGGCCAAAAAAGTCCCAAGACCTGAAAAAACTAAATAAAACTATAGAGATATAGGCAATGTTTAAAATGGTCCTCCATTCCTCTATACCACCATATTTGACACCAAGGTGGAGATCAAACCCACTTTTAGGATTGTCACATAAAACAAGCCTCATACATCCAATAGCTACCAAAGTATATGGAATATAGTATGTGAAGCTCCATTCCCACTAGAATATCTAAATAGGGTGTGAGGATATATATAATCAATAGGGATCCAACAATGTGACTCAACAAAATGGTGAATAAATAGGTGTATAAATGAACATATCTAATAATTTATATACATATAAATTAAATAGTTTTTCAAGAAATAAATATTCACACATAATAATAATAATAAACAAGAATTTTCCAAATAAACTAAAATTTATTACAAGTAAATCTTGATACCAGGAGGATCCATACCCATAATCACTTACTTTAGGTCTATCCCTATTAAAATAACATGACTAAGGTAAAAGGAAATATTGTAGCCTATTCCCTCCAGAAGGTAGTATAAACTAG
Source organism: Viscum album (assembly GCA_963277665.1). Taxonomy (NCBI): domain Eukaryota; kingdom Viridiplantae; phylum Streptophyta; class Magnoliopsida; order Santalales; family Viscaceae; genus Viscum; species Viscum album. The sequence continues at coordinate 548,219,059 of OY728159.1, forward strand.
AGTAAGGGAATAATCCAATACCGCTAAAAGGGGAAGGTGTATACTAAGTCAGGTAACTATTGGACCACCACATATAGAATAGGGGAAAGGGGTATACAAGAATTAGGTCATTACAATACCATTCCATTAATTATACTCTATAAATCTATACCAACTTAAAATTTATACAATAAAAAAGTAACCCTTCTAACATACTCATAAACATATCAAAATTGCAACCATACTCAAAATACCATTACTAATGATTAAAACTAACGTTCTTAATATCAAAAAACAAAAAAATATTTTTATATGAGACACTAAAAAACTTTATCATAATTTCAAATATGATCACATTAAATAAATCATAATAATAACTAATCATGGATATATTAACACAAGGTGTTGGGAAAAAATCCTTCAAGGTAACATGATAGTGTTTTTGGGTTGATTGTGTTTGTTGAGAAAGTGAATTTCAAGGATAGTTTTGGAGGTCTGGAGATATTATTGACTAGGAATGTTAAAAAAGATCTAAGATAAAATAATGGATTCCCTGGAAGTGGTACAAAACATTATGTACACAAGTTGACACCATTTCCCAGTGTTTTACAAATTTTTGGGGTCCAAAATTTGGAGGATGACTATCATCATAAAAGTTAGTTTTCCTAGAAGGCCTTATAAAAATATGTAAAAGGAAATATTTTCACAAAGACTGGGTTTCACGAAGGTCATTTCATGAAGGTGTGGATCATTGAGAATGAGCATTATGAATGAGTGAAGGTTGTATGGTAATCTCTTTGACTGTGAGAAGCTTCAAAAATGGGAAATTCCCATGGTGCTTCACGAAGATAGGGAGTATCACAAACAAAATGGGAGAGCATCAAAAAATAGTGATGACATGTATGAAAGATTCTAGAATTTGAGGAAACACCTTTAAATAGGCCTTTACCCCCTTCAAAAGAGAAGCAATACTTAACAAAGATTCTAAGGCTTTGGATTCTCAAAGGTGATTTATAAAGGATGTTCTTGTGAAAAAGTTTGCGAAGAAAGGTAGTTCACGAAGGCTATGAAATCCAATCGAAAATTATAAGCATCATGAAATTAATGGAATTCACAAAGGATAAGTTAGCTTCAAAAAATGTGTGTGCTTCAAAAAGGCTAAGTAAGCTTCATGAAAGGAGGCTTCTTCTTGAAGACTATTTGTGCTTCATAAAAGAGGTGTGATTTTTGAAGGTAGTGAGAATCATGAGAGTTTTGAAAAATGGATTTCCTAATAAACCTATGGTAAATTGATATTCATCAACTGGTTGAAAGTGGGACTTTAATAAAGCATCTATCTACAACTAAGGATGTATTCATTATTGATAATTAATGGACCTACATTTCAATAAACTTAGTGTGAATCCTTTTCTAGAGAAGTGAAGAAAGGAAGAGGAAGAATGTGATTCTTTCCAATGATAATAATCCAAAGAAAGAGATTTAGGGAGTGACCCATGTGAATCAGTTAGCAGTCCCTAAACTTTGGAAAGGAAGTGATCCTGGTTATAGAAGTGATTTTCCCAAACCTTGTTTTTTGGCAGTGAGTCTTAGTGGATTTGGTATATCAACACATTACTATTTTATGCTTATTAGACATAGCACAATGAGGGTGAACCCAATAAAATTTTTGTGTCTCATGCATGATTTCATTTATATTCATACATTTCCATGGGATAATCAGAGAAGAGTTTTTTAACAATAAAAAAAGATCAAAATGGGATTTTTTTTTAATCTGTCATACCCTGATTGACCCCCCTCTCAATGTATTTAACCTACTTGGGATAAAAATCAGTATCAGTGTGAAAGGATGAAATTCAGTGGTTCTCTCTTGGTATAAGAAATAGAGGTTGTAAATCACACATAGATTCTGATATTAAATGGATTTTTTTTATTATGGAAGAATTGGATGTATCAATATTTATGATAACTAATAATGGATGTATTTACAACAACAATGCATGGAATTTCAGTCAAAATCGACAATGGTGCTCTATCAGAAGTTGAACAAAGGGAATTGGATGTAGACACCAAAGGAATCAATCCTTTAGGGGGATCCATATCCAATGAAATATATATAAAGGTGATGTTGTGCAAGTCATCACATTAAATGTGGGAAAATTTGTTGAATATTTATGAGGGTGAATCAAAAGTCAGAGAAGAAAATCAGCAGGTTCTATGGAACAAATATGAGGATTTCAGAATGCACACAAATGAGTCTATAGATTAATTATTTTAACAGGTGAATATTACTATATAATACTTGCATGGTCTTGGAGAAATTATTGAAGATGTAAATATTTTCAAGCACATATTGAGAATACTTCCACCTTGGGTCAATCCAAAGGTTTTTGTTTTGGAAGATAAAGACCCAAAAGAGCTGACATTGGATAGCTTGCATAGTAATCTTGTTGCATATGAGATAGGAAATCATGATAACAAGTCTATGTAAAAATGGAAGTATAAATAAGTAGAATTAAAGTACATTAATAAGATCACAATTGAAGATGGTCAGGAAGAAGAATAGATAAATGATGTGATTTCATTCCTTTCCTCAAATGTCTAAAGAGGAAAAGGAAATTTCAAAGGGAAACTCACACTTGCAAAATTTCAATGTGGATAGGTTATACATCTTTCAGAAAGGTTACCTAAGAGGTTTCAAGAAGATGATGAGGATAAATTTGAAATTCCCATGAAAAAGTCTTTATCCTTTGTGAAAGGTAAGATAATGTTCAAGAGAAATTTATTTTAAAAGAAGAATCTTCTTTCAAAAGAAGATGATAGTTCAGAAGAATATGAGGTAGAAGAGTTAGAGGACTTCAAGGATCATGAAGAAAATGATATATTGGTAGTTGTAAAAAATTTACAAGGAAAGAAAGTGAAAATGATGGAGAAGAATTCAAATGAATATTAAACCTTCAGGTCGAGTTAGAAGCCACTCTTAAGGAAATAAATGTTTGGAGTGGGAAAAAGAAGAAAGACAACAAAGTGGTTCATGATAAAAAAAATTATATGCAATATTAGTAAGAATAGAAGTATAATATAAATAAAGAAATTGAAAAACTGAAGTCTTCAATGCTATAGATCTTAGAAGAGACTGTTGAGTACAAGCTCAAAATCATAGAAAAAAAAGAGAAATTGAAATTTTGACTAACACTAGAAAAGATCAAATTAAATGTATGAAAGAATCCATAATATTTGAACAGATAATGGAACCGAGTTCATAAATATCCTTATGGAGAATTATATTAAGAAACATGGGATAATGCACCAAATTTTAGTAGTAAGAACTCCACTACAAAATAGAGTAGTTTTGAGAAGAAATCAAATTATCAACAACATGGATAGAAAAATTCTCATTATAAAATTTCTTCTATAGAAGTTTTTGAAAGAATAAGTGATGAAATTAGTCTACACATTAAATAAAGTATTATTATGTATGAAAGAAGATAATACTCTATGTGAGATATGGTATGGGAAGAATCCATTGTTGAAGTACTTTTAAGTATTCATAAATAAGTGTTTAATTATCAATAAGGAGAAACACAAGAAGTTTTAATCCCATGGAGATGAATGGATATTTCTTGGCTACTCAAAGAAAATAAAAACATATAAATGCTTCTATAAGAAGCTAATAAAGGTAGTTGAAAGCAATGATGTAACTATAGTAGAGAAGGAGTATAATCTTTAGTAAATACATGATCAGTATCGGGAGGATAGTTATGAAGAGATAAGCAGATCAGGGGATGTTCTAGTTCTATAGAATGATTTAGAAGAAGATTCAGATAATTAAAAGGATTTTCAAAAACTCATATCTGTATAAATATTGACAAGAAGATCCCAAATTGATATATAGAACATAATTGGTGATCAGACAACGCCAATTTAGACAATGAGGATGAAGAATCTACAAAAAGCATCATTATTATCATAGGTAGAGCCTAAATGTTTTGAGAAAGTAGATGGAGATGACAAATAGGTCCAAGCTATGAAGTAAGAGATTGACCCAATTGATAAGAATGAAACATGGGAGATTGTTGCAAGACTAACAAATAAGAATTTCATTAGTACCAAATGGGTCTTTTACAATAAAATGAATGAATATGGCACAATGATTCGAAACAAAGAAGGATTAGTGTGAAAAGGGTAATCCCAGATAGAGGGAATTGATGTTAATAGAACATTTTCACCTATTATGAGGCTAGAGATAATCATATTATTCTTGTCCATAGTAGTGTAAAGAAGGTTCAGAGTTTTCTAGATGAACGTAAAATCATCATTTCTGAATAGGGTTCTAGAAGAAGAAGTTTATATTAAGTATCCAGATGGTTTTATCATTCATGTAGATGAGAACAAATTTTTTCAGCTAAATAAGGAGCTACATAAGTTTATGTAAGCACCAATATCATGATATTCAAGACTAGATCGGTTTTTGAAGAAGCTTGGTTTTCAGCACAGTGAAGTTGATTACAATCTCTATGTCAACAATGATAGTAATCAAAGGATGAGGGTGATGGTGTATGTATATGACATAATATTTGGTAGATCAAGTTAATCTTAGTGAAATCAGTTCAAATAATTTATGAAAAGTGAGTTTGAAATGTTAATGATTGGTGAACTAATATTTTTCCTTGGTTTACAGGTGACATAAGGAAAGAATGAAACATTCAATTATCAATTTAAATATGTCAAGGAGGTTTTTAGAAGATTTGGAATGGTTAATTCCAAGGAAATGAAGAATCCAATAGCTACCTAGATGAATCAGTCATGGGATGATGAAGGTAATGTAGTTAATGCCACAAAATATAAGTAAATAATTAGTAATATACTACACTTGATTGTGAAAAGACCTGATATTGCTTTTTCCACATGCCAAACAGTAAGATATAAAATTAATCCCAAGTAAACCCACTTACTTTTAGTGAAAATAATACTTAGGTATATCAAGGGCATGGCGGATTTTGTATTGATTTATAATGACAAATATTAGAAAGTTTTATTAGGACATACACATATAGATTGGTCTGGATCAACTGATGACAGAAAATCAACATCAGGTGGTGCATTCTATCTTGGTGGATTGTGTATTTCTTAGATAAATAAGAAACCAGATATCATTTCATTGAGCAATGTAGAATATGAATATATTGTAGCTACTCAATCATGCATTTATTTATTGTGGATGAAGAAATGACCTGATGATATGGGAGTTGATGTGAAGTCTCTGATAAGAATATATTTTAATAATTCAAGTTCTATAAATCTTAGAAAAAATATAGTCCACCACTCAAGGAAAATGAAAATTGAAATAAAATATTGTTTTATCAAGTAGAAGGTGGAGTAAGGGCTTGTTAAATTGGAGTATGTTCCTATATAACTATAGGTTGCATACATTATGAAGAAGGCCTTACCCAAAGAAGCATTTGAATGGCATTGACTAGCTCTAGGAGTTCAGTCGAATCCCTACACTTTAAAATCTATGAATGTTGGACCCCTATCCTCAAGGTATGGTGTGTTTTTCCCTAATGTACTTATCTTTATTCTTTACGCTATTGCTAAAAACAATAAGTTGACCTTAGATTTTGTTGAAAAAGGGGGAGAAATTGTAGATATTAATGGGGAGAAAATTTATTAATCAAGATAGATGGATAAATAATAGGGGGAGCAGTGATGTAGGGAGAGTTTCAACATTTTAAAGGTTGTATATTTTTGAAAATCCATGAAATGATTCAATGAAATGATGATAATTAGGTGTTATGAGGAAACAATTCATGGTTATCAGATCTTATCTTGAATATATTTAAGAATTACAAAGAATGATATCCCAAGTAGTGAAGTAGGGGGAGTTTTAAATCTGACGATGATAAAAGTGATCTATCAAAGGATATATATCATGAAATATGAAGTTTGTGATGAAAACAGATGAGATTTTTTTGGAATGAAATGATTCATTGATGAATGTTTCATGCTACTCTTATTTCTCACACTGAGTATGGATCACTTGGGTTTAGAGTATGTGTTGAGTAAATCTTTGATCAATATCTTAATTTCAAGAAGATAATGGTGGTATAAGATGGAAGAAGCATTAAATAGGTATAAAAACGTGAATAGTTGTCAACAGACCCAAAAAGGGAGATTGGTGGAAAAAAACCCATCAAGGTAACATGGCAGTGTTTTTGGAATGATTATGTTTGTTGAAAAAGTTGGGTTCAAGGAACGTTTTGGAAGTATAGAGATATTTTTGACTAGGAATGTTAAGAAAGATCTAGGATAAAGGAATGGATTCCCTGGAAGTAGTATAGAAAATGGCGCACATAAGGTGATGCCATTTCCCACTGTTTGCCAAATTTTTGGGGTCCAAAATTTGGAGGATGTATACCATCAAAAAGTTGGATTTTGTTTAAGGACTTATAAAAATATGGAAAAGTCATGAGTTTTTTTAAGACTAAATTTTATAAAAGTTGTTTCTTGATGGTGTGGATCATTGTGAATGAGCATTACGAATGGGTGAAGGTTTGAAGGTAATATCCATGACTAAGAGAAGCTTCATGAATAGTAAATTCCCTTGGTTATTTTTAAAGATAGGGAGTATCACAAAAGAAATGTGAGAGCATCATGAAATAGTGATGATGTATATGGATACTTCTGGAATCAGAGGAAATTCCTATAAATAGGCCTTTACCCCCTTCATAAGAGAAGTGAGAATTAACAAATATTCTAAGGCTCTATATTCATGAAAGTGATTCACGAAGGGTGTCCTTGTGAAAAATTTCATGAAGAAAGAGAGTTCACAAATTATATGAAATACAACAAAAAATTATAAGCATTGTGAAATTAATGGAGTTTGTGAAGGCTAAGTGATCTTTCTGAAAGGTGTGTGATTCATGGAGTCTAAGTGAGCTTCATGAAAGGAGGTTTATTTGTGAAGGATTTTTGTTCTTCTCAAAGGTAGTGAGAATCAAAAAAGTTTTGAAAAATAGATTTCCTAGTAAACCTATGGTAAAGTGATATTCACCAACTGGATGAAAGTGGGACTTCCATAGAGAATCTATCTACAACTAAGTATGCATTCATTGTTGATAATTAAGGGACCTATATATATATAAATAAACTGAGTGTGAATACTTTCTAGAGAAGTGATCAAAGGAAGAGTAAGATGGTGATCATTTCCACTGGCAGTGATCCATAGAAAGAGATTTAGGGAGTGACCCTTGGGAAGAAGTGAGATATCCCTAAACTTTGTAAAGGTAGTGATCTTGGGCATACATGCAATTTAGTCTGAACCTTGTTTTTTAGTAGTGAGACTTAGTGGATTTTATATATCGTCACATCGCCATTTTATGCTCTTCGGATGTATCCCAGTGAGGGTGAACCAAGTAAAATTGTTTTGTCTCATGCATTATTTCATTTCTATACATACATTTATATGGGAGAAGGAGAGAAGAGTGTTTTGTTTAATGAAGAAACAAGATACGAAGGGGTAATTATTTTAATCTATCATACCCTGATTCACCCCCCTATCGGGGTATCTAACATAGTTGGGATAACACAAGGTAATAATAAGAATACCAAAATCAAGTTAAGGATTGCATTATTCATGGGATTTTTTATATTTTAAGGCATTATGATAACTATTCACATGAAATTAAAAAAAACATGATTTAAAATTCCCAACAACCCTCTTAAGAAAAATGGGGCATTAGGTTGAGAATAATAATTAATTATTACAAATAAGAGGAAATATCCTAATAAATATTGGTTTTTTAATTTAAACCATAGTTGAAATACAAATTTTAATTAATAGAACGATTTCATCATAAAAAAACTTTTTAGATCACACTATTATTAATTAAAATAAATGCACTTCATTTACCTAAAAAACACCATTTTTATTAAAAAATAATAAAGAGTAAGTTTAAAAAGAGAAGTTAATATGTGAAAGATTTTTAGCTTAGAAACCTTATATAAAACCAAAATTAATTCAAGTATTTACTAGAAAATAAATAGTTTAATATTTTTAAACATTATGTTTTGTTCAAAAAAATTATTTTTTTAAGGAAAAGTATATTTTTTTGAAAAAACTCATGTTTTTAAAGGATGAGAAAATGTAAGTCCTAAAAATATCATAAATTTAGAACCAAGTAATTTCCTTCCTAGGAGAGTAATTTAACCACTAAATCACCATCGATGTGAGATCTTAACCATGGTTAAGTTTGGATCATTGACTACTCATACAAGTTAAGGTGTAGAGAAATTATATTTATAATTAAACATGAAAAAGACTCATAATATAATGTTTCTAACAAATTATAGTAACACTACTGGGTCTTGTAATTATAAAATTCATTCTTTACACACTCAAAAGACCTAGGGTAAAGACATGAACTCATAAAAAAGTAAGTTGTAAATGTTTAAAGAAAACATGAAAAAGCTCCCAAATGATAGAAATATTATAACCATATAAAAAGAACATAATTAACCAAATTTATGAAATAAACAAAGTATAACAAAAAAATATAAACAAAATAAAATTAAACATCTCAGGTTTTATCAAAACTAACACTCTATAAGATCATAAATCAAGGTCCTAAGAAAACTAAGCCAACCATTTAATAGATTCACGTAAAATGTATATTTCTAAGAAAAAACATTAACAAGTTATATAAAAATATAATTGAAATTAATTGATTTATAATTATAAAAATATGTTTTTAAGATTTATTAATCATTTAGAAGATAAGCAGTAGGCATACCCTAGATATATCTTGTAAATTCACCTAAAGGGTCGATATCACTACCTTATCTATAAACAAGATTTACAAGTCCAATAATCACTAATTCACACTCCAAGATCCCCTAAATATCTCATATGAAACATTACAAAAAGTATATAAACAAATAATTCCAATAAATTAAACACCCTAATCAAAATGAACTAAATCTTAAGAAAAACCTAGGAAAACAACATCTAAAATGCATGCATAATCAAAATATTCCTAAGCCCCAATTAAAAAAAATTATTCACTCACCAATTTAATCCAAAATAATAAAAACCTAAAATAATATATACCATAATAATATCCTATAAAAACAATAAAAAATATAGGGAAAATAATCCACTAAAATTTCTTTATACAAGAGAAGTAGAATCCCTAGGTTTAGATCCGATTTCACCATGCACTTGTGAAATCACCAACAAAAATCTCTAAACTAGAGAAAGAATAAATAGAAAATAAGAGAGAATGATGAAATAAGAGGAGGAAGGGGATGCATTACCTCAGATTAATTATGAAAAATCCTCTTGATTCAACCTAGATCCATGGAGTAGGAAGGGAAAAAAGAGTAGAAAAATAATGATACATGAAGGTTTCTTGAATAACTATAACCAAATGTGTTTGTAGGTGAAGGACAAAGGGAATTAAAAGAGTTCAAGAAAAATTACCAAATTAATATTAAAAAAAAAATGCCTAATGTATCTAGGTACATAATCAGAAGCCACTAGATATCTAGTGTAATCACTTGGGAACCCTCACATCTACTTGACCCACTGGGTACTTGATACTACCAAAATGAGTAACTAATACCACCCCATCAAGTACTTAGTGTCAATTTTAGTTATAAAACTATAGGCTCTACCACTTCTATCCTACTTGGACCCCAAACCACCTAATGAACCTTAAACCTCACAAAAAAACACATATAATTACATCTTCAAACTACAAAATACAAGAATTAATCTAAAAAAATCTCCCGTGTGGAACCAAAAATTCAAAAACAACCCCTATTTTCACTACCCAAAAATCCAAAGGAAAAATAAAATTATGTTTAAATTTAAATCATTAAGGACACAGGTCATTATAATATACCCACAACATGATGTATTTTCCCTAATAAGTCTATGGATATTCATATCCAAAAAATTCACTATCTCAAACAAACCTCAATCCACCACTAGCTCCTCAATGACCAACTAAAGGTATCCAATAAAAACCAAACGCATAAAACAAAATTTTATCCCAAATCAAAAAATAACATAAAATAACTATATCCTTGAGGCATACTAATATTTAATATACTACGATGTTCCTAAAAACACTCACTATACCATCTCCCTAAAAAAAGATATAACCTCTAACATCACTAAATTAATTACTAAAATCATTTACCATGAAGAATATATATATATATATATATATAATACCCAAAATTAAAACCATCTCTAAAATCATAGGATTATAGTCTCTAAAATATGCACTAATTCACATAAATATTTAATATACCAGCTACTTTACTACCTCAACTCTTATGGTACTCCCCACCATAAGAGACACCTAGAGCCCACTACACCTACCATGCCACTAAATTCCTATCCATTACAAAGCTTCATATATAATATTTTCTTTTAAAAAATAATTTCCCATTTTATAACCACTGGTTAAAACCATTTTTAGGACAATATATTTGACCAAATCTTCTTATTACACAATTCAATGTAATAGAAAATTTCCTCTTTCCACATTTCAAAACATTTTCACTAAAAATAAAATTCCATCTCGAAAGACTCTAACCAATTTATTTTTTCAAAAATTATAATTATAAAAAAAAATATTTATGATATTTTTTAGAAAAATAATTCTCTTATTTACTTAAAAAAATTCAACCAAATAATTTTCATATATGTCATAAAAATATAGTAATACGACTACAATCATGCTCAAAAACCAAATTCAAAATAGTTCTAAATACTTATTTCTAGGGAAGATATTATGTATAAAAAATACTACTAAAATGGATTAACAACCAATGTCAAAATTTCAATGAAAAAAGAAAAAATAACATGCTTAAGGTTCAGAATCATAACAATTCCCTTAGCACCTCACTAAATAGAAACAAGTAACATACATTGGTATTCGAATCATTTAACAATTCGAAAACTCATTATAAATAAAAAAGTGAATCACGTGCATTAATTATCAAATTTCATAACAATATAAAATAACTTACTAATCTAGAGGTAAATAACACGATCAAGGGTATAAATTATTAATAAATACTTATTATAAATTACTAACAAGGGATATATAATCAATAATAGTATAGACGTTTACATGAGTGAATTTCATTAATTACATAGTAGCTAATAAGGAATGTAAGAAAACATCAATTACTTTATTAATTAATATTTAGTTAATTATCATTATTCGTATATATGGGTTATAATATAAATCATATGTATATGACCATCTATTTTTCTAGGTTATGTGATGGATGTAATGATATAGGAAATGGATCCAAACTATGGCTTATACACTTCTCAAATTTTGTTTCATCATACTCGATATATTTGAATAACCCCTCACTCAAACCTATAATTCCCACTTAATACTTAGAAATACCCTGTTAACTTGATCTTCTACTATAAATAGGTAGATCAATCCTTTTTATGGATTACTTATCAAGTCACAATAATCCAATCCCATATATAATAAAAATAAAAATGCTAATAATACCAGTGTTGTTATGATACCACTATATAGTGACTCTGACATAGATTCAGTAATGGTACCTAAATCAGAGTTCCATTACCTTAGGAGAGTTCCCTAATAGAAAATTGAGACTTTAGTGCTAGTATCCAGCCCTTTGTGATCTGTTAATTATCTTAGGGTAGTATCACTTTGATCCAGGCACTATTATGGTATTCGATTTAGGGTCTCTATACATACATTCTTGATTTTTTGAGTATAGGGTGATCAGGTTGATGGATATATCACATGTAGTTCCTTGAATTATTTGAGCATATCACATTATCCTCATATAGGTATATGATTAAATTACATATAACTTATTTATATATTTCTATACATTTATGTAGTATATCTTAATCGAGATCCTTGATTTCATACTAATCATATGATAGGAAAAATTCCATCATGGTTTAGCCTCAAACGATGAGATAATCAACATCATACCCAAACACCCCTAGTTAGATAATCCTTAAGGATTTTGTAATAAAGGTATTCAAGTATGAAGGTTCTCATTTTATATATCTTCCCAACCATAGGTACAAGGATTCATTATGACAAAAGAATAAATGGCTTACTAAATACATAGTTTATTCCACTATATGTGGTATACATGGAAGGCCATCTATCACACAAAACCATTTTTTATTTCTCATGAGTGTATTCCATATTTATATACAAAAACCTACCAATTATAACCTTAAAATTTCATCACAACCTATAATACTCCATGATGAAAATCGGTCAGGGATAACCCAAATTCATACATTACAAGGTTAAATATTAGTTCACTATACAAAATAAACATAACCAATGTGAAAGAATGATAATGTGGAGACTTAATTTTGTATAACATGATAAATTTCATATTCTTAAACTCTTTTAGGAATAAAAAAATTCATATAGATCATATAATCATATTTCATATGATAAAATACTAGTGAGGAATTTTGATTTCTACTCCTTTCAAGTTTTTAAAATCATTATATCTCTATGTAATTCCTTCCAAATATCTATAGAAATATTTAATAAAATCTCCCCATTAGACATATTTAGTGAGTAATATCTTTTATTAAAATAAATATTAATAATGGGTATATTTAGTAATCATATTCTGAATGTTCAACTCTTTGAACATAGTATTCAAAATCCTTTACTTCACAACATCTAATGTTATGATGTTAGAAAATTATAATGTCTATTTAGAATTGTTTTTGAGTTAATTATGATCATTATATTTTTTTTTTAAATTTTACATCAAACATTACTTTGAGATAAATTTGGTACCTAATATGTTTTTACATCAATTTCTAAAACACATTTAGGATATAAAATGGCATTCACATCATTACTATAACTAAATGTGACTTTTACATTTCTATTTACTAATATATACTAAAATATTTTAAGATATTTAGGTGACATTCATAATGAATTGTGACTGGAATAATATTATATTTATTTTAACTGAACTTATATAAGTTAAAATATACCCTCACTAGAATATAAGAAACTATATTCTCTTCAAAATATCATGCTAAGAGACACAAACTTATTTTTGATAGTAAATAACTCTTATTTACTTTAGTGGTGATATTTAACACATAAACCATTAACAACCATATATTATATGGTTATATGTGTTTTGGGTAATATTATGAAAATAAGACTTTATTCTTCAAAATATTCCCTTGAAGGGTTGTGGGAACTATTTCCATCATATTTTAACCAATATGGATCAACTCTTTTATATAGAGAAAAACTAATTTTATGAATTTTATTTTTTTTAAAAATTTATGAATTATAAACCATATGTATCAAAATCAACATCTCATATTGTTCATAATAACTATTTATTAACAAAAAATTTAACTTATCATATTAGATAAATAAGATAAAAATACACAACCTTTATATAGATCTATTTTATGATTGAAATATTTCTTTACACAAACTCCACGATTAAGAACCATTTTCTTCATCAATTTAATTTAAACTACAAGATTCATAAATCCTTACCTTGATTTTGAACATATGTATATTTATAATAATTTTAAAATATACATTTGGTATCAGTTACCCTTAAAAATCTAATAATTTATTTATATAAGACTAAAAACTAACATAAAATCTCCATATTAATTCTTAAACTACTTTATATATTTTAGAAAATTAAATCATATGGAAACTTTTCCCTTTTTCTTGAATCCTTATTTAGGTTTTAATGACCCAAGATAAGAATTATACCATCATGTCACACCCCAACCCTTTTTATTATAATTTTATTTTATTATTTCTTGACTTAGGTTAGCTTCGTCAAGGTGAAAGTTGAGCGCCAGTCTAAAATTTTTATCGTTTAATAGTTTTGGTGGGTGTCAGACCGGTGCGCGGACATCGTATGGTTGACGGTGACCACACGATCAGCCCAAGTGCCCGCACAAATGTTTATTGTTTAAAATAAATAAAGTTTTATGTAAATAAAATAAGTTAAATGTTTAAATCATAATAATAATGATATTATTGTGTAGATAAAAATATTTTTATTATTAAAAATTGTTAATAATATTATTATCATTGAAATTGTTATAGATATAATTATTATATAGTTGTTATTAATATTATCATTATTTAAAATAAAATGAATAAAATTATGGTTATAATAATTATTGTTATGTTATTAAATTTTTTATTATTATGATTTGTATTATTATTATTTGTATTATTAAGTTTGTTGGTATTATTATTATTATTATTATTATCATTATTATCAATTTATTATTATTATTATCGATTATCATCATTATTATTAAGATAAAAATTTTATTTAAGAAAAAAAGGGAAACCTAATGTGGCGCCATGCGCCCCCCATCCATATTATTATTTTTTATTTCCTCTACCCTCACCCCTCTCCCTTTCCACGACTCCCCTCTCCTTGTTTTCTTTTTTTAATTCCATCCCCTTTCTCCCACTCTCTCTCATACCCCATTCTCCTTTTATTTTTTTATTTTAATTCCCATTTTTTTATCCCTATCACGATCACCTCTCCCCCCCTATTTGGCAGTGTCACTCCCCTCCCCCGTAACCCCCCTCCTTGTAGTGTCATGCCCCCTGAAACCCTCCCTTGGCGTGAAATTATCCATGGTAGGCTCCCCTTAATCGACTCCGTGGCCGGATCTCCCTCGAACGCGACCTCCTCTCGATCTCGACCCGCAGAAGGTGCGCTCAAACCCTCGACCGAGTCTCGATGGTGCACGACCCCTTTCGCCGGATCTCCCGCGTTTTTTAAGATTTATTTCGATTTCTTCATATTTCTTCAATGATTTGTCAAGTTATAGTCCTTGGACCCTTTCAACTTAATTGTTTTTTTTTGTATTTCGATATGTGATTAGGGTCTAGCTTAAACCATCAAGTTGGGTTAATACCCGATTGTTGTGTTCTTCCTTCAATTGGGTATGCGATTGGCATATTGGGACCCATTGGTCCATATTCCGGCATCCGCCTCCAAGGGCGAGGCAGATGGACTCAATTTTCCTTGCCGCCAATGTTTCGAGTAAGGTTAATGCACCCAATGTTTTGTTTCGCATCATCCAAATTAAGGTCTTATGATTTAATTGAGTCCCTGGTATTTAATTCTTTGTGAGTTGGTCTTCACCGCACTGACTCTGGGTGTCGGCTGTATTATTAAGGTGTGACGATGTTATTTTTCTAGTGCGTGTGCTTTTGTGGGAGTGCGTTTATGTGAGTAGGTGGCGGTGTGAGTTTGAAAGCATTGGCTCAACCAATTTTTTTGAGGTAGGTGCTTCCATGTCTTTTCTTCCAATTTTGTTCCATACGATACTTGTATTTTTAGTATTTAATTATTACACCCTGATTCACACTTTTATTACAAATGTACTTAGTTTATGGTAATGATTTATTATTAGTTTAACTTGCTAAATATAGGTTTTGAAATGTTCTTCAATTCACACACATGTTTTGGCCTATGAAATTGAATTTGGATAAATGGTATTGTTAAAAAAAATGATTTTTGCTAAATGATTTGGGTATGTTATTGATATGAAAGCCTTGGAGTGTTACTTAAAATTGTTTTATAGGGTGCTTCAATGGTTTATTAAATTATGGAAGAAGTGTGAAACTGTTTTTGGAAACTGTTTTATAGTGCGTATGATTTGAAAAGTGGATTTCAACATGTGTGGCGCATTTTCATCCAGTTTCACTTACCGTGTGTTTTCTTTAAATATCCCGATTGGAACTTTAAAAATTATTGGTGAATTCTTGGTGTAAAGACCCGTTTGGATTTTGAAATATATTTTTAGAAAACCCTTCTTAGGTTGGTATCCCTGCCTAAATATTGACTCGTGAGATGGAAAGGTCCTCAGTATGGGATTTCTTTGAATGATAATTATTTTGAGGCAAGGCACAAACCCTTGAGGTGGCCAGGGCGGTGCCATTTTGTGTGGTGTGTTTGATTATATATATGTGACTTGTTTTTTTGAATGATATGGAACACCCCCTTGAGAACTGTACATGGGAACCTAGCATAGCAAAGAGGTTTACTGAGAACAATGCTGTATTAGTCTAGGTTATGGTACTAGCTAGTGGACCCATGGTAGGGGAATACTGAGTTATTGCTTCCATGGGGATTAGGCCCCTCGGTTAGGCCACAGAGTGCTATACTGGGTAGTAGTATGGGCGTTATGATGTCATCAAGTTAGGGCATGCCTTCAGGATGAGTCACATGTAAAGTATGTTCTGGTCTTCCTCTGTATTCCTAGGATTCCCCGTGTTTCCCCATTACGAGTACTATTAGGGCCATTACCCTCCTTGTGTAGACACTTTTTTTCTTTGCACTTGATTTTGGTATTTTTTAGAAAACTATGAATGTGTGATTACATTAAAAAGATTTCAATTAGATGTTTTGATATAAAAATCACAACTCCCCTTTATTTCCCCTTGTATTTGGTTTTAAATTGAGAGGGCAATGTATCATGCTTGTTTGTTTTTAAAAGGAAAAGTGTGTATGAAAACTTAATTTTATAATGTAGTTAAAAATAGTATTAATGGAATGTTTTATGGAAGAAATGACATGGATTCTTTGGTGGTTGCCTACTGAGCGATTAGCTCACACCCTACCTTTACCACTTAGTGTCGGTATACCCGAGCTGTTTTGCAGGTTCAATCTTTGTTCAGGTTTCCCTAGGAGGTGCTTGATGTTTGAGCATAACTGGTCTTATGGTTGGTGGTGACCAAGAGGTCACGTGGAGATAAGGTAGTGGCGGTTTGGTTTGTTTGTTTGGGTTTTCAGTTTTTTATTTTAGTTTTTTTTTTCTGTTGAGTTTCACCTTGTATCTGGATTAGTTTATTTTATTTATTTTCAGTTGTTCATGCTACTGCATCCTTAGTTTATTTCATTTATTTATCTGGTCCCGGTTTTTCATTTTTTTTGGTCTTAAATCATTACCAGGTGTATGTTTTTATTCCCGACACTAGTTTCTATCCCGGGAGGATCGGGAACGCCCCTCAGGACTTGCTGCGGACCGGCTTGGGTGAACAGCTCAGGGTTGACCCCGGGTTGGTTCATGACACATCCAATCCTCTCTTTATGGATTAAAACCTTACCCTTTTATACTTTCAACATAATACCAGAGCTTGGAAACCCCATGCCTTGATCACATATCCTCTAAAATTTGAGGAAATAGAGAAAAAATTTATTAAAATCATATAAAATTTTGAAACATTTATAATGATGATTATAGAATGAACTCCATAGTTAGATCATGGCTTTAAGAAAACCTCATGTCTCTCTGTGTTATTAACAAACCAATTCATATTGAGTATATGAGTGGATACTAAAGTTTCTTAGGTCATCTCGTATCTAATGTTTTTAAAACATCAAGTGAATTCATATATTATTATCATAAGTATCTTGATTCACTTATTAAACAACTTTAGAATTTGGTTACTCTAGAAGGTATTGTTATTACACATATAATTCTTACTTAAGAATAATTATTAATTTTTTATACTAGTTTAATAAATTTATTTCATTAAATTTTTTCCTTCCTAAGTATTTATCTCGAAGTCATTTTTTCTAATGATGATTCCATTATATCTATAATATAATAATTTATGAAATGAGTATCATATTTTACATTTATTTAATAAGTAATTTTTTAAATGTGATCCCAGTAAAATGATGACCTCTTTTAATTATATTATATTGATTAGTTGGAAGAGATGCATATTTCAATAATCCTTGGGTACATTTTATGTTTATACCATCGCATAGTTATAATGGTAGACAATCATGTAAATCATATCAGATATGACTTTTGGATAGTTGAGTAAAAACATATTTATCTTATTCAATCATATATATTGACTAAGAATTATTCATTTGGTATCCTAATCCTATCAGGGTTTCCTAGTTAAGTGTATCCCAAAATAAATTCCAAAAATATACTTCTAATCCTATTAGGGCCACCCACTACTTGCTTACCTTAAAAAAATAATCCATGGGAACCCAATTTTGGCATGACCTACCCATTTGAATGATCAAGATCTTGAAAAGTGTTTACTTTGGATGTAATATTTCACTAATTATTTTTAAAGGGATTTAAAACTCTCCAAATTATCTCCTATATTCTATTTACATGTATTCATGATTCTAATTATTTATTTTTAAATCCTTATTCCATTCACTAAATCGATATGTTCAAACCATATTATTGTGTAACTCTTTACACAACTTATACATTGTGTTACCAACCAGTATTAAAATCCAAATATATCCACACATATCCCAATGGAACTCATGATAAGGTATATTAAAACAATTTAAGTAAAGGCTTACAATAATATGAAATTAACAATCCCCACAAGAGTAAGTATGGCGTGACAGGTAGTTAACCCCTCATTTCCTAATTGATCAAAATATCCCATGTTAATGATTATTTTGATCCAAAATCCCAATCCCCATGGTTCTTTACAATTGATATAATTCAATTTCATCATAATTATAACACCTAACATGTATAAATTATAATTAAATTATTAGCTAAATCTCATAAACTAATATAAACCAGAGCTATGGTAGATGAAAACTAAATCAATTATCATACCTAGCATAATATTATTTAAATGCATGCCTGATAACTTAAATAATCAGTATAAACACTCTAAAAAAATCATAAAAACATTCATAATATAAAATTTATATTCATGAATAACAAATAAGGGAATAAGTTAAAAAATGAACAATTTATAATTTTTTTACATGATATAAACATTTATGAAAAATTCATAAATAAATCAATTATAAAAATTTCATAATTTAGGCACAAAAAAATATAATTAATTTTATTTTATCTAATATAAAATTTTCATATTATAATTTATATGGTTTTTAATGTGAACTACTTCATATTAAAAAATATGTCATATTTTATGATCACTTTTATTATCTGATAATAAATATTTCATATTTTATATGAAAAATTTACACAAAATAATATCACATAGGTTTTAAAATAATCCTACTAATATAAATTTTTTATATTTACTTTTATGATATAATCATAAATCATTGTAAACATTTTTTATTTCAACTTATTTTAACCATGTAAATACACATTAAACCAAGATCACATATATCGAAATGTTTTTGGTTTGGTTTAAATCCCACATCCTTAGATTCTAAGTTGAATATGATTTTTTTGAATAAAAAAACTAATTTTATTTAAAATTATACTCAAAACTGCCTATTTCCTTGAAATAATGTTCCCTAGGTATAACTCTTTTAATTGGTAACACTATGATTTATTTCTATATAGCATTTTAACTTGATGTATGTTCTTGTTTTAAGCTTCAAGATGTTTTCTTCTTGCTTCTAAAATATTTGGAAATATCTTGGTGGATTTTTAAGAGGTTTTGTGTTTTCTTAGTGAAAACAAGATGGACCATGGCATGGACCAAGCTGTTTCACCCCTTAGTGTCTCATGTACAGCTTGTTTAGAGCTACAATTCCCTAATAAAGGCATGGATTCCTTGTGGTCACCCTATGTTCCACAGTAAACAAAACCCACCAAAATCATAGTGGAGGCCATGGATGGTCCAAAACAACTAGGCCCTAGGTTCTATGGGAGGGCCACAGAGCATGTTAAGCGGCGTGGAGAGGTTACACAGAGGCCACCGTACATGTGGTGAGTAGCCACTTTACTATAGTGCTACCAATTATATAATTTTTAAATAGCAGAATTGGCCAACTATTTTTATAGAGAGTGTTATTCTCATTTATGGAAACTTTGGAATCATTTAATGGTTTATTTTTATATATTTTTGACTTAGATTTATATCTTTAAACCCTTTATATTCCAATATTTTCTCAGATCTTCATAGTTTTATGATTTATTGGGTGTTCCTAGATGACCATTCATGCCTCTCTTAATCTTCCATAGGCGATCATTTTGTGCTTTCAGACTTTAGTCTTGGAAATTTTTCTTTATATTATTATTATCTCAATTCAGTTCTAGCCATGTGATCGAACCAAAGGTACCTGGTTCTTCATGTTCTTATCTTATAAGGATTTTTTGGTTAGTTTTCTAATGGGGTGTGATTTCTTATTTTTTTATTGATCTAAATATGTTTGGTTATGATTTCCTAACATGGATTAATTAGGTCAGAAAATTCTCTTGGTGCTGTTGAGAGCCAGTGTTCTTATTGTTTGTAGATCCCATTATTGTTTCTATGTAAACTCAAGTTTAAGGTTAGTGGTTTTTCTCTTTCCTATGTTTAGTGAATCAAATATGATCTTGGTTTTCTAAATGGGGTTTTAGATGATGTTTTATGTGATAATTGATTCTTTGATATGTATTTATAAATGGATATTGACAAAATATGTATTTTACCCTAATTTTGGTAAAAGAAAGATGGGTTTCAAAGCATTGTGAAATGGTTTGTGAAATTGTTTTTCAAAGAATTATTCTGATGAAAATGGTTATTTGGATGTTTTTTATGAAATTTTATAATCCCTTATAAACTAAAACTTTTTTTCTATATGTAGCACATGGGAGCCTTAGGTACCCAGGGGGTTTAGTATTGTGCCTTTTCCTTATTTATGTGGGGGTTAACTTATGTGTCACTAGTACATGTGTCCTAGGGACTTGATTACATGAAATTATAGGGGGTTTATCCATGGGGGTGTTCCCATGTTCTTTAGGACTCGTGTCCTAGAAACTTGATCAGTGTACCAAGTCTTGTTTTGATACAATGGTACAAGTGTCTTAGAAAGCCTGGACCTATGTTGTCTTAAGAGTGATCTACATTTTTCTCAGTATTTTCATTATTTTTGATTTTATGTGATATATGATAATGATTTGATAAATGTAAAGTGTTTTATTTGAAATATTATTTGAAACTGCATTACCTGGATTTTGTGTAAGAACTGTAAAAAGGTGATTTTTACCATGATTTTAATATAAATGTGAAAACTGATTTATCATTCCATGTTTTTTTCTTAAATTAAGAATAATGGGATTATTTTATAGAGTATTAATATGGAACATTTGGGCGAGATCCTACTAATCCTGTTTGGTTTACACCCTACATATTTCATTGGGGGGTTTGTATACCTTGTTTTTTCTAATGTAGGAAAGGATAAGGTGTTGCAGTGAGGTTATGAGGTTTATGTTAGGTGGGAATGGGTAGCTGGTGGTGATATAGTGGAATCCTACCCATGTATCACATGTATTAGCTATTTTTAGTTTTATTTTTCCTTTTTGGTTTGTTTTGGACTTTTACCTTGGTTTTGTCTTGATATTTGGTTGTATCACTACCATTTGTATTCTTTAGATTATGAAATATTTATTCTCTAGTTATATTTATCTATATTTTTTCCATGTATCTTATTTTAGGTTTTTAAGATCATTACCTTTGGTTTTTTTGTATTCCCAGGTTCTTATCAGTAGTACGTAGGGATTAGGAACTCCCTTTGGGTGATTCAGTCATTCATTGGTCTAATTCCAAGCTTAGTTGGATGAGTTCCTAGGTATAGTCATGATACTTTTGTATAAGGGCACAATTTTTCTCAGTCTTGGGAAGTTGGTAGATAAGAGACAGAATTTTTGAGACTTATGAGGTATGTTACAAGAATATACCTAGATATCGATCATTGTAATGAGCCTTAAATCACCACAAGATATTTGTATATATGTCTCTTGTGCTGGGTTATGATATAGATATCAATTTATGCTTATGTTATGTTGATTTTAAACTAATATTTTTTCATTTTATGATCATTTACTTCTGTTTTTGGGTATATATAATCATTCCTCAGAGTTGTATTCCAAGGATACCTGTAGTGGGAAATGATCCTCAATGGAATCCTCTTCTTGATTAAAATTTCCTATAGGCTATTGTTTGGATAGTTCATTCTATAGAACATAATGTAATTAATATTTAGAACCCAAATAGATAAGTGTTATCGATAGATAAAGGAAATAGGGACTAAGCACACACATTCTTAAGCTAGAAGCCCTTATATTTTAAGGGTACAAATGAATCTGAAGAGGTAGAATACTGACTAGAAAAAATCGACCAAGTCTTTAATATCCTATAGAAACCTGAATCTATCAAGGTGAAGTGCATGAATTTTAAGCCCGAGGGTCCTATCAAGAGGTGGTGAGATTATATGGCTCAGGTGAATCTTCATATGGGAATAGAGTGAAAATACATCAAGACACTTTTATTTTATAATCTCTGACTAGAATCGATGATGATTGAAAATTATATGAAGTTACTATATTTTCAGCATGTATAGCATTTCATGATAGAGTACACCAACTATTTTCCTAAGTTGGTTTGTTTTTCTATTAAGGTGGTGACGAATGATAAGGTAAAGGCTTAGATTTACCAGTAATGATTTCAACATGATATATGATCATAGGTGTATATGTTGAAGATCACCACCTATGTTTAAGTGGTTGATAGGGCTATGCTGATTGAGATTAATATGCAAGGCAAGATAAGTTTATTTGGTTCTTACCTTTCACCTTATGGAATTTCTAGTGGAATACATGGGAAAAAGAGGAAGTTCTATCATAGTTTCATGGGAGGTGGTGGTAGTTCTTAGAATAGGGATTTTTTATACTCTATCAACAACATCTATAAGTATACACTTGACTTAATACAAGTGTGTAATGTTAGGCCACAATCAGTGGAATTTTACCACACATATGAAGAACTTCAGTGCATGTGGTCACTGAGTTCATCTGTAGAAATTATACCATAATATTTCTACACCTCACTATATTCAGGTATATTTAGCTCCAAAGGACACTATTTAATAGTTAAAATCTTCAAATTCAACTGGGATCTAGCCCCATGCCTCTAGAGTAAATCATATTCATGTAGTGGTATAGTTTTCTAATAGAAGTTGATACATGTATAACTATAGTGAGAGGTACCATTTTTGGTTCAGATTTTATAAAAAGTTCTTTGGCTGATACAGGTGCCTCACAATATTTTATATTTAGAATTTTTTTTATGTGTTGAAATTTTCAATAGCTCTCATACCTCTTTTTATGGACATGGAAACACATCTTAGAAAGAGGAAAGAGTGGTGCCTTCATTGTCCTTTATTTTCTCTTTCAATAGATGATATAGAGTTAGTCTAGGATTTTTTGGTTTTTGATGTAGATATTTTTGATGTTATCATTAAGATGGATTGTCTAGTAAATCAATAATCCAAGATTTATTTTTATCATTGGTGTGTTTCATTATTTATTTCCAATGGGTGATCCCATTTTTTCTAAGGATAGTGGGACCCAAGGTGTAGTCATGCATGATCTTCTCTCATAAAGATCAGGAGTCTATTGTGTGTTATTTCTGTTGATCCTAATGATGTATCCTCTCATATTGATATTCCCTTGTTTGTTTTGGATTTACTTATGTGTTTCCCTGATGAATTCTCCAGTCTACCTCTATAAAGGTAGGTAGAGTTTTCTATCGATCTGGTTCCTCTTACTTATCCAATTTTGATTACCACTTATCATATGGCCCCTACTAATTTGAAAGAGCTCAAAATCCAGTTGGATGAACTGTTAGAGAAGTTATTCTTTATCCTTGGTGTTTCACCATGGTTAGTCCTTGTACTCTTTTCCATAAAGGTTAATGGTTCTATTCATCTATTAAGATACTATCAGATACTAAACTAGGAAACATTTAAGAATAATTATCCCTTTCCTTGTGTGTATGACTTATTTGATCAATTTAAGGGGGGAAATTAGTTTTCAAATTTTTTTCTTTGTTTAGGTTATCTTCAACCTAGAGTTAAAGAATTAAATATTATGAACACTGATTTTAGGAGTAGGAATGTCCAATATATATATCTTGTAATTCCTACGAGCCTAACTAATTCTCATTCTATGTTTATAGCCTTGATAAACTGAATATTACACTAGTATCTCAATAACTTTTTATGTTATTAGTGGATAATGTACTGGTTTATCTGAGACATGATCATGAGTGTGAAAAACATTTGATTTTGGTTTTGAAAATATTTAGGATCCATTGGATTTATTTAATGATATCAAAATAAAATTTCTAGATTTGAGAGTTAAAATTATTGGGGAAAAAGATTTTGGAACATGGTATCTCAGTCAATCTTTAAAAGGTGTAGGTTTTATTATCCTAGAAAGAACCATGTAATTTATTCAAGATTCATAGATTCTTAGGTATTGATGGATATTATATGTAGTTCATAATAGGTTTTTAAAAGATATAATCTTCAACGAATTATATTACCAACAAATGGGTGAAATTATTTTGGGATGATAAATTTTATGCCTCTTTTGATGAGTTGAAATGCTATCTAACCTCAGATCCAATTTTGATCTTTCCAAAAACTAGTAAGGGTTATATGGTTTACTTTGATGCTTTGGGTGTTGTTTTGGGATGTGTGCTTATGAAGGATGACCATGTGGTGATGTAAAATTCATGATAGCTTTATCCACATGAGAAGAATCAACCCACTCATAACTTGGAACTCACTACTATTATGCATTCACTTAAGTATTAGAAACACTATATTTTCATGGAGAGGTTCACAGTCTTTTCTAATCGCAAGAGATTTAGATATATCTTCTATAAGAAGGACCCGAATATTAGGTAGTGTTGATGGGTGGGGTACCTATATACTTTTTACTTCTACATCACCTATACACGAAGGAAGTGGAATGTTGTTGCTGAAAAACTCAGTAGGAAATTTCATTCTCAGGTTGTATTGGGTGTGAATTAGGAATGAAACCTTATAGGTATTTTTGATGAGTTGCAACTGGATTCAATGAAGTTTGAATTTGGTATGGTTCTAACTAGTGTTTAGTTATCATTATCACTCCTTGAGTATATTCTATCGGAATAGAAGTAGGATGATGAGTTTAATGGAGTTAGGGTATCCTTATATAGTGGGGAGACCAATCCTAGCCGTTCTCTCTCCTCTAATAGAATTCTTCTCTTTGGGAGTTAGTTCATCATACCTTAATATACCAAGAAATTAGCGGTGTATGATTTTCATAGTTCATCCCGGGACATTCATCATGGAACTGTGAAGATGTATTATAAATGAGATGGTGTTTTTTGTGGCCAGGTATAAAGCATGACATTACTGACTTTGTGTATCACTGTTACACTTGTTAGTTGATTAAGTTAGAGCACCATAAGCCTTCTGGAATACTTCATTCTCTTCTAGTGTCGGTATGGAAATGATATGAGGTTTACATAAAGTTTATTATTGGATAAACATATAATCACTAGGGAAATAAATCTATTTGGGTGGTGATTGATTGATTGATAAAATATGATCATTTTATTTCAATCAGGGACATCACCATGGTTGCAAATATTGGTGTGTTTTTTATGAAAGAAATTATGATGTTTCATGGGATCCCCTCCTACATTTTATCTAATAGGGATCCAAGGTTTTCTTCTAGGTTCTGGAAAAGTATCCAAGAGGTGATGGGGACTTAAGTCAGGTTGAGTACAACTAACCATCCAAAGACAGATGGCCAACCGGGTCATTCTATTCCAATCATGGAGGATATGTTCCATGCTTTTGTATTGGATTTTGGTTGATCTTAGGATAGCCTATGGTATTATTAGATATTCCTTATAATAATAGTTACCAATCATCAATTATAATGGATCCCTTTGAGTCTTTGCATGGTCACCCGTATAAGTTGCCACTTTATTTGTTATAGGTAGGTGAGGTCTATCTCGTGGGACCAAGTATCATTAGAGAGATACCAGTGAGGATCCAAGATATACTTTGATGATTGGTTATAACTAAGATTCAGAATAAATATTATATTGATCATTGACACCCTAATTTTGAGTTTTCTATTGGTGATCAATCCCTTTAAATTTTTACTCCTCG
Source organism: Viscum album (assembly GCA_963277665.1). Lineage (NCBI taxonomy): Eukaryota > Viridiplantae > Streptophyta > Magnoliopsida > Santalales > Viscaceae > Viscum > Viscum album. The sequence continues at coordinate 548,245,024 of OY728159.1, forward strand.
GATGGGTCATCATAGACTTGGGGAATATGGAAAGTTGGCTTTGAGATATGTTGGAGAATTTGAGATCAATATGTAGGTTGGATAGTCTACTTATCATTTGGTATTTTTGGATCAATTTATAGGTATCGATGATGCATTCCACATATCTTAGAGTAATAAATATCACCCTGATCCTTTTCATGTTCTAAATTAGAAGAAATTTGAGTTGGAGTTAGATGTTTCAGTCATGGATAAACCACTAGAGATTTTTGAATCTCACATGAAAGTTATAGATAGGAATTCTACTCCATTGGTCAAGGTGTTATAGCGGAAAAAATCAAATTCTCAAGTGACTTGTGAGATCGAATCATTAGTGATGGAGCAATGACCTCATCTCTTCAAATATATTTCTTCTTCCCTATAAATTTTTGGGGACAAAGCATGCTATGGTGGGGTGGTTGTAACATCCTTCTTGAGGTATGTTCCCTTTTTACGCTTCGGGTGTTTTTATTATAGGTTATGAAAGATTTGAAAATGGATTGGTTTCTTTTTAAGAGATTTTTGTTTTTCCCATTTCAAAATGAATCAGGCCACAATGCGACCTAAGATGTTTCTACCTTTGGTGTCTCTTTTTCATTCTAGGAGTAGATCCACCACACCCGGAGTAGGGTGTAATTTAGGGTGTCTCTCCCTTGTGGTATCTCTATGCAAAATGGTTTACAGGCCCCACCATGGGCATAGTGGAGGACATGGATAGTCCAAAACACCCATGCCTTTAGAACTAGGGCATGGTCACAGGGTGTGTCAGGTAGTATAGAGAGGTGCCACTGAGGCCACCCCAGGTGTGGTGAGTTGGTAGTACACCATGGTGAATTCAAATCTAGAATTTTCAAATAGCTAATTTGGCAAGCTATTTTTGTGGATAGTTTTGAAGAGTGTTATGATCATTTATGGTATCTCAGATATCTTTTAAGAGTAAATTTATATGTGTTTTTTACTTGTATTTAAGTCTTTAATCCCATCATATTTCAATATTTGATCATATATTTAGATTTGGATGATTTATAGGGTGTTCTAGGATGACCCTTCATGCCTCATTACATCTTCTATATGTGATAATTTTGTACTCTTATCCATAGGTCTTGGATGTTTTTCCTTGTATTTTGATCATCCCACTCAAGTTCCTACAATGTTATTGAACCGGAGGTTAGTGGTTCTTCATATTAATGTATTATAAGGATTGTTTTTTTGGGTTTTCTGGTGGGGTGTGGTCTCTTCTTGCAGCATTGATCTAAGAATGTTTGGTTATGGTTTATTTATGTATATTACATATGTTAGGACCTTATCTTTATTTTTAGATCCCTTGTTCTTATTTGTTATGGATATCATTTTTGTTTTTGTGAGAACCCAAGTTTGAGGTAGGTGGTTATATCTCTAAACTATATTCGGTGAACTGTATGTGATCTTGTTTTTCTAAATAGTTTTATTTTAAAATGATTTTTGGCATGATAATTTATTCTTTTTTACGTGTGAATAAATGTATTTTTGATAAAATATGGTTTTACCCCTTATTTTGTTAAAGGAAATATAGTTTTCAAAGCATTGTAAAATGGTTTGTGAAACTAGTTTTCAAAGCATGCTTTTAAGGGAAAGTATTTTTTCGGAAATTGTTTGTGAATGGTTATAAGCCCTTGGAAACTGAAATTGATTTGACATATACAGAACATGAGAGCCTTGGGTACCTATAAGGGGATTTAGTATCAGACCCTATCTTGGTTTCCATGGAGAGTTCACTCATGGAGTGTTCCTATATTCCCTAGGCCTTCTACCCTAGGGACTTGATTATATGAAATTATAGGGGGTTCTTTCTTGGAGGCACTCCTCAATTATCTAGGCCATGTGTCCTAGGAAATTGATTAGTTTACTAAGTCTTGATTTGATATTATGGTACAAGAAACCTAGATAGTACAAACCTAAGTTATCCTTGGGGTGATCTCCATTATGATTTGGATTTACATTATTTTTTATTTGACATAATATATGATACATTATTTTTTAAATGTAAAATGGTTTATTTAAAATTTTATTTCAAACTATATTATTGGGATCATGTATAGGAACAATAAAAGGGGGATTGTTTACAATTATTTTGACATAAATGTGAAAAATACTTTATCATGCCATGTTTTTTTCTTAAATTTAGTATAATTGGATATTTATTTGGGTGGGATCCTATTGATCTTATTTAGATCACACCCTACACACTCCCTTGGGTGTGTGTAGACCTTGTTTTGTCTGATTAAAGAAATGGAAAGGAATTGTGGTGAGGTTGTGATATTTTTTAGCAGGGTATGGTTAACTACTAGGGAGATAATGGGATTTTCCCCACATATCACATGGTGTAGTTATTTTTATTTTTAGTTTTAGTTTTTTATTTTTTAGACATGTACCTTTGTTTTTTCTTTATACTTTGGTTGTATTGCTACTATTTTCATTATTTGGATTATGTAATATTTCTTATCTGGTTATATTTATGTATATGTATTCCACGAATCTTGTTTAATGTTGGGAAAATCATTCCCTCTTCACTTTTTTGGGTTTCTGAGTGCTTATTTCCAGTTGTGTGGATTGAGAATTCCCTTTAGGTCTTAACATAGTCCATTTTGAAGCCGAGTAGGATGGATTTTTTGGGCCAGGTCATGAAATTCCAAAATTCTAAGTATTTTTGGTATTTAATGTCATACCCTTACAGGTGTTTTTGAAATTCATTTTAGGTTAATCAAGCTATTTTGGGTTAGTTATTTTTCCATGTCATTATGGGGAGTCGTTGAACATTTTATAAAGCCATTTTGGATTGGAAATACATTTTTATTGTATCATAAAAAGTTTTAAAATGGATTGTATTACATAAACTATGGTGAGGTTCAAACTCTTTTAAGCCATGGACCATAAAATAAGGACAAGATAACCATGACATAGAGGGATCACCATATGATTTTTTATTTTTCTTGATTTTCTTACATTGCTTGTAATGACCATTTCATGTTATTTGTGTCATGGTATCAGAAAAAATATGGAAAAAAATTCTAATTTCAAAGTGAACTATGTTGTAGTATTACAAAAATAAGAATTAAAAAACCATTTTACATACACAATAATATAGAGCCTAGAAAATAATATTTTAAAATTTATCCATCCTTTAAAAAAGTCAACCAAAACATTATGAAGATGACTCTGACACCACTGATAGGTTTTGGAGGAGATAAAATTTATCCAAAAATAGTGGAAATACACTAAATTGAAACCTAAAAGCACAAAATTTTCCATACATATTGGATTAAATAAAATAATGGAGATATAATGACATACCTTTCTCTTTCAATCTAGATCATCCACTTGTGTTTTATGTAGATCACTGAGAAGTAGCTGAAACAATCCTTCCTCCTTGGGGTATCCATGTATTTCATGAATCTGCAAACACTCAGGAATGATATCCATCAAAACATATTTTTCTATAGCTTTAAGTTTAAAGGTTTGAGAGAAATGATATCTTGATAATTTTGTCCTTGAGGAGTTCAAACTAGTGCACACAACTACATGAATATTAAACTGAATTATATACGCCTACAAGATTTTTAAATGCTCAACATATTTAATTTTAACATTTTATAAATTTATCAAACATTTAAAATTTTATAAATTTATCAAACAATTAAAATTTTATAATGTATGGTTATAAACTTTATATTTATTATTTAACATTTAAATAATAATGTTATAATTTCAAACTTCATACAATCATCATCATATGTTGATCAATCGATCCCGATAGCCTTTGGAGTGAAAATATGGTTGATTCATGTGTTATCACAAAACATAATAATTCCATACACAAAGCACCAAAACATAGTAAATTTCACTATGTCTTAGAGAAACCTAGCATAAACTATGACATAACCGAATTACAATACCATGATTAAGACTTTATTGTTTATATTCCCATAAATTTAAAATATAGATGTCATAATATAAAATTTTTATGATTCTCATGAGCATAATTTATCAAATGTTTATTTCTCTATTATCCCACATCCATTAGAATATGATATTATTCAATGGTATTAACTTAGAAGATAAGATATGATTTTAAATGTTTTTCATATACTCATTTACCACTATAATATAAATCTATTTTCTCAGTGTTAGAAAAGGTCTTTCTCAATGCTTAAAAAGTTTTGACAAAGCTGGTGATAAGGATGAGAAAAGGTAAGGATATTTCTTGATGCTAAGGAAATATTGATAAAACTCAATTCATACTAATAAAATACTTGAATAATTTTTATAAAAACCCAAAAATAATAAAAAAATAACAATAAAAAACCATCACCACCAAATTCAATAGAATTGAAACTAGAATTAGAAAAATGAAAATAATAAATATATTTCATTATTTGAAAATAATAAATATATTTTATTATTTTAAAATAATAAATATATTTTATTATTTGAAAATAATTTTTTTAATTAAAGATAATGATAATTATTACAAAAAATTATAAATAAATAATTTTCATAATGGAATACATGAATAAGATATCTATGGTGAATCATAAATAATCCATTGAATTTTAATTATTAAATAAATATACCTATAATTGAATCAAAATTCATATATAAGTAATAATTAATAATATGGTTTTTATTAATACAACCTAAAAAATTTAAAATTAATTTCAATTAAAAAACTATATTTAGGTTATTTTGACCATACCATGTATCAGAATGATATTTGGTTCATTCATACAGGTTAAAAATGAATTCACCACCATTCTTCTAAAGTTCTATGACTTTTTGTGAGACTTTTTTCCTATTTTTAATCATGAAAAACATGTTTTAAGCTAAAATATCATATTTTAAATTGAAAACATGAACTTTTAGACATTTCTACCACAAAATTTTTTAGAATTTTGCATGATTCACTTTATTATTTCAAAAATGAATTGAAGATCATTGTTTGAGTGCATGAAAGCATTCTAAATCTTTTTTCTTTTTTTGACCATGTCATTCATGTGTGTAATTTAAATATTAGTTTTAATTAAATTTTTTTTATCATTTTTAATACACCACATGTTAGAATTTTTCATGGTTCATTCACATAGGTTATATAGGATCCTCATACCCAATAAAATCTATATCTATATGATTATACCACTCTTAATTGGATCCTACTCAGATTAAAATTCTAAACTAGTAGGTAAATCTAGTAGCTATAGTGAAATAATAACCTAGAAGTGATGACCATAATGTACCCATCTAGAGAAAAATACATAATGTTTTAACACTATTTAGAGAGGAATAAATTTCTAGTAAATGAAACACGAGGTAGGGTGAAATAAAAACCTAGAGTAAGTACTTTCCCCTTGAATTACTCTTCAGTAACTAAAGTATTATCATTAATTTTTCTATAATCAAGGAGATAAACACTTCAAAATAAAATTCAAAAGATAACCCCACTTTACCACTAACCACCATCTATAAATATAAAATTTCACACAAGTACATCATATAATAATTTAAAAATGTATTGAATAAAATATTTCAAAGTAGTACATTACAATATCATTTATTACTAACAAGCCTTTATAAACCAAAAAATAATGTAAACTCATGAAATTCATATTTTAGAAATCAACCATAGCCTATAACATGAATTTTAAATCTGTTTGAATCCTAATAAACATAAAGTGAATTTTTTTAAACACTTTATGTTCCCAAACATAGTTTTTATAAATAAACACACAAATATCATAGATATTCCATTTATATCAACCATAAAGTCCCTTTATTTCATGCCAAACATGATTTTATTCTTTTTAATTTTCAATGGGATCATAATATCATTTCATTAAAAATCTTAAGGAATTATTTCACCGAACTAAATTCAGTTATTTTTTGAGAAAAACATAGTATATATTTCATTAAACTCCTTGTGTGAAAAACAATTCATGTTAAAAAACTACCCATTTGATTTAAAAAAACTACCTTATTTCAAATGAATTTTTGAAAATATAATGAAAACTCAACATAAAATTACTATATATGTTCAATATTGATTCTATATCGATGAAAACATCATTTAAAAATGGTAATCATCATTGGTTTTATCAAAGATATAGAGAATGAAAAATAACTTATATAAAAGTGATGCCACCTCAACACCACCATCAACCAAGATTAGATTATATATATAAAAGAGTTTTGCATCCTCTTGACAAAAAAAGACCTATGAAATTCATTATTTATCCCTTAAGATGGAAAACCACCCAAATCCCCCATGAACACTTAGTTATAAATTTTAGTGATAAGAAGAATAAGATGATTAATAAGAAGAGAAATAGGGAGGAAAAAAGACCAACCTCAATCCATGATGATTTCTACATGAAAATCAAAGAGAAGAAGAAGAAATACAGGTAGAAGACTCTCCACCTTCTCCAATTTCGACCTCCCAAAATGGGATGAAATTAGAGTTCCCTATCTCATTTTAGGTCACTTCACTCAAATAATAATAATAATAAAAATATTATTATAAAAGGTTTATTTATAAAATAATCTATTTCTTATAATACACAAATATGTAACTAATACATGAATAATAATAATAATACCATCATCCCTTACTATATCAATTAAAAATTGACTAGAAATATATGATATAAATAATTATATGAATTATACATAAGGAAAAAATAAAGAATGTATTTTTATAAAAATAATGTCTAAATTGTTTAAAACATAATTCATAATTTTTTTAATAATAATAAATACTAAATAAAATAATTATAAGAATCCATAAACCAACCACAAAGACTCTTAGGATGTTGGGTATTGAATTTTTTTAGGTAATGATTTAAGTAAGGCATGGTTAGTTAACATAGTTAGAAAAATTTTACATCTTTCCATGAATTTCTACTAACTCTTAAAACACCATGCATAGTTAGTATTGATGGTATATAAGACCATGCTTGTAAAACCCTAACTAAATCACCCAGTTTGGGATGAAGGTTTAAATGACCTCATGAACGTCTCCCCATATGCAAGAGGCTGCTGAATAGCAGGGAGGGTCTAATTGGAACCATAGTGAGACATTTCCCTCGATAACTGAATTGCAGTGAGGGTCTAATTAAAACCATGTAGACTCTGGTGGTTATAAGTTATCGAGGCTACTGAATAGTAGTTAGGGTCTAATTGGAACCATCAAGATTCCTATGTAGGGTGTGAGTAAAAACCCTATAGGAAAACACTAATACATACTAAAAACAAGTTTAATAGTTATATGCAAGTGTATGTAATGATAAAAAAGCAAACCTACAACTAACAATCATATACTGGATCATCTTGCACTAACTAGGATACCACGTACCTTAACCCCACCAGCTTCATCTCCATTATAGAAGATAAGTTATTTCTTATTTCTATGAATCTTAGAACAATCCACAAGACCCACGTATGTATTGGAATAGGAAACATGTTCATCATTCCTTGGGTCATCCCACATGCCATCATGCCTCACCAATGGAATCAGGTCAGGCCACAAGGCAATCATGCTCTACTAAATATATCGGGTTAGACCATAAGGAAATCTTTCCCTACTTTCAAACTTAGGTTAGGAATCAATACCATCACTCTCTACCATATATCATTCCAGAACCCACCATAATCATTACACTTCTCATTTCACATTATACTCCTATAATGAATTAACCATCCATGAAGGGTCCACCTGTCACTTTGATACAAGATAGAATAATTCTATGGGTATGTACACATTTACATACACAATACACATGAAGGAAAGTCTTAATATATACACATACACAAGCATGTTAATCAATAAAGGTCTCACATTCCATACAAAAAAGGCATGTCATGTCAAGAAAGGTCTCATGGGACACACATGCATACAAAATCATGTCATATAAAGAAGGTATCATGACCACACACACACACACAAGCATGTCACATAAAGAGAGGTCACATGGGATACACACACACATGAAAAAGCATGTAATATCAAGAAAGGTCTCATGGGCCACACATGTATTCATAATCATGTCATATATTAAAATTATATATAATCATCATAACATTCTAAGTAACTTCCTACCTCAAGATTATCAATTCACATTGATAAGAATCACCAACCAAATCAAGAAATTGAAAGGAATTCTCTATAACCAATCTCAAACCATCTCATGATGAATTCTAGAATCATGATCCTTGAATAAGAATAAAATGAGGGATAAAAACAAATAATACTTTCCCATGGATAACCTCTAGAAATTATAGTTCTAGATATGATTAATAAAGAGATGATAATTCTATATATATGGTTACCTATCCACAAATAATTTTATAGATCCCCATTATATTACATTAGAGTCTATTGATCTAGTAATGAATGTATAGATCTATGGTTCGAACTAACAGAAAGAAGAGATTTTGGTTTAAATAGCTTAAACTTACCAAATGGGTGTTACTAGATTAATCAAATATTCAAGTGTTTAGAATATGGGAAGAAGAGAGATAAATCTATATTAGAGGAGTCCTTCAGTTCATTCTGATCAAATAATGGTCAAGAAAAGTTAAGGAAATATAAAATACGGGATTTAGAGGGAAATTATAGGGCCACCATTAATTAAATACCCATATGGACTCTATTGGTGAGCTTCTAGTCCCCATTGGTTAGTTAATAGATTTCCCTTGGTTAGCTAGTAAGTATAGGTAAATCCTAGGGCTATTTCCTTTACCACTGGACGGCTAGTGGAACTACACCAGAAACTCAGTGGCACCCTGGATGTTCTTGGTATTTTTCCACCTCAACCGACTAGATGGTGGAATAGAACTAACTAGAAAGTGGAACACAACTAGCTTCTATGATTCTGGTTAGATCCCAAATTTCCTTAAGCTTGTAATTCCCAATCCTCAAACACCTCTAACATGTATCAAAATTCAAACAAAATATCATGAGTATGTATCAAAACTAAAACAAAACGTACCTTTAAATTTGAGTTTGTATTGAATCCACCCCCTCCATAGACTTCTTATCCTTTAGAATTGTCTCTAGAGGTGAAAGAACTCCACCTATAAGGTATTATCATCCTTGAGAACTACTTGTTGAGGCCTTTCTCAAATGACTCTGTTTCTCAACATAAAAATATAACTCCAAATCTAGAGTTAAATCCCATAGATGTATATAAAAATACACTCTCAAGTGATAGGCATTACCTAATATCATAGAAATATCCTTATTTCATTCAACATCATTAAATTGAAGCTCCAAAATTAAATAACTACCTCTAACCTGGATTTTATGATAATGATCCATACACAGAATTTCGCTCATTCCCATGATTCATGGAACCAAAGTTTCTTACTTTACTAAGTTTCTATGTACCAAATGACACTTCTCTATGATTTGAAACATTATTTTTCAATGAATCAAGTCACAATACATACTAGATTCCGAAATTAATCTCACATAATGACCCAAGCCTCACTTCATAGGTTGGCATCACCAGTTCATTCTTGATTGCGTCTGAATGATACCCTCACATGTATCTAACATCTACCTTATTCTCTTACACACACACACAAGAATAAACCTATACCCATGGGTTATATTCACATATATTACATTTCTAATTTTTATTATAAATTCCATTACCATTGTAACACAAGAACTAACATATTTTATTTTCATCCAAATGCCGAAACTCACAAGCATTTCCAAGAAATATCAGATAGGATCAAATCATCAAACCCAATAGAATAACTCAAGGACTCCATCCACCACCCTAGAAAAGACTCTTTCACTCTATCCTATCACTACCTCACATGTTCCTATTAATGTTCAACAAAATTTGAAGTCTATTCATGCACCATAGGTGTGTATTTATCAAAATTTTCAAACTATTTAATTGAGATCACAACCTGCAATTTTCACCACCACACTACCCAGTACATGATGGGAAAAAACTAACTCCCCAGATAGAATAATCATCCCTAAAAACTCATAATAATATCACCTAATGCATTGGTTATACCCCAAAACTTAAGTCATGTTGGTCAATCCTTACCAAAATACTCTATGGTGGTATTTAAGTAGTTTGTATAACTGTTTATCCACCCATTAGTTTCTAGCCTAACTAATCACCTATTCTAACATCGTTGGACCATAAACTAAAATATTTATCTATAGCCAACATTTTCAAATTTATGTATTTGAAACAATATCAACATCAATCTTCTATTCAACCTTGAAATTTAATAACCTGGTGTTTAAATCTACCCCTTTCATTGAAGGACACCACACTTTCATTATTATACTCTGATAAAACTCACTATACTAAGAAATTTCAACCTAAGGTATTAATTCTAGGTCTTATAATTCCAATGAATCAAAAAACCTTACTTTGTCGATCCTTGATCATCATCATTGAATGAACACATAGAGCACAATGAAGTCACAAAAACATTATCCATAAGGCAATTGTACACCACAATAGTTACCAACTACTAAAGTTTAAAACCAAAGGATTCATAGTGATAAACCCAATTTAGTAGAAAAAGGCAGAAACAATTCTCATCATTACCCAAGAATACCTCAATTTAGGCCTTCTTATAACCCATATTCAATCAATTATGGTATACTATGAAGGATTCACTTTCCATTTCTATACTATCACCAAAAATACTACACTTCTAATGAGCCAAACTACTCAACCATGGTTTATTAGAAAAAACATCATGGTTGTCCCACACTTCTTTAGGAACCTAGAATAAGTTCCATTAAAACCAAACATACTGTATCTAATTACCTCTAAGAGAACACACGATAAATAAATTTGGAGGTTGTTAACATGTTCACTCTAAGGGTAGTTCACAAGGGTAATACCCATTATATATACATCTAACCACATTAAAATTTATATAATCATTTCTTACCCACATTTCATGAAAACATCAAATATCTCACCAAAAATATTTTATCTAGTTTTCCTTTGGAAAACCTTGAGCTTCCTTGAACCTTAATGCTTTAAACTCTAAAAAAAATTCCAATATTCTTCACTAATAATTCCACCATTTATCACTCTCTTGGATCTCCATATATCACATATATTTTTTCAATCCAAGGGAAAAAACTATGGACTCAGCTCACTCAAAGGACCAAATTTGGTTTCCAAGATAAAACCATAAGCTAAAACTTTAACCTTACCTCATACAAACTATAACCAACTCAGAAGACACATTCATGTCTTAAACACTTGGTTCACATCATGAAACACTATAGGAAGTATAAAATCAACTAATTATCATTATTATTCTTTCAAAACTCATAATTAAACTACTTACAAGGCCCCTAGAGTCTCACTGGTTCATTCTTTAAAACCAAGATATTACCTAAAAAATCTAGATTCTTAGTCCCATATTGATTGAACATCAACACTTAAGGTCACTACTCACCTATCCTTATAATGTATCACTCACTACCAACTGAATGAAAGTAGAAAAACCCACATTCATGCTTCATAAGGCCAACAATACCAGATTATGCCACTATCCATTTCATAAGTAATGGCTACCATGTGAAATAATCATTCTTAAGATTCCACTATCCCGACTCTCATATCTATATCCACACATCAATGGTCCATGGAGACATCACACATCAACCCTTTTACCCCATGTTTATTTATCTGAAATAACACCCCATTAACTCAACCACCTATGGGGTTCACATCTCACTCAAGGATTACACAAATACCAACTTCCCATAACCCCTCTCTACCCACCTTAGAGAGAGACACACGATTATTACACAATAATATCACAAGAAAAACCATTGATCCAATTTTGAGACCATCCCATAAAAGAGAATATTAACCAACCCACACATTCATAACATCACCACTTAGAGAAATCTAAAACAATATAATGAATTCCCTTTGACCATAATTCACATCAGTACATCAAATAAGATCCATTCAAGAGGTACCCACATGTGCATCATAAAACTATGGTTTTAATTTGACAAACGAGCCTATAAAAATTAGGTCTCATTAATCCAAGCCATTCACACACTTTGAAAATTCCATTTCAAACCACAATTTCAACTATTTTTTTGGAAACCCCTTCCAAAACCATTTGAGAACCATTAAAATATAAAAACCATTTTACTTAAAAAACAAACCACTTTTTTCCTCATTTGAGAAAATTTCATAATAGAAAAAAATCTACGTAGTTCACAGTGAAAACATAGAAAAATAAATTTTAAAATTAAAATTGTAATGTCCTGGACCTCTCTGGTCTATTCCTTTGTGAAAATATGGTGTTTGAGGTGTTCTGGGAGGTCAAGGTGACTATTCCCCAACAATTTTTCAATTTTCCCTTTCTATGAACATTAGCATCAGTGAACCTCAATGAACAGTTCCAATGGTAGATAGTTGTGAAGAGTGCATCGGTAATGTTATATGAATAGTTCCATCATTGAACAGTTCTATCGGTAACCTCTAACGGAAACCTCTCTTTCCTTTTCCAAATTTCCAATTCTATGAACAGTTCTATTGGTGAACAATTCTATCAGTAACCTCTAATGGTAACCTCTATTTCTTTTTCCAAATTTCCAATTCTATGAACATTTCTATTGGTGAAGAGTTCTATTGGTAACCTCTAATTGTAACCTCTATTTCCTTTTCCAAATTTCCAATTTTATGAACAGTTCTATCGGTGAACAGTTCTATCGACAACCTCTAACGGAAACCTCTATTTCCTTTGTAACAACCCGGTTCTTATTTTTGAGGTGTAGGTTTCTTCTTTTCCTTTTTTCCTTAAGTGTTTTTGAGAAAATAAGGAAAATGGGGAAAAAATCCCAAATTTTGTAACTACACGCCGTGTACTTTTCCACACACAATGTACTTTGGCCGTGTGGGATGGGTACACAGGGCGTGTAGGCCTGTCGACAATGAAGAATATAAAAACTAACTACATGCCATGTATAGGGTATTTACACGCCTTGTATTCAGTCAACAGGTGAATAGTATGGTGGTGGAGGCAGTCGCCAGCGGAGCGACAGTACACGCTGTGTAATCAGGAATACACCCTGTGTACTCATGTCGGCAAGTGAACAGTGTCACGCTGGTGAGTATCCACCAGAGGAACAATTAAATAATGGAAAGTACACGCCATGTACTTGAGAGTACACATCGTGTAGTTTGTTTTTTTCACTTAAAATGGGCAGTAGCCTCCTCTGTTCATAGATGAAGCTTAAAACGCCAGAGGAGATTGGGAGGACGGCTGGAGCTTCAGAGATATCCCGACCGCGCACCGAGAATCCGTTTCTACTTCCACCGATCATGTTGGGACCATACGGGTAATCTCTCCCTTCTACTTGTGCTGTTATTACCAATTATTCTTCTAAGAGAAGTTATTTTGGTTTGAACGTGTTGTGGTTTTTCCCAGATCTACAACATTTTTGTGCGTTTCAGGAGGAGTCGTTCACGTATACCAATCAGGGGCGATTGAGGTAGGTGGTCTGGTGTTTTTTTCCAACTAATGTGGTGAATTTGTGTAACATTGTGCTAAGAAACCATGTTGGGGTGTCGTATGGCTAAGGCCTTGGCTATTTTAAATACCTAGGATTGTATAGCTGATTGAATGTGATTATAAACTGCTGTTTGGGATCACTATTTGGATCAAGGACCACCCCTGGGGTGTGTTCCTCTGTTTAGCCGTTTGGCCAGGTTACCTGAGGGTAAATCATTAAATTTAGCATGTTTTAAATTTCCTTAAGAGGAATTATATATAAATTTCTTTCTTATATGTTGGGAATGGACCGGTTACTTGTTTAGCCTGAGGGAAATGCTATGATTAGACTATGGGCAGTGTTATGTTTAGCCTAAGGGAAAACTCCTTTCATGCTTGTGGGCAGTAGATTCTGTTCTTGTGGGCGACACCTCATACGCCGGTGGGCATTATTCAATATGCCTGTAGACAGACTCCTGTGGGTTTGGATTCTCTTTACTTGAGGGTAAATGTTTTCATGTCTGAGGACTCTGACTGTTTACTTAGAATATTCACTGTGGTGATTTTCTTAAATTGAATGATTAAATGAATATTAAAATGGTAGTATAACTAGTAGTTAGTTACTTTTGAGTACTACTTAGTTTATTGCATTTACCTTTGCACACTACTATTCCACATTTTCTCGGACAGTTGGGCACGAGCCTTTGGTGGGTGCCTACTGGAATTTATTTCTCACATCCTGTTTGGGTCATGTCTTCAGTCCAAAAAGACTATATTTTTCCAGGTGTATATAGGGGCATGGGTCCCCATACAGGTAAATGATTGTAACAGAGGAGTATGAGAGCATGGGACCGAGCCTAGGCTTGCGATGCTGCTGCGTTTTGTGTACTCTGCTTTAGTTTTATTTGGCTATACCTTGCACATGACATGTATTGTATTGTATTGGAGTATATCCTGTTCTTGCTGTTTTCATAGAATAATGACATGCTGCATCTCATATATATGACTAATGGTTCTCTTTTACATCAATTATCCATTTTAGTTATATATTGTTTACTACTTCCGCTGTTGTATGTCATATAATTCTTTTTCACTGCGCTACACTTTAAAAAATGAGAGCATAGTTTCCCCACTATCAGAATTGGTCCCTCGCTTCTAGTCGGTAGCCTCTGGCATTTGGGGAAATGCACTTGAGTTCATGTGACCAACTGGGTTCGGGGCACCCGTTGAGTGACCCCTGGGTCTAGGACGTTACAAAGTGGTATCAGAGGGGTTATTTTCTTTGAATTGCTGTTTGGAGACTATAGTCAGGGATATGACAGAAATGGTATTTGGTAATAAGTTGTGTCTAGGAGTAGTTAAACAGTGTACAGGGAAAAGACAATTTACCTCATGTTGCAATTTTACTAATTTTTCAATTTACAATTAATTTGATTTTCACCATTGGGTGACACACTTGTGGTGTGTTGTTATATTTTTATATTGGGTTCTATTTAGTTGCAACCCAATGAGATGAGGGTATGCCGTCTCATGCATCATTTAGGAATATGTTAGAATCACATGTCATGCATAGTTTCCATGCCATGTAGTTTCATTAGAAATTTCATGCTTTTGTGATAGATGTTGTGCTAGTAAAATCATGCTGTTGTGATAGATGCCTTGGTAAAATACCTGCTATTTGATAGTGTATTATTATGTAAGGTTTGTAGAATGAATTCCAAACTTTGGTTCTTGAGGAGTATGGGACCTAATTAACCAGAATTTGGCAGATCATTGACTATTTTCCTGGTTTATAACACGTATAATATGCCAAGCTTTGATTCGCGGGGAGTATGGTCCCTCACGGATCAGAATTTGACACTTAGGTGTTCGTTTCAATGTTTTTTGGGATCCGGAGTAGTTTCTGAGGCTTACTATCTTGAAAAACCCAGAATACACACCATGTAGTTTTGATTACACACCGTTTAATCTTCTGTTCGGGAATAAAGAGAAATATTTAAGTACACGCTGTGTAACCTAAGTACTCGCCATGTAGTCTATTCCTGTGTCATAGGCCATGTGGGCGGGGACATGGGTAGGGAATAGTTTGGGCAAAAATGCCATGTACCGGTTGTACACGCCGTGTAGTATTGACTCGGAGACCGCCCGTGTAACTAACAATATGGACGGTGAAACCTTAAGACATACACGCTGTGTACACCTTGAACACACCATGTAGTCTGACCCAGGTACTCGACCATTTCACTAACAACATGGGTCGATGTTACCCTACCTAGTACACGTCGTGTGCCCATGGGACACGCCGTGTAGTCTTGACTGCTGAGAGACCGTGTGGACTTAGCCGTGTGGCTGGGGAAAACGGGGTGGTGTACACGCCGTGTGCAGGTGTAACACGCCGTGTAGTGTCAGCCGAGTAGTAGGCCATGTCATGAATGACATAGGTAGTTGGAAATTAAACCATGCTGTGTAGATGTTATACATGCCATGTAGTCTTGTTCAGAAGAGAGCCATGTAGAAGGACCTGGGCAGGGGATGAAAAGTTAGGTACATGTCGTGTAGTTAATATACACGCCTTGTAGTATTGTTTTAAAAATATTGAATTCCTTCTTCCTCCTATTCCATTTATGGTCCCCTAGTTTTCAGTCTTTGATAAACTTAAATCTAAGGTGTGTTTTTGAACTTCTAGATTCATGCCGCCGAGACTACCACCGGTTGTTCGCCAAGAGAGAGGCAACGATTATTCTCCAGAAACGGTAGGCCATGGGCTACCGATGGATCCTCCAGTAGAGCCAGATGCAGAGCCAACAATTATACTGAACACAAGTGCAGATGTTCAGTTCCGTGAAGGATTTATGCGGTTCATGCAGACCTTTCAGGGAGCACCTCCGACTGCCACATCTATGGCAGAGCTGACTCGTATATTCCATCAACAACATCCACCTACATTTTCAGGGGATGGTAGACCACAGGCTGCAGAGTCTTGGCTGGGGTATATGAAGACTATTTTCAAGCATTTGGAGATTCCTCTAGTGTTTAGGGTCAAGCTTTCTATATACATGCTGCGTGATTCCACCAAGAGGTGGTGGGATGTTACCATCCAATCTGAGCATCACAAAGACATGGTGTGGGAAGATTTTCAGATAGCCTTCTATGAATTCTTTTTCCTAGAGATGCTGAGGGCAGATCGAGCTCAAGAGTTCATGAATCCGTAGTAGGGCGCTATGTCAGTGATGGATTATTCTGCTCTCTTCACCGAGATTCAGAGTTTTGCACCCATTCTGGTGGGTGATGATACTTTGAGGGCTAGATGATTTGAGGATGGTCTTCGATACGACATCCGAGCTCTGGTGAATGTTTTTAGGTTTCATACTACACATATTATTGTGAACCAGGCACTGATTACCGAGAGGAACCTATGAGAATCTAGTAGTGTGGGCCAGGGCAGTTCAACACCAATTTCTAGTACTATTTATACCAGTAAGAGGAAGAGACGGATGAATTTCTCTCACTATGGCAGTACCAGCCTGAAGAATACTTCAGGTGG
This sequence comes from Viscum album, assembly GCA_963277665.1. Classification (NCBI taxonomy): domain Eukaryota; kingdom Viridiplantae; phylum Streptophyta; class Magnoliopsida; order Santalales; family Viscaceae; genus Viscum; species Viscum album. Next base: position 548,262,128 of record OY728159.1, read on the forward strand.
CCAGGTCATGTGCTAACAGTGTGGTAAGGAGGTGAATAAGAGACCACAATGTCCACGTGACCTATTGGAATGATGATATTGTGGCATGATGGGTCATCTGTAGTGCCTTTAAAGGGCGTTTCCACCAGTGGATAGTGAGAGGGGTTCTGTGCATAGTTCGTATGCGGGAGCAGGACCGACAACTTCTTACCAGTCAGGAAACTGGAATATGTCAGGGCGTTCAGGCAGAAATGGTGGTCATGGCCGTGGTAGCAAGACACCAGGATCCCAGGGGCAGTAGGGCGGGTCAGCTCAGGGTAGCCAGGCTGTGTCGCAGGGCCGCAAAACTGGGCAAACATATGCAGTGCAACAGACCCAACATGGGAAGGATCCCGAACCTTCCACTGTCAGAGGTACTATTCTAGTTGCTTCTGTTTTATCTTCTGTACTTTTCGATACGGGTGCTACACATATCTTTATATTTGTGCCCGTTTTGGAGAGCATTGGCCTCTGTGTTTCTACTTATTCTGATTTTTATGAAGCTGGACACTCTGTTGGGGACTAGAACGACTGGTGTGCATCAGTATAGAGAGTTCCCCCTTGAGGTTTGTGGGTGTTACTTTCTATGGGACCTCTATGTCCTAGAGATGACGAGCTATGATTTCATTCTCAGGATGGACTGGTTTGTACCCTTTCGAGCCTTTGTAGATTTCTATCATCGCAGGGTGAGTTTCATGTCACAAGAAGTCAGAGAGTTTCTATACAAGGGTGAATGGGATGTTCATGCGAGTCGAGTTGGACCGAGCATTGTGGGTGAGGTAGTGCGACATCCCATATTGCGAGTTTGTATTTGGATGACCAGGGAACTTGTCAGAAGGATTTCCCTCCAGTAGTTGATCATTTCAGGGATGTCTTCCTGGATTACTTTTAAGGTCTACCTCCGGAACGAGAGGTAGATTTCTCGATTGAGCTTTTGCTATGAGCAGCACTGGTGTCCATTACTCCGTATAGGATGGCTACACCTAAGTTGTAGGATCTCAAGAGGTAGTTAGAGGAGTTATAGGCAAAGGGTTTCATCCGAACCTGTACTTATCCTTGGGGTTTGTCTGTCCTGCTTGCTAAGAAGGTGGACGGTACCCTTAGACTCGGTGTGGATTATCAGAAGTTGAATCAGTTGACGGTTAAGAACCGATATACCTTACCAAGGATTGATGATCTTTTTTATACAATTCGAGGAGCACGAGTGTTTTAGAAGATTGACTTGAGATTCATATATCATCAGTTATGCATTAGACCATCAGACATACCGCTTACAGCTTTTCGGAGTAGGTATGATCTATACGAGTACTTGGTCATGCCGTTCGAGGTCACGAACGCACCAGTAGTTTTCATGGCTTTGATGAATCATGTGTTCCATCCTTATCTGGACTCTTTTGTGGTAGTCTTCGTGGATGATATCTTGGTTTACTCTCCCACTTTACACGACCATGCTACCCATCTTGAGATCGTATTGAGTACACTGAGATAGAATCAACTATATGATAATCTCTCAAAGTGACACTTTTGGATGGACCAGATACACTTCCTGGGTCATATAATCTCAGAGGCAGGAGTTGCAGTAGACCCAGAGAAAGTGAGAGTAGTAGTTTCCTGGGTGCAGTCTAAGAACGTGTTTGAGATACAGAGTTTCTTGGGGATGGATGGTTACTACAAGCGCTTTAGACAGGAATTCTCCTGCTTAGCAGTGCCGTTGAACGGTTTGACTAAGAAGGGTGTGACGTTTTTTTGGTCAAAATCTTGCGAGATAGCCTTTTAGGAGCTTAAGGGAAGGTTGACATCAGCACCAGTCCTGATACTTCCAGAGCAAGGGAAGATCTATACAGTTTACATTGATACATCATTTATTGGGCTGAGAGTAGTGTTGATGCAGGGCGATCGAGTAGTTGCATACGGGTCCCGGCAGTTGAGGCCACATGAGAGGAATTACCTGACACATGTCCTCGAGTTGGCTGCAGTTGTTCATGCATTGCACTGTTGGAGACATTATCTCTTGGGGGAACATTTTGTGGTGTTTACGGACCACAAAACTCTTAAATATATATTTACCCAGCGTGAATTGAACTTGAGACAGTGAAGGTGGGTGGAGTACCTTCAGTCCTTCGACTTTGATCTTGCCTGTACACCTGGTAAGGGTAATGCAGTTACTGATGCACTGAGCAGAAAGACTTAGACATAGACAGTTCATGAGGCCAGTGGTGAGTGGAATCTTATAGCTTTGTTCTCTGATATGCATTTGGAAGTGCACGAGAATCAGCGGAAAACCAATCTTTCATCCTTAGTTGTGACTTCTACCCTCCTGGATAGAGTGAGGATGAGACAAATATCAGATTAGGAAGGCCTAGTTCTACAGGAGTCAGTGGCAAGTGAGGACCCTCCTCCTGGTTGGACGATAGGCGATTATGAGGTACTGTGTGTCCATGGATGAGTGTGGGTTCCAGAGGATATAGGTGAGGAGTTGATGCGGGAGTTTCATGCTTCAGTGTGGGATATTCATCCGGGAGTTACCAAAATGTACCGTGACTTTAGACGTCAGTATTGGTGGTCGGGTATGAAGAAAGAAGTAGCTAGTTTTGTTACAAGATGTTCCACCTGTCAGTAGGTGAAGGTGGAGCATCGGAGCCCAGTTGGACTGTTATAGTAGTTACCCATTCTGGAATGGAAATGGGATGATGTCGCAATGGATTTTGTGACCAGGTTTCTGATGTCACCTCAAGGCAATGATTTTGTGTGGGTCGTTGTGGACAGACTTATGAAAGTAGATCACTTTTTGCTGATCAAGGAGACCTTCGGTGTTGACGAGCTCATGAAGCTGTATATCCGAGAGGTCGTACATCTTCATGGGGTCCCTCGTTCTATCGTTTCAGATAGAGATTCCCATTTTATGTCTCATTTCTGGAAGAGTTTTCAGAGGGCACTAGGAACACAGGTGCTTCTGAGCACAACTTACCACCCTCAGACCGATGGCCAGTTAGAGCGTATGATGCAGGTGCTTGAAGACATGCTGCAAGAATGCATCCTAGACTTTTGTGGATCTTGGGAGAAGCATATACCCCTGGCCGAATTTTCTTATAATAATAATTTTCAGGAAACTATTGAGATGACACCATACGAGGCTTTATATGGTAGGCCATGTTGATCACCTTTGTGCTGGTTGGAGGCAGGTGAGGCAGCTTTACTGGGACCACGTATCGTGCAGGAGGCTTTAGAGAAGGTCCAGTTGATACATAAGCGGATGAATACTGCACATTATCATCCGAAATCTTATGCCGATCACCGTAGATGACCCTTGGAGTTCGTGGTCGGGCATTAGATTTTCTTGTGTGTTTCACCGAGGTTGGGACATAGGCGAATCAGGAGATAGGGTAAACTTTCACCGAGGTATGTGGGGACGTTTGAGATTCTAGAGAGTGTTGGGATGATTGCCTATCGGTTGCAGTTACCATAGAGGTACTGGGCCATGCATGAAATCTTCCATGTATCTCAGTTGCACCGTTATCACTCAGACCCGTCTCACGTTTTTCAGCCTGAGGAGGTTGAGATTCAGGCCGATGCGTCCCTTGAGGAGAATCTGATTTGTATTGTTGATAGGAGCACGAAGGTTCTCCAAGGCTGGTCAGTTCCTCTCGTACGGGTTCTATGGAATCATGGCCGAGTGCAAGACGAAACCTGGGAGTGGGAGACTGACGTACGTGCTCAGTGGCCAGAGTTGTTCACAGCTCTATCTTCAAAACCCTTGGAAGGTCAATTCGGGGATGAATTACTTTAAGGGGGAAGTTTGTAAGAACCCGGTTCTTATTTTTTAGGTACGAGTTTCTTCTTTTTCTTTTTTCCTTAAGTGTTTTTGAGAAAATAAGGAAAATGGGGAAAAAAATCCCAAATTTATTAACTACACGCCGTTTACTTTTCCACACGTCGTGTACTTTGGCCGTGTGGGATGGGTACACAGGGCGTGTAGGCCCGTTGGAAATGAAAAATATAAAAACTAACTACACGCCATGTATAGGGTATTTACACACCGTGTATTCAGTCGTCAAGTGAATAGTAAGGCGGTGGAGGCAGCCGCCAGTGGAGCGACAGTACACACTGTGTAATTGGGATTACATGCCGTGTACTCATGTCGGCAAGTGAACAGTGCCGTACTGGCGAGTAGCTGCTAGAGGAACAATTAAATGATGGAAAGTACATGCCATGTACTTGAGATTACACGCAGTGTAGTTTGTTAATTTGCTTAAAACGGGCAGTAGCCTCCTCTATTCACAGAGGAATCTTAGAACGCCAGAGGAGCTTGGGAGGACAACCGAAGCTTCAGAGATCTCCCGACTGCGCACCAGGAATCCGTTTCCGCTTCTGCCGATCATGTTGGGACTGTAAGGGTAATCTCTCCCATATCCTTGCGCTATTCTTACCAATTCTTCCTCTAAGGGAAGTTATTTAGGTTTGAATATGTTGTGGTTTTTCCCAGATCTATGTCATTCTTGGGCGTTTCGGGAGGCGTCGTTCACATATACCAATTAGGGGAAATCGAGGTAGGTGGTCTGGTGTTTTTTTCCACCTGCTATGGTGAATTTGTATACCGTTGTGCTACGAACCCATTTTGGGGTGTCGTATGGATGATTCCTTGGATATTTTAAATACCTGGGATTGTATAGGTGATTGAATGTGATTATAAAATGCTCTTTGGGATTACTGTTTGGATCCAGGACCACCCCTGGGGTGTGTTCCTCTATTTATCCATTTGGACAGGTTACCCAAGGGTAAGCCATTAAATTTATCATGTTTTAAATTGCCTTGAGAGGAATTTTATATAAATTTCTTGCTTATATGTTGGGCATGGCCCAGTTACTTGTTTAGACTGAGGGCAATGCTGTGATTAGCCCGTGGGCAGTGTTCTGTTTAGCCTGAGGGAAAACTCCTTCTGTGCCTGTGGGCAGTAGATTCTGTGTCTGTGGGTGACACCTCGTACGCCTGTGGGCATTATTTGATATTCCTGTGGGCAGAATCCTATGGGTTTGGATTCTCTTTATCTAAGGGTAAGGGTTTTCATGTTTGAGGACTCTGACTGTTTACTTAGAATATTCACTGTGGTGATTTTCTTAAATTGATTGATTAAATGAATATTAAAATGACAGTACAACTGGTAGTTAGTTAATTTTGAGTACCGCTTAGTTTATTGAATTTACCTTTGCACACTGCTGTTGCACATTTTCACGGACAGTTGGGCACGGGCCTTTGGTGGGTGCCTACTGGGATTTATTTCTCACACCCTATTTAGGTCATGTCTTCAACCCAAACAGACTATATTGTTGTTGGTGTAGATAGGGGCATGGGTCCTCATACAAGTACATGATTTTGAAAGAGGAGAAGGAGAGAATGGGATCGAGCCTAGGCTTGCAATGCTGCTACGTTTTGTGTACTCTGCTTTGGTTTTATTTGACTGTACCTTGTACTTGACATGTATTGTATTATATTGCAGTATATTATGTTCTGGTTATTTTTATAGAATAGTGAAATATTGCATCTCATATATATGGCTACTGGTTCTCTTTTACATCAGTTATCCATTTCAGTTATATATTGTTTAGTGCTTACGCTGTTGTATGCCATATAATTCTTTTCTGCTGTGCTACACTTTGACAAATGAGGGCATAGTTTCTCCACTATAAGGCATGGGCCCTCACTGCTAGTCGGCAGCCTTTGGCGTTTGGGGAAATACGCTTGAGTTCATGTGACCAACTAGATTTGGGGAACCCGTTTAGTGGCCGTCGGGCCCGGGACGTTACATCCTTTTCCAAATTTCCAATTCTATGAACATTTCCATCGGTGAATAGTTCTATTGGTAACCACTAATGGTAACCTCTCTTTCCTTTGCCAAATGTTGATTTCATGAACAGTGTTTCCCGAATGGTGAGGTCTATCAGTAACCTCTATTTCCTTTTCCAAATTTTGAAGTTCATAAATAGTGTTCTATTGGTGAGGTTCATGAACAGTGTTCTATGGGTGAGGTTCTAATGGTGAGGTTCATGAATAGTGTTCTAATGATGAGTTTCATGAATAGTGTTATATCGGTGAGGTTCATGAACAATGTTCTATCAGTGAGGTTCTAATGGTGAGGTTCATGAACATTTTTTTAACGGTGAGGTTCATTAACAATGTTCTATTGGTGAGGTTCTAATGGTGAGGTTCATGAACAATGTTTTTCCTTTGCCAAATTTTGAGTTGGTGAACAATGTTTCCAGCTTCCTACGGTTTCGCCCCTTTAGCATTTTCCTTTGACGTAAAATGCATTTAAACCCTCATTTTAAGGACTCTAAGGCCGATTCAAAGGCCATAACTCCTATATTAATTATTCCTAAGGATCGGGATGTTTTTACTTGGTCAAACCGCATGGTTTAATGCGATCTGCTTTTAATGGGAAATTAAGTGTATCTTAAACCGTCGCTCCGTTAAATATTCAGAAGGGACAAGATATCTACCTCCCTAATTCTTTCTCCTTATTCTCGGGTGTGAGACGCTTAAAAATCCCATTCCTTCTCATATGATTTGTATAATCAAACTTTCCTCCTTAGATTGGTTCCACTCTATTTTGATGAAACCAAGCTGCATCGATCAATCTTTGATATAAGATATGTTTTATCATCGTTCTTTTGGGGTTCATATTCTCCTATTTCTCCTTTCCATATTATAGCATGTGATATCTATGTTTCTAATAGAGTTTTCTTGGATTTCGGTTGCTGTGGTCATACCGTGGCATCCTCGGGTGGATGCAGTTGTCATAAGAGGAGGATAGTGACCCATTGTGTGGACCATTCTCATATAAAGAACGTCAGGAACAATTTGAGGCAAGGTATTCATCTCTTCTCTTTTCTTTTACATGAAACTGTATTTTTAGCATGTTTTATACCACTGGATCATAATGGAATTGACCTAATAAATATTTTAATCGGATAAACAAATTGATATCATTCATATGTTATTGCCTATTGTTTTTCTAGATAGTGTGATATCTATGCTTTCTTCGCATAGCTTTTCATTCTTGATGGAAATTGGTAAAGAACATAAACTGGAATTAATTAACAATTGTTTGGCTAAAGATAATGAGGCAAGTAAATGAATCTGGTTCTTCTTGTTGTAATTTTGATATTAATAAAAATGGTTCAGTAAGAATGTTTAATTTATTTGTGATATCTTACTATTTAGGTTTACCGATTGTGGATCCTACGTATAATAAATCAGTTAATTCATAAAGGATTATTTGTTCGATAATTCCTGAAAGGGTTATGAGTTACCCTCTTGATTGTTAAAGGGCCAAGAGACCAATTGTTAAGATGTTTTTTTCCTACTTCTTGTGTTCTAATGTGAGCCTGGATGGCTGTTGTGGTATGTGGGGGCATGGAGACCTTTGGTTATGGTAGCAAATGACATCTAAAGTGGTGAGATGCATCGGTTTATGCATGTGGGTGTCGGAGAGGACACTAGGGATGATGGAATGGGATGGATGTGATTGTTGGATTCTTGCTGATTCTTATTGTTTGATTATCTACTTTACTTTCCCCCACTGCTCAAGGCAGCTGGTCTTACTTACCCTTCTTCTGAAAGAGGCGAAGACGCGTGGGGTATGCCACATGCTTTTTGTGTTTAGCTTCTTAGGGGAGGATGGTTCTATGCTCTTGCTATAAGTGGCAAAGACTCGATGGGAAGTACATTTACTCACCATATTGATCCCCCTTGTGTTTAGTAGCATAGATTGTTTTTCTATAATTCTTGGGAATATGGGAAAGTAATTTTGTAATGAATAATTGAATAAATGATGTTAACCCTTGGGGTTGGAGTTACTAGAACAAAATGATGAGGTTTTAATTTTAAAGGGATAGCGGACTTTGGGTGTGATGCTAACGAAGTTTAATGTGGAAATGTAAATGATTAATTAATGTTTAAAGAATTCATTAATGTAAATTAGAACTGATAAAAATGGAATGAAGTAATCTATTAAAGCTCTTTAAATGGTTGTGTGGTTATAGGATACCTAGTCTTAGAAGTAGCAGTCCAGAGTCCGAGAGACGTTAGCTGCAGTTGAGTCTAAGACTAGGTTATGCCCATAGTGTGGTTGTGAGATATATTATATCTTGTACTTTTTATGTTTCTATACATTACTCCACCCTATCAGTAAGGGCAACTGACACCCCGGGGATTCTGATCCCTAGGGGGGTGTTTTCCCCAACATTCCAGTGGGAGGATGAATGGATGACTACCCCCTTTGGCCCTGCACTCTTCTCTTGGTAGTTACTTATTCTGGTAGTCATAATGGTTATTTTTCCTTATATATGTGTGTAGAGGGATTTAATGGCATGTGGTTATTCACACACATATATTCTGGATATAATTTCCCATGGACTACTATAGGTGTAACATGTATAGGCTGTGATGGCTTGAGGATCCTTACTCAGTGTACAGGCTATAATGGCTTGAGGTATAATTTATGACATATGATACACGTTATGCGGGCTATGGTGGCTCCCATAAACTACCTGGTTACTTTTCTTACATGTAAGTGGTGGTTTTGTTGCATAAGGTGCATGTTGTAGTGCTTCGCTGAGGTGTCTGTGGGCAAGCCTTTTTGGAGAGAGATTCTTAGGATGTGTGATGTTGGGGTATAGTGGAAAAATAGCAGGGAATTAGTAGCAGGGTAACCTTGATATTCTTTATTATATTATATACTCTTGTATGCATTAATTGGTGAGAGTTTCCATGGTGAGGCTGGGAACATAGTATACCTGTTTAGATGATGAGTTAGTTACACTTACTGTTCACTGTGCTTTAGCATGATTTCTTTAATTTTGCACGAGAGGCTTCAGGGAGGATCCTACTGAGTATACTGTTATACTCACCCTATGTATATATAAACTATTTTTCAGGTCACTTGGAGAAGGTTGGAGATCAGTCTGGTGTTTACTAGCTTGGGGTTACGGGAGATGTTCGGGCTTGTGGTTGCTGCTGTTTTACTTTATTTTGGGTACTTGCAGTTTTTCCCCTTTCAGTTGTAGTAATTTTACATGACATTACATATATGAAATTGGGTTTTATTTTATATTTTAGTTCTAAGTTGGAGTTGGTTGGTGTCTATCTTATATCTATCTTTCGCATGTGTTCTCTTAGAGGGAAATGCCTCCCATTTGTGTGTTTACTATACCCTCGGTGCTAGTCGCCGACCCGAGACCTATTGGAGGCGAGACTCAGGGGTCATTATCTCCCTTCTCACATTGCCAGCCCAGGAGGGGTACACTTTGTGGGGAGGGGGTTATGACAGAGTGGTATCAGAGGTCTGGTTGAGGGATATGATGGAGTTTGGAGTTAGACATAGGTGAGGTTGCATGGTTTGGTAGGGCAACGATATCATTCATGTTTATCAAGTGATGTAAACACTGGAGACCGACTGAGACATAGGCATTTAATCCCCCCTATGATCTGATGTATAGACCTTTAAGTTTACAATGGCTACTGAATAAGGTGATACTAGTTACAGGGTAGAGACCTAGGAAAGGATCATGCATAATTCTTCTTTATGCCTGTGTTTGAATGGGTATACCTTGGGATATGTTAATCTAAAATGAATAGAAATAAAACAATTAATTAATTAATGTTGAGTCTTCTATATTACAGGTTTACAAGCTCTAATAGTTTTTTATTTTACAGGTATGGCTTGAGGTCGACATCCTCATCAGGTTTGCGTAGAAGATGTCCAGCAGGCTATTCTAGCAGATCACCGCATGGTAGAGGGTGATGACGACGACACTTGGAGGAAGATAGTCTAAGAGTTTTAGCACCATAATCTGCAGAAGTACGAGGGATCCATTTCAGATGCAGTCACGAAACACTCATTAGAGGAGGTCGAGATCAGCTTTAGTTCGATCCGTTCTCAGAAGGAGCACTGGGTGTCCTTGGTTATGGCGATGCTACGTGGAGCAGCGAGGAAGTGATGGTTTTTGTTCCTCGAGGATTGTGAGGAGTTAGAGATCTCATGGGAGGAGTTCCAAGACAAGTTTAGAGTTAAGTTTCTTTATTTGACCGCGAAGGAATCTAGTCGCCAGGAGCATCTTACCCTTTGACAAGGGAGATCTAGTGTGCGAGAGTTTGAAATCTGTTTCAGAAACCTTTTACGATATGCTTCGGACCTATTGCCAGATGAGGAGGCTAGGGCGAGGCATTTCGAGGAGGCTTTGCATCCTGAGATCTAGCGCCCGATCACCCTATTTATGTTGAAGACATATCTTGAGGTGATGGAGTGGGCGGAGGTTGTCAAGATGACTTTGAACAGGACCGGATCATCATGAGAGGTTAATCGTCATGATTCCTCACAAAGTAGAGCTATGGTCTGGGGTTCCCGGTTTTCAGGGTAGAAGAGTTTCCATTCAGCCGCGGGTAGGTCCCAACCCTTCACATATCGTTTCTCTAGAGGAAACAACTCTCAAGACTATTCCAAGGGATCATGCGCTTGTTTTTATTATGGTGGTCATGGTCATCAGCAGTGGGAGTGACCGACCTTTCAGAGCAGTCATCGTGCACCAGGTGCTACGCTCCATGTTCCTCCGTTGAGGTAGTTCCAGCCGAGGAAACAACAGTAGGTATCATGAGATTTAGATCATAATAGGGAAGATGGGGCATGTAGAGGATAACCCCATGATGCTCCCCATCCTTAGAGAGCAGAGCGCGACCATGGTGGTGGTCATCATCAGGGTTAGAGAGGCCGTAGAGGAGGTCGTGGTCAGCTTCATGCTCTAGCATTTCCAGCTCCAGGTGAGCCATAAATCATTCGAGGTACCCTTTTCTTGTTTTATACCTTGGTGTATACCTTGTTTGATTTAGTAGTGACACACTCCTTCATATCACCTACCCTTGTCCATGCTTTGGGACTTGAGGTAGAGAGGCTTCCTGTGCCCTTGGCGTTGACTACGATAGTTGGAGATTGAGCTGACTTGTTTGAAGTATGTAGAGACTGTGATATAGTGTTGGGGAAACACCACTCTTGGGGAGATTTCCAATGTTTATGAATAAAACTATATGATTTCATCCTCAGAATGGATTGGTTGTATTCGGTGCAGGCTATCGTGGATTGCTTCAGGAAAAAGGTCGTTTTATTTGGTGTAGATGGAGAGTCGGTGGTGTATGTTGGCGAGCGAGATCCTCAGATGGGTCATAGGCGTGTTCTGTCCTTATCATACATTATGGTTGAGATGATGTTGAGTTCTTCAGAGGTTTAGCAGTTGGTGTTTCCTAGGGTCATAGAAGAGTACCCAGATGTCTTCTTAGAAGAGGTTGTAGCATTACCCCATCGACGAGAGATCAAGTTTGGGATTGAGCTACAACCAGTAGCATCTCCAATATCTATGTATCCATATAGGATGGACCCTTCTGAGTTACTAGAGCTACATATACAACTTGAAGGTCTGTTATAGTGTAGTTTTGTTCAGCCAAGTGTGTCACCGTGGGGTGAACCATTTTTGTTCATGAAGAAGGCTGACGGCAGTTTGTGGTTGTGTGTCAATTATCGTTGCTTAAACAAAGTTACAATAAATAATCGCTATCCTCTTCTGTAGATTGATGATTTATTTAATAAAATTAAGGGTGAAAGTTGGTTCTCATATATTGACTTGCGGTCAGGATATCATCAGATGCGTGTAAAGGATGAGGATATCCCAAATACTGCTTTCCATTTTCTTCATGAGCATTATGAGTTTGTTGTAATGCCATTTGGAATGACGAATGCTCCAACCGTGTTCATGGGATTGATGAATGTTGTGTTCCATGAGTTCTTAGACAAGTTTTTGGTGGTTTTCATTGACGACATCCTTGTGTACTCCACATCTGAGGAGGATCATGAAGATCATCTACACGCCATTTTGAGAGTTCTTCGTCAACATTAACTGTTTGGGAAGTTTTTGAAGTGTGAGTTTGGGGCTCAAGAATTCCATTTCTTGGGGAATGTTATTTCCCAATAGGGAGTAGCTGTGGATCCATCAAAGATAGAAGCAGTTGTGTCTTGGGCAACCCCCAAGACAGTGTCATAGGTGCGAAGTTTCCTTGGTCTCGCAGGATACTACAGAAGGTTCGTAGCCGATTTATCATGAGTTGCGACTCCTATGAAAGCTTTAACTAGGAAGGATCTGGCATTCATATGGACTGATCAGTTTCAAGTATCTTTTGAGTATCTAAAGGAGAAGTTAGTAAGTGCTCCAATTCATTGTCTTCCAATTGAGGGAGTCCAGTTTGATGTTTTCTATGATGCTTTGCATCTTGGGTTAGGCTATGTTATCATCCAGCAGAAGTCAATTGTTTCTTATGGGTCTCAGAAGTTTCACCCCCATGAAAATAACTATTCCACCCATGATCTTGAGTTGGCAGTTGTGGTGTTTGCTCTAAAGTTGTGGAGGAACTACCACATTGGTGAGTGCTTTGTGGTTTTCACCGATCATAAGAGTTTGAGGCATGTTTTCTCCCAATGTGACTTGAACTTATGATGGTGTTGGTGAATGGAGTTATTGTAGGAATACTACTTTGAGATATTATATACACCTGGAAGGGGGAATATTGTATTTCATGCTCTAAGTCAAAAGTCACATAGTGATGTTGTGCATGAATCTAGTGATTCTTGGAGAGTAATGGAAGAACTGTCAACATTACATCTTGATATGGGAGAAGTTGAGGGTAGAGGTTTTCTTTTTAAGATGATGGTGCAGCCATCTCTAATGAGGCAAGTGTAATATTCCTAGTTGGGTGATTTTGAGGCGGAGGTGTGGAGAGACTGAGTTTTTTGTGGTGAGGCCCCTGATGGTTGGTCAGAAGATGTACAACACTGAGTGTTGTATCATAGAAGACTTTTTGTTCCTTTATCAATGTGTGAGATGGTTCTCATAGAGTTTCATAGTTCTCCTTTAGCGATGCATACTGGCATGATAAAGATATACCAAGCCTTGAGGAGCTAGTTTTGGTGGCCTGGGATGAAGCGTTCAGTTGTAGAGTTTGTGTCTCGATGTTTGGTCTGCTAGAAGGTGAAGACCAGACACCGTGTTACTGGTGGTCTTCTCTAGCCATTAGATATTCCTTAGTGGAATTGAGAGGACATATCAATGGACTTTGTTACTTGTTTATCTCTATCTCTAGTAGGACATGATGCTATTTGGGTGGTAGTGAATCGTTTAACAAAATCGGGCCACTTCATAGTGATCAAGGAGTCGAGATCAATGGAAGTTTTGTCGAGGCAATATCTAGAGGAGGTGGTGAGACTTCATGGAGTCCCAAGGACGATCATTTCTGATCGAGATCCTATTTTTACCTCTAGGGTGTGGAGAGGTCTCCAGCATGATTTTGGTTCTCAACTATGCCTTAGCAATGCTTTTCATCCTCAAATGGATGGTCAGATAGAGAGAACCATCTAGACTCTTGAAGACAGATTACGCTCTTGTGTTCTTGATTTTGTAGGTTCATGGATGAGGTACTTACCCTTGGTGGATTTCTCTTAAAATAATATTTTTCACTCTACCATCAGTATGGAACCATTTGAAACCTTGTATGGTCGGCCTTTCCATTCTCTGTTGTGCTGGAACAGGGTCAGAGAGTCAGCAATTCTTGGACCATAACTAGTGCAGAATACAACATAGATAGTTTAAGTGATTCGTGAGAGGATAAAGACAGTGCAAGAATGTCATAAATCATATGGTGATCAAATAAGGATACCCTTAGAATTTAATGTTGAGGATCATGTGTTTCTGAAGGTGACTCCCCGTCATGGGCAGCAAAGGTTTAGTCGTGAGAGAAAGCTTTATCCACAGTTTGTTGGGCCTTTCGAGGTGTTAGCTCGTATTGGAGTTGTGGCATATCGAGTAGCACTTCCTTCACAGATGAGTCAGATACATGATGTTTTTCATGCATCACAGATCCGTTGTTATCTTCATGATGAATCTTACATCATCGATTGGGGAGAGATCGATATTGATGATGATGCAACCTTTGAGGAGCGACTTGTAGAGATCCAAGACCATAAGTAGAAGGTGTCGTGCATGCGTTTGATCCCCTTGGTTCATGTCTTGTGGTGACACAATGGCATAGAGGATAGTACCTGGGAATGTGAGTCACAGATACATGCTATTTCCCAAAGTTTTATAATGTTTAACTCTTTTCATGTATCGATGTAGCCTTGTGGTTATGAACCTTTCATGTCTATGAGATGGCTCCCTTTGTTGATTTTATGATTATGGAGTGTGTGTATTGATACAGTTTCCATTTCTTCCACTAGGAACCATTTCTAAACAATGGCATAAACTAAATCAGTTTATGAATCAAAATACATAATTCCATACTTATAAAACACTTAACATAAATTGAACTATTTATGGATATAATCCATAATCATAAAAAATGTTTTCTTTGAGGAAGTATATACTCATAAAACCTTCATAATGGTTTGTAAATAAAATGAGAATTATCCTAAGAATATCCCCCGGGAGTTTCACAAACAAGAGTGCAGCAAGGCCCATTGTCGTGCACCAGTTCCCATTCGAGTCTAACTCAAAGCGGTGTTTTCGGGTTTTACCCCTAGGTACATCTGTGCCAGAGCTGCCTCTACCTTCTCATATCTAGACAGGGATGTATTGCTTAGAAAACTCACAAAATCTCTACAATACCAAAATTCTAGGAAGTTCTTCTATACGAATCCTCAAAGTCTATCTTAGGGCTAGGTGCTCTAATCAGAGTTTATCTAAATCTAGCTTCCAAGGTTTGTACTAAACTTCCTATGATACCAACTATAATGCCCCGACCCCAGTTACCCAGAGTCGGTGCATTATTACATAACATTGGCATGATCACAAAAGATCAAGTCTCGAAAATACCGATTAGTTTAGTAGTCTTGGAAACACTAGATATATTCATAAGTCTTACATTACATCATAAAGAAAAAAAACTACAATAAAATCTTTTCTTCATATCCCCTCATACTATTCCTGCAGGTCATTCATAAATTACTTCTTCAAATCCTGGAAAAAATAAAACATTGAAAGGGGTGAGCTCAGATGCTCAGTAAGGATACCAATATAGCGGAAACTTTTATAAATAAGCATAAAAATTTAAGGCAATGTATAACTAAAGAAAAAGACTTTTGAACTTTAACTTCAGCATAATATGGAAAAGATAAAATGAAATAATTTCATTTACTTATTCACATGGATATTATACTAGTCAAATAATGACATGCAATATCAATAACCACTTTCATAATGATGGAATGCATAATGCCAGACTATCATAACCACATAGCCAAGGCCTCGTGCCAAGACTAAGAATAATATTTTTTCAAGGCCTTGTTCCAAGACACTAGTTTGTCTCATGAGACCTACCGATGTATAGAGGAGCTATAGCGGGCTCCACCCATCACAAATTAAGTCCAATGCATTCCCATATGAAAAGGTTTGAACATAACATAAACATTCGTATTAAAACTAGCATATGAAATGTCAATACTTTCTCCATAAACCATGGATGGTATAAAAATAACACATCCACAGTCAAACATATCACAAAACCTTCAATACAATATGGAAGTTTTTTATCATAATAAATCAACTTCAAATAAGCTTAAAATCCAACAAAAGATGTTGACATAGATGAAATCAAAACTATTTGAGAGAAATATCTCTTTTTTTGAAATAATTTAAAAGTCACATAATTATAAAATAGAACATTTACTTTGAAAATATTCTTATAAACTTTTAAGGGAAGCTTCGAAGATTTTATAAAGGTGGAAAATAGCCGCACCCGCCGTATAAGTTAAAAAAGACATTCTTACCTTAATTCTGTCAAAAAGGTTAAAAATGACCTTGTTTGGAGAACAAAAGAAAGATTCCTTTATAAACTTCTTATAAAAAGTCAAACAAGGGTATAAATGACTTTAACCCATATTCTGTAAAATAGTAAGAATGTTTTGAAATACATTTTTAAGAAACATGGATGTGGATGATAAAGAGGTCCCGATAGATAATTACATATAAACAACCTCGGATAATGAAGAGATTGTGAAATAAACCCTTACCTTGTAATTTTCCTTGGTTGAGGGTAGGTTAACCTCCTATATAATGGTGAAATAATTTTTATTATATTATAAAATAATCATTTAAATTAATATGATATCATATATGATCTTTTAACATTGCTTTGTTAATAATATCTTAGTATTATTGTTGTTTCTGGTGTTAACTTACTCGTTTTATTTTATATATTTTGTTACATAAGACATTTTTGTTATGAATAGGTTGTATCTTATTCATATCCAGAATGATATCAAGTCCTTAAACATTATTTTTAATCATCAAATGAGAATTTGACTTGAATGGATACGATGGAGAGTAAAATCTCATTGCGTTCATGGAGACGGTAGTCCGTACATACGCAGGAGCGATAATATAATTATTTTGATATTAAAATAATATATAATTGGATGGTATATAATATATACAGAATAATTATAATGTTATATCTATTATTTGCATGAATTACACATCATTATTATACCCATCCAAATAATAATGTATTGAATAACAATTACACCACGACATGGAGACGATAGGTCGTACATACACACGTATGGTGACATGTCATTCAAAGGATTGATAGAATACTGAATATGGTTATACCATATTTATAATAACATCACAGTATATAGAAGATACTGGAGTTATTATTTTATAATGTAAATAACAAATAAATAAGAATTTGAAGAAGAAAGGAACTTGAAAGAGGGTGGTGAAAACATTACCTCTTCTTCGGGTTCTTCCTTTTGATTTGATCAAAAGGGATCCTTAGGTTGGATTTCTGATCAGACTAAAGCCTATAGGTTGAATTTAGGGAAGTTAAGAGAATAATTGGTCAGGGTTTTGACGAACCAAAAGGCTTTTAAGGTTTGAAGAATTGGTTAGAAGTGGTGTCCTTTTATAAGGGAGAGGAGGGGCTCTTTAGAAAAAACTTAAAGTATTATTTTATAATAAATTAATATTCGGTTTATAATGGCTAAAAAGTATATTATTAAAAGTATAAGGTGGTTATGGGTCTAAATCCTTTCAACCAATAGATTTTAGACATGTTTGGGTCATTATATTAACCTTATCTTTTAGTTTTAACTCTTAGTTAGTTAGTTTGACATTTACCATGTCACTTTGTATTTTTATATTATATAGTTAATAAACTTATTATATACATCCAAGAAACCCCCAAGTGGTCCATTAATGATACACCTATCATGATATAAGTCCTTTTTTCTGAACATTAGATTTTTAGGAATATAATATCAATTAATAATATAATATGTTTTTTAAAAACTATATTAGGTCAATTTTGACACTATTGGGTATTTTGTTTTTGATAATTTCATAACAGCATTATTACTTCAAAATAAATCTATATAACCAATAATAATATGTCATATTAACTTATAAAATTAGTTTAATTCATAAAAAGTCTCAAATTAAATTTATTTTTATATTTATAATATAAATTATTTTAATATTTCATTAATTAGGTAATTACTGCATCACCATTGTGTCATAAAAAAATTAAACCATTTAATGTATAAAAATTATAAATAAAATACCATTATGTAGGAAATATTTTTATATTTCTAATTAATATTTAAAATTGAATTTATATTATGTATAACCCTATATTAAAAATGTTTTAGTAATTAAACTTTGATTTTAACTCTTTTAGCTCTTCTTTGAATTAAATAATAATAAATGTCCTAATCTAATCCAAGTGGACCTAAATGATAATATTTTATTCCTAAGGTTGTTTTTGGTATAGATAAACTTGTACAATAGAATTATGACATGTTTTATGGTAATATTAATATCATTTTTACCCTTAATTACCCTATTTACTTTTAACCGTGGTAAATAAAAGTAAAAAGTTACTATTCACCAAAAATTATTTTTATCTTATTGAACCAAATTTTAATCCTTGATATTAACCGTGTCTCTAGGATTTTAGAAATTACACTCACAGAAGTGGTAAAATTAAGTTTTATGTGAATTTCCAAATTCTCCTAGGAGGTGGGTAAAATACGGTGAAAAGTTCAATAAATTTTTTATATCTGTAATTATTCTGAACTAAATCCCATGAATTACATTGAAATAATTTAGATATTATGTATCTATTTTGACCTTAATTAAATTTAAATAAAATAAATAATTATTTAAATAAAAATTCGGTTTTAAACTATAACTGAGTGTTTTTTCACTATTAATCAAAAATTGAAAGTTTTCAGAAAAAAACTGAAATTTCACCCTAGGCTAATTTCGATATTCCAAATCCAAAAATGAAGTCCATTTTGAAAGATAAAATTTATAAAATTTCAAAAAGTGGGTATTACTATTCATAACGGCTAGTTTGATTGGTTGTTGTGTGTGTTAGAACTCGAAGTTGCGTACAACACACGCTACTGTATTATTCAAAGAGAAGCGTACTGTGGAAGCTTGGGGTGTTACAATAAATTTCATCCATAGGATCTTGTGGGAGAGGGATTTATCCATCCTAACATGTCACCATGATCTTTTCCAATGTTTTTTGTAAAGAAGGTGGATGGAAGCCTCCAAATTTTCATATAATAACATAATATTATTCAGGGGACCATGTAAAATAAATAACCATTTCCTAGAATTGATGATCTATTGGATCAGATCCTAGGATCTTGTTGGTTTTCAAAGATTGACTTGAGATATTGGTACCACTAGTTGAGGTTCTAGGAATAAAATGTTCTAAATATCACCTTTAAAAGTCAACATGAACATTTTGAGTATTTGGTTATGACTTTTGGTCTTACCAATGCTCATGTGGTCATTATGGAATTGAAGAGCTAGGTCTTCCACTATATTTTGGAATCCTTATAGGCCATGTCTCCTAATGAAATCTTGGTGTATTGCAAGATACAGGTAGACAGTGATCACTATTTAGAGGTTGTTTTGTGAGTTTTTATGGAGCATCATATTTATTAAAAGTTTTCCAAATGCAAATTTTGGATTCAGGAAGTGATGTTCTTGGGCCATGTGATTTTTGAGAAATGAGTTTCATTGGATCTCGAGAAGGCTTGACCAATCATGTCTTGGGAGTGGCCCATGAATGTGTTTGAGATCAGATGTTTTTTGGCCATAGATGGGTATTATTAACATTTTGTTTGGGAATTATCTAGGTTGTATTCTCCCTTGATTTATTTGACAAGAAAAGGGGTGATGTTTGATTGGGATGAGAATTTCCACTGATCTTTCGAGTAGTTGCAGCACCATTTGACTTGCACTTTATTTTTTATTATTCCTGAGACTAGGAAGGCTTATGATATGTTTTTTGATGCTTTTAGTGTGGGTTTGGGGCATGTGATGATATATGATAACCGTGTAGTGGATTATGGCTCACGGTATCTACGCCCACATGAATGAAATTATCTCACCCATAACCTATAATTGGTAATTGTGATGAATTCATTGAAGACATGGTGAAATTATATATTTAGGAACTACTACAAAAAAACCTTTAACATCACTAGAATTGGCCTTTATCATCACTAGAAAAGTGATGACTATTAGAGCATGATTAAAATACACAGGATTTTATTAGTGCTAGAAAATTTTCGATAAAGGTGTCCTTTATTAGTTCTAAAAAATCACTGATGAAGGAAACTATTTATCAATGCTTTTATTTATCATAGATAAATGGGAATTCTATTGTAACGAATCGAAATATTGAATAAATCCTCTTTCCTAATTTTGTGTATTATTTTTTTTATACTCAACTAAACTGTTTCATTGGATAACATGTGTATAATTGAAATGAGACTGTTGGGTTTTGACTGTTATATGACCATTGGTCAATATGACCGCTATAAACTAAACATTTCGATATTTGTCTCTAAATAAAAGTGACATTGGTTAATTAATATAGAATGAAGATTATATGGCCTCACCCAGTAGTCTTGGACCGATCGAAGCCCATCTAACAGAACTTGGGAAGGAGGTAGCACCCATGGGCTTTGCTCTGGACCAAACCCAAGTTGAACTTCATCATATGAAGCTAGAACAGAATCACCTTCGTGAGAAGTTCAAACTGATAGAAATTACTACTCATGTGATGTTGGCCGAGCCTCCCTCAGATTCTCTCACCTTAGCACACCTTACAATTAGGTCCTATGCTGGTGTGATAAGGGGCTATGTAAGGAGACCGTAACTTCCTTGTGTAATCCTTTGTTTTAAATAAAAATTGGTATTTCTTCTTATGATGAAGTTTATGAATTTTCAAATGACCGGATAAATATAGTATGCATATTTTTGATGAATTTTAGAAAAAAGGATATTTTAAAAATGTTTATGTAAACCTTAAATAATTAAAAACATGTAATGATATTCAAAAAATGGTCTTCTACAATTATGTCCAGTACGAAATTTAGAGTCTAATAAGATCAACTTGATTTTTTATGAATATTAAATTATAAATAGTGATTTTATGATTAGGATTAGTAATGTGTCCAAATGGATTAGTAATCTCACTTAAATAAAGTATTAAAATAATCTAGGCACCTTGATTAAGTAATATGATTCAATAAAATGGTTAAATAACGGTTTCATAAATTATTATTCAAGTATTAGTTTTTTCAGGTGAATAGTTTTTTTAATAAAAAATTTAATTTAAAATATTTAGAAAATTATTTTTATAAAATGGATTTCATTTTTGAACTTAGAGCATCGATATTATGTTAAGGTAATTTTTGGGGTTTTTTGCTGAAAAAATGAATTTTCGGTGAATAGTATATTTATTTAAAAATTAAATTAAAAATATTTAGAAAATTATTTTTATAAAATAGAGTTCATTTTTGAAATCAGAGCATTGATATTTGGTTAATGTGAAATTTTGGTATTTTTCTGAGAAAGTTGAATTTTCAGTGAATAGTAAAAATACAGTTTTAGGGTTTCGGTATGTTTAATGACATCATAACTGTGTCATGATGATGCCATGATATATTTTAAGGGATTTTCGAATTAAGGGGATGAATTATTGTATGAGGTGTCCCAGGTGGCCAATAACATGGGAAAATACCATAGGCAAGCCCGTGGTTTTGCCAAAACCACCAATGAGGTGTCCCTTAGCCATTAATGCCCTGTCCCCTCACTTTACCTATATCTACCAAGAAATCCTCTCATCCATTTGACTCCCCAATATCCCCCAAAAAAGTTATTGTCTCATTAACTCCAAAGGAGTCCTCCCAAGGTGCCCTCAAGCCCTCAAGGTCCCAACCTTTGAGTTTTAAGAGTTACGTTTTAAGGTAAGTGATCCGACCTCTCTCTTTCTTTTCAAGTAATTTCTTTTATGTAATTTCTTTTATGCTCTATGTTCTTATGTTGGAGGATGTTCTTATATATTCATATTAATTCCCTTTTTATGTTCATATGATGAGAGAACCCCTATTTCTCTCATCAATTCATTTTAAGAATGTTTAAGTGGCGCCGTTAGGCTGCCAAATTTTTAAGGGATTCTTTCACCATTCTCGTTTTCAAGTTCTATTTTCTTGTCAAGTATTTAAAGTTACTTTTTATTATGTTGGGGTATGATCTCTATATCTATCATACTGATATTTTATTATCATATGATGAGAGACCCCATTTGATCTCTTCAATTCAGTATTTTGAAGTTTTAAGTGGCGCCATTAGGCTGCCGAATTTTTAAGTGGGTCTTTTACCTTTCTCCTTTTTCAAAGTTCTAATTCCATGTCAAGTCTTTCAAGTTACTTTTTATTATGTTGGGGTATGATCTATATATCTATCATACTGAAATTTTATGTTCGTATGATGAGAG
Source organism: Viscum album (assembly GCA_963277665.1). Taxonomy (NCBI): domain Eukaryota; kingdom Viridiplantae; phylum Streptophyta; class Magnoliopsida; order Santalales; family Viscaceae; genus Viscum; species Viscum album. The sequence continues at coordinate 548,284,043 of OY728159.1, forward strand.
ACCCTATTTTATCTCATCAATTCATTTTTGTTGAAGTTTAAGTGACGCCGTTAGGCTACCGAATTTTTAAGGGATTCTTTCACCCTTTTCATTTTTCAAAGTTCTACTTTCATGTAAAGTCTTTCAAGTTACTTTTTATTATGTTGGGGTATGATCTCTATATTTATCATACTGATCTTTTATGATCATATGATGAGATACCCCATTTTATCTCTTCAATTCAGTATTTTGATGTTTTAAGTGGCGTCGTTAGGCTGCCGAATTTTTAAGTGGGTCTTTCACCTTTCTCCTTTTTCAAAGTTCTAATTCCATGTCAAGTCTTTCAAGTTACTTTTTATTATGTTGGGGTATTATATATATATATATATCATACTAAACTTTTATGTTCATATGATGAGAGACCCTATTTTATCTCATCAATTCATTTTTGTTGAAGTTTAAGTGACGTCGTTAGGCTGCCGAATTTTTAAGGGATTCTTTCACCCTTCTCATTTTTCAAAGTTCTACTTTCATGTCAAGTCTTTAAAGTTAATTTTTATTATGTTGGGGTATGATATCTATATCTATCATACTGAACTTTTATGTTCATATGATGAGAGATCCTATTTGATCTCGTCAATTCATTTTTTGAAGTTTAAGTAATGTCGTTAGGCTGCCGAATTTTAATAAGAGAAATCTTATTATTTTCTTCCTTTAATGTTATTCATTTCATATGGTATATCTTTAAAATTTCATTACCATGTTCATATATCCTTCATATTCTGTCCCTTTACTGTTTTATGGGTCATTTATGAATGTTTGACCCATTTCCCCTCTCTTTTCAACATTTTCTAAAACCCTGTAACATAGCCGTTGTGCTGCAGAATTTTCATCTCAAAATGCCTCTCTCTTTTTTTCAAAATTACTTCATGTTATTAAGTGAATACTAAATGCTCTTATTTATACAAGGTTATTCACATATATATCAAAATTTTCTATTTTTAAATTCTGGGATTTACATACATGAAACCCGCTTTCCCTTTCCGTGGGTTTAAAGTGACATAAAGATCATGTCTTTAAAGCAGTTTTTAAAACGTTATGATTATGAAATGAAACCCATTTCTTTTATGCTATATGGGTTGTTTATGAAATGATTTATGATTATATATGTGGATCACATGATAACAAATGCAAATTTAAGGGTGTGACCTGATAGCGCTCCAATGCATTGGGTAATGTTGTAACCACTAGAGATTACAATTTTCACGATATCTTGGTGAATAACCTTGTTAATTTTCAAATGACACCTTGGGGATAGACCTTGGTGATATGTTCATGATTTTATATGTAAAATGTTGTAGACACATCTTTAATTTATGAAAAACGTTATTTTTATTATGATATGCCTCATGATTTCTTTCTCATTCCTTAAAGTTTTTTTCATGACCTTATTGAAGTATCTCAAGTTCACATGTAAAATGCCTCTTGTTTCCCTTACTGGGATTTCTACTCACCCTTTCTTTTTCTGTATGTCCCCAGGTTATGAGATGCAGTAATGAGCCTAGGATGAACTTAAGGAGAAGCCTTTCAAGTGTTTAAGAAGAATGTTTTATGTTGTTTTCATGTATTATGTTCTTTGTTTCCAAGACATTAAACCTTAAAGATCCTCAGTTTTGTGTAATGTAATGAATGTTTATGTGACAAAAAAGGTGGGATGCTATAACTATAGTGTGATGTAATAGTAAACTATAGAAAAAGAAATAGGGTATACTATAGTGTGTTGTAATATCACACTATAGCACTAGAAAAAAATAGAAATTAGAAAAATCATATAAAAATACAAAATTTAAATGAAATAAAATTCACAACACAATTTTAAGAAAAAACACTATTATAGAGAAAAATAACACACCTATATAAATGAAAAAACCACCCTTGATCGAGAAAAATAATGAAAATCTATAAGAAATAAATTATTATGTTAATTATAATATAAATAAATAAATTAAATAGAAAGTGTTAGTTTTAATCATAACTTTGGGTCATACCAGGAACACTGTGTATTGGATTGAGTTGTGATTGATTCTTACACGTCACACCATTTCTTTTTCATCTTCAAGCATCATCTCTTTGAAATTTAACTAAATAAGTATGAGAAAAAAATTATAATGAAATTAATATGGTAATAGAAGATATAATGATGAGAAAACAATATAGCCTCATTTTATTAGTTTTAGCGATGTGATGCGCATTTTAAACTAAAATGACACTTATATATTGAAAAGATGCAATTGGATTCATAGTGGTCACACTATGCATCAGATTGAGGTGTGGATGATTCCTACATGTCCAAAATGAATTATTGATCATTTTACTAAATTATCAAAATAATATGAATGTGTTTTCTTGATTTTGAGTACGTCACTTGTGTTTTTTACTCAATTGTTTTTTTAATCTAGAAACACACACTTTGATTCATATCAGTCACATCGTGTATTGGTTTGACATGAGACTGATTCCTACACTTCACAAATTAATTATGAATCATTTTCCTAAATTATAAAGACAATCTAAGGGTGTTTTTTTGGTTTTGAGTCAGTGAAAATTTTTGAACTAAATTGCTAATTTTAAATAGATAGTGGACACTTTGAGTCATTCCAAGAACATCGTGTATCTTATTGAGATGTGAAAGATTCCTACATATCAAAAATAAATTATGGATCATTTTTATAAAGTATTAAAAAAATCTGAATGAATTTTCTGATTTTTGAGTATTTCATTTCCCCTTTTTACTAAAATTAATGTTAATTTTCAATAAAAAGATGCACTTGGAGTCATACTAGTCACACCGTGTGTCATATTGAGGTGCGGATGATTTATACACATCCCAAATGACTTATAGATAATTTTCCTAAAGTATCAAAATAATAATTTTTTTCTTATTTTTGAGCACATCACTTGTGTTTTTACTAAAATTTCATTTTAAAATGTAAACAAGAACTTTGAGTCATATTAGTCACATCGCATATCGGTTTGATGTGAGATTATTTTCTACATGTCAAAAATTACTTATTAATCATTTTCCAAAATTATAAATAAAATCTGAGTACATTTTCTTGGTTTTCAGTGAGTGATAATTTTTGAACTTAAATGTTAATTTTAAAATGAAAATAAAAAATTTGAGTCATACTGAGCATATCACGCATCATATTGAGCTGAAGTTGATTACTACAAATAAAAAATTAGTTATAGATTATTTTCCACAAGTATCAAAACAATATTAGTGATTTTTTCTTGTTTTTGAGTATGTGATGTGTGTTTTGAACTAAAAGATAAATTATAAACTAAAAACATATTGTTTGATTCATATCGATCACACAGTGAATTATATTGAGGTATGAATAATTGATTATTTGATGTGTGTTTTTATTTCAACTATTTAAACCAAGGGAAATTTTTTTTCCATTTGGATGGAAGAAGAAACACCATGTTGCATGAAATTCCACATCAAAAAGCACCATGTTCTCTCTTTTTTTCATTGTTACAGATGATTAAAGGAAAAATATAACTTCCCAAAAGATCAGTGAAAAAATTTGGTAAAAATGACAAGGAAATTAAATTGAAAAACACAAAAATAATAAAAATAACATTCTTATATAATAAGATAATTCTTATGTTAGTAATAATATAAATTAATAAATTAAACATAAATATGTATCAATACATTAATAAAATGACAATTTTAAACTAAAACCGCACAATTTGAGTCATAATAGGTACACCGTGTATTGTTTTTAGGTATGGTTGATTCCACCGTGTCTTTTTATCCTAAATTTTATTCAATAGTCTGGGTCATATAAAAATATCATAGTTTGATAACCTAGAATGTTGAATGCATTGGAGAATAAAAATAAAATTTCATCATCATGAGTAAATCATCCTTGTTGAGTGCATGATCACAGTACAAGTGTGAATCTTCCTTGTTTAAGAATTAATTTATTCCTATAAAACATTAACTATTAGTTTAAAACTATAATAATTCATTTATTAAACTAAAATAACATTTTATATATGATTTTTTGGAATATAATAAAATATATCATTCCCTTTCACCATTATTGGGAGTAAAAACTCCATAATAAACCATTTATCTTATTTTATGGAAAAACATTAGTGTGACCCATTATGTATTTTAATAATACACTAAACTCTATTGTAAATTTTTTACCCCTTTTTTATAATATTAAACATCAGTATAGCCGTTCATAGCCTCAAAATGACACTAAAATATAGTTCATCCATTTAGTATTCCTATATTGTGCAATAGATTAGTATATTCTTTTCAATATTATTGGGTGATGGTAAAATATAACATAAAATCATAAATATTTGTTTATAAAAATGGGAATATCCCTATTCTCATGTTTTTTGATAATGATGTTTATATTTTATTAATGAGCTAGTGAACATGGATCATTTTATATAATGAATATTCACATACATAATGGATTTTAGTTTTATGTATTTCACAAGAATTTGTGATATTATATCATGCATCTAATTTATGATAATATAGCCCAAATAATTCCACCACCCACCAAAGTGAAAATACTATATTGTTCTTTTCAAAAAAAATCATCATTCAATCGATGTAATTTTTTATTTCTTTATTTTATTGATGTTTTGGATCAACCTACCAGCTTCTTTTTCAAAGGGGTCTTCACTTGGATTTTAGTGGCTCACGATTTCATTTGAAGTTATTTTTTCATTTTTGGAGATTTCTTCATAAAGTAGTTACTTTTCATTTTATGTCATGTTTCCTTGGACACCATACCTCCTCGATGACCATAATCTCTCAATGATAGTTGTCCTATAATAGTTCTCTCAAACACCTAATAGGTTCAGTGGTTGATTACATACATATTTATTTAAATATTTGAGTAGAATATATACCTATTTTATGATTAGATTGGTGTTGTATGGCTCTCAAGTGACTATTGGATCCACTACTAAACCCTTTATTTGAAGTGTAGAGAAGCCATGGACAAGTAACTACATCTATTTTTTTGTTTTTCCATTTTTTCTTGGTGAGGTTTTTTTACTATTCAGTAATATTTGACAATACTTGGAATGTTCTAATAAAAATGTAACCTATGATAATCAGTTTGAAAAAAATAAGTGGTGTTTATTTTGTTTCTGAAAAAAATCCACCACTTAAATTTCTGTATAAAATCAGTTAAAAAAGTGATGAAAAACATTTTTTCAAAAATAAATCTGAAACACTTGCACAATGGATCTTATCTTACATGAAAAGTGATGTTCACACTTTTCAACAATTGTTCTAAAACAAAACCTTAGAATGATCCCCCATTCTACTCCATTTCCCAACAATTTTTTTTATTTGAAAGCTAGTGCTTCATCTCCTACTTCGCCTCAGTCTCCACCTTTTCCACCTGCTCCACCTCAGTCTCTGACTCCGAATCCACATTCTCCTCTACCTCAGCTTCAACCTTTGCCTCTAACTCTACATCTTTTATAGCCCAAATATTTTATTATTTGCAGCTTAGCACTTCTAAAAAAATTGAATTCCTATATTATAATTCTCCTTGAGAAATAGATGAAAAATAATATATACGAATTATAAAACTAATGATTCACATCCGAAATATATTTATAAGGTCATATCCTATAATAGATCACAAACATAGTAGGCATTCTCCTAAATTTGTTGTCAGAAAACATTCTGACCGCCTGTACGCTGCTCACTCATCTCTAAAACAATTTAGTTAATATTTTTATTATGAAGGTTGTCTGAAATCTTAGTAGTACTGAGAAAATATTGACAAATGATTAATAAATATTTTTAATGAAATTTTAATTTCCTTTATAAATTGCATATTTGGATATGTTGGTCTTTTTATATCTTATGATCACTCTCATAAGTTTTCAAACATAATATACACAATCATTGCCATCATATTGCTTCAGACATAGTAGAAAAATTGACCAAAATAAGTTTTTTTTAATATGTAATGATAGTTAAATATTTATATATATAACTTAACATGTTTCCATTTTTAGTAATCCGCAGGCTTTTGATGATCAGACATCGACTTCATGCCCTGAGTTAGCCGGTATTTAGTGACCACCCTATCATAACAAAATTATTCTTAAAACATAGACTATAAGATATAATTTGATGTTTATCTATAAAATGTTGATTTTAGTGTATTATAAAATCACAATACACATAATTTGTGGTTTTTTTGGATATCCTTGAATTGGATCCAAAAAATAAATATTTGGGGTATCTAGATTGACTATGATCAGCATCTAGTGCTACCTAAAATAAAAAAAAACTAGCAATGAAAAAAATAAAAATATATTTTATGTGATTAGATTATAGAGTTTTATTTCTTCATTATAGGCATAAAACAGAGTCTTTTGTATTTTATTTGTTTTTAAAACTCTTAAAGTAGCTCATAACTTTTCTTCTTAATTTCTTTCTTATCCAAAGTAAGTTTTTTCTATAGAAATGATATAGGGATTAATGAATCCAAATCATGATTCACACAATTTTCCTATTATATAGCACTAATATAAACACATATAGAAAACATGAATAGTTATTAACTTTAATAAACATATTATCTCACTATTTGGAAATAATTATTATGAAAATTTACCTTATGTATGTATTTACAACTAAAGATCCCATCCATTCATGCTTGATAATATTATTTATACTCTCAAGAAAAATTACATATATCACGAAAGTTCCATGCATTTTTTTTCATATAGACTGTAAGAAACATTTTCATCTTTAAATGTGGTCTCTGCATGAAGTTTTAATGCTAATAAATGTTGCTCTGGTAATGTAAGGGAGAAGGTACTCCCAGAAGTTTGTTTTTATTTCTTGGTCAATTCACTAGACTGTCTTTATATGACCTTCTATTTCCCTATTTCTTTATCCATATATAATATCATACCTCACTTTAGACCTTTTTTCATCCTCTATTATAGATTTTTCAAATGAAAAAATGGTTAAATACATACCTTATGTATCGTTATAATATTATATGGCCATGATATGAAAGTTCCAACAACATCATTGACCATTGTAATATCCCAATCATCAAGTGGAAGAGGCAACTTAGTATTCAGATAATGAGATACCTCAATTCAAACTCTCATGTGATCTTTTGGGATTTCCTTATAGTTTATCTTGTCTCTTGAGATATTATACACCATACCCCTCGCAACAAGGAGGCACATGGGTGTTGAAAGATACAAGTCACATACAATTGTACCCTATAAAATTCTAGTAATATAAAGTTATTATATGTTGTTTGATTCAAATTTTTGAGAAAGAGTAATGAAAAAATTGAGTAACATAGGTATGATTTGCTGTTTATGAGAATGAATTGCCTCAAATCAAGTGGAGTCATTCAGTTCATGTGCGGATCTTTATTCCATCGCTGGTTCGCATTGGTTATTTCTCATACATTAGTCTTCCAAACAAAACTGAAAAATAATATCTTAAAAATAATGTATTTGTGTCTTAAATCCTTTCACAATATTATATGTATCTTTATATAGTTTCCTATTATTGAAATATGTTTGAGGGGACACTCTAAAACCTAATCCTCTAATGCGGCCATATTGTTCTGGCTACTTCAAAGCTACTGAAAGTTGTTTTTCTTTTGGTATGGTAACTTTCAATCCTCATATCTAAACCATATAAAAAAATATGAACATAAATATATATTTTTATATAATTCTGTTATAAATCATAACAAGTTACTATTATGTTATAGTTACACATGTTTCCCATACTGATTTTGTGTTTTCAACAACTAGTTTACCCTCCTCATTTACACAAGCCTCCTTCCATAGCACATGACATGGGATGAAAGTGGCTTCAAATTTTGATTCATCAATATGCATATAAACAAATGAACATATGTTGTTTCATATCACATAAAAATTTTATTGTTTATTTAAAACACATACCAACTTCATATTTAGTGAAGCATACCCCATCCTTTCTTTGTGATAGGGGTACATTGGTTTTGATGCACGTTCTTTATTTTCATTACTATTTTTCTATTTTATAAATTAATTTTTTTTGAATAAAATTGGATAAAATAACTAAATTAAAATAATATATTATCGATTGAAATTCACCTAAATTGATTTATTATTATGACGACTAATGAAATTGATCCATGTTTCCTACTTTATAATGTTTTTAAATCTAACTGGTGGGTGGGAATTTACTTTACCCTTAACATCCTTAAGATGTAACTAGGTAAGAAGAGTCTGGAAGCCTCTATGGGATTTTCCAGTGGCCATTAAGACAAATTTATTATGGAAATATTCTAAAATAAATGAACTTTACAAGGAATAATGAAAATTAAATCAAAATTTCATTATATAATTTTTTGGTAAAATATGGAAAGTATATCATAACATTACCATTGTATACTTCCAAAGGGTTTCCTTCATTACAGGTTGGACATAGAACCAAAAATCAATATCAATTGACACATTCATCCTTATTGTGACCCCAACATAACTAATGAACATTGAATTATTGGGGTTAATTGGCTGACCATGTTGATTCCAACCAACCTCAAATTTTATACCCTCACTTATTACCTTGATAATTTTATTCAACACTATGATTTTGTGCCATTATTGTTTTTTAATTAATATGTTGGTGATCCCCTAATAATTCTATAGTATTATAATCAAAAGTCTGTTCTTCTTAAGGATTGGTAACATCATTATGTGCAGAAGACCTTGTCTGTATGAGTAGTCAAACATTTAATTTTTCTTGAATAACAACTACATAAACATAGAGAAAAGATTTGATAAGGGTTATATGAATACTCAATTTCAAACTTGATAAACAATTTAACTCCATATTTATACTCTTTTTTTGAATGATTATCATGTATTCATTTTGAGGGAAATGGGTAATTGAATTTAAATAAAAAATACTCCACCATGGTAGGTGTTATCCTATGAATTTATCCAAAGGTGAAAGCTATAGACAAATTTCATACTCATCAACTTCATTCTCTAAATAGTTATTATTTCATTTTGTTTCTTTGAGACTCATCATCTATCTCTTCTAGACATGAACTTATGTTTCTTGAACTACTCTGAGCAGTTTTCATCCCATACTAGGTACCAGTGTCCATTTTGGATGAATACAACTCAGAGTAGTTCAAGAAACATAGAAGATATGAAGGATGAGTCTCAAGAAACAAAATTCAAAAATAACTATTTGAGAGATGAAGTTGGTGAGGATGACAGTTGTATCCTTAAAACTTTTAAAATTACAACATCTTAATTTAAAATTTAAAATCTCATATGAAAATGCTAAAAGTTCCCTAACACTACCATGATAACATAAATACATCCCCACTAAGTACCAACAACTCTATTATATGCTTATAGTCCTTTTACCTCACCGATATCTCAAATATAAGATCTTTATAACCACATAATAGGTACCATGATATTTGACCTTAGACCCCTAGAATCCAAGACTATCCCTCAGGGATAACCATCATATGTACTTATTGCATCCAAATCATGAAATGGGTATAACATAACCATTTTTAATAGGAAGTGTATTTGAAATATGGAGAGTTCTTAACATAATTGGTTCCATTAGGAAAGAACCAAACAATGGATTCCATAATACATTAGGTAAACCTAACTTCTAAAAACCATAACTAAGAACAAACAATAACATAAATGTCACATCACCCTCACCTTAGCCCTTGATGAATCACTAACATGTCTATAATAACTCATATTCTAACATAATATACCTAGACCTCACATAATACCCATCATATTCTAATATAGGATAAAAATTATTTTTATTACATCCACATATGTATTTCTTATAGAAAAATATTGTAATCATACATTGAGAGGTATATTAAAAAACCTTTGAAATAATATCAAGTGATTTTTCAACAAAAATATTATAAGTCAATATTTATCAAAATTTAACAGAAACATTAGTTACATATTACATTAAATATAATAAATTTCAAAAAATTAATCTAGAGAACAAATTATCAAACAATTAAAAAGTCATTAGTTGAACAATCAATAAAAAATGTTTACAAAGATAAAAATGAAGACTTAATAAAAGTCACAAAATTTTCCAATTTCTAAAAATTCTAATGCCTATAAAAATATCATGTTACATTTTATAATAACTTATATAGTTCCCTCAGTCAAAAAATTATTTATAAATGTGTATTGGTTCATTTTATAATATAAAGATTATTAAAACCATATTTTTGTATGATTAGAGTAAAATAATTTCAAGAATATATTTATCCTATTAACACATATATATTATAAACCATTTTATCTAAAAAATAAAATATTAAATACATATATAAAAGATATAACAAATCTAGTATTGTAAACATCAAATTCATTAATCTAATAATAAAACATGATAATCACTTAAATATTTATATTATAGCACGTGTAATACCTAATAATTAATCACGATTTTAAATAACCCATGTTTTCTCAAATATAACATAATGAAAAACATTATATACCATTAATTATGTTCAAAACCAATCTATAACCCCTATCAATTGAGTTATTTAATTATTATTGAATTATTTAAATCCTGAATAAGATATTTCAATAGTTAATGAACAATAAATTATTTATTTTCAAAAAAAAATCTAGACATACTTTATAAATTCTTACATATCCTACACAATCTAAATATTATAAAATTAATATAGATAAACTTATCCTTAAATGAAATCATGAAGTAATTTATTTATTTAATGAGAAAATATTTGTTAAATCGAATTAAAACAAAAAACTAAAGAAACATTTGTTTCAAAAACAAAATAAAACCCAATACATATTATTTTAAAAAAAAATATATTTATCCAATGTGTACTCTAAATCCATTCATATTAAAAAATAACCTAAATGAAATTTTAATTATGAATTATAACATATTTCATTTCAAAAATATAATTCTCTAAACACGAGTGTTAATTTTTTTATCACTTTAATAAAAATAACAAAAATATTTTAGAAAAGACCAGAAAATCAAATAATAGGTGGTGAGAATCAATATTCTTTAAAATAAAATTTCATTAAAAACATTACATTAAGTTGATATAAATATAATATTAATATTTGTATATAAATAAATAGACCTATATGGTGGCCTATAATAATGCAGTTTGAGGGAATTATATTGTATCACTAACAGACATCACGAAGAGACCTAAATCCATAGAAAATATACATGGATACATTGGTCCTTCTAACAAAATATAGCATGTTTGAATCCATATTTTATTCTATAATATTTTTTAGGAAACTCAAATGATTATAATAAATACCATTGAACTATATATTAAGTAGGTAATTGGCCAATTGGTTGTATTTTGTGATTGGAACATGTTTGAAAAAAATGAAGTGTTAATTACAACAGTTGATGGAATGACACCCTTATCGATACAGAATAATATTTTGAACAAAAAATCCTTTACTTATTCTATAACAGAAGATCTCTCTCAATGAGAAGCTGCAATGACTTTAATGATGGAAAGGATGATTCCCCAAAACTATATGTGAATCACACAACCCATTTCTATTTTCTATCACTAAAAGATCGATTATTTTCTAATATGATATCTATGATATGCAGTGATCTTATAGCATAAGGGGAATGATCAGAGGGAATGTTTGGTGGAGCAATGTAAACAGTGGTGATGGTGGCAGTGATAATACTAAAAATAGAAATATCTATGAGTGAAGGCGGTGATAAGAATGAAAAAATGAGGAATAATGAGAGAGACCAATCATGACAATAATTATGGGAGAAGAGAAGTAGGGTTTATTATGGTTTGAAACACCACAATAACACAAATTGTGGAACCCAAACAAGCAATAAACCAGAGAGAGGAGGAGGAGAAAATAACATACCTTGAATTATAGCCTAGATTCATTCGAGAGAATGTAGAGGAGGAGTATAGGTAGTAGGAGAATTCTACGAGAGCTTGAGAATTGAAACTGAATTAGTTGTGAATAGGGTTCTTTTAAATAGATCAGGGAAAATTTTATCAACACTTCAAAAAAGCGGCGATAAAGATACCTTTTATCAGTGCTAAAAAGGCAATGATAAAGCCATCTTTATGAGTGCTAAAACTGTAGCACTTATAAATGGAATCTTTATTAGTGCTAAAACTTTAGCAATGATAAAGGATTTATAATTTTAATTATAAATAATTTTTTTAAATATATTTATATAATTATATACTTATTTATAATAATTTTATAACTATGTAAATATATAATTATTTATTTATAATTACCTAAATAATTTAAAAAAAAATATATTTTTTATTTATAATTATAAATATATAAATATATAAATATATAAATATATAAATATATAAATATATAAATATATAAATATATAAATATATAAATATATAAATATATAAATATATAAATATAGTAAATATACATTTATAAATATATTTATAAATATATTTATATCATTATATATATATATATATTTAATAAATATATATAAATATAGTAAATATATTCATTATTTAAATATATTTATTATAATTTTATAATTATAAATATATTTATATCATTATATATATTTATATAATTATATATACATATTTAATATATATAGATAAATATAAATATAAATATAGTAAATATATTCATTATTTAAATATATAATTATTTATTTACAAATATATAAATACTTAAAAAAACAATATTTATATATGCATATAATTATATATATTTATGTAATTATATATATATATATATATATATATAAATATAAATATAAATATAACTATAACTATAAATATAGTATATATATTCATTATTTAAATACATTTATTATAATTTTATAATTATTTAAATATATATAATTATTTATTTATAATTATATAAATACTTTAAAAAATATTATTTATTTATAATTATAAATATATAAATTTAAAAATATATAAAATATACATTTATAAATATATTTACTAATAAATATTTATTTACAAATATATTTTTAACATTATTAAGGAATATAAAATTTTAAATGCATGCATCTTAAAAATGAGTGAAATTGAATAATTTAAAGTGTGTAAACTTTAAAAATATTAAAAAAATTGATATGTTTTATCAATTAAATATAAATTATTAAAAAATATAGATATATATTGAAGTAAATATGAATATATATTGAAAATACTAAAAACTAGTAAATAAAATATATAAATCAATAATAAAAAATGATTAAATTCAAAAAAATAATAATATTAAAAATGAATAAATAATACCTAACTACAATGATATTAAAAATAAATAAATAAAATTTATCAATTAAAAATAAAATATATTAAATATATCATGTTATAATGAAATTCTAAAATGAATACTAAATGTTTAATAAATTACATAAATATTAGGTGTATGTGTTCTTATATAAGATTTAGTTAATTACATAAATATTTATGTGTGTGCATTGTATATAAAAATACATTAATTACAAGTATATATGTGAAATCAATGTAACACATGTTTGATATATGCTAAATTGAAAAATCAAACAACATGAAATTATGTCCATTACTCGATGCAATTAGTAAGTATTTTTAATTAATATTAATTTTTAATTATAATCCATTTTTCACTAAATATATGACTTATTTAATGTAAGAATAAATATTTTGTATTATATAAATCATATTTTAGGAAATATTATATACATTGATATATATATATATAGAAACATATATGAATATATTTCTTTATTAAATGTATTAATGAATAACTTTGTATAAAAAACATTAAAAATGAATAAGACATTAATATATTTTTAATTATTAAATTTTATTTATTCTCTATATATTTATATTTAATATATAATGTTTATTAATATTTATAATTAATATATAAATATATATATTTATATATTAAACTTATTCATTTTATTAATAATTGTGTCATTAATATTTTTTTAATAATTTTGTAATTTATTGATTTTTAATTTTTTTGTTTAATTATTAAAATTTATCTATTTTATATATCTATATTTATTATATAAAATTTATTAAATTTTATAATCAATATATAAGTATATTAAATTTATTCATTTTTATCAATAATTATTTAATTAATAAAATGTTTAATATTTTTCTTAATTTACTAATTTTTAATTTCTATTTGTTTAATTATTTTATTTTAATAATTTTACATATCTATATATTTAATATATACTATTTATTAAGATTTATAATATATATATATATATATATTATTCATTTTTATCAAAAATTATTTAATTAATAAAATTGTTAATATTTTTTTAAAATTACTAATTTTTAATTTTTATTTGTTTAATTATTTCATTTTATTCGGGACCTTTATCAGCACTAAAAAAGTGTTAAATAATAACTCCCTTTATCAGTGCTAAAAATAATGCTATAATAAAGGGTACCTTTTATAAGCGCTACATAAAAGTGATGATAAAAAGAAATTTTATGAGCGATTTTTTCTAGCACTAATAAAGGTCAGTGTCATTAAATATTTTTTTTTCTAGTAGTGAGGGAGCATTTTACAGTTTACTCAGATCATAAAATCCTAAAGTATATATTTACCTAGAGGGACTTGAGCATCAGGCAGAGATGCTAGAAAAAATATCATCAGACTTTTGATTTCGATGTTACTTATAATTTTAGAAGGGGAAATGCAATCACCAATGCCTTAAGAAAGAAGCTTCCACTGAATACCATTCTAGAATCAGTAGATGAGTGGGGCCTAATGAGTCTCTCTACTTATCTAAGTAAAGAAGTTCATAATGATGGAGAGTTTGTGTTCTTGGTTAGTGTTTAGGTCACACACTCTCTTATCAATTAGTTTAGTATTGAGAAGGTATCTAACCTATAGTTCCTAAAGATTAGCAGTGATCTAAATAGTGGGGAGACCTCAGGTTATTGGTCTTGGTATCCTTATGGATCTCTCCTTTTCTGGAAGTAGCTGATGGTAACTTTGTGCTTGTGGTAGGTGGTGGTGCAAGAGGCACATGATTCTAGCTGGGTCATGCACCTTGAAGATAAAAATATATTTTATACCTTGAGGGGTCAGTATTGGGGGCCTGATACGTGGTATGTGATTAAAGATTTGGTTTCTCGATGTTTGATATGGTAGAAAATGAAATTTAAGAATAAGAGACTAGTAGGGTTGTTGTAGCCTCTTCCCATCCTAATGTGGAAGTGGGACAAGATCTCAATGGATTTTGTGGTTGGACTACCTCATAATTCAAGTGATAAAGATTACATATGGGTGATTATCAATTTTTTAATGAAATCATCCCACTTTCCTCCCATTAGAGAGTCTATGATAGTTGAGGAACTTAGATTTTGTATGCTCGAGAGGTTTTTAGTATCCATGGAGTTCCCTCAATGATAGTTTGTGACTGGGATACCTATTTTATATTTTAGTTTTGGAAGGGACTCCAAGAGGCATGGGGAACCATGTAGAGGTTGAGAACCATGTATCATATGTATATGAATGGTCAGTCTAAGTGGACCATCCATAACTTCAAGGATATGTTGCGATCATGTGTGCTTGATTTTGAAGGTTTTTGGGAAAGAAACATATCATTACCCATGTTTTCATATAATAATAGTTATCAACCCTTAACTAGGATGGTAGCATTTGAGGTGCTATATGGGTGGTCTTACTAGTCCCCATTGTCATGGGTTGAGGTGGGTGAGTGTTGCTTAGTTGGACCAAGTCTCATCTAGGAGATGACCGAGAAAATAAAGATAATTTAGAAAAGGTTTTGCAATAGATCAGAATCACTATAACTCATACACCAATTAGTGTCATCACCCATTGTAATTTTAAGTTGGTAATCATGTGTTTCTTCAGGTATCTATTCAACTAGGATTCCATCACTTTCTAAAATAAGGGAAGTTAACATCGTGTTATGTCAGGCTATTTCATGTTGTAGAACATATTGGGAAGGTATACTATTTATTGGAGTTTCTATCATGAATAAACTTGATTCATCATGTTTTTCATGTCTCTTAGTTGAATAAATACCATCTAGAACCATATTATGTGTTATAGTGGGAATATATGGAGTTTAATACTGATTCCACTGTTGTGGAGTAGCTGGTTCATATGTTGGATTTTCAGAATAAGGTGATCCCTAGTAAATATATCATGTTTACATGTGTGATTTGGTAGTATGGTAGAGATAGACACATGACATGGGATGGGAAGATTTGGTGAGGGAATATTCACCTCACCTATTTTCTTATGAGGATGCCTAAGGAGTTATGGGGGCATAAAGTGGCATTGTGGGGAGTTTGTAACACCCTATAAGTCACTGGTGCATTTATTTTTGAGCTATAATTTATCCTTTATTTCATTCTTGGGTTTCCAGAAACCCCTAGGTAAAAATTGGTTTTTTCAAGAAAAATAGAACGAGGCGCACAATTGGAACACATTTTTTTAACTACGCGGATAACCATGCAAGGGGTGATGGGTTTCGGACAATGTGATTTTGAATGGTTTGAGCACGGTTTTTCATACTATGTGAAACCCAAGAGAAACTAGGCAACCTTTTTTTAGGTAAAAAGTTTCTCCCAAATGGGGTGTACATTTTTTTATTAATCATACAACCAAATCATGAGGTTTTTCCAGTACATTTTTTTTAACAAAATTCCCTTTTGATTTTTTTAACCCCTTTGTCTCACCTTTCTTATAATATTTATGTATATCCCATCCTCCTTGGTTTGAAATATTCCCCTCTCCACATTTGGTGGATTCTCCATGGGTTCTTGGTAGTTTGACTTGAGGTAAGTACATATCTTCATGATTTATTCATCATTTCCTCCTTCTATTTATTTTTATTACAAATCTATGGAAGTTGGAAACCCTAGGTGGGGTGTTTTCCAAACCTAGGGTATTTAATGGGGGTTTTGGTTCGTTTGATTTTTCCCATAGCTGTTTGATACCATTTCCTTCACTTTTTGGGTGGTTGGTGTTGAAGGAAACAAGGTTGGAACCATTTCTGAGGTTGGTTTCACAATTTAAGGGCGTTTTCCAAGACTTAACTTTAAATTTATAATCATCATTGGTTTATGTTTATCAAATTTCAATTAAATTGATTTATGACTAATGTTTATTCTATATTTAGTGAGATTCATGGTTTGTTTGTAAATTCGGGTGTTTAAAGTAAGTTTTCCAAATGGGGGTGATAAAATGGATCAAAGGGATTTTATGATTTCAAATGGATTTATAAAGATATTTTCGAAATGGTTTTACCTAATTGAAAGGTTTTTTTATTAAATGAGAATGTTTTTTTAATAATGTTTCTTGTGAAATTGATTTGGATATTTGGAACTTGTGATGTGATTGTGATTGGCATTAAGTAGCACATGAGGAATACCTGAGGCATGAGTGGGGGTTATCCATGGAACTGTGAGAGCCATTGGTTGGGAGGCCGAGATGGATTCCATTGGTTTTCTAATGGACCATAAGAGACTTTGGTAGGAAGACCAAGATAGCTTCAAATAGTTATCCAAGGGATTATGAGAGCTTTTGGTAAGAAGGATTAGAGAGATTCCATTGGTTTTCCAAGGGACTTTAAGAGCCTTTTTCTAGAAATACCATGAGTGTTTCCACTTGTTTGGCCATAATACCATGAGATCTCTTGGATTTATTACTTGGGAAGACTATGATATCTTCTATTTTTTATCTAGATAACAAATTTTGTTTTCATATCACTCACATTAGAACCTTATGGTTAGATCCCTTGGTACACATTACTCATACCGGGTTGATTCATATGATTTTATGAAATTAATTAGTGTTATGTTTAATATGATCACTTGTGTTATGACCATTTCCATTTATATTTTTATATAATGGTGATATTTATCCTTAACTTGTTATAAATTTTTTGGGTTTATTGCTCATGTTATTCCATATAAACTTGTTTCCTAATTTTATCCATGTTAGAGACTAGTTTTATAAAATTCATTTATTTTAAGAAAACTAGATGGATTTTAAAGTATTATTTTAAATAGAAATGTTTTCAAAGAGGTTTAGTTTTTAGAATGAGTTTTCAGAAATGTTTATTGGTTTTTTATGGTTTAGAATACTTAAATAGGTTCATGGTTGTATCCTAATGGGATTTTTTCTTCACACCCTATATATGAATTTAGGCGTATATAAACTTTGTTTTACAGAACACAGGTAAGGGAAAGAGCACTATGTGCATTGTTATATCCTATTAATTATGGTCATATATCATTTTGTTTGAGGATATTTGGTATTACATGGATTGTATCATGTGTATTCGTTTGGGATCCTTGTGCTTTTGGGTGTATGTATAGGCCTTGTTTGGTCTTATTCCTATTATTTTGAGTTTTGATCCTTTGAATTGAGATCCCATGTTCATGTATTGATATGAAATTAATAACTCTTATATAATATTAAGAAAAAGGTTTATGGAATAGTAATATTCAATAATGATGGTGCATTGAAGATTAAAGGATGTGTAAGCACTGAACTAGTTAGTGGAGAGATGAAGAAGACTGAAGTTATTTATATGGAGGGTTTACGTCACAATCTTCTTAGTGTAAGTCAAATCATTGACTCAGGACTTATAGAGACTTTAAATAATAAAAGGATGCACTATAAAGGTAATTACATGGAATTATCTCATGAAAGTTTATAGAACAGATGTAAACTTGTACCAGATTGATAGTAGAGGGAATATTTGTTATCTAACTATTAAAGAAGAATATGACCTATGGCACCGA
The DNA here is from genome assembly GCA_963277665.1 of Viscum album. Taxonomy (NCBI): domain Eukaryota; kingdom Viridiplantae; phylum Streptophyta; class Magnoliopsida; order Santalales; family Viscaceae; genus Viscum; species Viscum album. The sequence goes on from OY728159.1 coordinate 548,302,909, forward strand.
AGGTTGGGGAAAATTAATCAACATGATATGGAAAATATATATAAGCTTAATATATTCAGGGATATCCCCAATTTAAAATGTGAACGGGAAAAGGTGTGTGATTACTACATACGAGGAAAGTTGGTTTGTAGTTTATATTGTCCAAAGAAGAAAAGGGAATCAAATCTTCTTGATCTCATCCATACAGACATATGTGGCCCGATAAATGTTCCTGGAATGCATGGATTAATGTAATTTGTTCTTTTTATTGATGATTATAGTAGAATGGCACGTGTGATGGTTATACATAGGTAATGGAAAGTGATTGAATGCATGAAAACTTATCATTGAATCATTGATAATGATACTGGATGGACAATAAAAGTTCTACCGTTTAAAAATGGAGGGGAATACACATTAATTGAGTTTAAAAATCATCTAGAGAAGCATAAAATACAACATGAGGTGGAATCTATGATAAACCCTCAATAAAATGGAGTTATTGAGTGTGGGAATCAATAGGTGAACAATATGGTTAGAATTATGCTGATTGAGAGTCGTATCCCTCGACATTACTGGAAAGAGGCTCTCCAAACTGTGGAATATATTCAAAATCAAATAGGACTATATTTAGGAGAAACCAAGACACCATATGAGTTGTGGAATGGAAGGAAGACCTCTTTGAAGTATTTCTATGTTTTTGGAAGAATTTTTTTTATCATAAATAAAGAAGGAAATCAGGGAAAATATGGTGATGCGGCTAATGAAGGAATATTCCTCAGATATTCAATGAATTGAAAAGCCCTAAATTGTTTCAATAAGAACCTCATATTTTTTTGGAAATTAGTGATATTAAGATAGTTGAATATAAGACCACAAATACCATGAGGGGATCTTATGATGATGTAATTGAATATGTATAAGGTAGTATACATGGAATAGATTCAAATGAAGGAGTAGAGGAAGGTGTGAAAAATATTCAGAGGTCACAAAATGATATAGTTTCAGATGAAGAATCAGAAGAGGAAACCATGGATAAATAAAATCCTCCTAAACCTCATAGGAAAAATAGAAGAGAAAAAATTGATCAATCCAATATCATTAGGGATTGGATAATTCCCACTTAGAAAAGGAAAATGAGGAATAATTCACAATCCGCATTCCTGTCAGTTGTGGAACCATCTTGGTTTGAATAAGATGAAAAGGAAGAATCATGGATTAATTCCATGAAGGAAGAGTTGGATAAAATTTACAAGAACCAAACATGTGATCTAGTAAGGAGACCTGAAGGTCACAATGTGATTGGTACAAAGTAGATTTTTTAGAATAAATATGATGATCATGGTAATGTGATCATAAATAAGGAACAATTAGTGTGTAAAGGATACTCATAGATTGAAGGTGTTGATGTTGAAGAAACATTTTATCCAATGGAATGACTAGAGTCTATCAGGATTTTCCTTTCTATGGAAATTTAAATAGGATATAATGTATATCAGATGGACATTAAAACAACATTCTTAAATGGTGTTCTTGAAAAAGAAGTCTATATCAAACAACTGGTGGTTTTTCTAATTGGAAATAATGAAATAAATATTTGTAGAATGGAAAAGGCTCTCTATGGTCTAAATAAGGAACCAAGATCTTGGTATTATTGTATAGATTCCTATATGAAGAATCTTGAATTTAAAAGAGGAGGTGTTGACCACAACCTCTATGTAAAGAATTCAAAGGAAGATCAATTTATGGTGTTAGTGTATGTGGATGATATTATATTTTGTGGAAGCAGGCATAGATCAGTGGATGAATTTTACAATCACATGAAATCATAATTTTAAATGTCTATGATTGGTGAACTCGCATATTTCATGGGGTTGCAAGTGATTTAAAAGAAAGAATACATGTTTATATATCAGGAAAAGTTTGCAAGAGAGCTGCTGAAGATGTTTAATATGAATTAATCCAAATCAATTTCAACTCTGATTGTAGTTGGAACAAAACTGGGATAACATGAGGATATAAAATTTTTAGATCCCGCAATATATAAGAAAGTCCTTGGAATCTAGCTATACCTAACAACAACAAAACTAGATATTATCTTTGTAACATGCTTGGAAGACTAATTTCAGAGTAATCTAAAGGAAGAACATATGGCGTCAGTGAAATGAATCATGAGGTACATTCAAGGTCCTTACAATTATGGTTTATACTTTTGTGTAGGAAAAGATAGTGAACTTTCAATGTTTTATAATGCTGACTAGGCTGGAGATGCGGTGGAAAAAAGTTCACAAGTGGTAGAGCATTCTTTATTGGTAAGAAATGTGTGGTCCGATTAAGTAAGAAACATAAAATTAATTCTCTCAGTAATACTAAAGTTGAGTATATCTCCTCTACAAAGGAATTCACTCAAATACTATAGATGAAGCAACAAATGACAGATATTGGTGATGTGGTGAAATAGCCAATGGTGACTCACTGTGATAATAAGATCGTGATCGATCTCACAAAGAATCCTATTCATAATTCTCATACGATGCATATTGAAATTATATATCACTTCATCAAGGAAAAAGGTAATCTAGGTGTGGTTAAACTGGATCATGTCGTAACTGATGAGCAAGTGGATGATATTCTAACCAAGCCACTGGTAGTGGCTGTGTTTGAGAAACATTGGTTGAACCTTGGTGTTCAACCACCTCCCAATGTATGAGGAGGTCACAAAAGTTCCCATCTTCTCATTTATGTTAACTTTAATATGTTTGTGGAAGTGATGCAGGTTTATGGGGGAGATATGATCTAGGGGGAGTGTAATTTGAGTTACATAATGTACAAATACTGGTCTTTGGGTTTATTTCCAATGGTGGGGAAGGAATAAATTCAATGGTATAAAGAGGCATATGAAATGTTTTTTGGTTATAGGAGAATGGATAATGGATAATGATGATCATTCGGTGTTATGAAGAAACCATTCAGGGCATGTAATGCTTATGTGACATGGTTTTGATAGTGGTAGGTGCTCTATTGAATTTATCTGGAGATTTCCAACAAACCCAAATTGGGAGATTATTGAAAACAAGGATGTTATGTGCTAGAAATTGAGTATGGTTTGAGTTTGTTTTAAATCCTCAATGTAAGTTCTGTAAGTTTACTAGGAAATGGATCATACATTTTAAGAAGGAAAAAATATTGAAGGTGGTGTCGTTTCATCGTGTTTGCCAAATTTTTGGGTCATAAAATTGGAATATGAAGAAAAGTGTTTTTGGAAAAGGGAGTTGCACACAATATTAAAGCGTGTTTAGAAACTTTCACGCAAGGCTTGATTTGGGATCTATACATAAAAATATGGTAAATGGGAAAAGTGCGTGCAAGATTTAAATGTGTGTGAATTATGAGGTTACACAGATGAATATTACGTGCCTAATGCGATGTCAAAAGGGATTTTTGCGTGATCAGAAGGAATCTTACGCACACTAAAAAAGACACATCATAAACTTGTGCGTAAGGTCATCGAGGCCTATAAATAGGTGGCTACCCCCATGGAATAAGAGAGGAAAATTTTCCAACAAATATTCAGTTGCTCTACTGTGTGATAGATTTCCACGTGAAAGATTTGCAGAGAGTTAATCTATCGTGAAAGATGTTCCATTAGTCTAAAAATAATAAACGAACCCTGTGGTACAGTTTTGCAAAATAATAGGGTTGTACTAAATTCACTTTTCATGAAAAATCTCAAATCTTGTGTGCAAAAGCAAATCTTTCATGCAAAAGGAAAATGTTACATGCAAATGTAGTGTTGAGATTCTAACTGTCTTTTGATATACAATTTGTTTGATTAGTGCTTCCAAGTGCATGATTTCATAACATAGATGCAAGTAGTGTCTCATGCTAGATAGAGACAAATACTTTAATACCAATCTTTTTTAGAGACCTTCAAGTCGATAAACTGAGTAAGACTTCTCCCAAGGCAGTGAGCTAGGGTGAGTCGAAAGAAGTGTTTCAAGGGATGCATTAAGATACCCCTAAATTATTTTAAAGGCAGTGTTTCTGAGATAGAGTGAATGCGACTGAACTTTTTTATTCCACAACTAGTGAGGATTAGTGGATTTTGGTTCAACTGACACACTGTCGGCATATGCTCCTTGGACGTAGCCCTTACTGGTGAACCAAGTAAAAGTGCTGTGTTATCTATTTGAATTTGAATGTTTGATTGCTAATAATATCTATCATATAGGTTTAACGAGTTCCTACAAATGTGGGAACAAGATCCATCACATTAAAAGAAAAAGTGGACACCCTGATTCAACCCTCCCCTCTCAAGGCATCCCAGGGTACTATAGTTTAGTCATCCCTGCATTACCCAGGATGTTTTATTTTATTATAATAACTCTGATGATATTGTTGTGGTCATAATATTTCATGGATAGGTCATTATGATTACTTTGGGTGAAGCCATTCACAAGTGTATTTTTTTGTGCTTGGTTATTGTTTCCAGCCTGTGTTGATTGGGGATGCACTTTGGGCCTTGTGGCATACTGGTTTGTTTGATGGGTCAGGTCGACCCAGGTTAATTCATTACAAATAAATATTTTACTCCTAGTTAATTTTATCATTCTAAAAACATCTAGAATGCTCAAACACAATGACATACTAAATAAATAACACATAAAATAAACTTACTTCCCACACAATGTAAAGTCCTAAGTTTTTGGACTAGGTTAAAATAAAAAAGTTTTTGAACTTTTTCATTCACTTCATGGTTCAGTTTTAAAATCAAGCTTAAGAAAGAAGTTTTGTGAGTTCGGTTCTTTTAAAGTGTTGATAACGGGCTTGGGTAAAGGCTCAAGGAGTTTCCCGAATGACATGATGGGTTTTAGGAGAACTAGACTAGGTAGTGACGTTCATATGGGATGCACACGGTTAGTCAAAACCATGTGTGTTGGCCATACATAATAAAGAAGGTTTCCAGTTGTGGGCATATAGTTTGTGCTTAGTCTATCAGACCATGAAAGCCAAACCATACAGTCTACCCAATTTTGAGGTTCTGGTTAAATTAATTTAATTAAATTCAAGGTTGAAAGGAATTTAATTAAATTAGATGTTGGGGGGTTTATTTTAATTAAATTAAAGTTGAGAGAATTTAAATAAATGACGTTGAGTTGGAGGAGTTATTTAATTAAATTGAAATGAAATGAATTAAATTTATTTTAAATGATGACAAGTTGCATCATTTATTTAATTAAATTGATATGAGAGGAATTTAATTAAATGACTGATAAATGAGGAGTTTAGGGTTATCAAAAAATGGAAATATGAAATGGTAAAATTTAAATGATGTGTAAATGAAAAGTTAGGGTTTTATTTAATTAAATTCAAGGCAAAAAAGAATTTAACTAATTAATGTGAAATAGAGGTTTTATTTAATTAAATTCACGGTTAATAAGAATTTAATTAGTCGTTGAAAAATGGGGGGATTATTATTTAATTAAATTGTGGTTGAGAGAATTTAACTAAATAATTTTGATGAGGTGTAGTTTTTAATTTATTTAAATTTTGTTCAAATAATTTAATTAAATAACAATAATTAGATAAATTATTTAATTAAATTCAGTTAGAATGAATTTAATCAAATGACAATTAATGAGATTTCTGGGTTTTATTTTATTAAATTGTATTGAGAGAATTTAATTAAATAATAATGAGTTAGATTTTTTTTAATTAAATTTCGTTGGAAATGAATTTAATTAAATGATGTGTTAAATGCGGAGTTGGGTTATTATCAAATTAAATTTAAGGTTAAGATGAATTTAATTATTTGATGAAAAATGGGTGTTTTATTTAATTAAATAATGATGTGTTGGGGAATTTATTTAATTAAATTCATTGGAGAATAATTTAATTAAATGTTTTTTAATTGGGGAGTTTTGAGTTTTATCAAAGAGGTGTTTTATTAAATGATAATAATAATAATGGTTATTAGTATGATGGTTTTATTTAATTAAATTATGGTTGATAAATTTAATTAAATGATCCGAGATAAAGAATTTTATTTAATTAAATTATGTTAAACAAAATTTAATTAAATAATGCAAAGTGGGGGTTTTATTTAATTAAAATTAATTAGAAGAATTTAATTAAATGATATTTAAATGGAGAGATTTGGTTTTTATCAAAGAAGTATTTTATTAAATGATAATAATATTAAGGGTCATTATTATAGCTATTTTATTTAATTAAATTGAGGTTGCTGAATTTAATTAAATTAGGTGAGATGGATAGTTTTATTTAATTAAATTGCGTTAAATAGAATTCAATTAAATGTTGTGAAATGTGGGTTTTTTAATTAAATTCAAGGTTAAGTTGAATTTAATGATCTGATGTGAAATATGGGTTTTATTTTAATTAAATTGAAGGTTGAGAGAATTTAATAAATTGTTGCAAAACTGGGGTTTTATTTAATTAAATTCAATTGAGAAAATTTAATTAAATAATGATGAGTTGGAGTTGTATTAATTAAATTCGTTAAAGGGAATTTAATTAAATGAAGTAAGAAGGAGTTTTTATTTAATTAAATTTGTGGGAGAGAATTTAATTAAATGGTGTTAAATGAGGTGCAAACAAGGTGTTTGGCTTTATCTAAGAGGAGAGTTAATTAATTAATAATAATAATAATATCATGGGGTTTATTATTATTATTATTATATTAATTCTTATAATTAAAATAAGGGTTTTAATTGATTTGAGAGAGAGAAAGATAGGGAGATGCGCATAACATGTGAGGCATGATCCCCTCTACTTGGCTCTCCCTATATGAGGCGCACCACCCCCTCCAGCTCCTCTTCGTGCGACCGTATCCTTTTGATTTCTTCACAAATCATCTCTATCTCGGTGAGGTGAGTCTGTCTGCATGAATTTCATTATTCGCATCATCCATTTTACATCTCTATTTCCCAATCTCTGTTCTACTAAAACCCTAATAGAGGTTTTGATTCAGTTTCTTCTTCTCCTACGATTATAGGTGGTGCAAAAGATATCTCAGGACCCATTGATCCTTATTTCGACAACCACCGCTGAATGCATGGAGGTTCGTCTCGATTCGGTTCACCACCTTCAAAGCTATGTAAGTCTCAATAACTGTTAATGGTGTTTTCACCCCTTAAATAAGGTACTTATAGTTTAAATGTGTTGAGGTTAATTATTTGGGTGTGCGTTGGTCTCCGCCGCACTATTTATGAGTGTCGGTTAATTATTTTTAGGTACGATGATGAATTTAGAGTGCACACACATTTTTGTAAAGGTGCGTGTGCGTGAGTAGATTTCATTTTAAGTTATAAAGTTTTGGATCGACCAATTCCTCTAGGTAGGGTCATCAACATTGCTAAATAATAAAATGAAATAGTTGTTTAATTACTGTTGTTGAAAAAAATTTGACTATAAATTATTAATGAATTGTTTATTGGTATAAAATAATTTATATGTGTTTTTCTGTTACCTCCCTTACATGTTGATGCAGTTGGGTTAAGTAGTAATTATGAGTATTGGGCGGGATAAGTTGAGATAATTAATTTTGAATTAACGAGTGGGATATATTGAGATAATTAATTATGAATTAATTATGTTCTTTGAGAATTCTAATTGAGATAATTAATCAGGTGATTAATTATGAGATATTAAATCAGTTAAGTTGAAATAATTAACTGGGAATTAATTTTGTGTTTTGAGATTTGTAATTGAGATAATTAATCAGAGGATTAATTATGAGATATAAAATTAGCTAAGTTGAGATAACTAATTGTGAGTTAATCAGGTTTTTTGAGAATTGTAATTGAGATAATTAATCAGGGGATTAATTGTTAGATATTGAGTTGGTTAATTTGAGATAGTTAATTGTGAATTAATTATATGATTTTTGAATTGTAATTGATATAATTAATCAGGGGATTAATTATGATATATTAAATTAGCAAAGTTGAGATAATTAATTGTGAATTAATTGTATGATTTGAGATTTAGTATAGGTAATTAAATGGGGGATTAATTACAAGATTTTGATTTTCCTAGTTGAGATAATTAATTGGGAGATTAATTGTCATATGTCATTTGGATTAAATTGGTATAATTAATGACTAATTAATTATGTGCCTTGATGTTGTTCAAAATAATTAATTGTGAGATTAATTATGATAAGTTGAGATTTAGATTGGATAATTGAATATGGAAAAATTAATTATGGAATGTTATTTTTATAGTATATTAATTAGTTTATGGATTAATTAATGGATTCTTGTACTTATTTAATTGTTGGGTTAATTAATAGATTTGGTATATTTAGCTACTCGATTTGGTTAGTAAGGGAATAAGGATAATTAATTTGGTAAATTAATTATCATGTTTTTGGTCAAGGAATTATGATAATTATTTGAGTTAATTATCTAGTTGACATGATTGGGGTTAAGAATAATTAATTATAGCCTTTTGAGATGTTGAATGGTTAATTAATTGTATAATTAACTGACGGGAAGTTGATGTTGTTAATTAGTTGTTGAAATAGTTAATGGACTTGATAAATTAATTTATGAATTAATTAATGGAGGGGATTTGGGGTGTTAGTCAAGGAGTTCTACACCAATGATATAAATAAATGAATGAGTTTTAAGTGTTAGACATGGTGTTCTTCACTAATCGGATTATGGGAGTTAGACATAGTGATCTATGCCATTGATATATCTATCTGTATTGCTGATTTTTTGGGTGCTATTTCTTATCTTTGGAAGATAATTCCCCAGTGTGGCCTTTTTGAACCCTCCACACAGAGAAACCCCCCTCCCCCACGAAGGGGTAGCACCCGAAGGCATCTCCCCAACTGGGTAAGGAGTCGTTGCCAGCCGAGATGGCAAAGCGTCTTGAGGGTAACGACTTGACAGTGATGGTCCATCACAACGATCCGTCAGCAATTGGGTCATGCCTCATTTTGCCTGCCCAGAGGAGTCCGGGCGACCCGTAAAGGTGGGTGGATCCCGGGGGAGAGGCTCACCGTGAAAGCGGATTCCTAGGATTCAAACCCTAAACCTCCCATAGAACGACCTTGGTTTGGAAACTCACCTTCACCACAACACCACCACCAAAGTGAATTTTTGGGGTCTTAGTCATGGTGTTATATACTAATAATGAATAATGATAAATGGTATTTTGGGTATTAGACAAGGCATTCTACATCGACAGGATTTTAGGGTGTTAGACATGGAATTCTGCACAAATGATAAATAATGATAAATGGTTTTTTGGGTGTTATAAATGATGTTCTGCATTGATGGGATTTTTGGGTGTCGGACATGGAATTCTACAACAATGATAAATAAATGAACAAGATTTGGGGTGGTCGAAATGATGTTCTACACCGATGGTATTTTTGAGTGTTAGACATGGAATCCTACACTAAGGAAAAATCTGGATAAAGAATTATGAATTGAATATATGGAATGATTCAAACATAGAGTTAAGAAATGATTAAATAGAGAATAATCGGTAAAGTGTTGAAATGTAATTTTGCTTGATAAATATTCTTGTATGATTCTTGTGCATACTCTTATTCCAGCTACGGGCTAAAGTAGGTATTACCGTCAGGTGTCCCTTTGGAATTTGGATGGGTTGTTGGTTATTTATTCAGTTCTGTTATTACCTTGTTATATCTACACACTGTTTGTTATATTACATTGTCTAGATTGATCTAGGAAACTAGTGGTCCCTGCCTACTGAGATGTATATCTCACACCCTATTCGGGCAGCCATTGCACTGGGGTACCCGATTATACTTTCTTATTTGTAGAATTGTGGACGTTTGCTTGTGGAAGTTACTAATACTTGGGAGTTAAGAGAAAAGGACTGAGCGGGAGCTCAGGATTCTCATCGAGATCACCCTTGGGGCTTTGAGTCTTTTCTTTATTTCTATATTGAAATGTAAATCATGTTGTTTTGTTTACTTCTTTCTGATATGTATTACTATGACATGCATGCATTGTATAAACTGACATTGGCCATTTTCATTATTCAGTTGATTATTGTTTTATATATGCTTTCGTTGTTGTCTGAGTTATTATCTATTTCTAATGTTCACTTTGAATATGAGGGTATAGTCTCCCCACTGACTATCCATAGACCCTCACTGTTAGTCGGTAGCCTTTGGCATATGTGGAGATGTGTTTGAGGTCATGTGACGACCGGTCCGACTACAGGTTCAACGGTAATCCAGGTCAAGACGTTAAAAACAAGGATCATGTCTATATCATCATTTAATCTAAATTAGTTATAGTTATTTATAAAAATATATAACATACTTAGGATAAATTAATTCAATGTACCCAACAATATATCAGGGAAAACATCAAACATGTCATTACTGACATTTAATAAATTTAAACCTCTAACAGTCATAGGAATTGACATGAAATGATAAAATATGTTTCCATCCTTGATGTATGAACTCACCCACTCTTTCCAATCAGGAAAATAGAAAATCCTATAAATAAGAACACCAAAATCAGGTGTATCACTTGAGGTGAAATAGGTCAATAGTAAAAGCATAAACCAAAACAACAATCCAACCATGATAACTTGGCATATTTCTCGTGCATTGGCTAGCTACTCCAAGTCACAAGTTACTTACTATGTCCCAAAAACATCCTATCTCCCATTTACTATTCCCAAAGAGTCAAAAAAATGAAAAATAAATGCTTTGATACAATTTTGTAACACCTTGACCTAAATTTTCTGATTCGGGTCAGAGGGTCACATGACCTTATACACATCTCCATATACACAAGAGGCTACCGACTAGTGGTGAGGGATTAAGAATAATTATAGAATGACTATATCCTCAGAAAGAAATAAAAATCATAGTATACAATAGCAAAAAAATAATTAGAGTAATAAAAAAACAAAAATATATAAGCAATAATAATAATAATATCAACCCATGCTATAACGATATGATATACAACACCCTGTACAACTAATTATAGATTTCCACATGAAGTATATATATATATATAATAAACAAGATAAATATAAATAAATAAACATCTCTATAAAGGACCTTAGAGTTTGTATCAATATAAAATCTACCAACCTACTCCTCCGGTACAACTTCCCTAAGTATGGCTACTGCCCTCGTCTGAAATCCTAGTCAAAGGAGTCCATACACGCACTGAGATGCCTATATAGGGTGTGAGTATAAAACCATCAGGACACCAAAAATTAATCCTTAACATAATTGAATTAGTTATATATAATTGTATACATTGATAGGAAAGTAAATACACAAGTATCTTTCAGATACCAGGTCATCATGTGCTAACTATGCTGCCCAGAACCCTAACCCAAATTTCATCTGCTCCATGCTATAGGAGAAGTTATGTACAGTTCCTATGAATCTTATAACAAGATAGAAGACAAACATAAGTATTAGAATATTCTACAAGACCATAATTCCTTGGGTCAGGATACAAGGCCATTATTCCTCACTAACTCTCTCAGGTCAGGCTATAAGGATTTCATGCATCACCAACTGTCTCAGGCTGGGCCACAAGGTCATTATGACTCATTTACAGACTCAGGCTAGGCCTTAATACCATCATTCTGTAACATGTGTCATTTTAGATCCCACCATAATCAAAATTTTCCACATCTCACATGACCCCCTATAAGGTATTAACCATCCATTAAGGGTCCATCTATCACTTTGTTACTAGGTGTCATTAGTCTACAGACACATACATACAAATAAATACACAAGTCACACCAAAAAAAGTCTTCATGAAACATGCATAATAATTCCAATCAAGACAGGCATCATGGAGCATACATGAACACACAATAATTGAATGTCTTGAAAGGTCTCATAGGTCTTAAATTCACACATAATCTTGTCATATCAAGAAGGTATCACAACAACAACACACACACACACACACAAAAATGTATCACATCAAGAGAGGTCTCATGGGATACACATACACTCACACACATGAGAATGGTAAATCAGGAAAGGTCTATTGGGCCACACAGATATTTTCATGCATTTCATATCATAGAATTATATATAATTGTTTCAACGTAGTAAGGAACTCCCTACATTAAGAGTATTGATAACCAACATCAATAATCACCACTTGGATTAATCCCATGAAAGTAATTCCATATAATGAATCCAAACTCATCTCATGAGTGATTCTATAATCCTCATTATTGAATAATAAAATGAACATTGATAGAAATAGATATGACTTACCCAAATAAAATCGTCATGAATGATAGATCTCTAACTTATTATGAAAGAGATGAAAATTCTCTATATTTGGCTACCTATCCATTAAAAAATTAATAAATACCCATCATATCACATTAGAATACATATATTTGGCCATGAAATTCCATATCTATTATTCAAAATAAGAAAAAGAGGATATTTTGGTTAGAATTTTATAAACTTACCAAGCGAGAGTTGCCAAATTTATCGAATCTTAATGAAGCACCCCACCTCAAATTCCACTGAGTTAGGACCCAAGATGGTGAGCCACAAGACCTCAAGCACATCTCTCCAAAAACCATAGGCTATCGACTAGTGGAGAGGGACTAAGGTGTGTCAGTGGGGAGGATTTACCATTATAAATCATAGTATTCGCAGTGGTGAATAAGAAATAATAAATGGTGGAAGCATGAGAGATAATAGATAGCAGTAGAAAAGAAGAAATAATCCAAGAAGAAATGAATAACCAATCAGAAACTGAATGATAAAAATAGGTACAAAAATAAATACCATGATGTCACATGTCTATATAAAATGATAGTGTAGGGGAAAATAGGTAAATACATATACTAAATGCTATCAAAAACTAAAAAATATATAAAAAATGTTACACAACATCTCGACCATAGGCTCTGTCCTTTCCTATCAAGTTCCATCCTAAGAAGAAAACCAATCAAGAATTGGAAGAAGCACACTTACCTTTATCCATCGATGTGTTCATAAATTCTACTCAAGTACCAAATGCGGCCCAAGTTGTGTGTGAGATATAAATCTCAATATGCCAAAAACCACGATGTCTAAGCCCATCCATTTCATGAAATAAATAAATCAGTGTTCTATACATAAATAAATGTAAAGAATTTAATAATTAAACATGTAAACATTGGTCTAGGTTCCTAAATGGACACCTATCCTATACCACCTACTTTTTTCTAAGACAAAAGTCTGAAATGGAGTACCTGTACAAGGCATAATATATAAAAAGGGATAAATTAGACAACACAACCCAAGAAGGAATTCCCCCAAGCTTGTGATTTGGCTTGGGTATAATTTTTCATATCATCTTATAAGTTCTTAGGATAATGATAATTACAAAGATGCATCACATATGAAATGAGAAAATCAAGCAATCTATAAATCCCCAAAGTGGAGTCTAAGCCAATCCAAGGAGATCTAAACAGAATCCCAAGGGATGCTATGGAACGTCCAATATAACCAATGTCACCAAGTCCATCCAAGGAAACCCATAAGACATTCCTTGTATCACTCCAGACATGATGAATCTAAGTCTGTTCAAAGTATCTCACACAGGAGACAAGATATCACCTAAGGCATGGCATAGCCATATTTCCAAACAAGACCATCCTCAGTTTCTCCCCTAGAAAACTGACCTCACTCATGATTATAAGTATATATTCCCGATGATCCTGTACCTAGAAAGCCAAAGTATCACTCCCGGTGTACCAAGTGTAACCAACCAAGCACAAAGAGTTCATCCATGGAATCCTTAACTTGGGACCCATGTTCACTCTTGAACCATAGTTTATGATCATAGTAGTCCAAGCATATATAATAAGGAAAGATTTTATAATTTCATTCCAATTAATAAACTTCTCAAGTAAAATGATAAAAAGGTACCCACGTATCATAATTTTAACCATAAAAAGGAATGAAACAAAAAGCACATGCATAGGCTCAAGCTACAAGGTAAGACCACTAGGAAACATTCAATAAGAATAAGAAAAGAATTATAAGCATAGACACATGGAATTAACATGCCTCTAAACCCATGTCATAAATGACATTTAAATAGATCAAACTAACAAGCTTACCAATGAATAACATTTAATTCAAGCCATTAAACATGTTCTATGAAGCAAGAATAAAACTCAAAAAATATGGCATGAAGCATGAGATAAAAGAAATTAGGTGAGGGATCAATGTATAAATCACATGTCATGACATGTGAAAATAAGAATAAAAATTTCTAAAGAGAAAGAACCTATATCAACAAAAAAGTTTAAAGGCATATGACATTATATATGGGCTAACCAATAAGAATTAAACACATGAATTACCCAAGGAAAACCAAATCATGGTTAACCACCCATTTTAAATCAATTTATCATTTTTAATCATTTAACCAAGCTGCAACACACTACCAGGGTGACACACAACTCAAGGCATAAAGAAAATTTAGGCCATTTAGGATCGAACACCAAAAGGGCTGTCCAATGACATGTCGAACACCCATAAATGGGTTTCACCAAAATCTAAAGTCACTATAAACATGATAAACCATTTCAATTATATTAATATGCAAGAATTAAGTATCACTGGAAGGGTCCGATGAGCGGAACAATGACAAATCTAATAAAAATCCCCGAAACAAGCGGGAAAGTCATAAACACGATACCATTATGTAGAAACAACCCACTCATCTATTATCAATACTTGATTCAACCTTAAATGGAAGAAATAGAAGGATATTTCAAAACCACATAAATAGGGTAAAGATCAATCACACAAAAAATAGTGCAACTAATGACAGAAGAAACTCAAAGGAGAAAGGTGCATGAGTTAGAGCTTATTGAGATGGTTTCATTGCTTCTGATGGTGTAGGAATCAGGGGAGAAATGAGGGAGAAATGTCAAAACAACAAGGCAGATGGATATGGGTTCATTCACCTAGAGGAGGAGGAGGATACCACCGGAGGAAATTAAGGGAGGAATAGGGAAATTAGTTAAAACATTAAAGAGGGTTAAAATTATAATTTCACCTAAAAACACATTGTGCATGGATTGGCCAAATGATTTTTCCAAACCGTGCACCAACCGTGTGTAATATTTTTCTTCATAGGTAACATCAAATGGTTTTAAACACAGTTTGAATAACCATACGCAAAATATGAAAATTATCTCTTCCAAAAATTATAGAGAGCTCACATGACTGTATGCCCTAGGTCGCACGATTGTAGAAAAACCTTAGGGAAGAGTCTGCCTCCTCCTTTTCGGTTCTCTGGGATTTAAATGATCCTCAGAAACCTCTGATACATCCTTTAACATGTTAATCATAATTTATAAGACCATTTTAAAGAATCCAACCAAATATAAAAATGGTTCATACCTTTGGATAAATCTAGGATATTGTAAACTCCCCTCTTTAAAATAACTCGTCCCTAAGTTTTCCTTCTGAGGGTGCTAGAATGTCTTCTAAGAAAAGATCTAGACACTAAGCATACACATCAGTATCCCTCTTCCAGGTCTCATCCTATATTTATCCATACTACCACAACACATGTACTATATGATCTGACCTACCTTGGAAAACCTTCATGCTACGATTGAAGATACGTATCAGACGCTTCTCAAAGGATGCATCCGCCTCTAGCTCGATATCGTCAGGGTCAAAGGAATGAGATGAGTGTAGATGATATTTTTGATGATGAGACACATGGAAGACATCATGAATGGAATGGTACCTCTGAGGTAATATTTACTAACAAGCTACCATCCTAACTATCTCCACTATCTTGAAAAGCCCGACATATCTCGACGATAACTTTCCCTATCTCTAGATTCTTATATGACCAAATGAGGAATTACCTATAGAAATAATTGATGTACCACCTCAAACTATAGAGATATATTATGATGATTGGTATAAGACTTGTTCCTGTACTGAGCTGAAGCTATACACTTCTGAATCATCTAGACTTTCTCTAATGTTTCTTGAATGAAATGAGGACTCTGTTGAGCTACCTCACCTGCCTTAAGCCAACATAAAGTTAGACAAAATGATCTACCATAGTGGTACTCAAAAGGAGCCATCTAAATAATTTCCTAAAATATTCCATTGAATAAAACTCAACGATAGGAATATTATTCCCCAAAGATCCACCAAAATCAAGGATACAGGCTTGAATAATATCCTCTAACACCCAAATCATCCACTCGGACTGCCCATTGGTCTGAGGGTGATAAGTAGTGATCAAGAGCACCTGTGAACCAAGTTCCTTCTGAAACTATTTCCAGAATTGTGATGTAAACCAGACATCTTATTCCAAAATGATATAATGGGGTACTCCATGAAGTCTCACTGTCTCCCAGATATATATCCTTACCAACTCATCAATATAGAAGGTTTCTTGAATTGGTAGTAAGTGCACGGATTTGGTCAACTTGTCGAATATCACCCATACTTCATCGCTACCTTGAGGAGATCTTGGAAAGACTATCATGAAGTACATGGTGATGTCATTCCATTTACCCTAGGGAATGGATAGGGGTGGGAGAATTTGAGTAGGTCACTGGTGCTCTGCCTTTACCTGCTGACAGGTGGAGCACTGAGTGATAATGACCGTTATCTGTCTCTTCATGCCTGGACACCAGTACTGAAGACATACATCTCAATACATATTCGTATTACTATGATGAAATACCCAAATAGAGTCATGTGATTCCCTTATCATCTCTTCCTGTATATCATAAGGAACACATACAAACCCACAGTAGAGAAGAGTCTCACTATTATAAACAAACCAACCAGGAGATAGGTTATCTCCTGTGACACTCTCCCTAAGAATTAGGCCTTCATAATCTGATAACTAACACATACGAACCCATTATAGAAGAGAGTATTTCACTTCTAGAGCTGCTAAAACTAGTTTCCCATGCTGTTCCTAAAACTCTTGATAAAACTCTTAAAACATAACCATCATCTTACACACACAACTGGACATCTTGATGGATTACATCTACATTTTCTGGATCAAAGTATCAACTATGGTGTTACCCTTTACAGGTGTATAAGTAATCTCAAAGTTGAAGGAATATCAATATTCCACCCATCTACACTACCTTGGATTCAAGTCTCACTGAGTGGAGATATATTTGATACTTTTATGATCCATTTAAACAATGAACCACTTAGCCAACATATAGTGCCTCCAACATCACATAGCATGAACCACTCTTCTAGCTCAAGGTGTCATCTAGCGAGATCTATATGCTACAACATGACCACCTTGAATTATAATTGCACCCAACCCAATCCCTGAATCACTGCAGTAAATTATATAACTCATGCCCAGATCTAGAAGGGTCAGGATCAACATTGAGGTGAGTCTTCCCTTTAACTCATGAAAAGATGTCTCATAATCCTTAAACCATTGGAACTGCACACCCTTATTAGTTCAGGATATAATAGGCACTGCTGAGTGGGATAAGTCATAGTTGAACCACCTGTAATAGCTAGTTATCCCTAAGAAGCTGAAAATGTCAAACAGATTATTGGGCTGCTCAAAAGAGACCACAACGCTCACCTTTTTTGGGTCAAAAAATTCTCCTATTTCTGATATGATATAACCCAAGAAGTGAAATTTACTGATCCAAAAGTGTCATTTACTAATCTTCACATATAGATGATGCTCTATCAGTGTACTCATCATGATCTCAATATGGGTAGCATGGTTGTTTCTATTGAAAGGGTACCCCAAGATGCTATCTATGAATACTACCACAAAGGAATCAAGATACAGTTTGAAAACTTGATTAATCAAATCCATAAAGATTGACTACACGTTAATAAAACCTAACAACATAACCAAGTACTCATACAATATGTATCTACTCAATAATTTTGTATGTGGTATATCTGATGGTATCACATGAACCTGATGGCAGCCTGGCCTCAGGTCAATCTTATAGAAAATTGTTCTCTTTAGAGTTGGTCAAAGATATCATCTATACAAGGTAGTGGATAATGGTTCTTCACTGTGAGATGGTTCAACCATATATAATCCAAGAACAATATGAGGGTACCATCCACCTTCTTGGAGAAACATACTAGTGAACCCCATAGTGATGTGTTGGGTCTAATAAGACCCTTAGCCTCAAGGTCTTCAAGATTATTTTTGAGTTTATGGAGCTCTGTAAGGTCAATCAAATATGGGGGAATGGACATTGGTTCCACACCTTACACTAGATCTGTGGTGAATTCAACCTCTCTATCAAGTGGAAATCTACAGAAATCGTTAGGGAATACATCCCTGAAATGATCCACAATAGGAAGTAATTCTACCAATTGTATCCCCTGATCACTTATATAGAGACTCTCCAACTAGGATATCACTATGCCAAGCCCAGTTCACTTGGGTCCAGCTCGATTTTCCTTGATATCCAATTTTTTCTTGTTATGTATGCACTACCATCAGTTGATGTAAAGAACACTCAATGGAAATAGAAATCCACTTGGTAATGATAAGGCCCAATCCAATCCATATCAAGAATGATGTTGAAGTAGATCACCTTGGGGATAAAGAAACTCCAGAAGAAATAACACCCCCAAATCTCAAGGGGGAAATCCTGACACAGGTGTATTACCTCTTTTCTGACCTCCAATGGAGTTTTGAGAGACATGATAGCAAAAAAGTATTCAATTACCAGAATAAGACTTTCCACACATGCATAAGATATGAAAGAGTGCGGAAAAACTTTATTAAAAAGGGAAGAAACTAAAGTAGAGGCTACCAAGATTGTACCTCTAACTATAGATGGCCCTGGAATCTCCCCCTCTAATGCTGGTTGAACTAGGTACATATGTCCTGAACCACAACCCTGAGATGGTACCTGACTAGAATGATTAAATCCACTGTATCGATGTTGAAGTTATGGGGCCTGACTACCTTGTCCATGACCATTATGACCTTGAGCTGATTAGCCGGTAAAATACAATCTCCAAGCCTAACTTAGAATCTCAAATCTTGTACCCGATAGAGGTGTAGGTACAGATCCCCTAACACTGTATTCCAGAGGAAAATAATGGCAGAAGCGATGAAGGTGACCCATCATACTGCATGCTCGACATCCAATTAGGTTTCTCATGCACTAGGGATATTTATAGTTGGGAATACCAAACTAGTTAAATATGATAGAATAGTTAGTGCGTGTCACATAGATAGACCCCTCCCCCCGACGAGCATTCTCAAAACAAAACTTCCTAATCCTTGAAGAACCATCACCCTATTACAGAACCAAACTTCCCTAGATCATAGGACCAACTTCTTTGATATTTTGCAATGTAATTAAGGTTCAGTTAACTATCTATGTAATGGTAGTCAAACAAAATATTTTCACCTATGAACCAATGAAATGCCCAAGCCCATCCTTAAAGTGCCTCATGGTCATCATTTTTTCACTATTTAGAGATGAAGAAAAACATTTATGCTCTATAAAATGAAAAAAATTCTTGATCACAGTTATACAGACCTGCTTCAAATTCATGAATTCCTAGGATTAATCTTCTCTCAATGTCTATAGATAAAATAGGTAATATAAATCTTCCTGGAAGTCTTTCTAGACCATTATTAAGTAATGATATTACTAAGATATGATATCCCACCAATACTTGGTGGAGTCACATAACATTTAGGTGGTGATCTTGACCATCCTATCTGGAGGTATCTCAAGATGGTCAAAGATTGATATTATATACTCTAACCAAGAATCGAAAACATGAGGTCCTCTATCCCCCAAGAAAGTGGGAGGATGACACTACTAGAAGTCCCATGTCAGCTCTTCCATAGTCAAGGCAGGCCGGGGAGCACCCTAAACTGACTGAATAAACCATAAGAAACTATCACGAAACTGAGCATTGATTCCCAATGGAAGAGGGTCAGCATGAGGTGTCTTAGGTGGAACTATAGGAGACATAACATGTGGTTTAGGTACCAACACATTTGAAGTGTTCTTATTTCCACTCTCTTGGCATACATCATAAGGACATCGCGATGACATATCTCTGTAATTTTCAAACACATACCTCAGATAGAGTTCATAATATATAGAGTAAGAAGATAAGGAAAGTAGATAAATAGGGATAGGTACATAAAGTTTATCTGAGAACAACACAATTGACAGCCTGATCCTAGAGTTAGGCTTAGATAAGAAGGAAAGATCTCATAAGGATTATAAGAGACACAACCTACATCCCATTACCAAAGAAAAGTCAAAGTCAAGGTCTCACATTATAAGGCCCCAATATTAAAAATTATCAAATATTGAGTTTAGTCAAGAATTTACATTATCTCACATTTAGGATATTTTCAAGAATAGAGTTTTAGAGAATTAGTTCATCATTAATATATAACATCTCATAATCATACAAGACGATACTACCAACACAATATCTATTTTTTCAAAATAATTTTTTAAAAATAAAACATGATTTATTTTCTTGATAAAAATATTATTAACTTATTCCTTTCTCTTACACATCATTATACCATGTGGAAAACATTTTAAAAAATTGGGATGAACACAAAAATCTCAGTAATGGATATAATATAAAGAATGAAACAGTTATTCCATGAATATTTTAAACTCAAGAAAACATTTTCAAAAAATCATACTTTTCACACATAAAAACATACCTCATGAAATAATAAGATTCCTAAAAATACTTCTTAGAAATAATAAATCATAAAAGTAACTTGTGGAATCCACATCATACTAACATTGTATATTTCACATATACATATGGAGTATCCTTCATGGTTATGATTGGAATACCCATTACAGTATATTCCCTGAATCTCTTAGAAAAAACCTTATCATTTAACTCTGTCTCATTACCCAATGCATTAAAGAGCTATCATAGGCTCACTGAACTTCAGTTTATCATGAAACCAACCGTATACATAATCAATTACCAAGAACCAAAACATAATCAAAACACAAAAATCATGCATAATGGGAAAATAACATTTCCACATTGCAATCACAAGATATCATTTTAAGATATTGAAATAATCAATACCTTCTCAAAACCATTTTCAATAAAAAAAAATACATGAAAATGGAATATGGTATTTATTTTCCTTTTAAAAAACATTAAGGTGTATAGAGGAATCCAAATATCAAATAATGGTTACAACAACAAAGAAGTCATCGCCACCGTATATTTTAAAAAACATTCCTTTTGTCGTTTTGTACGAAAATGAAAACAATCCATATAAAGAGTTTTAATTTTTTTTATGAAATTAAATATATAAATAAAATATAATATATTAAAAATTTATTTTACATGTAAGAGTTTAATGACATAATCAAGAAGTATAAACTTAACCCAGTGAATGGAAATTGGGTTAAGTAATTCCCTTACATCAATTCTGAATTGTCTCATATGTTCTTTATATTACTGAATAATAAATATAGGTTAATTTATAAATAATTTAGAACATTTTTCAATTTTATTATTCATTTTATATCACTTATTACCATGATATAATAATTACATAATTATTTAAGTTCATGTCAGACTTTTTGTCGATATTCGGTACTTGAGTCAAAAATGAACTTGGTATGATGTCAATAGTCCATACGGTCATAATTTCATTATCTAAAGAATATAAAAAATGATAAAAATATCTTATATATTAATTATATAATTATTTATAATAATATTTTAATACAAACTAAAAACACTATTCATGGAGATGGTAGGTTGTACGTAGGCATGAATGCTATTTTCATTTTTCTTGTCATAATGAAAGAGTGAAATTAAATGAAATGTATATAAATATGTATAAATATATAGTATAATTATAGAAAAATTAAGATTGCATTTATATAATATATTTTTACTAAAACAATCCATAATTTATTCCATGTGATGTGTGAACGAATCATATCATTTTGAGGATGCGGTAGTCCACATGTCCCCAAATGAAGTTATCGTATAACCACAATATGGAAAGCTTGAAGGTACGTTTAATATAACAATTCAAGAATATGAAATAGGTTATAATATATATATTTAAATATTATTTAACCAGAAAATTGTTTTAATATTATCCATGAATGTGGTAATGGAAAAGGAACAAAAATGTTATTCACGGAGGTGACTAACCAGTATAACTTGGACACCAATTTTATTTCTTTTAATAAGAGGAGATGATAAGATAAATGGATATGATATATTCCATTAGAAATATAATAATAAATTATGTAAATTATTATGGAGTTATCATGAATTTATGGATGAAGGAGGTGAGGAGAAAGTATAAAAATAAAAGAAACCAATAGAGGTACTTTGAGAAAATTACATCTTGAATATCCCCTCTCTAAAAGACCCTTGACGACCTTGAATTTTATATTTTGGTGAGAACAGAAACACTTTTACTTAGGAGAGAGTGAGTATGAGAGGTTTGGGTTTATATTTTAAGAGATAAAATGATTTTTGGGTCTAAATAGTGTGGTGGAGAGCTGGTATTTATACTTGAGGATAGGCGGGTTCAAGTGATTAATTTATTGATTATTTTATATTTAAAGCTAACCATATAGATTTGGACTTAAATTTCATGAATTTGTCTTGTAATTAATGTTTTATATGATTTTTAGAATTTATAAAGACCTCAAAAACCATTAAATATTATAGTTTTTAGGTTTTTTAATCTTTTAACTTTTAATTTTAACCCTAGTCAAAATTTTACTTTTACTACGGTAAATAAATTTTTTTCCATGGAAAGTTTTTTTATTACTAAAAATGAAATTGAACATAAAAACTAATTTGAGAATTATTATTCAAAATATGAAATCCATTTTATCTAATTAAATTCACAGAATTTTTAAAACCATATTTAAAATTAATCCCACAGACAAAACTAAAAGTGGGTTTTTAAAGTGAAATGTTCAAAAGATTGAAATGTTTTTATCTATAATTTCAATTTGAAATTTATTCCAATGAAAAATATTGTATTAAATTATAAAAACATCATGTAAATATACTTTATAACTAATTAAAGTGATAGTCTAAAAATTATGAAAAATTAGATTAAAAAAGGTTTTGAATTTAAATGCAATATTTTTCACTATTCATTAAAATATGAAATTTATAAAAAAATACCAAAAATTTATTGAACCTAAATTTTGATATCTCACATCTAAATAATATTTTTATTTTCTCAAATATAATATATAAATGTGTCAAAAACTATATTTAAAATGAGTTCTTCATCAAAAGGAGGTAAAACTACCTTATAAAAATATTAGAACTTTTATGCCTAAAATTGGATTTATTCTAATTTTATGTCGATAAAATTTATTGGAAGAAAGTAAAAAAAATTAATAAACATGTGTAAACATAATATATTTAGTTCTTTTAATTTCCACCAATACTATGACTAGGAAATAAATACCATTTAAAATAATAATATTAGTAACATATTACTTTTCGGTATAACTCATTCTTGTGTGCAACATAAGATTTTGGAGAAACCCATTATTGCGTGTTATGTACTCTATTGGACATAGAATCACATTTAAAGTATAATTAATATATAATTAATAAATACTAATAGATATGAAAATTTCTTATTCTATAATTACCTAGGTTTTTACATCCTTCCCCCCTTTAGAAATTGTGTCCTCACAATTTTATTCATTTATCAAATAAGTGGGAGTATTTATCCCTCATATAATTTTTAGATTCCAATATTTCCTCTTCAACCATATGGGGTTTCCATAAAACATTAACCTATTGTATCACATTATTCTCTAACACATGCTCTCTGTGGTCAAGAATCCTGACTCACTGTTCCTTATAAGATATATTCTCTTGTAACTGAACTACTTCTGGACTCAAAACATGAGATGAATCTGGAATATAATTTCTTAACATTGAAACATGAAAAAAACCGTGTACCTGGGATAAAATAGGAGGTAAATACACTCAGTAGGCAACTGATACAAGTTTCATTAGGATTTCATAGGTTCCAATGAACCATGGACTTAGTTTCCCCTTCTTACCAAATCACATCACACTTTTCCATGGATAAAATTTGAGAAAGACATAATCACCTACCTTAAAAGAAAGATCCTTCCTCTGGTTATCTGTATAACTTTTCTAACTTCTTTGATCTATCCTTATATTCTTCTGAATTAACAAACCTTTTTTTTACAATCTCTTATACTAATTCTAGTCCCATCAACTTCCTTTCACCTACTTCATCCCAAAAAGCTAGATTTCGACACCGTTTTCTATATAATGCCTCAAATGGTGCCATATTTATACTAGAATGAAAAATATTATTATAAGAAAACTCAACCAAAGAAATATATTGATCCCAAATTCCCTGGTAACCCATTGAACATGCACGTAAAATATCCTCCAACATTTGAATTATTCATTATGTCTATCCATCTTATTAAGGATGTAAATCTATACTAAAATTTAATTCAGTTCCAAAAGACTTATGAAGGCCCATACAAAATTTAGACATGAACATGGGATTAAGATTAGATACAATGGAGAGAGGAAATCCATGGAACCTGAATATCTCTTTAATATAAAACTGATAAAGTTGATCTAGAGATAGTGTATCTCTAATAGAAAGAAAATGAGAAGATTTTGTCAATCGATCAATAACAACCTAGATCACATTGTTACCTCGAGTAGTATTAGATAATTCTACTATGAAATCCATGGATATATTTTTCCATTTCCACTTTGGAACTAACAAAGGCTGAAGCATACCCTTTGGATTTTTTTTCTACTTTAACCTTCTCACAATTCAAGCACTTCACATTAAAGTCGGCAATATCTCTTTTCATTCCATCTCACCAGTAAATCTTCCAAAGATCTCTGTACATCATCGTACAACCATGATGAACTTAAAACATAGAACTATGAGCTTTGCATAACTCCTATTTCTTCAACTTTGGATCATCAGGCACAAATAACCTCTTCCAAAATCTCAAAACGTAATATTTATCAATGTTAAATTCAGGTAACATACCATTCTGACCCAATTCTACCTTTTTCTATAATTCACTATCTTCCTTATACGCATGTTTAATTCTATCTGATAGAGATGATTTCACTAAAACCTAAAAAAAATAGCATAATTTCCTACCCCAACAACTTCCAAGCCAAAATTAATCAAATCACTAACCAAAGGATCACATTACAAACTTAACATGGTTAATGTAGCATTAATTTTTCAATTCAAATCATCATCCACTTTATTTTCTTTTTCTGGATGGAAATGAATCATGAAATCATAATCCTTGATTAATTCCAGCCATATCCTCCATATCATGTTCAATTCTTTTTGAGTGAATATATACTTAAAACTTCTGTGGTTAATATATATTTTACATTTTACTCCTTATAGATGATACCTACAAATATTTAAATGAAAATCTACAATAGATAACTTAGTTAGTGGGCTATATAACTGTGATTTTTTCAAAAAACTTCTAGTAATATCCCGCTAAACCAAGAAAATTATGAATCTCAACTATATTTTTTGGTATAGACCATTATTCAACAAATTTCATTTTAGTAGGATCAATAATTATGCCATATTTAGAAACAATTTTACCAAGGAATGAAGTTTGTTATAATTAAAACTCACACTTTCTAAATTTCCCATAAAATTTATTTTGTTTTAAGGTTTGTAAGATAACCCTTAAATGGATTTCATGCTCCTCTTTAATTTTTGAATATATAAAAATGTCATCAATAAACACAACCACAAACTTATCTAAGAACTCACAGAATATTCTATTCATAAGATCCATGAATTAAACATATGCCTTAGTTAAGAAAAAAAACATGAGTACAAATTCATAACGTCCATATCTAGTATGAAACATGGTCTTCAGAATGTCTTCTTTCTTTACTTTCAACTGATGGTACCCTGAACTTAAGTCAGCCTTCAAAAAATATTGTGCTCCCTAGAGATGATAAAAAAATCATCGATATGTGGCAAAGAATATTTGTTCTTAATAGTGATGTTATTCAAGTATCTATAATAAATGAAAAGTATCACTGAACCATATTTATTTTCAACAAACAATATAGAAGCATGTCATGGTGATGTGCTAGATCAAATGAAAACTTTATCTAATAACTCCTATAATTGTTTCTTTAACTCTAAAAGTTCAATCTGAGCCATTCAATAAGGGGTTTTTAAAATTGGCTTAGCATCAGGAACAAAGTAAATAATAATGTCAACTTCTCAATCTGGTATAGTACCATGCAACTCATCAGAAATAACTTCAAGATACTCATTTACCACTAACACATCATTAATCTGAAAATTCTTTTTTTTCAAAAAAAAGTGCAAGATAGCATTCATTTCTATTTTGTAATAGTTTCTCAACTTCCTGATATTTTATCAATGGTAAGGGTTCATTCTTTTACATGAACTAAAAGTATTTATAAAAAGAAACTTCTTTATCTCTACAATAAATCTTAATATGGTAACACTACAAGAAAACTTCCGTTTAGCGGCAGTTTTTTCGCGGCGGTTTTTAAAACCGCCGCTAAACGCGTTTCGGGCCGCCATTTCGCGGCGGTTTAAAAACCGCTGCGAAAAAACCACCGTGAAATGCCAAAAAAAATTTATTTTATTATTTTATTTTTTTAAATTTTATTCGAGGATTAGCGACGGTTTTTTAAAAAACCTCCGCGAAATAGCGGCGGTTTCGGTAAAACCGCCGCGAAATGAAATGAAAAAATAAAAAAACACGAGAAACCCCGAAATCACTAAAATGACCATAACTTTTGATCCGGGCATCCATTGAAGCGCCACGACTAGTCAAATCGAAGCTCATAAAGAGATATAGAGGCACATATAATCAAAACCGTGAGATGGTCTAAGGTGCGGAAGATATTAGAGTTATAAGAAAGTTGAAAAAGGTTCTCCAACTTCAAACGGACATAAATTTCGCTCCTGGTGTCCGTTTGGGCTCTACCACATATCAAATCGAAGCCAGCGAAGAGAGCTACGCACCAAATTAATAGAAATAAGATTCTGTTGTGTTTTTCAACCCCAAAAACCCCTTTGAAGGCCTCCAAAACCCCGTTTCTGTCACCGGTGTCTCGTCGAACTTGTCTTCAAACGAACCTAACTTTCGATCCGCGTGTCAGTTCGGCCTCCTCCACCTGCCAGATCATAGCTCGTTCCATGAGCTTCAGTTTGACTAGTCGTGGCGTCCACATGCACTCCTAGATCATATGTTATGAACTTTTTAGTGGGTATCAGGTTTGTTATGTTTTTCAATGCCTCGTTTCTAGCACCCGTTCCCCATCAGCTTTTTTTTAAATGGTTGTAACTTCCGATCCACCTGTCCATTCAGACGCTTTCACCTTTTAGGTTGAAGATCGTTTCAGGATCTTTGATTTGACAGGTCGCGGATCTAAAACGGACTCTTGGATCATAAGTTATCTCCATTAATGCGAGTCCAATGTTTTTGTCTTTTTATGACCGTTTTGATGAGTTTTAACGGTTCCTCCATTTATTACTGTTTATTT